>CAMPSB010000034.1:0-600000 GCA_946959425.1 Argyrosomus regius
AAAGCCAGCCTTCAAAAACAAGAAAAAAAAGTACAAAAAATTAGGTGTATTTTGCTTAAAAATAGCAAAATTATCTGCCAATGGAACAAGAAAATTTGGCTTGTCAAGAATTTCCAAAACAAGTAAAAATATCTAATCTCAATGAACCCACAAATACCTTAGAATTAGTGTATTCTAACTAATAACAAGTGCATTTTTCTTGATTCTAATGAAATACATGTGACCTATTTTCTCAATATGTTGAAAAATATTCTTGAATTAAGTAAATGCTAGAGCCATCATCTTGACATAATGATATTATATTTCTTGAAACCAGCAAAGTCATACTAAAAACTAGTGTACTTTTCTTGATACAGCTACAAATATTTTTCTCTGTATGTAGAATATTTTTCTTAAAATTCTTGAAATAAGGCAAAAGCTGTGGAATCTTTATATCATATTAATGCTTAATAATCAGTGATCCTCACAGTACTAGAACAGGAAATGACGCAGACTTGGTTATATGAAATGCTTCTTTATTATAATTAACATGCACATGAGGACAACAAAACATGACAGCCTCAAGGTTAAAATGCGAGAGACTTGTTCTACTTTTAATATGCTCATACTCACATAGATACGTATATAAATACACACACACACAAAGTAGTGTGCATGCAGCTACATATCAGCTGGACAGGTAAGAACAGGCAACATTATTTCCTGCTTAAAATCACCCAACAGAAATTATAACTAGTGCACAGCAGAGTGTGTGTGTGTGTGTGTGTGTGTAGCATGATATGAGGTGGTGGGAGTGTGGGTGGAGCCTAAACTGAAAGGTAAACTGTATAATAATATACATAACAATATATAAACATCTGATACAGTGCCATATTCTTGTGAGACCTCAACAAACTGTATCACCCAAGGCAAACAATAATGGAACCGGGCATCAACTTTCTATTATTTATGCACTACTCAGTGATGAATCTTTTCCAGTCAGCGATAGCTTTTTATATGAGGATGTCATATCTCTTTCGTGTATAGCGTCCATCAGTACCTCTGTCTGCAGGACAGACAGGAGTGTGGCTATGCATTTCGGGTAGGTGAGGTGAAAAGTGTAGTAGCATGCCATTATGTACATTACGCTGTCAGCGATGTCCTCTTTTGGAAAGATGAGCACAGGCACTGTGCCAATGGCCAGGATGCAGTTGGTCTCACACACAATGACGACAGGGCTGAGGAGTGGTCTTGCTTGGAGGAAGGAGTTGGGGTCTTCCGCAGACTGAAAAGCAAAAAACAAAACAATCACAAAACAATTCACTGTTGAGAGACTATGGTCAAGTAGTGGAACACAAGAAAAACTGTATACTGTCATACATGCATGAATTTCTTACCTCAAGGATGTGAAGCATACCCTCACTTGCATGTCCTAACTTCTTGGGTGGAGCAATAGGAGATGGAAACATGTCCGCCAAAGCCTTGATCATGGCAATGGTTTGCTTTACTGTGAAAAACAAAGCAGTCTGATTTTATGTACTGCAGTCAGTTATTTAAAAAACAAAACAAAACAAAAAACATTACACAAACATGGCCACCAATTAGGTCTGTAATTACCTTTATTTGACAACGGAGGCCTCATGACTTTCTTGAAAACTCCATAAAACTGGGCCTTCTCACAAAGGTCCCCCAGCGGTTCTTCAGCTCAGGTATGAAGTGGGAGTTTCCTTGATTGAGGATCCTCTGCAGTTCATCCATTATCTGCCACAGAAAGACAGGTAGAAAAATATCTTAAAAAATAAAATATCAATGTGTAAACTAATGTCTTACTACTACAATCTTATCGAACATAAACTTAAAATGATTTGATTTGCTTACATGATCCACTTCTCTGAAGCAGGGATATGCTTGAAGAATTTTGGTAGGTCTGTCCTGCTCTTTCATAACATCAGAGTCAATGTAAGCCCGTCTGGCTTGGTATTCAAGGTCCAAGAGCTGGGCAACATCCTTCTTGTTGGGTCTGGGCCTGGATTTGTATAGCTCCTGCAGAACCTTGTAGTGTCTTGCCTGGTTCTGTGGGCTGTCAGTAGTTTCAGGCCCTCCTGTTGAAATGAATTCACTATCACTGTTTCTACCATTACAGTTTTAAGAAATATAACAAAAACAAATACCCAAAGTATAATTAATTAATAATTAATGATAACTCACAATCATTTCAATATTTTTTTTAACATAAAACTAAACTAAAGCATTCCCCCTTGTCAATACTAGTAGTAGTTTTAACACCAAAACACAATCTCAATATGTGCTCTTACCATCCACCTGTTCACCCTCTGGAGAACTGCTTGTCGACTGTGGTGATTTTTCCAAGATTATAGTTGAAGGATTGGACTCAGTGTCATCAGTGGATGACTCCAGGCTGCTGCTACTCTCAAAGCTAATGTCCCGTCGCCTCTTTCTCGAAGGAGTTGCTCCCTGCTTCTTTTGGGCGGGTGTCACATTCTGGACCCTTTTCAAAAGCTGCTTCTTCACAGATTCCTGACAAAACACAAAACAGAGTGTGTAAAAATCACATTATTCAAAATGAAATTAAACCATACAAGCACTTATCCTAAATAAAGCATATCCTCCTACCCACTCAGCTCCACCGGCTGCAGACCTGTCCCGCAGCATTGGGTAGTACTCAATGAGACGCTTAGCCATCACAGTTAGCTCACGGCTGCATGGATACTGGAAATCATCCCCTGCAGCTCTCTTGATGGCAATCATGCTTGTTACTGTATTTCTTATTAAGCGACAGCGAAGCTCTTTGGAAAGTGTGCAGTCCTCTTCTTGTCCAGCACGTTGTTTTTCAAAAAAGGTGGTTCTTGACTGCTCCAGCTCTGTGTCTGTGTATACAACATATTGCGGGCTTACAAGCTGTACAGTTCTGCTGGTAACATGTTGGTCTCCTAGGTTTGAAGGGGGGAGAGAAGTGGGGGAGGAAGAAGGGGGTGGACAAAGGGGTTGAGGTAGTGGGGTAGTGGGAGCTGGCAAGCTCACAAGTCCCAGAGGTGCCTGGTTGGAGCTGGTCTGACTCTTCACCCTGAAAAAGACAAGCATTTATCATAAGTCAATAGCAGTGCACTAGAAACAACAACACCAAAAAGACAATGCCTCACTGAAATTATGAATCACAGCATGATCAAAACTCCACAATGTTAAAATTTAATATCACCTGATTTTCTCCATGTGTCATCCTCCAAATGGCTCTCCTTCTTAAAAAGTGCTCAGGTCCCGGAAAGAGATCACGCAAGTCCTCCTTAGAAAGACTTGGGAGCATGTCTGTGCTGATATTAGCAGCTGAAAAACACATACAGCCACACTGTAAATATACAGTATAATGTAATAAACTGGTTGTTAAGTCACAATCTTTATTCAAAGGGTAAGAATGTGCTAATGGTGGCAGCAGAGAAGCACACATCCAACAGGAATAGGCATCTACATTAAGGTCAAGTCTTCCTGCCATTTCAACTAAAGGCAGAAATGATTTTATCACATCAACCAGTGTTTCCGTTGGCCCCTTGGACTCGGTCTCTCTCTTGCACACACACATGCATGCACAAATAGCGGGAACGTTAATAAATGCTAAGCTGCTAAACAGCTAATTGTACAGTGTTCCAATGACCCCGCAAGTATGCTCCTCCACCACCCCCACTGTGCAGAGGGTCAGACCCTCCCGCCATGTCTCTTGGGAGACAGTGCATTGGTCATGCTAACATTAGCCAACAAATTAAGCCAAAGCTAAACTAAGCTAACTACCTACATTCTGTACCTTAATACGGGTTCTGGCAATAAAACACTATCAAATAATAAAATAATAATAATAAATACATTTTGAAGGCGTGACCGTTCGTGTAGTAACTAACTGTTCATAGCCCCCATGTAACCGTTCAAAAAATACACCAGTTTGTTCAAATTAGCATGCTACCACTTGTTAGCCACCTTCACAATTAGCTTAACTGCAAAGACAGGCAAAAGCAAATTAACATTACCTTTCAATACTGCGACTGTTGTAGGATCCATACCCGAAAAAGCCCTTCCATCTTCATCCATGGCGTCGCGAGTTTAGAGGACTTGCAAAGGCCAGACAGCACGATGGAGGTTAGCTAAATCTCAAGGCGGCAGCTGCAACTTAACTGACCGTTGACTGACTCCTTGTGGCGCGTTCCCATTTGGAAGGTACCATGTCATAAAATGGGGGGGTGACATACATGATGTAAATATTATACAAATGGAGAATATGACTAACTGACAGAGTCATAATTTGAAATTCATACAGCACTTTCAAAGATTTATCACTGCAACCAGTCACTCCATAGAGGCCATTATAAATACTAATAAAAAAATCTTAATTCATAGAACTCCCCTATTTTTGTAGATAATGTGGTGAAGTACATCAGCGATATATCGTTTCACTTACTTTTTCCACATCGTTTTCAGAGACTGCAGAAGAAACTCTACTTGTGCATACGTTTTGAATATAACTTTGTTAATTTAAAATGATTTGGCGGTGCGTTATCTGCCTCGTTTTCATCACTTTTTTCGCTGAAACTCTTACTGAGTCACATCAATCGAATGCACAGCCGCAGTCCTGATTTCAGGTTGCTCTGTGGTATTGACGGATGTATTGAGGAATATCGAGTGTATAACTCATTCTATCATCATGTAAAGAGAAGACACTCCAAACATCTTCTTCAAAGCACCAGTCCAGGAGATGGCAACCACGCAAATGAACGGCCACAAGAGGGAAGCCAACAACCGCTGCAGGAACAGGTGAGTAACTGGTACTATTACCCCCATTTTTTTTTTCATCCATGACGTCCTGTAAGCTTTAGGACCCTCTGACTGACTGATAACTTGTTGCTTGTTCCAGTGGGTGAAACTAACGCTGACAAAGGGATGATTTACGATAGGAAGTTTGCCCGTTGTGTTTTATTTTGAAATTTACCGGATGCCCTGTGCACTTGACTTCCTGTGTTGGGCGATCTAATCCATAGATATACACGGCATATCAACCGTGTATATATCTATGGATCTAATCGATGTGGATTGACGTGTCAAGGCCGAATGATCTGGGCAAAATAGACCGCACAAGAAGTCAAACGCACAGAGCATTTTCAAAATAAAACACAACGGAAAAACTTCCGATCGTAGATCATCACTTTGTCATTAGTTTCACGCGCTGGCACAAACTACCATCGTCAATCAGTCAGAGGGTCCTACAGGTAACAGGACGTCATGAACGAAGAAAAATTGAATATAATGCTTGACTTCTATGAAAATGTTCTGCTTGGTTTGTGTGAAAATATTTAAATATAAAAATGAATGAAATATACCTGTGAAATTAAGTAAATTGTCAAGTCATTTCTTTCTTTTATGTGTAATACAGCAAAACATTCAACCTGATTAACTTTCACAGGATTGCAGCATCACCAACTCTCAACTGCTCTGTACAACTGACACGGATGAAGGGCAAATGGACATTAACCAAGACAGAGCTGCCATAGTACAACCAGTAAGTTACTCTTCTGGTGACAGTCTACTGAAATTGACCATCAAAGAATCACAATGGATATTGAGTCCAATAAATTCTCAGCCATTGCATATCAGGTTCAGATCCCACACATTGTTCAGGTTCAGGTTGTCTGTATTGTATCAGCATATTATTTGACACCTCATGTATGAATGAAAAGACAAAATGTTTTATGACAGCTAAAATGAGCAAAGATAATTTAACATTTAAAGGACTAGTTTTAAGGACTATTTATTCTGTGATTAACATTGTGCTTGACATGTAACTATGAATGTCAGATCAAATTACATCAGGATACTTAATACAATTTCAACTTTTTTTAGGATCTGACCACACAGGCCACTGCCTTTGTGATAAATGCTCGGGCCAAGCACCGTCTCTCACAGGTAAAATGTTTTTTTAAAACAGACCACAGTTTCTATTTGCTCGTTTACAGTTAGTAAAGTAGAGCTTGTTGAAAAGGTCCTGTTATGGTTGGTGGTCAATCTGCCTGCCGTGTTCTCCAATTCACTACAGTCATTCGCCTATGATAATGTACATGTCATAAGCAAAACTGTTTGTTACAAGTATCATGAAGTTGTGTTACTTTTGTCATTTTCAGAGAGGCATGAATGACATTGTTGCTGGAGTGCAGCAGTACCAATCATCACTGGTGAGCAACCTCAGGAGCCAGATAGAGCAGGTGCTAAAGAAGCATTCGGAAAACACATCAGGACACCTTCAAAAAGAAGTAATGGATGTATTCGTCAGTTTTGTTGACCCATTCACAAGTGTTACAACAACATTTCGACAGAACAGTGTTATGAGGAAGCAGTTAAGTATTTCGGATGCAGACGAAATTCCAATTTCTCAAACTATATGCAAGAGGAAACGTGGAGCATCAAAAGACTTTTTCATTAAAGACAAAGTCTTTCATTACATACCATTGGTCAAAAGTCTAGAGCAATTCTTATCACACCCGAAGATATTCTCTATGATTGAGAAGGGACCACAAAGGTGCAAAGAGGGTTTTTTTCAGGACATTGTTGATGGCTTCTTTTTAAAATCACATTCTCTTTTCAGAGAACCCAAATGCATTGCAAATTGTTCTGTACACAGACGAAATAGAGATTTGTAATCCACTAGGATCCTTCACATCAAAAAATAAGCTGTTGATGGTGTATTACACCCTAGCAAACATAAATCCAAAATACAGGTCTAAACTTGCTGCTATTAGGTTACTTGCCATGGCTAGATCCGTAGACCTCCGTCAATGTGGTGCAGATGTAATATTGAACAGAATCAAAGAAGACATGGATGCATTGTACAATGGTGTTAAAATGCAAACAATTAATGGACAGAAAACTATTTTTGGTGCCATGGTCTCTGTCTGTGGTGACACTCTGGCACAGCATGAACTGGCTGGGTTCAAGGAGGGTGTTGGCTTTTTTCTTACAGTAAATGTAGACACTGTGAGTGTTCTTTTGAGGACATGCAGTCACACTTCAATGAGGATGCATTTACTAAAAGAACCTTGAAGAAGCATATCAGACAGACCCATGAAATAGAAAAGGCAGATACAGACTTGCTTCGCAACAACTTGAGAACAACATATGGGATCAATCGAAGGAGCAAATTAGTCGAATTCCCTGCCTTTGACATTATACAACAAACTCCTCAAGACATTATGCATGTAATTCTGGAGGGTACAGCTCCTTTGGAAATCAAGAGTGTGTTGCACCATCTTGTTCAGTCAGGAGTGATGGATCTGGACTCTGTGAATTCTGCTATTTTGGGTTTCCCTTATTCCCCTCTGGATGTGAGAGATCGGCCATCCCCAATTTCACAGTGTACATTAATGTCAAGTGATGGTAAATTAAAACAGTCGTCTGGGCAAATTCTTGTCCTGCTAAGGATATTACCATTTGTTTTGGGGAGCTTGGAGGACAATGCATATGTGCATCTAATAAATGAGCTAATAGAGATTGTGCAGATAGTGTTTGCACCTGTTCTTACTATTGCAACTGTTTCTAGATTGAAGTCACTGATTGAAACTCATATGAAGCATTGGAAGGAGCTTTTCCCGGAACGCAATATTACACCTAAACAGCATTATCTGATACATTTGCCATCACAAATTAAATCACTGGGTCCAATGGTTAGACATATGTGTATGCGGTTTGAATCTAAACATTGCCTCTTTAAACAATGGGCTTCAAAGGTCAATTTTAAAAATATTTGCAAGTCTTTGATCAGTCAGAACCAAATTTATGAAAGCTGCCAAAATGTTGACCCTTCATTACACCCAATCTTTTCAAATGAAAGAGAGATGGGACCTGTATCTGAGATTCAGGACCTACAGTATTTACAAGGAAAACTGAGAGACTTCCTAGGTTATGATGACGTAAACCACGCTGTGTCAGTCAAGTGGCTTATGATAAATGGCAATAAATACATAACACAGAAGTCAATGATCCTTGCCAAAGTAGTAAATGGTAACATGCCAGAATTTGGACTGGTCAAAAACATATATCTTGTTGATTCTAGGCTTTATTGTTTGGAATACCAACCATTTCAAACTATACACTTTGATAGAAATGTCATGGCATATCAAGTTGAGGTCCCACACCTTGCGCAGGCTACTGAGTTAGTCAATGCTGAAAAATTGGTGGATTTTACCCCTTATTACACAACTAGCAGCAAAGGCCTAACTTTTGTACAGATAAAATACTATCTTGGGGATGTCATAGAATTGTACAACAGTGAAAAATAACTCATGGTGTATTCCCCGGCTACGGTTTGACCAGCTTGTAAAGTAGCCTTGTAATTTGACCTTGGGAGATCAAATTATGGAAAGTCTGTAGCAGATGAAATGATGATTTCTGAATGTATAATGACAAACTATTTCTGTTTTAAATTGTTTTAAATGTTACATGTTACGTTAAATGTTTAAATATCAAGTGTCAATTTACAGTTCTGTGCCAATGTACTAATTTATTACATACATACTACACAACAATACATACTTCTATTGTTTCATTGATAATAAAACAATTGATTCCATCTGGCTGCTTGTTTTAAGTATGTGAGGGGATAAAATTATGTCAAAGTTATGATTTCTTAGTTATGCTTGAAATAAGAAATTATTACTTTGAAAAAGCAGTTTTATACTTGTAAGTGTGGATGACACAGCTTTGTAACTGTTGATATTCTAGTTTCAAGCATGTACTTACTCAGAATAGGTCATAAAATCTCAGTAACAAGCTGTAATATCTTATTTAGATAATTAAGGACCAAAACACTTAAAACAAGTGAAACAGTCTAACATAAAAACTGCTTACTAAGAAGAACTATCTTATCAGACAAAAAATGAGCATATATCCCCTTGATCTAAGATATTTTATCTTACTTAGATTTCAGTTTTTGCAGTGCAGAGTGTTCCGTTAATAGTTGTGCTTTTTTATGAAGGAGACGCCCTGTTACCAGGGCTCATCATAGCTGCACTGAGATACAGAATATGATCTATATCTTTATATGCACTCTACTGAGAGCCCTCATCTAGTTTTAAATAAAGCCTAGCTATTCTTACATCTTGTGTCTTGGGTCCTTCTTAGATTGTACACGGGGGCTGTTGTGGGACACTCCTGTGAGGTGGAAGGCATGCTGAGGTTAGCCTGATAAACAGCTGCCTGGCCTGTTGTAGTAGGTCTGCCACGATTAAAAAGGGAGCGAACTTTTTTTGTCAGAAGAACGGTATTGGGCAGGGGTATCGGGAGGATTTTGGCCCGTACATGCATTCGCCAGTGTGTTAAGGATGTTCTCATTGTTTAATATTGCTGCTACGAGATTCCGAGTGGACTGACGAACTTTTTGTTGCAGCATCCACACGTTACACAAGATGGCCGCAGGCACTGCAGTGAAGTCTGACGACAGTCAAGTTTCATTCAATATATTCAAAGTTTCACTCCATATATTCAAGATTCATTCAATATATTCAAGGTTCATTCCATATATTCAAAGTTTCATTCAATATATTCAAGATTCATTCAATATATTCAAAGTTCACTCCATATATTCAAAGTCCATTCCATATATTCAAAGTTTCATTCAATATATTCAAAGTTTCACTCCATATATTCAAGATTCATTCAATATATTCAAGGTTCATTCCATATATTCAAAGTTTCATTCAATATATTCAAGATTCATTCAATATATTCAAAGTTCACTCCATATATTCAAAGTCTATTCCATATATTCAAAGTTTCATTCAATATATTCAAAGTTTCACTCCATATATTCAAGATTCATTCAATATATTCAAGGTTCATTCCATATATTCAAAGTTTCATTCAATATATTCAAGATTCATTCAATATATTCAAAGTTCACTCCATATATTCAAAGTCCGTTCCATATATTCAAAGTTTCATTCAATATATTCAAAGTTTCACTCCATATATTCAAGATTCATTCAATATATTCAAGGTTCATTCCATATATTCAAAGTTTCATTCAATATATTCAAGATTCATTCAATATATTCAAAGTTCACTCCATATATTCAAAGTCCGTTCCATATATTCAAAGTTTCATTCAATATATTCAAAGTTTCACTCCATATATTCAAGATTCATTCAATATATTCAAGGTTCATTCCATATATTCAAAGTTTCATTCAATATATTCAAGATTCATTCAATATATTCAAAGTTCACTCCATATATTCAAAGTTCATTCCATATATTCAAAGTTTCATTCAATATATTCAAAGTTTCACTCCATATATTCAAGATTCATTCAATATATTCAAGGTTCATTCCATATATTCAAAGTTTCATTCAATATATTCAAAGTTCATTCCATATATTCAAGATTCATTCAATATATTCAAATTTCATTCCATATATTCAAAGTTTCATTCAATATATTCAAAGTTCATTCCATATATTCAAGATTCATTCAATATATTCAAAGTTCACTCCATATATTCAAAGTTCATTCCATATATTCAAAGGTTCACTCCATATATTCAAGACTAATTCAATATATTCAAGGTTCACTCCATATATTCAAAGTTTCATTCAATATATTCAAAGATTAATTTCCTGAACGGTATGCCATAATATATATGGAACAGCCTGCCTATGGATCTGAGGGACTGTACCTCTGTAGACATTTAAAAAAAAAAAAAAAAACTTACAGTTTTTCTCAGTCGCTTTGGTGCATTTCTCACATCACTATTAACATTTGCACAACAGTTAGTGCATTTCTCAGAACAATTAGTACAAACTGCAAAACCTAGTGGATAACCTGCAAAAGTGCGTCACTCGCTCAAAATGAATAGTTGATTCCTCAAAAGCAAGTATTCATGTCAATGAAACTGTCTGTGTCATCAAAATAATAAGTCCTGACACCATTGTTTATGAACAAGACAGTCAAATGGCTTTGTCATGTTTTCATTGTGACAGTTTACTCTGTAAATGTTTTCCAATGCAAAAAAGTCAGATCTTGGTGACACTACCTGAAAATGCTCAAGACAGCACTATACACTACCTGTACAGCCATTTGAAAACTACAGTAAAGTTACACATTACTGTATTTAGTGAGGTAACTTAGTACAAGACACATATGTATGTTTCACATATTTACTGGATATGCTCTTTGCAATTCTACAGCATTGTGCAAAAAAAAATACACAGTCACTTATTTAGAACAAACATAAGAAATACCATTATGGTAGAACTGTGCACAAATGTAAACAATATAACAGTACATATTACTGTAAACTGAACATAAATTATTCCTGGACATCCACACGTTCCTGTCTGTCTGGCCACATCTGACAGATTTTGACAACTAGTTCAACAATTTTGTATGTAATGACTCAAGCAATGAAATGAGGACTATTAGTTTTATAGGGAGTGACTATTCAGCATTCATAAGTATGTTTCATTTTGACTGACATGACATAAGCAAATGATAATGTTATAAAACAGCAGAGAATTGTATGAAAGTAACTGATACATGTCCAAAAGCATTTGCAATTTGTTCAAAGGAATGAGAAACTGCTACGATGATGTGCACAAATGACTCAATGTTGTGGAGGTTGAACTAATAGTTGTGAGAACTTTCATTCTGATCTGAGAAAAGCACCAAAGCGACTGAGAAAAACTGTAAGACATATCTCTTTAGCCTGGCTTTTACCTAAGGTGCCTTGCCATTCACTGCTGAGTTTTTAGGTCCTGATCATTCCCTGTTACTTTTATCTCTGGTGCTTATTTACTGTACAGGTCTTATCTACTTTTACTGCAACTGTTCTTAAATTGTGCTTTGTACCCTATAGGTTTTAATTTACTTCTTATTTGTTTCATTGTTGTAGTTTTATGCTTTTTACTTTTGTCCTAATTTCTAGTTTTCATGCAACTGCTCTGTTGCCTTAAGAACTGTTAGTAGTTGTCTATTTCTGTTTTTACTCTGCTCTGTGAAGCACTTTGGGCTACAATTCTGTATGAAAGGTGCTATATAAATAAATAAAGTTGAGGTATTGAAAAAGATTTTTTTTTAGAAATCAAGTCGTCAATTTAAGTGAATTAAAATCTTGTTTTGTTTTTTTCTTTGTGTTTTGGCCTTTGCCTTCACTGAAGACAAAGCAAGGCACTTTTTTGCCCCTGAAATGACAAAATTTGCATGCTCAAGTCCTTTCTCTTGTGTAAATATGTAGTTTGTCTTCTTTCCTGGTGGTTCTGTGTTTTAGTGGCACCTGGAAGTTGCTTCTTCATTTATGTTTACACTCTACTTACCTAATATTGTCTCTTTCTCCATATTGTAATTTCACTGTTATCCTGTATACTCTGTACCAGAGCTATACAGTCACACAAAAACGAGGACTTTTGACAGTCACTCGTCTGATGGGAGACACGGCTTACTTTGATTTGAAGACAAAAACCTGAGGAGACTTGACTCAGTGACCCATAAATATTGAAAATGCAATATTGTGTGCAGTTTTGCCTTTTGGGGTTTTGCCAAACTGAATAATTGATAACATCACCAGGACGCTCGCAATGTCTCCATAACTTAATGCACACTTTCAGTTGCAACTGTTGACACCAGAATAAAGAAAACTCTTATTACGCCTTACTATTATAAAATTAATTAGTCTATGCAGGATAGTTTTCCCTGTTCATATCCAACTGATCATCTATTTTTCTCCCTGCAGCCATGAAAATGATTTTGATGCACTAATCATTTATTTATGTGCTAGTTCCTGCTTTTAGCTCTTGTTCATTTTGGTTAAATATTTAAAATTATTGTTTATGTATTCATTTGTCTTTTGTATTAATTATTTGAAATGAATTATTTTTCATGCAGAGTTCCTGTTTTGAACAAGATGTCAGACTGTGTGAGGAATTTGTGGTAAAAATGAAATAGTAAAATTAAACTGCTTAATAATAAATTATCTCTGCTGAAAAGACTATACTGAATTACTGTAACTTACTGGCCATAGTCAGAACATTGCACTTCAGTCCTCACATGCAATCTAACTTAACTTTAGTTAAAGTTTAGCCTCCTTATGACATGTTAAATACAGCGTGACACATGCAAATGTGTAAAAATTAATTAAAAATTAAAGCCTTGTGTTTGGAGCATAAGTTCAGTTGCAAAAATTCACAAAAAGGGCTCTACATTACACTAAAAATATTGTTATTGTCGTTTGAACATTAGAATATAAGTAACTGCTGCCTTTTATATGTTAACAAACTTTTTCACAGTTACACCTTAATTTTGAGTGTTCTTGTTGAACTATTTGATACATAAATATGCTTTGATTATCTAAACATTAAAATTGTGTGTGGTTTTGCTCACTGAGCTATTCAAACTGTGCAGTGATAGGTGTTTTAACTTGTCTGCTAACCGCTTCAGACTTTACTTACAGGTGTGCTCTAAACACATCTCTTGCATGTATGTCCATCCTGGAAGAGAGATCCCTCATCTATTGCTCTTCTCAAGGTTTCTTCCTTTTTTTAGCCACTCTAGGGATGGGGTAATTGGTCTGTCTGTCTTTTGGTCACAAAAGGTCCACCACTCTGACTGAAGACTGAAATTATTTGAATGGATTACACTGAAATTTGGTACAGACGCTCATGTTCCCAGAGGATGAATTCTACTTAACTATAGCGTCACCCTGATTTTCATTTAGTGGTTGCCCAAGTCTCTGGATTTCAATTGGAGGGATGAACAATGAACCAAAATCTCCAAATGGGTTGAGATGTGGTAACTTGAAAAAGTAATCAAACTACTCAGACTGACTCCTTAGCGCTGGTCGGCATCTACATTCATTGTGTTTCTCCACTCATTTATCTTGGGTTTTTCTTTCATTTGTATTTCAACAATTACAACTATCAAACTATCAAATGGATTGTCATGGATTTTGGTCCAGATATTCGTGTTCCCAGGGGATGAATCCTACCTTATTTATCCCCCTAACTTTTCTTCAGTGATACAAGAAGGTGAAAATTTCGATTCATTTTGTCTATGTATAGACGTTCATGGTTCCCAGACGAGTAATGTTAATGACTTCAGTGTTCCCCTGACTTTTCCTGCCTTGGTTTTCATTCTTTGGTTTGTTAGTTTTGCTCGTTACTGAAACATCTCAACAACTCTTAAATGGACTGCTGTGAAATGTGGTATTGATGCATGGTACGAAGAGGGTGAACTGTGATCACTTTGGTGATCCTCTGTGCTTTACATTTAGTATCATCATCAGGTCAAAATTTAATTTGTCAAATACTTTGGTTTATGACCAGATTCCTGCAAAAAAGTTACATTCCTATCAGCCCCATCTGTACTTTTTTGCTAGGTTTAGTGCTAATTAGCAAATGTTAGCATGTGCTAATATATGCTGTACATGTTGTAAAGCCCTTTGAGGCAAATTTGTGATTTTTAATTTTGGGTTTCATGAATAAAACTGGTTTGACATGTAATAATTAGTCTGCTCCTTAACTATTGCTAATAAGACACTTGGGTCATCAGGTTCTTGCTTCAGGAGTAAAAAGTATCAATATATCAGGCAGGCTGTGGCTCAGCATGTACAGCGGGTCATCCACTAATTGCAGGGTTGGTGATTTGCCTCCCCCTGTCTACATGTCGAAGTGTTTGTGAACAAGACACCAAACCCACAAATGGCACCCATGGGTCAGGCCAGCACCTTTCACGTACTTTTTTTTTTTTTTTTCATGGTTAGAGTTATATGTTCTATGTTGTCTTACACTTCTTTTAATTGTATTTATATTGCAGCCACAAACCTCATGGTCTTTGTATATACTTTATGCCATCTAACTGCTGCTGTAACTCTTAATTTTGAACCATCACCACCAGATTCTTGCTTCATCTTGGTCTTCACCTTTACTTTCTTTAGCCGTCACCCACAGTTGTCAGTCATCAGCCAGCCTCATTCCATCTTTTGTTCCCTCGGACCTTGCCTACAGTCAGCCATCTCACTCCAATTCATGCTTCCTGGTCATCTGCTTTGACCTGTGTTAAAGGCCACCTTGAACATTCTGCCTCTGCTGTTTGTTTGCATGTTACTTACAAATCCCATCTTGTTGCATAGCAGCATATACGTACCCTGGTAGGGACAAAAGTGTCCTTTACAATTTTTATTTTCTTGATAACTTTGCAGTGATTATGTTTTTAGACATGATATTTGGTCAAGGTATGTATTTTGTGACTTATTTAGTAATTTTAAAGACAAATATTATATTCCACTTTTCTACACTGTGCAGCAAAAATAACCACACTGTTACCAGTAAGGGATAAAAGTGTCCTCTTCAAAAACACCATAAAATCATCATATGTTGATTTTTTCCATTTTTTTCATAAATCTTTTAATCAACTTCAGTCCTGATCATAAATACCAAATATTCAATTATTTTCAGAATTTTAACCCAGTGTTAGGGATGGCATCACAGATTTCTGCTAAGAAAACACACAAAAGTTCAGATATTTTCAATATATCTAATGCAAAGTGGATTTTTCTGAGTGGGATTATTTCAGCCTTGGATATGTCAATGATTAGCAATAACATTGATTTTGATGGATTTTTAGTTTTTTTGCAATGTCAGATTTAAAAAAAACCTCACTCTTACCAATAAGGGACAAAGGTGCCCAAAACGCCATAAAATCATCATATGTTAATATTTTTTTCCATAAATCTTTTGATCAACTTCAGTCCTTATCATAAATACCAAATATTCAGTTTGTCAGATTGTAGTGCAGTGAGTGTAGTGAGTCCTATTACCTTATTATCCATAGAAATGAATACAAATATTACAGGAACATGTTTATTTTCAACAATCAAGAAAACAAAAACTCTGTGTGTGTACATGCATATGTGTGTGTGTATGTACGTGCATTCCTCTGTGTGTGTGTGTGTGTGTGTGTGTGTGTGTGTGTGTGTGTGTCTTCAGTTCTGTTTTAACGACAGGAGCTGCAGTACAAAGATGAGTGGGCTTTGCAAATACTTTTCCCACATTTGCAGCAGGCGTTAGTGGCCTTCCTTCTCTTCCGCTGGCCGATGCACTTCACACACAGTCCCCTTTTTGGGGTTCTGGAGTGATCCTCTCTGGCACTGGTACTGGCTTCCCTTCCTTGCTGTGGCCCTCGTGCTCCGGCCACCCTGGCAGCGGCGCTTGGTGTGCCGTGGATGCGCTGTCTTTGCTGCATATGTGGAGTCACCAGAGCTACTCCCAGCTCCTCCAAGAACAGGCGATGCTTGTACAGTTTGCCCTGCTTCCATGTTGGATCCACAGCCATCCACAGCACAAATGAATTGAACGTGGAGACATCCAGGATGTTGAAAAACAACACCATTGGCCACCGGCAGGTTTTTCGGTGACAGCTGTATGTGCCTACACACTGCAAAAAAAGACAAAAATCAAACAATGAATACACAAAGGGAATTCTTTCTCATCACAAACAAATATATCATGCATTAAATAACTGTAAGAATACTGAATAATAAAAAACACTAAATATAAGTCAGACAATCACAGAAATTCAGTAATAATAAAGTTTGTGCATAATTGATACATAGTGACACATACCTTATCCAGATTGTCCACGCCACCTTTGCTGCTGTTATAGTCCAGGATTATTTTGGGCTTCTTGTGGGATTAGTCATCTGAATGATGAGCTGGATTACATCATCTGTGATGTATAAATCCCAGCAGGATTTCACCTGCTCTGTAATGCGGTTGATGGCGTACCTTGTTGGTCCAGGTTTCAGATACTTGGTTGGATTGTGGCGAAGGGATTCCGCATTTGAGGCTGACCAGGAGACTTGGCCATTTTTGGATGTCCATTCCAGCCATGCTGTCTCATCACCCTCCTCACTAAACTCAGTGCTGTCTGAGCTGTAGGGTGACCCAGACTGCATGGAGACTTCCCATTCAGTGTCGCTGCTGTCTTCCGGGGAGGAGGAGTAGGGAGATGAGGCTTCCGGGTGGGCTTCCTCAATAGGCTCCAGGATTTTTTCCAGGGCTTGCTCTACAGTGTACCTACGTTTCATGCTGTGAGATGGGGTATGCACACACAGCTCAGGAGTGGGCTATATTTCTAGGTTTTGCACGCGGGTGCACCTGCATAAACAATGTAACTGTCCCCAGGCTGTGTTTACTTTTTGCCCTCCTGTAATTGCCTGGTCCCATGCATGTTATGATGCAGACACTGATCAAAGAGGTGATCAGGCAATGACATACTGTATCCAAGGCATTTGGGAAGAGACTTTTGTCCCTTAATGGTAAGAGTGTGAGGGTTTTTAAAAAATATTATTGCTAATCATTGACGTATCCAAGGCTGAAATAATCCCACTCAGAAAAATCCACTTTGCATTAGATATATTGAAAATATCTCAACTTTTGTGTGTTTTTTAGCAGAAATCTGTGATGCCATCCCTAACACTGGCATTTAAAGGGTTAAAATTCTGAAAATAATTGAATATTTGGTATTTATGATCAGGACTGAAGCTGATCAAAAGATTTATAAAAAAAAAAAGAGAGATGTGTTTGCCAGCTGGCTATCACGGATGATAATTGCTTTGTTAGTCAGGTGATTCATGATTAGTCATATTCAAACTTTTGAAGAAGGATATAATATTTAACATTTAAATCACGCAACTCCATCTCCAACTATCCAGTTGCAAACATATGGCACAAACTGGAAAGCATGTCACCACCTGGTGTGATATTGGCTGAATGTGCCAGTTTTCAGTCATCAAACAAGAAGCCTCTATGACACTGTGGTCACTGCTGCTGTTGGACTTCACTGTCACTCTGATCTCAGTGTGGGATCACATTGTAAGCCTGGTTTTCACAGGGAGATAAGGACCACGTCCAACAGTGTCCTCTGTTCCTGGAATGTCCTCTTTCATGACATTGATGTTTTCACAGATCTTTGTGGGTATTGTCGTGTGTGCCACAGAGACACTCTGGGGACAGATTGGCTTTCGGGGTCACGTGATTGGCGAGAGTAGACAAAGGCATCTGAATCTGTTGGGATTTTCTAACGTGACAAGCAAACTTTTAAAAGAAAAGGAAAGTAGTTGGATAAAAACACAAGTAGGAGTAAGACAAAACATTTATCCTTGAGCTGCACCAAGGTTTTTGTGCTGCTGAGATGTTGCATTTTCGCAGAAAAATATGTGATTTTACACATTTTAATAATTTTTCATCATGGCAAATTTCTACTATTATGAAGATTTCCATTCACCATGTTTCGAAAATGTTTTATAGTTTTGGCATCTAGAGAGAATGTGATCAAGCTAAAGGAAGATGAACATTCCCAGCAGTATTACATGCCTCCAATCCTCCAGAAATCACACAACATTGCATCCAGATGGAGGGCCCTTCTTCAATGATACCCTCCTTTCTTTCATCGTAGCGGGCAGCCCAGTTGTCAATTTTCAGTTGTGACTGGACATCTTCTGGAGTTTTGCAACATCCTTACTAAAAACTGATCAAAAGAACACATACAAATTCAGGGAATGCAAATGCAGTCTTCGGTGGAAAGCAGCCCTAAGACATGATGTATGTGAGTTACTGGTGCTTGTCATTTTGTAATGTCTTCTTGAATTAATTTACATGGAGGTAATTGATGGAAGCATGCACCGATCCCCAACCATCATTTTCTTTGCTAAAATTTCATACATTTTATGGAAACATGTAATACTTGAGTAAAAAGTTTTAACTTTTACCAGCCCTATGACACACGTGTATGAAGCGATATAAAAAGTATCATGAAATTGGAGAGGCTGTGGCTCAGCACGTACAGCAGGTCCTCCACTAATTGCAGGGTTGGTTTTTTTTTGGGTGATTCGGCTCCTCCTGTCTACATGTAGTAGTGTTGGTGAGTAAGACACTGAACCCACAAATGGCACCCAATGGTCGGACCAGTACACTGCATGGTAGCTTGATGCCTATTATTAGGCAATTTCTGCTGCAGCAAGCATTCAAACACATAACAACACATAAGAAACATACAGTATGACAGGGAAACATATAGCATGAGCATGGACACACACACAGGGAGGCTTGCACCAAAGTTTAAGCTCCTCATCAGTGTACTCAGTAACCCCACAGGGCCTTTAGTTAATATACCTATTGAATATTGTTAACATCACCTTGCAACACAGCCAATTCATTGTACATAACAGACTGTACCACAATATTAAAAAGCATAATTGTCACTATATGATCGTCATCATCATCTCCATCACCGTCACTAAAATAACTTGTCAACAACAGTAGCATTTACCTTCTCTTGCCATTTAGATTCAGGGCTTGACTGGAGACAGGAGGGATCCTTCTACCTGTTTTCCGTGGGTACTTAAGCGTGGGCCAGATGGTAACAGCTTGTACTCTGAATTAAGGGGATGGGCACAATCTGAGCGAATAGCCATTGCTTTTTTTTTTTTTTTTTTTTTTAAGCACCTACTTGATGAATATGTGATTAAACTACTGAACTGTAGTCCCGCTATCTTACTGGGCACCTTCACAATCTCAGCAAGGGCATTCTTCTCTTTAGTACCAAGGTTGAAAAGAAAAAAATGAGATGACAGACTGAATAAAAGCTCTATAGAACGGTGTCATTGGAGTGTTATCACTCTGGGATTCAGCATTTTTCTTAAGCAAAAAAGGCATTTCTTACATTTCAGTATTAGAATTAAATTTTAGGCGGTTATCAATCATCGTGCCCAGATATTTCAAATTGGTTCGATGCATTGGTTGTATTGATCTGTTTTCCTTTTGCTCGCTACAAAAGTGTCAGCAAATGATTTTCATACTTTTAATGGTCTATTACATGTCCATAACTCTATGATGATCACTTAAAGAAACCAAAG
This sequence comes from Argyrosomus regius, assembly GCA_946959425.1. Taxonomy (NCBI): domain Eukaryota; kingdom Metazoa; phylum Chordata; class Actinopteri; family Sciaenidae; genus Argyrosomus; species Argyrosomus regius. The sequence goes on from CAMPSB010000034.1 coordinate 19,932, forward strand.
TAGTTTTCCACAAATCAAAATACTCATCAATATGTATCAGTATAGTTGCCCCCGCTTTCCTTAATGGCTTTAAACCCATTTATTTGCAGGTGCAAAATATACAGTATCTCTGTTTGAATTAGCCGGTGTTACTTGCCAGAAGGTAAGTGGGTATCACAGTGCTGATAGGAGTCAGCATTGGGGCATAAATTATACATGGACTGTTTGGACTTGGCTATAAACATTCAACATCCAGCCTCCAAGGGGAGCAGTCCAGGCATAAAACTAATTGTACTATGCTCCTTCCTGTCAGCTGATGAATTAATTTCTACCTGCTTATGCTCAGTCGCTGCTGCTAAACACTTCAGCAGCTCATTACGTTGCCACGTGTATCACCCGGGGGGACAGAATCATTTTGCATCCTGTCAAAATAAAGCTAACATGATGAAATAAAAGGCAGCTATGTCTGAAGACAAAGGACATGGGGAGTCCCTGCCGAATTAACCAAATTTACATTGTACTGAATATATAAATCAGCCAACATGAAATTAAATGTCAAAGTTTCTCCTGATGATGTTGTTAGAGGAAAGGTACATTTAAAAGGGTTTATAGTCTCAGAAGCAGCCATTTGTTCAGTGAAATTAGAACTTTTAGGGACAGTTTTTCCTGATGGTGGCAGCAATATGCCATTATATATGGTGATATTTCTTATAGGTGCCACAAGGGAAGTCAGTGGGTCACCAAATGCATCCACTTTGTACCTTCCAGTGAGGCCATTCTGGCACAAAGTTAGTGACGTTCTGGCTGATGGTTGGGTTTTTCTGTGATTTATGTTAATTAGGGGACAGATCTCAAATATCTGTCTCCATCAGTCTTTCTGCCCATACCGAGTCTGATCTGATACTTAAATTTACCTAAACGTTGATTTGATATGTATCGGACACAATTTTGACAGTCTGCACTGACTGAAAATGACAAGTTGCTCCCTAATGTTTCACACTGGTGTGCATTTGGTTGGCTTTATTTCAGTCAAAACTGATCCATTATAATATGTCCGGATCAACGTACATCAAACACAATCGTTCTGATCCTTCTGATAAATTCTAGACATTTCCACTAAATATATAAAAATGTGCTATTTTTTAAGTTATTATAGTCAGTATACTTATAGCCTCCAGAAGTATATTTAGGCATCACAAAACCGCTAAAGCTTCAGATCTGAAAGATGAATGGGTGAACGCAGTGGTAGAGGCCTTATCTTTTGAGTCTATTTTCAGTAGAATAAAAGGTGGTTTGGAAGATGGATTCCCACAAGGGACTTGTTTGGACTTTGGAATATAAAAACCAACCAGCGTATGTCACTCTTGTTGTCTCTCACCTTTTATTTTACTATGTTTTGTAGCAATGTCTACTCCCATAATTGCTTGAAATGATAAAAAGAAGTCTTGCTATGTACCAAACTTTCTTTCTGGGGATTACAAATATCCAGACCACATTTCAGGTCAGTAGCTGACATGTATCTTGCTATGGACAAGTGTTGCATGCATTAATGAATGGAAAGATTTGCCCTAGAAAATAAATTGTGATGTCATCAGGGTCATCTCAGCTTGGGCTTCGGTACTACAAATTGAGGGCTTTTGTTACAGACTGAGAGTGTGGGGCTTGAAAGACGAGTGCATTTACAAGGCAGAGAGGGTTCAACAAAAAGATGTTGCCTGATGGTAAGCCTGATGAAATTTCATTTCCACTTCATTATTAAGTCATTGTTAAGCATTGTGTTCATGTTACCCAATTTCTGTTTGGGATTATTTGCCCTTTCAAATCAGTGACTGATGTATCGCTTCCATCAATGAAGCTGCGTGTGGGACTAGCAGCAGTCAATTTAATGCTTGTCAAGTCAACAGAGGAAATGTCTCTAAGAAAATTGTTCAACATTTTGGCTAATTTTGACTCTCAACCATGACCCTCACATCAGTTAAATATGAAGCTAAAAGCCTGCAGCCTTCGCGTGAAGAGTGGAAATAGGGGAACAGCTAGCCTGCTTCTTTTTCAAAGGTAAGACTACAGGAAGTCACTGCGCCCAACCAAGAAGTACATAACCGCTCATAAAACCACAACTTGTCTTACACGTATGTGTTTGTAAGGATGAAATAAGATACAACATTTTATTAAGCTTCAGAGGTACTGTTGGTGGACTGTGTTACCTTAGGACAGAGGTAAACAGCGTGTTACAGAGACAGTTCTGAAGCCTCACGTTTAGAAATATGGCTGTTGCCATCTTGGTCTTTTGGAGCAAGAACTGATGAGAGCATGGAGCCTCAGAGTGCTATGGGCTGGACTAGCTGGTGGCAAACTTTCTCATATTACAGCTCAACAGTATATTATATTCTCTTTCTGAAAATATATTGTTGTATAGAGGGAGAGGCAAAAACAGAATCTAAGGTGGAAATGAGGAAAGAGGAAACTCTTTACTGAGGAAATAGGAAAAAATAAGGTAAGAAGTACGGCTGGATCATGTTCAGTGGAACTTACTTTCAGTACAGTATTGTAGTAAACTCAGTTTAACAGCATCATAGCATCAAACATCTGCAGATCAATATCACAGAGGACACAGTGATAATATAAACTGATTACCACAAGACAAAATCCACTATTTACAACATACATATATGTGTTTGGGTCAACTGGATTTGTTTTAGCTTGTTGGGGTTCAGTGTTTCAGCTTCACTTCACAAATCTGGAAGCTCTGTCCATTAGTTATTAACTGTCAGTGGTTTCCAGTCTTTGTGCTAAGTTATGCTAACTAATGACTGACTGTAGCTTTATATTTATTCTACATACATGAGAGTGATATCACTCTTAAACCTCAGGAAGACAGCAAATCCAGTTACAGTTGTGAGTTTGTTTTGTCTTTTCTGTTTTATTTTGTAGTTCTCCCCTAGCCGTGTCTTGCATTTCTACTTCCTGCCTTGTTTTCCTGTCTGTTTTTGATTATGCACCTGTCCCTGATTTGATTCACCTGTTGTCCAGCCTGTTGTTTCAGAGTTTCCTTTGTGTCTTTGTCTGTCTATATGGGTCTGAAGCTTGCCTGCATTCCTGCCTCTGTTCTCGGTTTTGTTCTTAATCCTGGATCCTGGTTTGTTTCATGTTCCTTTGTGTTCAACCCTCGCTGAAAGTAATAAAGTTGCCTTTTGTGTACATATCCATGTCTGCACGAGTATGTACATGTGTCAAATAGGTGCATTTACCCAATATGTGAAACTGTTTCTTAAATGTTACTTAAGTAAATCTACTTCTAACAGCCTGTAGAGCTGTTTCCCCTCCTCAATGTTCGCTTTTTTTTTTTAGAAAAGATTCTGCTTCTGGCACAGCACAGATGACGTCCTCATTCTTCATCCCACTCATGTAACTCTACATGGCTTGGTTGTTTTTCCATAGAGAGAAAGAGCCTTCAATGCACAACCCCAGACCTATTTAAATTGCTTGAGATGTGGGCTGTGATTCAGGTCTGGAACCAGGCTTGCTATTGGTTGATTATGGAAAAATATATGGAAAATTAGGTGGTTTTGGAGCTCAACCCATATTAAGTCAGCATATCTCAGTCTGCAACACAAATTTTGGCCATTCTTTTTTTAATCTCTCTCTTGTAAATCCCCCTAATTCATGGAAGTTTAATTTTACTGTAATATCATGTAGCTTAATATTGTTACAAAACCAAATTCACAGAGAGATGACATATTAGGCCAACAGAGAGGTACGTTTAAAGCTTTCTCGCTGTGAAGCCGACAGACACGATACTTTATTGTTATTTCAAGGCTGCTCCAAAGATGGCAGTTCAGCCACAAACCGAAACCATGACTTTAATAAAATAAGTATATTCCTCCTCTTCAAATCAGTGTGCATTTGCTGCTAAGCATCTCTCTGTGCTCTCTCCCTCTGTGCTATATTTCTGACTACCCTCCTGTAAAGCCCACAGCTACCACTTAGCCTGTCCAGAAGAGGAGAATATCTATCAGTATTATGAAACCAAACCTTTGATCAAAGGATTTGGGATTATCAAGAACTTGCAATTTAGAGTTAAAAGAGGCAGCTGATAGGTTGAACTGCTAAAACCGTTTCAGCTGACAAAGTAGATAAGACTCAAGAGGAGTGCTGGGAAGAAATACACAATACCAATTCCATAGTATTTATGTGTGTGTGTGTGTGTGTGTGTGTGTGTGTGTTTTTGTGAACGCCTTGAGCCATTTCTGCAATAAGGCAGACTGTCTCCGCTCTTCCCCATTTAACATCCCAATGTCTTCCAGCAAACGGGCAAAATGAGTGATTTCAATGAAGATTTACTTCAACTGTAATTGGTAGGAAACCTTATTAAGATCCAGATGATGCGTCTTTCTCTTCGGTTATTGCCCAAACACGACCTATTGCTGAGCTTATAAATATCCACACAAATCAAAGAAACTGTTAAAAGAGCTCAGAGAGACATACGACGCACGCTCACTTTTCTGAATGCCACATTTTAAGGCATAGTAAAAAAGAAGATCTCGACACCCTGTCGCCAAGCGGGGGTGGAAGCATGAAAGAGCTGAGCAGTCCTCTATTGATATCCTCTGGTCCACTACTATTGATTGTTTTAAACTGTTTGAACTGGAAAGAAATGCAAATGTGTGGAATGGGGCTTGAACCACGATGATGTAGTTGTAAGGTTCTGCTTGGGGGGTAGGGGCAGGCCATCAAAGTAATATAAATTGTGGGGAAAAAGCTGAAAGGGAGGAGGATGAAAGAGAAAAGAAGAAACAAGGGATTAACTGACCATTCGTAGAGGAAACTAAAAAAGAAGAAGGCACATCACGTCATACCAACGTTCAAATGCTCTGCATGGTTCCAGTTCAATTAAAGCTTATGGGACTAAAACCCAACATATCTACAGTATGTCATATGACCTTGGATGAAGAAATGCCTCTGACGAAAGAAAGAACACACTTCAAAGAAAGACTTTCTCAAATTTCCACATTAACGTATTTGCTGTTGCTGCTCTCTAAATAGTATCCAATGATCATTATAGGCATATTTTACAGAGCTTAAGGTAAGTCAAATTATAATTCTGAGTTTCTGATGAATGAAAAAATGTGTACTCTACTTTATTCCTTCCTTCTTGGCACTGACAGTAAAAACGATGGACAGCATATGTGTCATCATATCAGCAAAGACATGGGTCATTGGTGGAACAGGTGAGTTCAGTACAGTTCAGGACAGTTGTCTTGAGGCGGCAGTAGTTCAGTCTGTAGAGACTTGGCTTGGGAAGTGGAGGGTGGTCGGTTCAAATCAGGCATGGAACAAAGTATGGAGGGTGGATTAGTAGCTGGAGAGGTGCCAGTTGACCTCCTGGGTATACTGCCGAGGTGCTCTTGAGCAAGGTACCGAACCCCTAACTGCTCCCAGGGTCGCCACTATGTGTGGCTGCTGTTTACTCCACCATCTCTCCACATGAGCCCTTTGAGTGTGAATAGTTGTATCTCGGGTAAAACGTAAAAACTTGAGTGACAAAAGAATTTCCCCTTGAGAGATCAATAATGTATGTTTAACTATTATTATAACAGTGTTTTGTACCAGGCTACAACAAAGACAGATTTCATGGCTATCAGAAACTATTAGAAAAACTTTTAACAACAAACTTCATTATCAGAAAATAATGCTTTGTTGTTACTGGGCTGTAATTTGTCTGCTCTTCTGCTGTGGCTGATCTACCTAACACCTGGTCACCATGTCAAAAAGTGTAGATTATGTTACATAGCGTTAACTATTTAGCTCAGATTTGATTTAGTTAGGGTATTACCACAGCTAACTTAACAACTGCAACAGACATAACTGACCTTAGTCTGTTACTAACCTCATTCACATATGCATAAGAAGCTCCAGCCCATTATAAATCCAGAATAAATTTAATGTAATATGCATACATACTACATCTGCACATTCACCACCACGCTAACTGCATCCAGAGCCTTCAGGTGTGGCACCAATGTGCAATCATGCACCTTCCTTCCTTCATTTCAAGCCCCATTCTTTGCTACTTTTGCCATGACTGTCAAGCTCACGCATGTCATGGAACAGTGGCATGTTTACCACTACAAGTCATAGTACATTTTAACAAATAAAATCTCCAGACTCTCTGTATACCACATATTGCTGTCACAATAGGCCTATTGCCCCCACATGCAAAGCTTGACAGGCCTGCAGTTCTTGCTAAGCTATGATTGGTGATTGGTTTACACTTCACTCCAACTGCTCAACTGGCCAAGCAAGGCAGGGAAATATATTTCTACAATTAGAGCAGGGTGGGTGGGCTGAGCTACAGTCTTCAGGGCTCCTCCGCTTCAGCATCCTGATAGTCTTCTCATTATAGCAATGTGAGAACATCCACTCCTTCTTTGGCTCCCCAGCTGGGGATAGTAATGAAAAGTATAATGCAGCTCCTTAAAATAAATGGACAGGTAGTTGAACCTGGAAGAAATACTTCTGCCTCCTGCTGCGATCTCTTTTGCTCCAATGATGCACCTCCATAAACACTTTTCATCAAAACAGCTTTGTTTGGAGGCGTATGTGATGATGCCTGTTTCAACATCATGGCACAAGGAATGCCTGTTGTCTTTTAGCCAGACTGCTGATGATATGGATTAGCTGTCCCTCTCTCTGTGCCCAGCTTTCTCTCCCTTCCCATCTTTCTTGATCACACACACATACACACCTCTGCTTTCTGCCTGCCTTCTTCTCAGCGCATGCGGCCCTCTGGCTCAGCTCGCCGGTGTGGATTATAGCTCTCTCACGGCTATCATGATCTTACACAAACAACATTTGTCAGCTCATTTATCACTGTTCCCCCCCGGTTGTCCACTCTCGTCTATTCATCTACGCTCTATTTCTGCATCCCTGCCTCCAGGGTGAGAACGCATGTTACCTCCACAACTGAAAATAACCCCCAAAAGTCCCCTTTGATATTTGCGCAAATCTGCAAATGTCAACGGCGATAATTGATGCTTGACTGACTCGCTAACACCCATTGTGTTGCTCGTAACTAGACGGGACGAGAGCACCTTGTAGAAAAGCCGTGATGTTTTGTTTCATCGTACACCGATTGCAATGTCACTTTTGCAGATGGTTATGCACCTGTGATGAAATGGGATAAGTTGCTCTGGCAGCAAAGGTACTTAGCATCAAGGTGCACTTGAGTCATATCAACACTGAAGGTATACCGAAAAAAGGGCGCTCACAGTGTAAACAGTGAAAGCAGCTGTGTATGAAGCATTTATGTATTTAATGAGTTTGGTTTCTCTAGATTCACAAAGACAAACGACCATTCTCTTTTGGTTACGCATGGAGATACGGAGTGTAAAAATAGTATCAGTCCCATGATTCGGAGAGATAACCCAACACTGTGGCTCTGTGTAAGACGTACAGTTGGGTTTAACCTCTACTTCTAAAGGCAGAGATCAGTTTGAAATGGCAATATTTAAACCAGGAAAAAGATCACTGGTCAGATACACCGATGTCAGAACTCTGAGAAAGGCGGAGGTGACAGAGAGGATCAAAATTGTGATGTGGCAGAAAAGAACTTCCTCAATGAACTGAATGAAGAGTTTATTAGCGGTGACCAGCAGCTCTATAGCTTGCTTGGTTGTTTGGTTGGTTGGTCAGTATATCGGTTCACAATACTGTCCACTCTCTGTGGCAGCCACAGTTTTCACTCTAGCAACCATGAAATTTGCCATGGAGGTCAAGTGCTTGTGAGGTTGTTGCATGTGGGCATAGATGCATGAATCTATGGGGTCACAACTCTTGCAATTCTGTACTTGTGTCATATATGTATATATATACAGTACAGACCAAAAGTTTGGACACACTTTCCCATTCTCTTAAATGAGAAAGTGTGTCCAAACTTTTGGTCTGTACTGTATACATATACTTATGTATATATATAAGTCTTTGTTCATCACACTTACTAAGATAAGTGTTGATATTGGTGACTGCAGTGACATCAGGACCAGTCAAAATGATTAATCAGGTTATAACTAAACCTCCAGGTAACAAATCATTACCCTATCCATCCACTGTAAACACCTATTGCACTTTATACTTCCTGGTTCAACATATGAATGAAAATAATCTACAGACTTCACTGGGGGGCTTGTTTACAAATGTCTGACTGCTTATTGTTACCCTGTCAGCATTGCTGCCATGTTGACTGATCTCAGAAATTACTTGAGTTAACATTAAAATGCAAGGCGCACTGGTGTGCACCTGTTGTTGCTGTTGCTCTTTAGATATCTGTCAAACAGTCAAATCCAATTTATGAAGTCCAGTTTGAGTCACATGATGATCACAGTAAACATAGAATTTCCATATTGAGATTACAAGGAATGTTGGCTTGCATGTGCTGTGACTGTGCAGCCTATGGCCAGCTGAAGCTGTTATGTGTATAGGCTTCATATTTAAGCTGTAACCCCCTGGACACACAGCTACAAGACACTTGGCTGACCCACAACTTGTTTGGACTTGACCTACCTGCTGTCTCCACATCAGTCCTGCAGTGTCGCAGCAGGCTATTTACTAAAACTGGATTTTCGGAGGTGAGGGCAAAAGGCTAAGCATGTGTCCAGCAGCCGTCCGGGAGAAGTCACACACATATCCGTGACAAGATAAGGAGAGACGAGCAGCACATTTCTGCCTCCTCTGTTGACTTGTTTTGACAGGAAATGGAACAGTCAGGTTATTATACAATAACTGCAGGGTGTGGAGGTTCTGCTATGAGTAAGTGACAGTATGCTGTTTGACAATGAGGAAGGTGAGCAAAGTCTGACATCTGTGCTCTGTATTGGTGATATGAGCGTTATGTAAGTTCTTTCAGTACACCACAGCGCAAAACTGAGCATCAATAAAAGCAATTGAAGAGGCCAGTAATTCATAGAGACTTCTGGACTAATCTCCTGAAAGGGGGAATAATAGCTCCTTCACATATCATGATGAAATAGTGTGTTGACAGAGGTGCATCGCATTTGTCCTTCCAACCTGAAGTGATCGAACTGATATTACACTTGCCTTTTGAGAACTTGTGTCCTTCACTGTGAGACACTAAGATGACTGAAAACCTCTTCATACCTCAATAAGAGAGATGAAACTTTATTGATTGCTGTGGGGATATTGGATCATTGTAGCAGCAAAACAGGGATAAGGCGCAGAATGGGAATAAGATAAGTAGACTTCAAGAACCCAACGAGAATAAAGAATAAGCAGTACAGATAGAAATAATACAAGCAGACATTCTGTACATATCTTCAAGTGCACTGCATTGATTGCAAATGTGGAAAGTTGCAGTTGATGTAATTTGAAAATGTAGTAAATGTCAGGCCATAAATCAAAGTCATACATTGAATGCAATTATGAATTTTTGATTTAGGGTCCAATGGGTGTGATAGGTTGAGTCTTCTGTACTAAGAGACAAGCATCGGATATACACAGCAGACAACCAGTTGATCTTCAGTTGACAGTTTAATACAGACACTGAGGAGACCACAGACAATCTCCAGATACAGCCTTCATATATCTGGAAAACCCTTTACAATTCTCTGGACCTCCTCTAATCAGCATTTAGGGTCCCCTTCTGACCCTCATCCTTTGGTTACTGGAACAACAACAATATACCTGTCTTGGGCCTTTTGCCAGCATTTGTACCAGATGTGTGCAAACTGATATAGGAACACAAACATGATTTGCATTAGATTGTAGTCTATATGTGATGTAATACTACAGACCTTCAACCTTTCCGCCCTTTGCTGAGTTTCTGCTTTTATTAAACTGTGCTGATCTGTTTATTCAAGTATATGGCATACAACAACCTTAGGGTTAGGGGATTAGGGAAGAACCCCCCCAAAAAAGATTTGAACCTTCCCTAAATGGAAGAAACTTCAGGAAAAGCCACAGAGGAGGGATCCATCTGCCAAGACAGAGAGACGTGTAATAGATTATGCATGTACAGATACACATCTTTATGAGAAAGTTTAAGATCAATGTGAAAAATGTGGATCCAAGAGGACAATGAACAACTTTAGGTGTCGCCAAGTTGGACCTGAGCCAGGTGACCTTCTCTTCTGGAAGGTCCGTACAAAGAAAGAGAGAGAGAAAGGAAGATAAATGAATAGAGCTTGGACGTAAGCCGGGACAGAATGATCTACCAGACATCCAAAAAAGGTAAAAAAAATGAACCCAACACAGGGTTATATCAACAGTAAAACCAAGTGAATAGGCAGAAGGTATAAATATGGTATCAAGCTTGGGGTCCAGTGTGTCCAGAGTGTGTCCAGAGTGTTTAATGTCAAGTGAGTCCCGACAACATCCAAAGAACTGTACGAGCTGTACAAAATCTAATTAAGAACAAAACAAAAGAGCAAAAGAAGAGGGATGGACAGACATGGGGTAGATGTTGTGTATACAAAGCAGAAATTAATGTGAACATTAATAGAGAGAGAGTAATACAGTCTACAGCTGTGTTGTGAGGGTGTACTCACAATGAGATAAATGCTACATTCAGTGTGCTAACATGCTCACAATGACAATGCCAACATGCTCATGTTTAGCAGGTGTACCATGTTCACCAGCTTAGCTTAGCATGTTAGCATGATAACATTTGCTAGTTAGCACTAGACACAAAGTACAGCTGAGGCTGATGGGAATGTCATCACAGATGTGAACTCACTGGTGATACTAGATGAAAAGTCAGGGCAGAATAACGTTAATTTATATAGCACCTTTCAAAAGAAAGTTACAAAATACATTACAGTAAAACCATATAAAGTATCAAATTTAATTACTATTACTATTACTATGATGTGAGAACGTGTGGCATTTGGAAGTTTACCTTTAGGCCTCTCTGGCAGAAAGGCTTTCTGCCAAGTAGTACCTCAAGTCAGGGCTTGGCAGGCACTGGTCAGTAGAGGGAGCTAGAGTGCCAAACACCTTCAGCCACATAAAAAAAAACAACAAAAAAAACAGACAATAATAATATTAATTATACAAATTGTCAATATCTGTCCCGGTAAAATATAATGGAAACCTATATGCCACCTCTGCCCGTCTGCATCATGACTCAGCTCTGGGCAAAATCGTCCACAGGAAGTGGGTAAGCTCAGCAGTTTAGCCAATTGCTGATTCAAGATATGAACGTATACGACATAAAATGTCCTCAAATGTAATGTGAAAAGGGCGATTATTTTATTGGCTGGTCAGGGCTCAGGACTGGTCTCTTCGGGTGCCTTCTAACTACTTAACAATGACGACCTTGATTACTACTCATCCGAGACCCAACCCTGACTCTGTAAAATGTCCCAAACTCTCCAAAATCTGTTTGAGAGGAGAACTCTGGTGGAGAAACTGCAGGAGAACGAGCTGAACCAGATCAACCTGACCTCACAGCAAGTTAGAGAAAAAGGAACGCTTCTTTTGAAGCTGGTTCACCAGAAAGGCCTGGCTCGGTGGATGCAGTTATGCTAATACTAAAATTTGTTTTCTGTCTAAAACACCACGGACAGATACAGCGTAGATGATTACGGGAGTGATGGATATGAAGCATCTAGAGAGTAAAGAAACATCAGAATAACAGGGCACACATGGATATTTCTGTTAAACTACCAAAAACTAGTAAGAGTGAACATGGCTCTGCAGCTGGTTGACGGCCACAGGATTGCAGCCAGGAAATGCAATTTAGGAGGCGGTTAAAAGACAGAACAAAAACTAGACGTGTAGATGTCTAGGCACAGGGAGGGCAAACTTACCCCATGTGTGAGGGTGCTTTCACACCAGGATATTCACCTGGGAAAGCCAAAACTTTTCACACCTTTATTTGGTTTGGTTGACTTTCACGCTGAACTTCTAAAAAAACAAACCAAACCGTCATGCATTTACAATAGCTGTTCTTTTGGGGGCGGTTTTGCCCGAAACGAGCACTGACCAGGAAGAAAAAAAGCACAAGGAAGAAGAAAACCTGGACCGAAAATGGAAATCCATCCCCTTCAGCCGGCTTGTTCACAACAAAAACAAACAATGGAGCAACACCAAATGTATGCAGTCTTGGGGTTTCTGTTTTTACTTTGGTGTCAAACATAATTGGCTTTTCACAAGAAGCTGCCCAGTATGAGCAGCAGGCGAGCTATCCAGCATGTTGCTCTGTACATGAGACGAATGCAGCAGTATCGAAAAAGACGCGAGAGAGAGCGAGAGACTATGAGGTTCTTCTGTGATTACACAGACACTGAGCATCACTTCCTCTCTTTGGTTCGCTTGTTCGGTCTGAGTTTGGATGAGCGTTCATACCTGCCCAAACAAAGTGGACTATCCGAGGAAACGAACTCTGGTCCATTTAAAGCGGACCAAACATCTCTGGTGTGAAAGCGCCCTGAATGTGTGCACAGAAACAGACCATGCAAACAAACACTGACGCAGATGCAGAGGTAGATAAGTATTCAGGCCAGCTGTGTTATGTTGTGTTTGTGCTCCATTTTAAAAGATACAGTTCAAATCTTAATCATCTACATCTGTGTGATTAGTACTTATTGAACTTTTAGTTGTAGTTTGCTCTGCAGCAGACAGTGGTGCTTAGATCAGCTGCTGGCTCATCACTACTTTCCCACGCCCACACTTGGGGGCGTGGTCAGCCGTGGAGCATCGCTGCACTGCTGAAATGCAAAGGCTGACGCCAGGATGCGTCAGGTGGCAGCTTCTGAAGAGACCATCCACCCTGAACATCTCCCATCAAACACATTTAATCATCAGAGGTCTACGAAAACCAGAGCCAGAGCCAAAAATCAGTATTCATATTTCACTGAGTGTGATTAAAATTAGTTTTCAAATTATTTTTGTGAAAAATCTCTTCAGTGAACACATGGCGAGGCTGCCGAGGGCGAAAGGCACACGGAACGAAGCCGAGATGCTGCAGTTGCTGCTTCACACTGTGCAGCACCTCCACCCACCTACACTCATACATCCACGATGGAAATGAGAGAAACACGTATATGCTGCATTTTGGATTCAAAAACGGTTTTCATTCTGTGCCATATGAACGTCTCCTCTGGCATATACATGTTGATAGATGCTTTACACACATCAAGTGAGCTCCACTGGCCCATACAGTTTATACAATCTGCAGCTTCCTTGGCATCCACCTCCATGTTTGACCACTTTGTTTAATTTTGTCCTATTTGATGAATCGACTTCACTGACTTGTTTTGCAGTGGACAGAATATGAGGTGTGTCCATGTATCGCACATTTTAAGTGGGTTGTGATTTATTAAGTTGAAAATGTCTGTCAGAGGTCTGTGCACACTTTTTTGTACGTTTGTTTTTTGTACGCAGATAAACTTTTAGTACGGATCCTACATTCGGTTTTATCGAGAAGACTTTAGTTACCAACAAGCAGTGGTAAGGCATGGACCAGAAAATCTATCATAGACCTGTAAAGAGGACATTCTACACAAATACAAAAGAGGCCAATCTCAAGGAGACAACTGTAAAATGCTTTCCCAAACAATAAATCCAATGCTTAAATTAACTGGTAAGCTGTTAAGGGAGGCTTAAAGTAGCAATGTGTAATTTCTAGCCACATGCTCCACAGAAATAGAGGTCAGCAGTTCACCTCCTCCCACCCTTGATGACACTCTTCAAGTAATGTAATGCTCTTGTAATATCCACAGATATGTGTAGTTAACAGTCCCAAACACTCTACATTACTGTTATGTGGCTGTAAGTGGCACAATATGACCACAGGATCATTTGTGATTATTTGCAGGAGTAACTATGAACCCACTTACTAACACTGCAGCACTAATAACTCAAAATAAACATATTTTGCTGCGACTTGGTCGCAAAAAAATGATCAGAATGGAGATTTGTGAAAAGTCTGAACTCATACTTTGTCACGTCTGTCTGCAAGACGACTAGAAATCAACTTTTAAAATGTTTGTGTTCTGAATGGAGTACAGATCGATGAGAGCTATGCCCACTTGGTTCAGAGTAAAGTACAACTAATAGCTGGAATCAAGTAACAGACATATTTTCAGCACTGACCAGGTAGTAACCTCCTTTTTTTGTCCAGTCTCTGTACAAATATTAAGGAGTTGCACTGTTGCTGCCAACAAGTTGAGAAGTGAAAGTGAAGATAAGCATGACTCCAGATGTTTATTCCTCAAGAAACTCCTGGTTTCTCCTCTGCAGCTGCCCAAACTGCTAAACTGTCTGTCAGCCAGTGTTGCCACCTCTTTTCCAATGAAGTAGCTATAGCTCCCAAGATCGGCAGAAGTTGTTGAGGGCTGACTTGTAGGGATGACTTTAAGCCCTATAGAAGGTAGAAACATTCTGGCCAATTTAAACTCACTACAGAAAGATCATATATTTCAAGTAAATGTTTTTCCTTTTAATCTAGGAGAGGGAGAAGATCAAACAAACAATTTAAATATTTACAAGATCAAACGAACAATTTATACATTTACGAGCTATAGGAACATCTTAATCCAAAGATTCAGACAGATAGAGGAAAAGAGAGAAGCTGCCTGAGCCAAACACCACACCTACTGCTGCCTGTGAGCATGAAGAAGAGGAGAGACCCTGCAGAGTGGGCAGAACTGTGCAGCATGCATGGGAATGTATTACAATATATAATAATAATATAGTATTTCAATGTATCTCTCACCTTTTCCCAGATGGTCTGAATGAGTCCCTGATTTGTATGTAGTTATTTCAGAAATAAAGTTGTAAAGAGGGTCTGGAAAGTTGCTAAATTTAACAGCAGCTACTTTGTTGTTCCTGTGTTGGACTGAGGGCAGACTGAACCCTACAGAGACTAATAACTAAGTAGTTAGTCTAGTAGAGTTAGTTAGTTATACTGGTAGTATAAGAAAGTACATACCGATGCTAGCTAATTAGCACGCTAACTTTAGTAGATTCCTCTACTAAACAAAGATGTCCCAGTCTTGAAGTTTCAGGAACCGAAAAAGAACCGCTGTATCGTGATTTGGTTTGGGTGGTGCTTGGGTTCTCTCTCTAGGGATGAAGGCTCCGTCGCTGCCCAGCTCCAGCCAGCGAGGTAGTATGTCTTGTATGAACTTCAGCAGTGGTTGGTTGCCTTCAGCGCCCCCTCCTGGAGACTGAATAACCACAGGTTTTTCCTTCAACTCTCAAGATCTTCAGTCTTGGTTTCTAGGTAGGCGATTAGTTTCATGGTATTGGTTGTCTGGTTAGTCTTATTCTTTTCCAGGTGTTCCTCTGCTGACATTTTTCAATTTTCAGCCTCTCCCATCTGGGTGGCTTCAGAATCCTCAAACTCAAAAAGTGACCTAAGCTCAGTTTTCAGGTGAAAAAGTTTGAATTGTTCTTCACATTTTGTTAATGCTAGTTCATTTTTTTTATTTTTAAACATTAATCAACTATATTTCTGGCCATAGTTACACTTTGATCCTCTATTTGGCTGCTTTCTGCACCAAATACACACCCCAAGGTACAACATATAATGTACAATAAAACATACAATGCAACATAACATCACAAGTTCATCAAACCCCATCATATATTCATATATTATCTGAGCTTGTGTGTCCACACGTCCACAAATGATGAAATTGTTCCTCCTTTGGACTGGCCACTTACAAGTAACTCTCTCTCAAACACATTATCAAAATAATTTACAATAGTACCATCACAAATGGAAATATGGCACTAAGATAATTTAAATGTGAGCAGATGGATTTAATCCTGCCATATAAGTAGGTGTTTATCTTGTTTGGCAATATTCTTCAGTTGGAAAGGGCCAGATTTGATCAAAAGTCCAATGTAATATGAGGGGGGAAAAAAATCACACTAATATTTAACACAAAACTTTCTGCCAGTTGACCACATCAACCTCGTTCTGAATGAAGTTCAAAAATGTTTAACCAATGTATCAAGCTGTTTTTAAAGTTAGTCATTTCCTCTCCTCTCCTGTGTGAATACTCTACCTTCTTACTATTTCAGTCATGTGTGGGTGGCAGGAGTCATACCAGCACGCCCTGCTGCGCTGGTATTTCCAGATTTCAGGTTTTGCGGCAATCTGTAGAATGTCAGAGGATTAATATAGGAGGTAGAAAGATGCTATGCGATGCATCCTAATTACTGTCCAAGCCTCCTGGCAAGAGTGCTTAAGTTTCTGAAGCTCCCCGCCATATTAAGGAGTCACAGATGGAATAATTTCGTTTGCGATGCCTGCTCCAAGTTTGGAACCTTGTTCATTACAGAGTGGGAGAAGCGTTATGTGAGGCCAATTCATTTTCACACATTTAAATTAATATTTTATGTTTGAAGGGGTAAAAAGGTGAAGACTTATTTAATGTAAAAGGATGGCCAGTTCTATTAATTTTAGTGAAGTGAAATGTAGAGTTTTACTAATTTAACTATTGTTGTTTTGTCCACTTTCCCACACATTGCTTTCATACTTTCATATTTCTTGAATCACTCATGTGATCCTAAACTTGTACATCATTACAGTCCTTTGAAAGACTCGTCCCTGACATCCATCTTTCTTGACCTCTCCTCTGCTTCTGCCAGGATGACTGGCAGTGAAACATTGTCCTTTTACTGCAACACACACAAGGCCCCTTTGCACAGCATCTTGTCATTTGAAACTCATACTGTAGTACACATTGGATACGCCACGCAGAATGAAGAAGTCAAGGCACAGTGGCAATCTTTGGGAAGCAAATGTAAGGGTGTAATTTGCAGTGAGGAGATAAGACCCTCTAACACTTTAAGTTTGAGGTTGATTTTCTTGCTCCCCCGATTGGTTCAGATAAGAGAATCTGAATTGACTCAGGTCACATACAGTCTGTCCTACTCTATTTTTGAAGGTTGGTAGGTATGTATGCAGCCTGAAAAGAGTACCTGCAGTCACTGATTGGGGCTAATGAAAGGTAGCTGCCGCCAATTATCTATCAGAAAGTATCTGGAAACTTTAAAATAGCCTTTGTAGATTAGCAATGCTGAGGCAGAACATTTCTTTATTCCCCCCCAAATTTTAACCTACCATCATTATAATAGGACTATATATACAGTGCTTAACAAATTTATTAGACCACCTGTCAGAGACCATCCAGCATCATGAAGTGCTTTAATGCAGACTCTTGCATTTTCAGTGAGCTTGTGACGTTTTACCATTTTGAACAGGAATGAAGAATTTCTAACTGAATTCACCTTTCTATCCCCAAATCTGAGCCGACACACCGGGCTTCTCTGAGAAGTCAGAAATTAATCAAGCATAACATTCAACCACTAACAAACTAATTGTTCTGTTCAGGAATTCAAGTAAATAACTATAATTTGACATCTTAATCAAGAAATAAGTGCCAAAAGCGGGAGCTCTGCGAACATTCAAGTGAGGCTGGCTCCAGAATCAGTCAGTCTCCATAAGTCCCCATGTTAAAATGTCCAACTGCAGCAGAAATAAACATGTTTACAGCCTGGTACAAAAAAACTGTTTTGGTCTCTATAGCTCATTTCCCCGTTCATGACAACTGTACTGAGGGTGATTTTTTTATAGAACTCACCATAATATTAAAGTTACTTAAAGTTAAGTAAAATTAAAGTTCTGCAGAGCATTGAGAACGTGGCCGCTTTGATTGACATGGGGGTGCCATCACCTGTGGCTTGTTTGAGCACCCAGGCTTCATTCAGCCTGCCTCAGCTCCACCCATGATCCACGTCTTTGCTCATTTTTGGATGACTGCAAAGATGGCAACACCACACTAAGCTTAACAACGGCTCTTCAGAAAACTGTGGTGACATCACGGAGACTGCATCCATGTTTGATACTGTCTATGGTTTTGATGCAGGTCACATGCTGCTGGCAAAGTAAACATGGCTCAGCTAGTGTCATTTGTATGTTAGAGGTAGTTATAGTTAAGCAGCATACCAGTACCACCTTACTTTGTATAATTTGACATAACTACACATACACATGTACATGCAAAGGCAATGATGAGAATTTTGAAATAGGACATTGATGTTCCGTGTATGATGCCCAGCTTTCCATCTTCATAGCCCTGACAGAAAATGTGCGACTGGTGTTGGGATTAGGGTTCACCTGGTCCTGGGGACCTCAGATTAGAACAGCAGTAGAGGGATAATCTAGGCTGGAGCAAGACCCACCCCTTACTTTAACCCTTTAATGCCGAATGGCACAAATATGCGACAAAAGGTTATAGTGGCCGAGATAGCGCCTGCATTCCCCCAATGCCGGTTAGCACATATTCGATACGGACCTAGGAACCTTCGGCAAGCACTTTTCATTTATCATTATGCCTGTTGTTGCAAATTTGCAACATACCGAAATTTCTATCAAATTAACAATCTCAACATAATTTACCATCTACTTAAAGGCAAAAACACACATAAAACATTTTTTTATATACAGCTATACAAATTCAGGCGTTAAAGGGTTAAAACAAACAGTAAGATGTAAAATATTATATGACAGAAGGCATGTGCTGAAATGTTATACTTGTAAGGTCCCTGATGGCCAAATTTTGCATAATCAAAGTATGAAACTGGGTACTGAAATCAAAGAAATGAACAAATTTTAGCAATGCTCCTGAGCTGACAGGGTTAATGTTAATGTAAATTGAGTGTACAACTGTGTATATATGTATGACAGTAAAGATAGAGTAAATGTTCTGAGTTGCAGTGAGTTGCACTCTGAAACTGGGGACACAAAATCTTAAACGGTATCTTTTTTCCTGAGAGTAACTGTCCCATTTCAGCCAGTAATTCTAAAGCCAGCATTCAGTAATGGTGTTTTTCTCACACAAAGGCTGAATATTTGGAAGAGTGGTAGAATGATCCACCGGCGTTGATCCACACCCCCTCCAGCAAGTCTACTGGGTCCCAGTTAATTTGGATTTCTGCTTAGAAGTTGAAAGTGAATCAGATTTTTCCAACACAATTTTCTCCAGGTCACTGAGTTTGTAGAACACTTAGTTTCTCAGACTTGTAGCAACACGTCCTCAGGTGTTTTTCACCTCAATGAAGCCACATGTGCAGTTCTTTAAATAATAAGTGCAAACAGATGCATCTCACCATGTGGCATCTGGATCTGGTGGATCCAATCACAATGTTCTAATACAGTATGGGTTATATTTGATGACTGTACAGAAGACTAGAACCTTATTGGCAGTTGAGTCAGTCTAGATGGCTGCCACTGATGTGGAACATTCTGTCGAATCTGACATTGGATCAGTATTAAATGGACTGGACTGTATATTTTTTTTAAAAAAAAGAACAAACAATTGCTTTCAAAGATTTAGATAGATGATTCGAAAGATGTTTGTTTCGTTCCTCTGATTGGTTACGTCCAGAGGCAATATTTGTCTACCTACATTGAGAACAGCCAGTCTCTGCAGTCTTTCTTGATCTGAATCAAGGGTATAAGAACACAGGGTGAACAGATACAGTACAGACTGTACAGACTATGGAGTCCCTTCATGCAAATTTGTGATTCATGATTCATGCCTTTGGAAATATAATTTACTTGGCCTGACTTGTACAAACCACTCGCAGTCAAGTGTAAATACGTTCAAGACCCATGACGACAATGTGGAACTTCAAGTTCCATTGTTGACCTTGGCAAAGGTGGATGGACAAAAAGATCTTGGTAAATGGACCACATTTACATAGCACTTTATAAATCTGCCTCTCATGCACACACACACACACACACACACACACACACACACACACACACACACACAGTATACACAGTGATTACCATGCATGGCACTAGCCCTTCTATCTGCAGCAATTCGGCTTCAGTGTCTTGCTCAAGACACATTGCCTGCTTAGCAAATACAGCACTCACTAGAAAGTTCTATTTTCTTCTTTTTTTTTCTGGCACTGAAATAAAAACAGCACTAAATTGCAGTTTACTGGTATCAATAAATCACTCCACTCTCTCAAAACCTCTAAATTACCCAAAAATAACATAGTCCCTGTTGGTATCCCAATTACACACCAATCCTAATCAGGTTTGGTTGATGAGAGCTGAAAAAAGTACTTTTTTATCACACTGCCAACATAGAAAATACCTGTTCTTTGCACATCCCCACTGTAACTACCACCCTATCACACAGGCGAGATGGGTTTTTGCTCCTAACAAAACGCATGGGCAACCTCCCAGTCTGACCTGCAGTGAGACTCACTGTGGTGACTGGGTGCTGATGGGGGAATGTTGGTAATAATTGCATCCATCTATCAAACCCCAGGTCAGTGTCACCATTTCAAATGACAACATCCTACGGTGCAGCTGCTGACTATGCCATTGTCAGCAATGTTATCATGCAGTGTTCTTGGAACGCTGTGTTGGGAATTGTCATCAGGAAAGAAAGAGGCCAACACCAGAGGTCTGGAGTTTGACCCAAAGCTGCCACAAAGCTAGAGACTGCAAGAGAGCTGCCCTGAGGTTAAAGATGAGGCAATTTAGTGCAGCTTAGCAGTGAGAGAATAACACACAACAATAGCATAGAGAATAGCACATTTTACAATAGTGTTACAAAACAAAAGAAACAACATAAACAGATAGTAGATTGCATAAATTCAGATCATGAAATGCAAAAATGTTGGTTAAATGAAAATGTAAATGCAAAATTGTGTGCTTTAGTAAAGTTATCACTTTAGGAAAAGCACAAAAATAAGTATCTTGGACCAATCTTAGGTGGTGTTGACAACAGAACAGTTGTAATCATGAATCTTATGACAAAGTATAGCCTGTTTCAAATCTTTGTGGACAATTTATTATGTGGCAATCAAATTTTGTTTATGTTTAAGCGATAAAAGTGGCATACAGTGTACATATAATCACATCTTGCATCATGCTCTGTAGCAAAATGCTAGCATATTTAAGCACAGGAAAGAATAATTTTTCATTTGCTAACCTATAGATCAATAGCTCTCTATAGCAGGGAGCTGCTACTGAGTTGCAAAATGGAAATAAGATATTCCTGTCCTGTCTACACAAAAAAACAATATTTGGAGCAAATGGAACGCTTATGGAACCTGTTACATCCTGTTTTGTTTTTGTGTTTCCTGTCCACAGGTCAGGTCAGGTAACATAATTTTAGGGTTAGGGTTGCCACATGAGGTAGTTTGCTGAACTTGATTGAGAGACCAGCCATCACTTTTTTATCTTTGTGTGGTAGTCCTGAGGTAGCAGCTGGCGGGTCCAGGTGCACCACTGAAGACAAATACGTAAAGTTAGGTAGTAAATGCTCAAAGGTAGGTAGGGAACTAGTGTTCAGGAACAGGAGGTTGGGTATGACAAAATTGTGTCTCAAGAGTAGCATGTGGCCTGCTTTGTGTGTGTATGAGCTGGAGTTTACTATGTGGTTGCATCTTCCATTGCCTTGAATGTGAAAATCTATCATTTCATTAAATTTAATATTAACCCAACTCAAATAAGACTATTTCCATCTTGTCTTAACTCTTATACCATGCCATAGGCAATGTCAAGGTACTGCTGAATTAAAGTCTGGCCTCTTTTTGCACTGTGCTCCAATAACAGTTTAGCAAGCTTCAGTCAGAACTCTGGTCAACTTTCTCCTTTTCTGTACTTAGATATGCTACATGGTAGCTAGACTATGTTATACAGACAACCAAATTTTGTTTATCTTCTAGGTAGATGTTCTGAGCATGTTCATGCTTCTCAGGATATAAACTCTTTTGATATCAGTGTCCTCTAGTAACACTGCCTAGGTTTAGATCCTTTGGGGTTTTACTAGGGGGTTATCAATTGAGCTTTTTTAGTCTTCTTCATGTACAAAAAACTAACTTTATTATACTTTAATTAATCAAGTAGGTCAGCCTTTTCCATACCCCACCTGTTAGCTTGTTAGCTTGTGGTAATAGCAACTGCTGTAACATTATGTTGGAATTCTATGACAACACTCTGCCAGCACAATGCCTAATTACCCAAAAGTCAGGACTATATTTCCTCCATCCGGTTGCAGCAATTACTTATGTTACTGGTTTGTTTATGAATCAGAAGCTGTCTGTGTCATTAAGGCTAGCTGACATCTTCAATATAAAGGGATATGACACTCACAGAGATGTTCCAATTTGCAGCTTTTCTCTGCAAATTAAAAGTCATCTTTTCAGTCTGACACACAGGAGAAATCATAGCAGTTCATCTCACATTGAGTCACTCCAGAATCAATGTAGTGACACCAATTGTGTTCATCTGTAGTAAGAACCCACAATAAATGAAGAAAAAAAATCAACATGACAAGTAAAATAAAAAGTAAATTGGGAGTTTGTTTGACTTGTAATGAAAAAGGCTTAACAGAGGCACACAAGCTAATACTGTCTATTTTTTACAGAGCAGATATGATCTGCATCTAATTTGTAAACTGTGTCAGATTACTGTACACAAAGGAAGCTGTGGACTGTGCAGTGTTAACAGAATTGCTTCATGATTCAACACTGTCTCTGAGAAATTATTTAGATATTACTAAATTGTTTTCAAAATGATGTCGCAGTAACAAACTTGGATTATGTTCAGAGACAACATTCTTTTCAGTGAATTAAACATTACATTTATGTAATGTTTAATTATACATTACATATTATGTTATGTCTTTGTTTAGGTATGACAAAAGCAGTTTGGTTATAGGAAAAGATTGCGATTTTGGTTAAACATTCCTGACTTTTTCTCCATTAAAGCAGTCCATGATATTAACCATGGTGCTGCCAGTACAGAGCATAAAAAAGCTGAATAATGCTGTAGTCACTACGATTGTGTA
The DNA here is from genome assembly GCA_946959425.1 of Argyrosomus regius. Taxonomy (NCBI): domain Eukaryota; kingdom Metazoa; phylum Chordata; class Actinopteri; family Sciaenidae; genus Argyrosomus; species Argyrosomus regius. The sequence goes on from CAMPSB010000034.1 coordinate 42,764, forward strand.
TTGCAAGTATTTGCAGTATCAAAATTTGACACTTTTGGATAGTCCGCCTACACTGAAAAAAGAAAATAGTTGAACCAACTTAATTGAATTGTTTCAATTGGTAACACCTAAATTAATTAAGTTCTTTAAAATTAAGTTAATAAGTTAGATTAACACAATTGATTTAAGTCACATGTACTTAATAATTCAATTGTTCTCAAATCAACATTTTGCATTAATCAAATTAAAAATTAAGAAAAAAAAATTAAAATTTTTTTTTTTTTTCCACAAAAAATTTTAAAAAAACAAAAAAAAAAAAAATTTTTTTTTTTATAATAAAAAATTTTTTTTTTTTAAATTTTTTTTTTTTCAGTAACCTTAAAATGAAATTTTAGTTTGTTTAATATAACTAAAATTACAATTTTAAGTTGGCTGAAAATATTTTTTTTAAAAACTCAAAATCTGATGTGTTTCTTTTTTTTTATACTTTATTGTATAAATGTAATTAACCATTATGGCCACCAACACAGCTTTTAGGCCAACACATTACACATTTGTCCTTTTTAAAACACATTATGCACAAAATGCACAAGTAACTGTAGTAGGACCACAAAGTTATTTTGTCAGCAAAGTACAAAATAGTGCAACAAGGTATTATACAAATATGCCAAACAATCTCAGCACATACAGTGCTATCACAACTCTGAAAAAGTGCCAAGAGTATACAGAAACGTCTTTAACCAGCTATAGCCAATGAATATTATCGATCTGAACAGTATAGCTGACCAATGGGGATGATTACTATGGCGTCAATTCAGTGCCAAAATCCGCACGCATAAAAACCATAATCAGCGCGCATAAAGACCACTCTCTACGCGCCGTCAATCTATGCGCGCTCGTGGTCTCTGTGTATACGCTCGCTGTCACTCTCTGTACCTTCTACTCGCTCACCTTTGCTGAGTTTTGGCACTTTGGGGGCGGGCATTGAATAGATGGCCCGCAACCCCCCTGCTTCTGATTGGTCACTACTGTCTCCAGGTCAGAGCCAATCTGAGGCAGAGTAGGGCGGGTCATCATTTTGATATCATTTGATTTTATGCCAGGACCAGTGGGGTAGTAGGTAAAAAAATCCTACTACCCCAGCATAAAATCAAATGATATCAAAATGAAATCTGAGAGACAGGCTAACTGTGTAAGACTTACTTGCTCAGCCATGATAGCCCCATGAAAATGTTTTTTTTCCCTGAAAACTGCCAGGTCTCCTCCACTGTGATCAGACCACTATGACGGAAGGTTATGAGAATGTTATGTATTGGGTCAGCAATTTTTTGTAGCAACTTTAAACGTAGCCACTGCTGTTATAGGCTAGCATTGTATATCTGTCTGTTCCTCAACTTGCCTCTTTTCTGACATCTCGAGCAATCAAATTCTGCCAACCGCAATGATGATCCGCCCTACTCTGCCTCAGATTGGCTCTGACCTGGAGACAGCAGTGACCAATCAGAAAGGAGGGGGGTTGCAGGGCCGTCTATTCAATGCCCGCCCCCAAAGTGCCAAAACTCAGCAAAGGCGAGCGAGTAGAAGGTACAGAGAGTGACAGCGAGCGTATACACAGAGACCACGAGCGCGCAGAGAGTGACGGCGAGCGCGCAGAGAGTGGTCTTTGTGCGTGCTGATTATGGTTTTTATGCGCGCGGATTTTGGCACTGAATTGACGCCATAGATTACACTGTTACAACAGTTTGTTGTATAATTGAACACATCAAAACTTAAATGCAACCTTTCCCTACAAACGGAAGGAATTATGTCTGGGGAAAAAAAAAAAACACCTTCTGCCAAACCTGTTACAAAATCTGTGTAAAAGCATTTAAAAACATGGTTTGAGGAATATTTGTTGAGTCTCTTCATTGTCTCTTGGAGCATAAAAAAAGGCCCAACATCCGAAAGAGACTACATTTTTAACATGCTATATATCCAAACACCATTGTTCTTTCGCATTATGGCACAAGGCCATTTGTTGGTCCAGGGGCAGAATACATCATTGTGTGTCGTTACTGCAAGCTTTGAAGTTTGCTATACAGATTATGGACTTTGGGGGACATCTTGTGCTGATAAGCTGCATGAAGATTTTTTGGAGCACTTCAAAAGTGAAGCGAAAGGGTTTTGGATAAGCTAGGTTGAGTGCATAAATCAAACCTAGAAGCAGGGCACAAGCTGAGGCAACCGAAGTCAGTTCATGCAACACGTCCACGCCCTCAATGACGATGCCAATGTCTCAGGTGGCCCCTGCAGCCCTTCCCCTCCTTCCGAATCACAAACACTGCCATGGTGAGCTGCTCCAGGTTCTCGAGCATCATCTGCTCCAGAGTCCTACAGAGGGGTACAGGACACAAACACAAATCATCATTGGCCTCACTTCTTACTGTGATTAAGTTTTTGGGTGTTGTACCAATATGTGTTATGAGCTGGGCTATTTCTTTCTGGGTGTCATCACACACCATAACCAGCAGATGTGTATCAATCAGACTATCTAACTGTAAGCAGGAAAGATAAGATTTCCCAAAATGAGAAGAAGAGAGAAGGCAAGAAGAGGAGAAAGGGGGAGGAGAAGAAGAGGAGGCAAGGAGAAGAGAGGAGGAGACAATGAGGAGAAGAGAGAAAGCAAAGAGAGGAGAAGGAAAAGGGAGAAGAGGAGGCGAGGAGAAGAGAGAAGGAGAAGAAGAGGAGACGAGGAGAAGAAGAGGAGACGAGGAGGAGAAGAGAGAAGGAGAAGAGTAGAGGGGAGACAACAAGGAGAAGAGAGAAGGCAAAGGGGAGAAGAAGAAGAGGAGACAAGGAAGAGAAGTGAGAAGGAAAAGAAAAGAGACGGGGAGGAAGAGAAATATGGCCATGATAATAAAATACAAAATATCAGCAATCCAACCATGGTTCAGGTGTTAAGGTTGTTCTAACAGTTGATATGATATTTTTTGTGTCCCTTTGACAAGATGTGCTGACATACAAACTGTTACTTACAAGATATTCCTTGATCAGGTCATCTGCATCTTCTCCCAGGAAGATGGTGAGGGCTTTCAGCACACATTCCCGCCGAAGATTAATGTCCACAGTCTAGAACAACAAACATTGATTAATTTTATTGTTCTAAATTTCATAAGACAGACATCCTTACTCTTATCTTACACTTACTTTATTTAAAAACAGTCATTTACAATCCCAGAGATTCATTATAGAAAGAAAAAGGGATGAGCTCAGTGGTGTGTTTTTGAGTCGCTAAAAATATTCATGTGTATGAAAGCCATGTTCAGCATTGGCCTGCCCATATTAATGTATTTATGAAGTATACAGATATATTGTGACAGCCCTTTTAGTTATGAAGGGTCTTGTTTGATGGTACAGATTTACCTGGTCCAATGTGTCCATGATGTTCGCAGTCTTTGGCGTGTTGCTCCTCCTTTGGCTCGGATGACTTTGATCAGCTGACTTGAGTGCATGTCTAACTGGGCCATGAACTTCTCCTCAAGAGGAACAGCCATGAGCCTCTGGAACTCTGTATTAAAGGGTTAGGGTAAAACTGAATTAAGATAAAGTTAAAATGAGACATTACTATTTTTACTATTTTGGGCTTGCATACCTTTGTTATTGATGAAGTGAAAGTACGCAGTTTCACAGATAAAACGAGCTGCCTGGCACGCCTCCACGCAGGACTGTCCCTCTTGAGGTACAAGAAGTCAGAGAGCTGAGAATACAGTAGGTCAGGTGGGGAGCCGTCACATTGGACACCAAGCCAAAGGTTGTGGAACTGACCAAGGTCCCAACCAGAGGTCATGAAATCCTTCTGCCATCAGCAGACACCCCTCTGGAGAGGTTGACAGGAACAAAAGGAGCTCTGCAGTACAGAAGTCCTGAGGGTTAAAGATATGTTAGAGTTAGTTTGTGCAGTCATATTGTGTATTTCATCATGTTTACAGTGTTCATCTGCATCTATGTACTTAAATATATGTATTCAGAATCATACTGGAAGTGTGCTGGGTCTACAAGAAATCTGACGGCTGTATTTTCCGTGTTAAATAGTGTAATACTTTTTTCTATAATTTCTAATTTTGATTTATAGACATTTGTCCTCCATTCTACGAAGACGGAGTTGTGCTGATTATACCAGTGTGTGTGTGTGTGTGTGTGTGTGTGTGTATGATGTGTTTATCAATTTGTTTGTGTATATTTTTAATTGTTGTTGTGTTACAAAATTGTAATACATTTTTTGCAAAACTATTAGTACTGTACATTAAAAGTTGTTCTTACAGCCAAGTTGAAAAAGGCCTGTAAACAATCACCGCATTTCACATTTACTGTAAATGTTGAAATTATGTTTATTTTTTTCAAATATTTTTTCACTTCAACACCATATCCTGTAAGTTACATACAGCCACATTTCTCTAGGAGTGAAACTTACCTTTGGTAGTCCAAATGAGTTGTGTCCTGGCCTGAAGTAACCACCGCCAGTCATGAAAAAAATATAAGAAACTAGGAATCAATTAATAGTGAAGAGAAGAAAATTTTCATTCCAGTATTAAGTTTGAATATAAGTATTATATATAACTGTCAATGCTCATTACCCCACCTGATATCCAGCACTACGAATGCAGCCCTGCCACCGAGGCACCGCACACCATCTACCCTCTCCCACAGCCGATCCGTGCGTGTACGGCGCTGTACGCACCCTCTCTCCTCACGCCGAAACCCCACTGCACACGTCTCTGGTACGTCGCGTACGTACGAGCCACGATTTTAGTCCGTCCTGCACGCGAAATATGCTTCTACATTTGTAAATATGCGACGTAGTTAATTAGTTTCACTTTTGTCTGTTTTAGGACCGGTTTGCACGGGGTATTTTATTTTGAAAATCAAATTTTGAAATTCAGAATAAAATACCCCGTGCAAACTGCCGGTGGTAAAACAGACAAAAGAGAAACAAATGAAGTACGTAGCATATTTCACATGTAGAAGCATATTTAGAAGAACATACACCAGGAAAATGACCAAATCTGAGCAAGTAAACAAAGTCTGGCGGGCTAAACGCTCGCGGTGGGTTTGAAATCAGGACGGAACAAAATCGCTGCGCGACGTGCCAGAGACGTGTACAGTTGGGTTTCGGCGTTAACGTCAAGTACATTGAAAACAACACGGGTGGTAGCAAATTCACGCTTCCCTGAAGCATCACAGTTAAAGCATAATTAACATTACCTCCCACAGCATCCGTGGCCGTGACGGCATGAACTGTGCGCGCCGACAGGCATGTGAACCAACACTCACGTATAAATGCGCGCGCCCGAAGTAGTCTGAAGAGAACCGCGACCCAGCTTGCTGCGATAATGGGCTAATGCTAATGAATAACTAACACTAAGCCAACACCAACACACTGCATGAATACACATGTTACGATATTAAACCAAGAGAGTCCCGCCCGCAAACTACTATCAGGTGAAGCTCCAGAGTTGCTAGCCCCACTAGCTGTCCCGGATGTTAGCGGGTGATAGCAGCGGATGCTATTTTTATATATATATATATATATATATATATATATATATATATATATATATATATATATATATATATAACAAATTTAACAACACAGTTTTACAATTTTATAACTAACATATTAAATTATTCGTTTTACCTCTAACTTACCTTTTAAAACGATGGAGACAGTGGTAATTCAGTATCTATCTTCTTCCCAAGTTGTCAGAGCCAAGAAAATGGCGGTTCAACTGCAGGTAGAAAGTTCTGGAGAAGGCGGAGACGTCATGACGTCAGACGCACAGCATCGCGAAAAACCTAATTGATGCCGGTTCACTCAAATGAGAATAGCAGGTTACATGTGTGCTGAGGGAACAACATGTAATTCCAGGTTGATATACTCCACAAATGTAGACTGCCTCCACTAAAGCAGAAATCTGAATGATACTCACTCAGAACTTTACATTACTTCAACTACTGCTGAAATACACTTTTTAGAGTGTACAGACAGTTTGTGGAGCATTAGTAACATTTCAACTGTTTCACTCGTCTGTAGATGATTGACAAATTGTCTATAGAGTATAATTCATGACCAAATTCTAATTAAGATGCTTTCTGTGCATGAATCTAACCAAATCTTAACCACAGTGGTGTAATGTCAGAAACATGATGTTGAATCTCCATTAACATTTGAGAACATTTTTGCAACTTGGCTAGTATGTTAATAGCATTCCCTCAATATGTTCATTTAAAATATGCTTGAATCAGCATTATCTTAGAACTTATTTGCTGTTGCAAAATAAAAACAAATAGTTGTGTATAAATGGAATTTCTCACTGATTATGTTTCTTGTCAAAGGTCCAATTGTATGCATTCCGAAGGTGACCTGAAGGCGAGAAAATGAAATAATATGACACTCTACTGACACGTTTTAAGTTTGGTAGGTATGTACAGGTTGCACTGGTCATGATACAACTTAGACACGAGTTGGTGGATTATTTTATAATTACTTTATTGCAGAGACAAAAACTATGGTTAATACAAAAATGTAGATGATATGGCCTCTGCTGTCTGTTTGTACAGTATAAGGGGGCTGGGACTAAAGAGAAGACCAGCCCATTGTGATTAATGGTCAAAAGGTCCCACATTGTAGAATATGAGGGGCCGTTCAAGACATTATTCATTCTGGCCCTCTCACATACATATATTCTCTTCTTACATACATATATTCTCACTCTTACATACATATATTTTATCTCTTTTTTACATATATTCTCCTTTCACATACATATATTCTCACTCTTACATACATATATTTTATCTTATTTACATATATTCTCCTTTCACATACATATATTCTCACTCTTACATACATATATTTTATCTTATTTACATATATTCTCCTTTCACATACATATATTCTCACTCTTACATACATACATTCTCCTCTCACATACATATATTCTCGACTGACATAAATATATGTATGTGAGAGTGAGAATATATGTATGTGAGAGGAGAATATGTGTATGTGAAAGGAGAATGTATGTATGTGAGAGCTAAAGTATAGATGAAACGGAAGGCAGCTCATTTCTCGTGTTGTGATTGGCTGAGAAGCTCGTGCCGGGTTACGTTCATGTCACGCACAGCAAAGATGGTGGAGAGGAAAAACGAGCACTGCAACAAGTCATCGGTATATTAAGAAATATTTTATCATCACAGGAAACCGTCACATCTTTGTCCTCGTCTGTTGAGCGGCAGAGGACAGGCTCGTCTGTACTTAACGTCGCTCACAGCTCGGCGGAAAGTGAGATGAGACAACTTTTCAGACCTCCAAGCTCCCAAGTCGCTTCAGCAGGGCAAGCAGCGAACACCACCCAAGGACAGCTCGGAGGATTGCGGCAGCCTCTGCGGTATCAGACGCAGCAACACTTTGGCAACAGGGGCCACCGAACAAGGAAAAGGTAAGAACAACATACGTGGTAATTTACCTGTAAGTTGTCAGTCTACTAAATCATAAAAGTCTGTCAACACAGCTAATACTGCGGCTAGTCAACGGCTTCAAAATACACGTCAACAACATATTAACAGACTAACACTACAATATCCAGCTCCCTCTTATTTTGTCATTCAATACAGAAGATCATATCATATATCTTATAACACGCATATTTGTTTGATTCTGTCATCTGACAACTGCATGAACTGATAACAAGCAGGACATTTTTCATTTCGTTTTAAATGAAAAAGGTTTGTTAGCCGGATAATACTTTATTTACCCCAAGCCTTCTTATTCAGTGGACATTGTGTGAGGGTTGTGGGTGTGTGTCTGTTTTCTCCGCCTCTTTTCTCCCCTGCAGGGCTGGGCAGGCTGGCTGACGAGGCACACCTGCAGACACTCATCTCATCACTACTCTCCATAAAGCATCTGGTCTTCACACCACTCCTCTGCCAGATAATTCCGTCTCGTCAGTAGAGCTGACCTAACTTTTGACTATCTCCAGTGAACTGCCTTGTGTCCTGTCGAGTGTGTTTTTGACGTGTGCTTTCTCCCTCGTACTTTTTCAGTTTCTCTTACCTTGCTGCCTCGTCGCCTGCGTACCTAAGTTGACTGCCTCCGTGCCTGAGTGTTTTTGTTTCGCCCTGGAGTTTCCCCGCTGCCGTGCCGGCCACCAGTCCTTTTGTTTTTGTGAAGCTCTTGGTTAAAATAAACTTTGTTTTGCTCCGAAGGCGCCTACTGATCTCTGCTTCTGGGTCCAGACCCACTGTGAACCGTAACAGAATTATCTGGCCACCATGGATCCCGCAGAGACACTGGCGCTCCGACAAGCCCTGGTGAGTCAAGGAGCCCGTATGGGGCAACACGAGGAGGCCCTCGGACAGGTCACGGACACACTTAAACGCCTTTCTTCAGGTTTCACCCAGCTTGAGGCTCGTTTGGACCAGATGGCCACTCACCTCCTCACCGCTCCCGTTCCAGCTCCGGTTGTGGCTCCCGCTCCAGCTCCGGACTCCGCTCCAGTTCCTCCACCCAACCATCCCCGTGAGCCCTTCATCCCCACACCTGCCAGGTACTCAGGAGTTTTAGGGACCTGTAGCCAGTTTCTCCACCAGTGCTCCTTAGTGTTTGAGCAGCAGCCTTTAACCTACGCTACTGACAGAGCTAAGGTAGCCTTCATTATGAGTTTATTGTCAGATAAGGCTTCTGCCTGGGCTTTGGCTGTGTCAGACAGCAACTCTAACATTTGTAATTCTTTTCCTTTATTTACTGCTGAGATGAGGAAGATTTTCGATCACCCTTTAAGGGGCAGGGAGGCTAGTAGCCGACTCCTTACTTTACAGCAGGGTTCCAGCTCAGTCTCCCACTACTCTGTTGACTTTCGTATTCTCGCAGCTGAGTCTGGGTGGGATGAGACAGCTCTGCAGGGAGCTTTCCGTAGAGGTTTGAGTGAGCAGGTCAAGGATGAGTTAGCAGCTAGGGACGAAACATCTTCTCTAGACGAGCTAATTTCCCTAGCCACTCGCCTAGATAACCGCCTCCGTGAGAGACGCAGGGAGAGAGCAGCCAGGCTTAATTCCCCTTCTCCCCCCTCTCGTTCCTGGTCTGTTCGGCCACCTGCACCTTCTCCTCCTCTCCCTGACCCACCAGTCCCCGGTGGCTCTCCGTCCACGGTGCCATCGCTCCCCCTGCTCCGAGGAACCCATGCAGCTAGGAAGGACGAGGCTCTCCCAGGTCGAACGCCTTCGACGACGGCGTCTTGGGCTGTGCGGCTACTGTGGTCAGGCTGGCCACCTTCTCGCCCTGTGTCCAATCCTGCCAAAAGAGCAGGCTCACCAGCCACAGGAGGGGCACTGGTGAGCCGTTCCTCTGTCCCTTCCTCCTCTCCTAGCTGTCTCCAGCTTAAGGGTACTGTGTCCTGGTGTCAAGTTTCAATTCCTCTGCAAGTACTCGTGGATTCTGGTGCTGATGACAACTTTATTGACTCTGGCCTTGTCTCCCAGTCTAACCTTCCCTCAGAGCCCTTACCTGCAGCTAAGGACGTTGTTGCCCTCGACGGGAGGTTGCTAGGCCACGTCACCCACCGCACTGCTCCCCTGTCACTGCTCCTATCTGGTAACCACCACGAATCCATTTCTTTTTTTATTTCCTCGCCTACCACCCCCCTAGTTTTAGGTCTCCCCTGGTTAGTTCTGCATAATCCTCACATCGACTGGTCCTCATCAGCCATCACCAACTGGAGCCTCTTTTGTCACTCCCACTGCCTCCACTCTGCTATTCCTGCCGCAGTCTCACCTACGCCGCCTCCACCCAGGCCGGTTGACCTCACTGGCGTACCTGCTCAGTATCACGACCTCCGGGAGGTTTTCAATAAGGACCGTGCTCAATCCTTGCCACCTCACAGACCCTATGACTGTGGCATAGACTTACTCCCTGGCGCCCCCTTACCCTCCAGCAAGCTCTACAACCTCTCCAAACCAGAAAGGATGGCCATGGAGACTTATATCACAGACTCGCTAGCAGCTGGTTTCATTCGTCCCTCGTCCTCTCCTGTGGGGGCGGGCTTCTTCTTTGTAGATAAGAAGGACAAGACTCTTCGCCCCTGTATTGATTACAGGGGTTTAAATGACATAACTGTGTGTAACAAGTACCCTCTTCCCCTCATCGACTCCGCTTTCAGCTCCCTTCATGAGGCCACCGTCTTCACTAAACTGGACCTCAGGAATGCATACCATTTGGTACGTATCAGGGAGGGGGACGAGTGGAAGACCGCTTTCAATACACCCCTGGGACATTTCGAGTACTGTGTTATGCCATTTGGACTAACTAATGCACCTGCTGTTTTCCAAGCCCTTGTTAATGATGTCCTGCGAGACATGTTGAATAAGTTTGTGTTTGTGTACATCGACGACATCCTTATTTTTTCCCGGTCCCTTGAAGAACATGTTCAGCACGTCAGGCTGGTTTTGCAGCGGCTCTTTGAGAACAGACTATATGTAAAAGCAGAGAAGTTCATGTGTCATCTGTGCAGTTTCTTGGTTTTGTGGTGGAGAAGGGACAGATCAGAACCGACCCTGCCAAGGTTCAGGCAGTGGCCGACTGGCCCACTCCTACAACCTGTAAGCAGTTACAGAGGTTTCTAGGATTTGCCAATTTCTACCGAAGGTTTATCAGGAACTACAGCTGTGTCGCCTCCCCACTAACCAAGCTAACCTCTGTTAAAACTCCCTTTTTATGGTCCCCTGCAGCAGATGCTGCTTTTTGTAGGTTGAAGCGCCTGTTTTCCTCGGCACCTGTGCTTTCTCACCCAGATCACGCTGCTCAGTTTGTGGTGGAGGTCGACGCCTCGGACTCAGGAGTGGGAGCTGTCCTCTCGCAGCGTTCTGCCTCCGACCAAAAGCTACATCCCTGTGCCGCCTTCTCCCGTCGACTCACGCCAGTGGAAAGAAATTATGATGTGGGGAACCGTGAGCTTCTGGCGGTCGTGCTGGCTCTCCAGGAGTGGAGGCATTTTCTGGAGGGAGCCACCTTTCCTTTTATTGTCTGGACTGATCATAGGAACCTTTCTTATCTCCGCTCTGCCCGCAGGCTGAACTCTCGCCAGGCCCGGTGGGCTCTGTTCCTGGGCTGTTTCGACTTCACCTAACCTACCGGCCCGGCACCAGGAACACCAAGCCGGATGCCTTGTCTCGCCAGTTCGACTTTCTGGAGGAGGAGCCATGTGGGGAGACCATCTTACCGCCATCATGTGTGGTTGGAGCTGCCAGGTGGGAGGTCGAGAGGTTGGTCCAGGAGGCCCGAGGGGACCATCCGGATCCAGAGGGCTGCCCCCCCGGGCCGCTGTTTGTGCCATCACCAGCCAGGTCTCCGGTACTTCAGTGGGGACACGCCTCCAAGGTAGCTTGCCACCCTGGTTTCCACCGCACCCTAGCCCTCTTGCAGCAGCGGTTCTGGTGGGCCACGATGTCTGCTGACACCAAGGAGTTCGTCGCCGCCTGCTCCGTCTGCGCCCGCGGTAAGGCCTCCCACCGCCCCCCTGCTGGCTTCCTTCGCCCCCTTCCCATTCCTCACAGGCCTTGGTCTCACATCGCGGTGGACTTCGTCACAGGCCTGCCTCCATCAGAGGGTAACACCACCATTTTAACTGTCGTTGATCGATTCTCTAAGGCTGTGCACTTCATTCCCCTGTCCAAGCTTCCCTCAGCCCTGGAGACCGCCACCCTGCTCATCCAACATGTGTTCCGACTGCATGGCATCCCTCAGGACATTGTTTCAGACCGGGGTCCTCAGTTTTCTTCGCAGGTTTGGCAAGCCTTTTGCCGGGCTCTAGGGGCATCAGCCAGCCTCTCCTCGGGATACCACCCACAAACTAACGGCCAGACGGAGCGGGCCAACCAGGACTTGGAGACGGCTCTTCGTTGCGTCACTGCTCGCCACCCAGCCTCCTGGTCCACCCACCTCCCCTGGGTCGAATACGCCCACAACTCCCTGGTCAGCTCCGCCACAGGTATGTCTCCCTTCATGGCCTCTAATGGTTTCCAGCCTCCGCTTTTCCCCTCGCAGGAGTCGGACTCTGCTGTGCCCTCGGTGCAGGGTCATCTCCAGCGCGCCCGCCGGGTTTGGCGTGAGGCACGGGCAGCCCTCTCACGCACGGCGGCTCGGAACAAGAGGTTGGTGGATCTGCACCGCATTCCTGGTCCTGACTACCAGCCCGGGCAGAGGGTTTGGTTGTCCTCTCGGGATCTCCCCCTGCAGACTGAATCCCGAAAACTGGCTCCCAGGTACATCGGCCCTTTTGAGATTGACCGGGTCATCAATCCCACAGTGGTGAGACTGAGGCTTCCTCCTGCCCTGAAGGTGCACCCATCCCTTCTGTTTCCCTTCTGAAGCCGGTGTCCACCAGCCCTCTTTCCCCCCCGGCCGAAGCCCCTCCGCCCCCCCGGATCATCGATGACCACCCTGCCTTCACTGTCCGGTGGCTGCTGGATGTGCGGAGGCGGGGCTGGGGTTATCAGTACCTGGTGGATTGGGAGGGGTATGGTCCAGAGGAGCGCTCCTGGATCAAGCGCTCGCTCATCCTGGACCCTAGCTTGTTAAGACACTTTTACACTCGGTTCCCTGAGAAACCTGGTAGACCGCCTAGAGCTGACCTAACTTTTGACTATCTCCAGTGAACTGCCTTGTGTCCTGTCGAGTGTGTTTTTGACGTGTGTTTTCTCCCTCGTACTTTTTCAGTTTCTCTTACCTTGCTGCCTCGTCGCCTGCGTACCTAAGTTGACTGCCTCCATGCCTGAGTGTTTTTGTTTCGCCCTGGAGTTTCCCCGCTGCCGTGCCGGCCACCAGTCCTTTTGTTTTTGTGAAGCTCTTGGTTAAAATAAACTTTGTTTTGCTCCGAAGGCGCCTACTGATCTCTGCTTCTGGGTCCAGACCCACTGTGAACCGTAACACATTGGTCCTATATTTTCTTTTTTTATGCATGGCATGTTGGATTATTTATTTATTTATTATCTAGACTATGTCTTTTAGTTGCTTTTGACAGTTACGGCCCATGCTTATGCGATTTTGAAATCACAAGACTGTCATTGAAAAGCTATGGCAGTTGTGGTGTCATTATTACCTATTAACAATTCATTAGTTATCAGGTCGTTCCTATTTCATTCCTCACTCATTCCTTAGTAACTACTCACAATTTTTAATTATGATGCTCTCTCTTTTTTCTCTCGTCACCACAAGCTTGTTTTTTTACTTGTGTTTTACTTACTTTTCAGGATGGACTAAGAACACTTGGTGTGCTGGCCTAAATTCAAGCTCGCCCAGAGAGTTTTCGCCCCCTTCTATGCTGGTCTCCTACAACCCTTAAAGGTGACCTGGTGGACATCCTCTTCACCATCCACCTAACTCCAGTTGGCATAAAATGGGTTTGGAACTTAGGTCTGGATTTTATCTAGGAAAGGAGGCCAAACTAATTTTACTGTAGCTTTTTTTTTTTTTTTTTTTACTGATAAGTTCATCTATTTTAATTTCCATTGTGTTGTTAGAAACTTCCCACCTGTTATAGATCATATTATAGATCTTATAGTGTTTTTGTAAGTGAATTCATACTTTTTATTTTGTCATTACTTTTTATTTCAGCAACTTTATTTTTATATGTATTTATTTTTGTTTTATTTAATATTGTATATTTGTAGTAAAGTGAATGATTTGTAATTGTTTTCCTGTAGCACCACAATCAGGCTGTGATTTATACGTTTTGCATATGAGCATAATGTTGCTCTAGACTTTCGGAATATGGAATGGTTCTAAGACTAGCACAGGTGGTTTAGACTCTCCTGAATTCTCTCAGTTGTAAACTGTGCACTAAAGGTACTTTTAACATACAGTAAGTAAATGTGCAATGTGAAACTATTTTTGTTTTTCTTGTTTCTTATCCTAAATCCTATTCTCACAGATTCCACTGATATTGTATTCATATAAATGCTGTCAGTTTCAGACCTACGATTCAACAAAGGACATATTTACTCAAAATGATAAAGTAACACTTAAGTCAGTTGATTCTCCTGAACCAAAACATTTAATAAAATGTGGTTTCAAAAGTCTGCTGCAGTGTATTCACTATTGTCTCACTGATGGTAATGTTAATTGATGGAACAAAACAGCATTGGTTGTCTGAGAGTGGTGTGTTGTCATCAATACCAAAGCCACTGTCTATGTCACTAATACCATTCATACTTGGGTTATGCACTCCTGCATTGTTGATTATGCCCCTTTGCCACAGCTGAAGAGGAGTTTGTCCCTTTGTGTCGGAAGACCATGGTTATTCCACTGGTTCTGAAATTCAACGGAAGACAAAATAAATGTAGCTCACTGAGTGAATCTAATACACCATGCTCCTCCATAAAGTTGAAGAGATTTACAAAGTGAAATGACACTACTCGATGTAGCTCTGCCCACAATCTCTCCATTCTTTGATTATGCACTGATCTACCAGTAATAACACTACGTCTGTTAAGTCCTCTCCTGGACAGCATGAAGTGGGCAACACCAGTGTTTTCCAGTCCATGATCGCATCTCACCCTGGACGGTAATCCAAAGCCCTGAACACCAGCTATGAATAGTGACAAAACACTAGAGGCTCTCTTGTTGTCCAGACAAGAAAGGTAGATGATGGTTTGACTGAAACCATCAACACAGCCATGAAACACCTCCTCCACCTCACAAGTTTGTGGTTTCCATCTATGTGCCTAAGAGAAAATGAAATGTAATAATAATAATTCTGCTAGGTAAGGATAAGCTGACCAAGTCTTATAATATCTAATATGCATTTCCTGGTTGGAGACTGACTTCCTGTTTAAGGAGGAACTTCCTGTGTCAGTGAAATGTGCATATACATATGTGGAAGTGACAATATATGTATGTGAGAGTGAGAATGTATATATGTGAGAGGAGAATATATGTGTGTGAGAGGAGAATATATGTACGTAAAAGGAGAATGTATGTATGTGAGAGTGAGAATGTATGTATGTGAGAGTGAGAATGTATGTATGTGAGAGTGAGAATATATGTATGTGAGAGTGAGAATGTATGTATGTGAGAGTGAGAATGTATGAATGTGAGAGTGAGAATGTATGTATGTGAGAGTGGGAATGTATGTATGTGAGAGTGAGAATGTATGTATGTGAGAGTGAGAATGTATATATGTGAGAGGAGAATATATGTACGTAAAAGGAGAATGTATGTATGTGAGAGTGAGAATGTATGTATGTGAGAGTGAGAATATACTGTATGTGAGAGTGAGAATGTATGAATGTGAGAGGAGAATATATGTATGTGAGAGTGAGAATATATGTATGTGAGAGTGAGAATGTATGTATGTGAGAGTGAGAATGTATGTATGTAAGAGTGAGAATGTATGTATGTGAGAGTGAGAATGTATGAATGTGAGAGGAGAATATATGTACGTAAAAGGAGAATGTATGTATGTGAGAGTGAGAATGTATGAATGTGAGAGGAGAATATACTGTATGTGTGTGAGAGGGCCAGAATGAATAATGTCTTGAACGGCCCCTCATAGTAGAAAGTGACATTTTTTTTATCATAAGCAGGTCTGTGAAAGTAGCTGCTCAATCTACAGAAAAATACACTCAGCCCTGTTTTCACAAACTGTGCCGTTGTGATGTCACAACTATACAGTCACTATCCTCAGCTGTTTCTTTATCTCTTGCATATATGGCCAAGTGAGTTGCTAGATTTACTTGCCTGATGTGGCATTTTACTTGCCCCAGGGCAATCCCTCTTTGCTGCCCTGAGGAAGGTATGAGTTTCCAGCAGGGGCAATTCCGACTGGGTAAATAGCAATTCTTATCCCTCCCTCGCGAGTGCTGAGGTGTACCCAGACCCCAGACAGCTAGGTTTAAGTGTATGAGTGAGGAACAACGCAGGTGTAAGGCTGCTGCTGTCCTGCTGTTTTAATGAAGATGCAAATGATAATGGGCAAATTAAATTGTGGTGTGTATTTACTCTTTAAATGATCCCTTTGGGCAGATCAGAAACTCCACTTTGCTGCTGGGCCTGCCATAAAAAACTAAAGCTTCTAGTGTATATATATCTTAGCTGATGTGGCAGCAGCATCAGTCCTTTACTGCCCAACACTGAGTAAACATGTTTCATGTGATGATTTTTAGCTTTCGGCAGCACAATAGCATGATAGTTTTTAGGCATCCATCCATCAAACCCCGTGCAGACCACGTTTCACAGCAGTAATAGCTGTGTCAAAAGCACGCTGGTACCTTTTGCTGCTTGTCGAGGCGGGGGGGGGGGGATCTTTGCTGCTTCCTCGGCGAGCACATAACAGCAGTCAGCCCTGCGCTCCACCCACACTGCCATGTTGTTTTTCTCTGCCTCTGCATAAATCTGAGCATACACGATGAAAAATATTGACATTCCTTACGTCGCCGGTGCTTAACTACACAGTAATTGTATTTATGAGTAAGCGAGTGCAATGCATTATTTCACATGAGCTATGGGGTTTTTGTCTGAGACTGATTATTACAAATGAGCACGTTAAGACAAATCATAGGCACATATCATTCATGGCTTCACAAAATAACAGATATTACATTTATATTCAAACTGAACACCCTTGTCTGTAATCCATATTGCTGAAATATGATTAGCTTGCAGTATATTTAATAAGGTAGGGCCCAAATATATTCATATACTGAAGCTGAAACATATTTATGTTGGCACTTCAATATTTTAAAAGCTTAAATGTATTCAGTACGTTTAATCACAGAGTGGTGAATATTATGAATGTTTTAGCACCTGTTTATTGCACAGGAGTGTGTGGGTGTGTTTGTGTATATGTATGAGCTTCATAGCCTCATGCAAACAGCTATAGGCGCCTCCTTAACACTCTTCTTCTTCTATATCTTCATTTCTATCTAAAATTCATGCAGCCCTCTGCTTCACATTAAAGAAACATTTCATAGAAATTGGTATTTTTAGTGGCCCAAGTCATAAATATGGACAGTTGTGCATCTCTATCTGTTATGATTACATTACTATTGATCAGAAACTAGCGAGTTGACAACTTTGCTAACAGTCAAACATCAAGCAAGGTCAACGACACAAGACATAGCAGCCAGCTAATATTGCTTACTAGTCCAACAGCAGTCAGCCCAGCTCGGCGTCTGTCTTTCAGCCTTTTATTTCACCAAGCTCTCACCAACCACTAAAAGTCAGTCCCAGATTTACTCTTGTCTTCCCTCATCCTGTTCAGTCTCTTCGCGTGTCATCAAGTCCACAGATGCTGCTGAGCCCAGTTACACTGCCCAGTTACACAGCTCTGCTCCCCGTCAGCATTAAAAAGCACTAAAAACCTCCTCTTTCTGGTGGTCTGGCTAACAAACTGAGCTAACATTAGCTAACAGCAGCTACAGTTGGCAGCAGTTTACTTCACTGTCCATCAGGAAACTCTGTAAAAATCACAGAGAGTTGAAGCGGAGCAGCCGGAGGACATCAGAGGGAAAACCAGAAAACATTTGTAATTTTCATTACAAAATGCTTTATGGCACAAAGTTATGTAGTGCAAAAACATGCATACGGAGTACAAAGTGGGAACAACAGAAACACCATTCACCTGATTACAAGCTGGTGTCGCATCAGTATGATTTAAAATCTGTTATTCTGTGGCAGAAAAGTTACACAATGTTCCTTTATGACCACAAACATGGTCCATGTCCCAGTCAGTGAAAAGTGACATGACTTGACATGTCTCTAATTAAGTTTTGCCCAACAATAAAGAACACTTTTGGAACAATTAGTCTGTTAATTTAGCTCACATCTTTACTCTACTTTTCTTCTGTAGGAAGCGGAGAAAAGAAAAGAGAGCGCTCTGGACAGCTTCTAGCTGCTCCCGGCAGCAGGATCAGCCCCTTGGAGAGCTCCGCAGCACTCAGCCCTGACAGCTGTGCTACTATAATGCATAAAGTTGGCGGTTTGCAGGTTGGGTCAGGATCTGGTGGTTGATTAAGGGATATTTTTGTGGTGCAGTTTGCCTACTGTAACTGGTCAGTGGTTGAAGGTTTCTCTTACGAATATGCAATTCTTTTTATTAACGCACCACTTACTTTACACAACATTTTAGTCTTGTCTTATCAACGAAAACAAAACATACTTTTCGCCATAGTTTTATTATCAAAGATCAATTTTTAGTACATCATTGTCTCGTCTTCATCATGGTAAAAAGGTTGTCAATAAGCATTTTTGTTGTAGTTTTCCTGAATGAAATTGACACCCAAGTATAGTGGGTGAGAAATTAAAAAATTAAATAACCTCTGAAGTGTTAAACTGAGACAATTTATTGTCAGTTCAGAAAATGTCTTGACTAGAATTTTCTGGAATCTTTAGAAATAGAGATAAGATTTTCAGTTCTTGACTTCTAAAAGCTAAATTAGACTAAAATGTCCTCGGTGTCAGAGAGAGAGGTGGCTAAATAAGACTTTCTTTCTCTGACATTGAAAATGTTGAGAATGTTGAGAAACATTTTGACTTGTCAAAGCTGGAAAAACTCAGTAATGACGGCTCAGTTCCATTAATGTCCCATTAACAGTAATGGGGAACCAGCATGCATAACAGCAGGACCTCCATTAAGTGTAACATAGCAATCATTAATACACCTGTTTCCTGACATTAAAGTGTCTGCTGTGCCACCAGTACATTGGAATTTTCATTTGCTAACCTGCAGATCAATACCTCTCTATAGCAGGGAGCTGCTACTGAGTTGCAAAATGGAATGAGATATTTCGGGGAAAGACGTCCCGTCTGCCCAGAAAACAATATTTGGAGTGAATGGAACCTGTTACATCCTGTTTAGTTTCTGCGTTTCCTGTCCACAGCTCAAGCTTGATGTGTTGTACACACCTGTGCTAAGTTGTCGCTGATCCTACTCCAGCTTGCTCTCTCTTATGTTTGGTATTTGAGC
Source organism: Argyrosomus regius (assembly GCA_946959425.1). Taxonomy (NCBI): domain Eukaryota; kingdom Metazoa; phylum Chordata; class Actinopteri; family Sciaenidae; genus Argyrosomus; species Argyrosomus regius. The sequence goes on from CAMPSB010000034.1 coordinate 61,738, forward strand.
TCCCGCTATTATAATATAGCTGTGACATAATTTTAGGGTTGCCACATGAAGTAGTTTGCTGAACTTGCCCAGCTGGGTGAACCAACAGATGATGGAGAGACCAGCCATCACTTTTTTATCTTTGTGTGGTAGTCCTGAGGTAGCACCTGGCGGGTCCAGGTGCACCACTGACAAATACGTAAAGTTAGGCAGCAAATGCTCAAAGGTAGGTAGGGAACTAGTGTTCAGGAACAGGAGGTTGGATGTCAAAATTGTGTCTCAAGAGTAGCATGTGGCCTGCTTTGTGTGTGTATGAGCTGGAGTTCGCACCTTTAGATTTAAAAGCTTCATTTGTTCAACCCTTGTGTAATGTTTGTGTTGCTCTGCTTTAGTTTCTGCCTGCACATTGGGGTTATCTTCAACTGAAGGTACTTTGTTTTGTGTGGCAGCTTCTTGGATGCTGGTTTGTATTTCATAGCTGCACTTTGCTTTATGGTTTATAGTACACAACATACAGCTTTTGACATTTAGTGTAAATACCTTTGCAGTCTTGGAGACCTTATCTAATTTTTGGATACATTTATGGTCTGGTGTTTTTTTTCTTGTTGGCATCACACTGCATTGCACTGTTTGGTACTGTTTGTTATTTCAGTGTGTATTTAATTTAGTTCAATTCAATTTTATTTATATAGCCACAAATCATAACAGAATCAATTTCATGACGCCTTCCATCTACAGCACCATGACACCGACATCAAAATTGACTCCTGGCCCTACCAGGGTAGCGAGAAACTTAGTAGTAACGATCAATGACCATCAAACCATCTCTGATCATGTTGCCTCGGTTGCACAGTTGTACTGCATCGCACTTTACAACATAAAAAAATCAGGCCTTACCTGACTCAACATGCTACTCAACTCCTGATAGAGGCTGTGGTCATCTCGCAACTTGATTACTGTAACGCCCTCCTGACGGCCTCCCAGCCTGCACAGTGAAACCCTTTTAGATGATCCAGAACGGGGTGGTGCGCCTGGTCTTCAATCAACCCAGAAGGGCACGTCACCCCGCTGCTCATCAAGTTCCACTGGCTACCTGTTGCAGCACGCATTAAATTCAAATTGCAAATGCTTGCCGACAAAGTATTCTCCAATTCTGCACCCACCTACTTGAATGCTCTTATACAGTCATATGTTACCTCACGACCATTGTGCTGACACCTGTACACTTCTCCTCCTGTACACTCTCTTTCTGGCCTGTTTTTCCTCATTGGTGGGATCAGTTCCTACCAGATCAGATCACCTCTCTACCTTTAAAAACCTCCTGAAGACCCAGCTCTTCAAAGAGGACCTCCTCTCCAAGCAGTACCAACAACTGCTAAATTTATCCCCCTCTAGAACTGTCACTCCTGATTGTAGTACTTACTGCTGTACTAACGTCCTTGTCGCACTGTACCTTGATTGTTTCCCCTTTTTGTTATATGTTTTAGATAAAAGTGTCAGCTAAGCTAAATGACTAAATATAAATGTAGAGAAGGTCTAGACCATACTCTAAAAATTAATAATTCCCATCATGAGCAAGCACCTGGTGACAGTGGTAAAACACTGGCCGCTGTCCCTTGCTGGAAGAAAACATATAGTAGTTTTGTGTCACCATCATGGTGTTAGATACAGCTAGGTTCATTAATCACCCTTTGCAAAGCAAACTCTTAGTTTGTACATTTGTACATACACAAGTGTGGTGTTGGTGGTGTATCTGGGGCAATTTACAGAAAGAGGGATTGTGTGCAAAAATCATAAATGCTCCGGTTGAACAGGATATTCTGTGTGACAAATTTGAGTTGAACAGACTGATGCATCCCCCTCGGGGAGGAGAGCGTGAAGAGCAAGGTTAGTTGTTCCAAGAGCAGCAGGAAGCACGTCAAGACAAATCTATAGGATTGAGAGAATTAAAGCTGCAGGCAAAGGAGAGAGAGGTAGTGGTTAAGGCAGAATGAGCTCGAGTGTGAAAAGCTAAGACTTGTGCATGAGGGGGAATTGAAGGAGATAGTTAAAAGCTCAAGAAGGAGCAGTAGTTTTCAGCCGACACTGATTTAAGTGACATCAGTTTAGGATATTTATCAGACTTCAGACACCTGAAAACACACTTTGATTGAAGACACACTGCCATCACTATGACACCCAACCTTTGCTTTTATGATCAAAGTTATGTCTTACATTCAAATAACTTAAGAAAAACTTTATAGAAGTAACTATAATCCACCTGACATGGAAGAAGACGGGTTATTTTAACTCCTCAGACAGGGTCACAGGAAACTTCTTTTTTTTTTTTTTTTTTAAAGAGTCCAACCGCTGCACCACGTAACCTCTCTAATAAATAGGGAGCTGTCTGTTCACCAGGCCCTGAGCTCTGTTACATATTCCAATGACAGTCAATTAGTCTGCTTCTCTCTGCCAGCGCTCGTACCCGCAGACACGTCTGTGGGTGGCCTTCCAAAAAAACGCACACACCTCCAGGAAGGTTGACATGATATAATCAGAAGGTTTTCATCATATAAATACAGTTCAACACGCTTCACCTGATGGCTAGATATGGTAAAAAAGAAAAAAAAAAAAAAAAAAATCAAATAATCCACCCGTCAGTGAAAAAGGGTGGGGGGCCGCATTTGTAATTGACGCGTGTGATGAGACTAATAAGCTCCCCCGTGAATGCATCAAAGAACAAGGCAGAGATAATGAGACTGTTTCTCTTTTTATATAACTCATAATCACTTCAGCTTTTTCAGTTTTTCCCGTTTAGTGCCATAACCTTAAGCCTCTCATCCCGCTCCACCAAGGACAATCCAACCGAGGGGCTTCGTACACATGTTGCGAAAAATTACCCATACTTTCAATATCAGTTAATGACCTTCACGGATGAATGTTCGGTACCTGCAATTCTTTGATCTGGCTTCATGTCAGATTGTTTTATCAGCGGGGCTAAGAAAAAGAAGCGCTAATAGGGCCACAGCAGTTGTTTTTTTTTTTTCTTTTCTCCACACTGCCAATTAAATGTCATCTTGTTATTTATATATTTCTGTCTGATGACACAAAGGTGTGACATATTGAACATTTATTCTACACTCATACTGTGAGCAACTTTGTTGATTAGTCTGTTGGCAGTGTGAGAGGACAGCCATGGAAGACTGTGGCTAATAATTCGCTTCTGGTGGCTGGGGCTTTGTGCTTCGCCTGCTGCAAAGGGTAATTAGTAAACCTACAAGCCATCCCAAAAGTGTCTTTGCCCCCATAATTAAGTGTCTTCAAACGAACTGGAATAGATCTTGCCGGGCCATTATACAAGGGTGCAAGGGAGGACTGCGTTCGAGTTAGTTGAAGCAGACTACTCAACTTGGTATTCTATAATTGAAGCATTAAAATACTTTGGAAGGAGTCATAACACAGCTGCACTAAGCCTCTGTTGAATAAATGATACAAATCTCTTGGGTCTTTATAGCATCACAGCTGGGTGGTTACAAACACAACAGACCACACCCGGCTGTGATGTAACGTGGAGCTGCTGGTTCGGGAGAAATGTTCTTCTGAATGACGATAATGAGTTCTTATAGGTTCATGTCGTGGCAACCAGTTTGAATTAACATGGTTTCTGAGAAATTGTGTTTTTTTTTTTCAATCAGTCTGGCATGGTGGAAGTGGATGGCTCTGAGAAGAGACTAGTCATACAGTAGGTGCGAATCGTAGTAGTTGCTCATTCAAAACAACTGTCATTGCAGTCGCGAATAAAACACAGCATCTTGCCATGGTAATCAACAGCTTCTGTCTGTCAGTGACGCACATAGCAGAATTCTGTGAGCTCTGTGATTCAATGTTTCTTCTTGAAATGTATCCTGGGAGTGACTTCATAGTCACATGGCCATAGAATTGCTTCAACTGTCAGTCACCAACACTGTCTATTGGAAAAAATTAATGGGACCTTTACTTACCACCTTTTTATTGAACCATGGTGTCCAGAATATCTCCTCCCACCTTGCACTGTATGTGGGAAAAGCATGTTGCTAGTTACTAGTTGCGCTCCAATATTTTGCACATTTTTCAAATGTGATTCAGTTTATTCAAAGGTAACGTGTTCTACAATGTTGTGGTTCGCTGGGAATCTGTAATTCAGATACAGCAACTGCTGCACCAACATGTCGACCTTCATTTCAATAACAGACGCAGCACCTGGTGTGTTTAATGGCTCTCTTTCTCATAATAAGTAAGTCAGGGCACATAGAGAATAAGGTTGGCCTATGAGATCATCAAGATACCTTGATCTAAAATATCCCTTCCATACACATAATGTATATTAGCGTCTCATCAGATAAAGCATTTTGAACCCATGGACCCCAGACAATAGTCTGCTCTGGCAGGCAGCTTGAAAAGGTTACAGGGATTCTTAACTGAAGGAGGAACAAGAAGAAGAGAAGCACAATAAAACAGACAGCCAGGCAGTCGTTTTTTAGTGTTTAAGTGCTTTGATTACAAATTCAGTCGTGTGTTTGTGAAGTAGCAATTTAAAGAAGACTTTGAGTAGCTATTCCCGAGCAGTTTCCATGCATAACTTCACTTTCTCTGCCTGGTTTTTAATGTATTTTAAATTTATAATGCTTCCAGGTCCAAGGCTGAGGTCTGATATTTAATGTTGGAGTTTACTTTATTCATTTGTGATCTCTCTTTCTGCTCTTTCTGTGTCTTAATCTTTCTTTCTCTCTCTGGGGTTAGTCTTTTGGGTATAGGCCTTTCTAGCCTGTTAAAAATTGAATCCTTTCCAAGGAGGCACTTGGCTCTCTGGTGAGCCACAAGTTTGAAGTGGAAGAAGAATTAGGACTTGGAAATGCATGTTGCGTGCCACCAAAGACACATCTATAAACATGATGCAGTCTGATGTTGCCCAAATTTTTCTCGCTTCAGTGTTTTCAAGAGTGATGCAAGTGCTGCTTCTGTAAGAATCAAATGGAGTTTTTTGTCCCACAATGCCAAGCCACAGTCTGCGACAGCTCCCAGACAGTGATGAATATGCAGGAGAGGAGTTTACATTCACTCAAACTGTCTGTGGTGAAAAAAAAGAAAAGACAATTCCATGCCAACGCCTCCTGATAAAGTATTATCTTGGCCAATTACGAGAGTTGAGGAAATTACTTTTTTTCTCCGACTTCATTTGGAGTCCACCTCCATGCTGTAGGCCACATCAAGTGATGTCAGAAAATCCAAAGTACTGCAAGTCCTCTGTGAGCAAGTATGCCCTTTTATTCATTCACTGACTTCATTCACTTCAGCGAACAATTTCAATATGACTACTTGAATGACTAAAAACTTTACATACAATATAAGCTGCAATCTGTAACAACACAACACACTTAATGAGCTAAAATCATAAGAAGCCTGGCAAGTATATATTACATTACCTAGTTAAAGGTGGGATCTGTCATTGATTGTAGAGTCTCAATCCCAGTTCATCAAATATCAGCATGAATGAGAAACAAGAGTGAGTCACACAACACTGAATTATTATCATTGCAAACACATGCCTGACCTCACTATTTCATGTCGAAATGGCTGCTGTGAAAATGGACGATTGTTTGCATTCGTGCTGGAAAGGAGACTCAACAATCAACTGAGACTCATCTCTGTGTCACCAACCCAAAGATGAAATATAATTTAGTTTATGACTGAAAGAACAGCATGGATGTGATGAGTAGTTAAAGGAGACAAATTATGCATTTTTTTCATCAGTTCACACAGTTCCCAGGTAATGACATGTCTGTGAAATCCTTTGGTCAAAATTCCTCACGGATCAAGCACGGCAGCCCTGTTTTTAGCGCTCTGTGCTCAGGCGTTTGATTTTAGTGTCTGTCCCTTTAAATGCAAATGAGCTGCTGCCGGCTGCTGTTCATTCCGCCCCTCTCTTCCGCCCTGCCTCCGCCCACCATGCTGATGTGAGTTCAGCATCGGGATGCCATGACAACAGATGAGCACGAGCACTGGGCATGGCTGCAGGTAAACACGTACCATTGCAACCTTATATGTTTAAGCCAGAGTCAGACCCTGAAAATGAAGAGGCCCCAGAACACGTCAGAGAACTGAGGAGACAACAGGAAATTTTTGAATGGTAAGTTTATGTAATGTGTTTTTATATCTTTTTATATGTTTGAACTCTGGCAAACTGGCTAGTGCTATGCTAATGGTACTACCCTGTAGTGTGTTTATGTACAGACTATTGGAAAGCTACATAGATAAATGTAATTAATTGCAAGTAACGTACATAACATTACTCAGCTATTCCCCTTACACCAGTAACATACAAGCTCGGCCAGCATGTTTTCTCCACAACCATACAGATGGGAAATTAATTATGAGCCTCTACGTCTGAGGGGAATAGAGCAGTAAGTTCTTTTATGCATAGAAGTAGTCTGTTACTATTGTAATATAAATGAGTAAGGATTAGTACAATAAAATACTGTTCCCTCTATCTTACATTGCTTACTGTTGATCTGTCATACTTGTTACCTGTTATCATGTTACATATCAAACACTAAAATCACACAAAACAGTTCAGATAGAGTTTACCTTTATTGTCATGATTCCTTCAAACATTACAACTTTTGAAAACAAACTTATTCAATATACTACCTAGAACAGCAGTCTGAAAAAGTTTTGGTCAGCATTTAGGTTTCACAGAATTTCAGAAGAAAAGATGGACACGTTATAAAAGCATGTAACCGTGTAGTTTAGACTAACCATTATGTACACTTTGTTTTAGCTGTTACAGATACTAGGCCTACAGGAGCTCTGTAAGCTGGTGATGGGGATTTCTCAGCCGGAGAATCAGGGTGGTACTGCTCAGCTGTGTGGTGCGACGGATATGGAGTCCCCAGACACTCGAGGAAGCTACGCGGGGTCAGACCGGTCCTTGATTGAACCTCGACACGTAGCCGGCTACAACCTCTTGCTTCCCTGGTCTTGCAAACTGGGCTGCGAGATCCTCAGGGATGGGGATCTTCAGCACCTCATCCACGTATGGGCCAGAGTCTAGGAAAACCTTCTCGAAGATGAGGTCCAACATAACCTATAAGACAATATAGGAGGGAGAAAATTAATATACTTATTAATTATCCAACTTACATAAGTTAAGAGCCCTGTTTTATGTTATTTATTTTCCACTTGTATAATAGATGTTTGCACATTCTTTGACTTATTGCCATTTTTAATAAAAGGTTGTAAAACTTACAGACGGTTGGTTCTACTTTCACTGTCTTAGCTGTTGTTGGGAAGTTCAATCTGAATAGCAGCTCACCAGCTGATGTTGTAGCTTAGGGACGCCCAGCACTTTCATTGAAGTGGAGGGCTGCCAGGTGGAGCCTAGGGAAAGAAAAAAAAAAAACAGAAATATGAGAAATATGATTGAGAGCACAAATATATATTATACATTGTACTCATTCACTAAGTATCAGAATCACCTTTATTTGCCAGGTGTGTGTACACACACACACACACAAACTGTCCATACATATACAAACATTGAGAGCAACATGTAAACAGAGCCATATTCCTTGTGTGTACACACACCTGGCCAATAAAGCGATTCTGAAAGTTACTACTTGCTAATTCTTTCAGTCCAGAAGCCTGCATGAACAGCCAGCTTGACATGTCACTAAAACCGGACAATATCCAGGTGGAGCTCATGGACTGAACAGATACTGTCCTACTATTGTATTGTAGCTTTGTTTACTTTATGTACCCAGCTCCCTCAGACTGGATCTAGCTTCAGACTACGCTGTAAAACAGTGAGGGGTCTCTCTTTCTCTCAAACCAAGGGGGACACAGACAATAAAAGTGAGGGGGTGCCTTAACAGAAAGGTGAATGAGAGAAAGTTATTTTCTTATCGCTAATGACGGCTACGTTCAACACACAGCTGCATGTGGGACCGGACCTTGACCAGACTTGTATAACTTGCCGTGAATCTTTGAGGCCTCTCTGCGGGCGGCGGTGCTGCCTGTCTGCATGCAGCTGTGTGTGCTGAACATAACGCTAGCTGTTAGCGTTAGTTTTTGGTTTTTGAAAAAAAAAAAAAAAAAAAAAAAAAAAAATACAAAAAATTATTTTTTTTTTTTTTTTTTTTTTTTTTGAGGTTTTCGCCTTTTGTCTGTGTTCATTGTTAGTCCGTAAGAAACCCTTTCTCCGGAACAAAAAAAAAAAAAACGGCCAGCCATTCTTCTCTGTGAAGCAGAAACTGTCGGAGCTTCACCTGAGCTCTGTGCTTTCGTCACCTGTAGGGCGTGGCGGGTGGAGACTGGGTGTTGGCCTCTGCTTTAGAGATCAGGAAGTGGGTCTGGATTATGTTAATGAAAAATTTTGTACGTACAAAGGGGAGCTGAATCTGATTGGCGTGCCCAGAGACAAGCCGCAACTGGGGGTGTGCCTGCAGCAACTGCATGCGGTTGTTCTTTTTAACACTGGGGGGGTTTGTACGCACACCAAATTCGAAAATATTGGTGTAGAAGACCTGGAAAAGTGATTTTTGCATATGTCCCCTTTAAGAGAAGCTATAAATATTCTAAAATAAAATCTACAGCCTAATTAGTTTAATTAGTGTGACGTCCTTTTCTGCCTGGAGGTGATTATTGGAGTAACAATGCTATCCGTGACTTTATAGCTGTGTAGTTTGTAATGAAAATAAGAAAACTGGAAGAAATGAAAAGAACAACAAGGTTGCAGTGTTTGCATGATGCATTCATCAAAGCAGTGATGGCGTACATAAAAAGCAACTCCTGCATAGGGTTAGGGTCTCCTCTGAAAAGAAGGAAGTGTCATCTGGAAAGCACCTGAAGATGAAAGAGGAAGAAGTAGAAGGGAAAAAAAGACAGAAAAAGAACGTTGAGGGCGTGGCAAGCCTGAGAAGTTATTCAAAAAACATAAGTCACTGAAAAATACTTTGATACTCGTGATTGGACACCATTGCATCTCCAACATCCTGGGAATGTGAAAGCTTCCTGGTGTGTTGGGTGGCTTGTACCGAGCAACTTTGAATGTTTCCCAGTAACAATGACCTGGGAATGAGACTCAACAATCAACTATCTTTCTCCAGTACCTTTGAGTTCTGACCTTTGGGAACAATAATGACACAAAATGACAAGTAGTTATCTCAGACTTATGAATGCTGTATAAGCAAAGGTAAATAGGAAATGTTATCTAAAGAAGCTAAATTTACCTTTTAAGGAAACCTGTGCACTCGTTCCCTTCTGTTCTCTTACCTCGTGCCCTTCTCTCTCCTCTGTTAGCTGCTATGCTGCGTCCAACAATATAAACTCTGCGTCATCATGCTGTATGTATTTCCACCTTTTGAGCGGTCAGCAACAATTTTTTTTTTTTAGTCATTTATGGTACACATTGGTCCAAAGCAGATCTTGTTTTGCAGCCCTGTTTGTCTCACTTTTTTAAAACATTTCATGTCAGCACCTAGCCGACCTTCAGCACAGCATGCTCACTGTGCTGTAGGTGGTCCGAGGTTTTGGTGGTGATTTATTAAGCAATCACTCACTGCTTTAGAGTTGTCATTGTTTGAGGATGTGCTTTATCAGCAGCAGGAAGAGCTTCCAAAAAAAGTCTGTGTGTGCCTGGTCCGCTGTTGGCAGAGAAGTTAAGAATCACTGAACTCTTTTCATTAGATTTAAATGTAAGAGCTTGCCTGCTCATACAGTATTTTATATTTCTTATTTTAGTTGACAGGACAAAATAGACTCTTCTTACAATAGACATAGAATAATAGCAGATGATTTAACTTCTTTAAACTGTGCTGATCACCCATCTACAACAAACTCAAACAAGCTGGGTGCCTTTCAAGCATGAACAGAGGATGTTCCTCACACTTTAAAAAAGCTGAGTATCTCACAATAAAGATCTAATTAAAAGAGTCCTTCAAACTGTGACATCCTCCATCCATTTTCACTGCCATGGATAGTAATCACTGACGTCATACATCATGCTGTCAGAGCTGGTGGTGTAAGACCTGTCTCTTGTCTGTATCATGGGCCCATTTCTTCATTCAATGTTAACCAGTCATATGATTAATTACATACAATGGTGGAGAACATGGAACACTGAATACAAGTCCAACGGCTGATCTTCAGATAATCAATTTCAACATTCACAAAGAAACAGAAGAACAACAATGTGATTAATAAGACAAACAGACAATTGGAATGTGTTTATAAAGAAGAGCATGGATGTGATGAGTAGTAAGAGCAGCAATAAATATCATGAATAAAATCTAAAGGCTAATTAGTTTAATTTGTCTGATGTCCTTTTCCGCCTGAAGGTGATTATTTTGTTATAATGATGATATCTGTGACTTTATACCTGGGTGTTTTGTAGTGAAAATAACAAACAAAGTTGCAATTTTTGCATGATTCATTTATCAAAGGAGTGATAGCGGCCATAAAAACGCTTCTGAATAGGATACATCTGTGGTTTCTCACTCGTCTCTCCTCAGTTGAAACATCCTCAATGACGGTGGACCTTGAATCAATTTCCAGGTCACTATCCTGATGGAAGGAAGTGTCATTGACATAATGGAGAACACCTGATGATTTTACATCAAATGTTGGTCAATGAAATCACGATCTTTCCCTAACCTTAACCAAAGTTCTTTTGTTGCCTAACACTAGCGATTATGTTTGTCACCACGACGTAATTCTGAAGACAATTAGTACAAATGTAATTTCTAGGAGATGGGATCACATATTCAAATTTGGAAGCTTCCCAGTACAAGTACCATCTGATCTATCACTGAGCAGTGTAACTAAACCTAAGTCACCTGAAGAGGCATAATGGCCAGTTGCTGAATACAAATAATGAGCAACACAAAATGCTAATGTGAATGTTAGTGTGAGGAAGTGCCAACTCCCTCACTGTTTGCTGGCCATCTTTAGGAAAGATGGCCAGCAAACAGTGGCCAGATGGCCAGTCTCTTCCAGTTTTCTTTGTTTTCTTTGTATTTAACTTGTAGTCACCATATTTGATAAAAGAGACACTTGTATGTGTTCTCTTTTTTATTTTTTATAAAACATATTAAAAACATGATACAGTGTAGAGAAAACATCACCTGTTTTCAGTCCTTTGTGTGGGCCGTCTCGGTACGCTGTCATGGGATCTGAGTAGGTGGGTATTATTTTCATTGGATGATTGTATGTGTGTAAAAATCTCAGTTAATTAAGGTAAATGATGCATGTTGTACATTTTATTGTTTGTTTTTGAATGCACAGTATTTTTGCTTATATATTGCAGAATCTAATTTGAATTTGTTGGTACGAGCAAATCAAACAAATTATGGTTTTTATAATTAACATTGTTGACTCTTCTTTCCAGAGCTCTACTCTGATAGTTCGGCTTGAACCTGAGAGGCGGCCTGTCAGAGTATATATGTGGAGAATGTGCTTTTGTATGTTATGGGAAGAGCAACACCATACTGTAACTTTTCTTTGATGAATGATAATTGAAAGATAAAAAATAACCCCAGATAAATTGGCTGAAAAAGAAAGATGGACTCAAAAACATAGGCCGAGTTATGGGTTTTGGTGGGACTACTTTATTAGCAATTACTCAGCTTATCTGCTCTAGTTATCTAACTAACTTCAGTGTACAGATGTGTCACCGGCAGATAATTCTAAGAAAAATTAGTGAAACAACCACAGGACTTGCCAGTGAAAGAAAAAGGGCTGAGGAGTGTTTGAGGTGTGAGCTGCTCTCCTGTTGAGATATATATATTAGGGCTGGGCAACGATTAAAATTTTTAATCGCGATTAATCGCATGATTTCCCTGATTAATCACGATTAATCGCATTGTATACGCAAAATCCAATAATGAATTCAAAAGTAGTGTAAAGTGCACTTTTATTTCAATGTTCTTCAGCCATATGAACTCAAGTGCCATAACATTTGTTGTGCAAACACTTTTAACATCAGCACTTAACACTTAACACATATGTAGTGTAAATCATTCTCAACTTAAAAAATGTTAAAAAAAAATAATTAATTAATTAAAGCTTATTGCCACTGCCAGGGGGACTAGAATGTAAAGTGCATGTTTATACAGGAGTTCTTTTTTTTTTTTTACTCATCTGCACTAAGCCAGTTGCTAAGGCACACGAGATTATTTACATTTTCAGAAGATAAAGAAGCTCTCTTCTTCTGCACAATATGACCAGCAAGAGAAAACAACCTTTCACAGGGGACGGAGGTTGCAGGTGTGGCCAAGTACTTCTGTGCATATGGGGCCAGCCTGCTGTGTGAGCCTGCATGTTTGGACCACCACTCTAATGGACAGGAATCTGAACTTATGGCGGGCTCTGCTCTGTATCGATGCACACTGTTCTCAATTGTGTCTTCTTCCTGTTCAGAATCAGACTCGGATGAAGCAGCCAACAGGGTTAACTTTTTCTTTGGTGGCTCTGAGGTCTTTTCTTCCACAGGTTTCTCTGCAGTAACCCTCTCTTCCTTAATTAAGTTGGTGATTGAGGCCCACACCTCACTCCTTTCAGCTCTGGGGATACACTTGAGGTCCTTGAACCTAAGGTCCAGTGCAGTAGCAATCTTCAGATATGCAATGTTGGCATTTCCCTTACGTGTCTCCAGGTCTTCTCTGAATGTAGACTTGAACTTGGTCACGTAGGCGGGGTCATCATCTGAGCTCTCCATCACCCGAGAGAGATGGCAAAAAGCTGGGAGAGCCATAGAGCATGAGACGTACTTTTCTCCTCCCAAAAGTTCAGTCAAATACCTGCAAGGCTCGAGTAGCGTTTCCAACCTCTGCAGCTTGTCCATTTCAGCTGTAGTTGGCATGACAATCTTGCTGTTTGTGGTGAGGACGTCCCTCAGTGGCTGTTCGTTTCTGCGGATGCTTTTTATCATGTCCAGAGTAGAATTCCATCGGGTTGGAACATCTTGCATAAGGGCCTCCTTCTTCTGTCCATGTTCAGCTTGTTTTTGCTCTAAGTAAGTAATATAGGTGGGAGAGACTCATTTCTCAGGTGTGTCTTATCCGGGGCAGACTCCGGCGTGGGCAGCGTGGCTTGGTTTGGCGTGGCCGTCGTGGGGCCTAGTGAGGCGCAGCATTACTTTTCATACTCGTAAGTAAGTTTATAGCAGTGTTTGTAGTTGGGCATGTGTGGCTTGTTGGCGGTGGCTGATGTGCTCTCTGCTCACCGTAGAGTCGGCCGGTTGGCTGGCTGGACGTTGTAGCTGCAGGGACGCTGCTTCAGCGTGGCGTGTGTGTGGTGGTCCAGGTGCTGCATGCCGTGCGTTTTGCGACTCTCTCCGTTGTGCATCATCAGGTATGTTTCCCGATTATATTGTTATGGCTGTGCACTGCTGTTATGTAGTACTGTGGCTTAATTATGCTTGGCTTTGCAGCAGTGTCGGCCTATTTGCCGATTGAGGCTGGAAGTGGGGGAGCGCCACGCCGGTGCGTAATTTCCCATGCATTGTGTGCCATTCAAGTTCTACGGTAGGCTGTTTCATTTGTTTACTGCTTTTGCATACATGTGCCTTGCTTAACTGGTCGTAAATATGACTCTGCACCTCTGATTTGTTAACAGTTAAAGCTGCATCGTGGTGATATTGAAGTCTCCACGTCCCGCCAGTGGTGTACCTGCCGGAGCGGGCCTTTATGCGCTCCCAGGTTATCTGCTGCTGTTCTGTCTGGGCTGGTTTTATTAGTGCCGGTTGTCATCAGTTTAGTGATTGTTAATTTCTTTTTTTTTTCTCTTTTTCTTTCTTGTGTGTGTGTGTGTGTGTGTGTGTGTGGGTCAACTGTTGGGTCCATAGATTCCTGTCCATCACTGATTCTGTCTGGTGCTGGACAGTGATTGTTATATAATGTGTTGTTGTTTTTTTTAATAATCTGACCAAATCACTGAGTCCTGTGTGTGTCAGTGGGTGCGCTATTTAAGACCCAGTACTTTTGATGTGAACGCTCTGGCCCAATATTTTGTATTCGGGCAATATCGTGTGCCATACCTGTGTTGCATTGCCTAATAGTGCTTCTCTTTCTTTTTTTGGACAGAAGCTGTTGGTGCTGCTGGTGCGAGTGGCTGGCTGATGTTGGTGGTGGTCGTCCCCTTTCACTATCCTGTACAGTAGCGCACTCGGGTGTCAACAATTTTTGTGTGGTTTTCTTTCTTCACGCGTGGTGTATCATAACAACATAAGGAACCCTCTCCCCTTTTCCCACTCAGCAAGTCCTCGACCGGTGAGCCCTCAACTTCCTGTACCTCGTATTTAAGAGGCAATATAGGCCACATTTTAAAGAAAAAGTATTTACATTGGGCCATAGTGTATTGATGGTAGACTGTATTGACAACCAGAGCTATAATATTTATCTATTTTTATAACTGCTTCTGTGAATAATAAACTTTGTATGTTTTGGAATCACGTCAGTGCCTGTGTCTCTCGAACCTGTGTCCTGTGGTTGATCATAGACTGATTGTCCCTATATTAATTCCTTGGGGTGAAATTCCCCTAGGTGGCGTTGTCGGTTTATTACTTCAATATAAATTAGAATACCCTCGTAGCCTTGCCACACACTGTTATGCAGAGATACCATGACAGAGCGCTGGAGACTGTGCGCAAAGCAGGGGACATGACCAAAAGGCAGTTGTCTCGCAGCAGCAATCATATTTCATGCACTATCTGTGTCACTATCTTCGTGTGATTGTGCGTCTTGAGGGCATCTCATACCTGCAGTCATTTGTTTCGATTCTCACAATGTTTCTTAGACCGACGTCTTCCACAACACTAATCGGCCTACAGTCTGTAGCTATCCACTTCGCCATGGCATTTGTTAGCTTCTCTTGCTTTTGTTTATCTGTACTTCTCCCACACGCTGCATTGAGCGTAGTCTGTCAAAGCCTCGCTCCACTGTCTGATGCGTTGAATGGTTTGCCGATATCAACTGTGTGTTTTGCATTTAGGTGATATTTTAGACTGGAGGTACTCTGGTGACAAGAAAGTTCAACTTGGCAGTGGTTACAAATAACCTTGTTTCTGTCGAATCCGCCGTCTGGAAGAACTTTAAAATTGAAGTGGCCATGTAAAAGTTCCGTAACATTACCCTTCTCCATGTCTGTTTTGGTTTTTCCGCATGTTTTTC
Source organism: Argyrosomus regius (assembly GCA_946959425.1). Taxonomy (NCBI): domain Eukaryota; kingdom Metazoa; phylum Chordata; class Actinopteri; family Sciaenidae; genus Argyrosomus; species Argyrosomus regius. The sequence continues at coordinate 76,899 of CAMPSB010000034.1, forward strand.
CGCCAATACTTTTCTTTCCCCGGTTCCTTCTTCTTCTGTTTTAACAGCGGTTGTCAGCCAGCTTATTGGTGCATTACCGCCACCTACTGTTCTGGAGTGACTCTGACCCCTACACCGCAGCAGCCAGCAACAGACTTTTACAAAATAAAAGCATGTGAGCAACATGCGTCAATGCACGATAAAATAAATGTCGGCATTAATAGTGTAATGCGTTAACGCGATAATAACGCGTTAACTTGCCCAGCTCTAATATATATATATATATATATATTAGATCAAATTTTTAGATGAAAGATTTGTTTCCCTTTATTTTATAAAATGTCTGAAATTAATGCTTTTGAAATGTTTTAGTGAAAGGGACCGATTCCTCAAATATTGTCAGGAACGTCCGTGAGTTTAAAATGTGCCAAAGGATATGTTTCTGAAGCCCTCAAAGGTGGTTTGAGCACATTGGCCCAAAATCAATGATTTATTTATTGTCAGTTCTGTTACGAAATGGGGAATGTTCACTGACAAAAGCTTGTGTTTGTTTTGGCATTAAAGGCTGAGCTTGAGTACAGCATTCAAGTAAACATGGTGTCAGTATCTTGGCTTAAAAGGTCATCCTACAGAGATAGCATGCAGGCAACAAGCACAGAATCACTGTTATTTCTACAAAGGTACACGGTGATACTGTGGCCATTTATGGAGTCTGGTCTTTTTATTTCTCTATTGCTAATAAAAAAAACATTTGCTTGTTGATAGTTGTCAAAGGAACATAGATAATGCAGCTGCTGACCCTGAATCAACAAGTACATTTGTGGGAGGAAGCAGAAGTACCTGGAGAGAACCCACGCAGACACGGGGAGAACATGCAAACTCTACACAGATATTCCCAACCCGAGGTTGGAACCAGGAACCTTCTTGCTGTGAGGCAACAGTATTGACCCGCCCCCCTCATAGACAATAATATAAAAACATTGATTATAGCAGATGTGTTAGTCTGACAACAGCTGCAGATAAATTAAGTACTGAAAATATCACATTATCAACAATTCGATCAAGATTTTAGTCATACACAAAGAAGTGGGTTCCTTTACCTATTCCAGAGCAGGATTTCTCTGCCAAACCATATATCCATATAAAGTATATTATGGATGCTAATTCAGAAATCGTGTAAATACGATCTATAAAAACTTGCCTACATTTTTTTTTTCCTGAATTATTGTGCAATCAACTGGACAGCAGCTCTTTACCATTTCAACAGTGTTTTAAGCCATGCTAGTGGCATGGCTCTAGGGATGGTAATGTCAGTAGGTCTGTAGCTCTGTAGGTCTGTCTGTAATATCGCAACAACAATTGGATGGTTTGCCATCATTCGGTACCAACATTCATGATGACAAGATGATGAATCCCAATGACTTTTGGTCTAGTGCCAACACCAGGTCAAACTTCCAGGCTGCCCATACTTTGGTTCAAGAGCATCATCCTCAGCTGTACTTTGTGTTTAGTAATAATTAGCAAATGTTAGCATGGCCGTAGTCATGGTATACTGTAATATACTATGGTATTATTCCTGCTTAGCATCAGCATTTTAGCATTGTCACTAGGAACATGTTATCAAGACAGCATTTAGGCTTTAGGTCAAATGCTGTCAACATGCTACATCCCAATCACTGCAGTGTCTAAATATAGTTTCACAGAGCTACTTTAGACTGTTTTCGGTTACATTGGCATCACATGCATGCCCACTAAAGTATGCTAATGGATAACAATCAAAATAATCTGCTAAATTATTTATCTTTTAAAGAAGGAATGTATTAATTAATTATTGTTTGTGTTGTAGGCTTGTCACTGTCTTTGCCCTCTGTTGCATGTCATTTTTAAGTGAGGTTATATGTTATGATTACACTGTAATCACGCTGCCAGGGAATTCATTACGGGCTCTTGAATAAACAATGGTTACTTTAGAATCCAATTAACTAAAGGAAACACATCGCATCAGTTACCAAGAGCACGCTGTCTGGGCTGGCGAGTCCACACTGTGAGAAATAATATCTACTCCATACGGAGGAGGCTAAAAAGAGCAGTGTCTGACAAGCGCTGCATGCCCCGGCACCGATCACATGGACTGCCTTCCCTTTGATGTTTATGCCGCTCGCGTGCAAAAGCCTCCATGTAGGGAGAGAGAGGAGGGAGGGAGGGAGTTAAGGATGAGTTTATTTGGCAATCATTCCGTTTACTCATAAGCACAAATCCTTCTGATGTGATTCTCACGTGGCTTTCTGGGAGTTCATTTGAAATATGATTTGCTTTAAGAATTGGCTGTGCAGCCAGTGTAAAAACATTTACAAAGGTCATGCTACTGTACTGTTTCCTTTTCTTATTCTTGTGCTGACTGTACACAAGGATATTTTATGCTATATCTACCACATCTGTAAAATAGAGTATTTACTTTAAGATTGGCTTAAAGGATCAGTGTGTAGGATAAGGGGCATCTAGCTGTGTACTTGTAGATTGCAACCCCCTCCACTCACCTTTCCATTGCAAGTAAAAGGGAACTACAAAACGTGAAACACCCTATGTAGAAGCTTGTGTTTGTCCATTCTGGGCTCAACCATGGACTGTATAAAATATGGACGTAATCTCTGTGACGTTTGAGCATGTTTTGAAGCTCAGTTTGACCGCCGTATTGGCAGTCCTGCATCTGTTGTCTCCCAGCTAAAGACGTGGACCGTTGGTGGAGCTGGGTGCTAAAACAGGCCACCTGTTGCAGCACCCACCTGTCAGTTGAAGCGGCCACACTCTTCATTTATGCATAACTTTAAGTCTTAATATCATTTGGACAGGTGAGTTGTATAAAAATTCACCCTCAGTACAGTTGTCATGAACGGGGAGATTAGCTATAGAGACCAAAACTGTTTTTTGTACCAGGCTGTAAACATGTTTATTTCTGCTGTGGACATTTGGACATATATTTTTTATATGGGAGCTTATGGAGACCAACTCATTCTGTAGCCAGCCTCAAGTGGCTGTTTTTTTGGCACTTCCACATTAGCTTCACTTTATAGCCACAGATGTCGCCACTTGGTAGAAACATGGTGGACTGGAAGAGGACCCACAGCATCTGTAGATATAAAAGGCTCATTCTAAGGTAACAAAAGCACTACCGCTTTTTTCAGGTGATTGTACACTAATGAAAACACTGTTATGAATATTATATTCCATTTCTACCATATTCTATAAATAGAGTCCCTTTAATCTTGCACACACTGGACCTTTAAGTGGCAACTTGCAGGGGTTAGAGGTGACATTTTTTTCTAATCCACTCCAATTACCTTTAATCAATGCCTCTCACAGCCATCTTCCCTGCCTAATAGCTGCTTTCACATAACTATAAGTCAGTCATCATTGATTCAAGTGATTGCCTTTGCTGTAAGGGTCACTATCATTGCACACTTTATAAATGTATGTGGTAGATATTTCCTGATGACCAAAAAAAAAGAGCACAGGTCCACTTGATTTAGCACCTATCGAACATGTCAACAGTAAGATGGTCTTTTTCCCTCTTGGCCCGGCCTGTTGGAGTGGTTTAGGATGGCAGACCTGTCAGTTTACTGCCCTGGATGACCAGCCTGTCTCTGTTGTTGTGGACACTAGCTTCAGGGTTTGTTACAACACCTTATGCTTCATTACACACTGCCTAGCAGGTGTCACTTCCCTGACATGTTGCCTACTGGAGATACAGTATAACAGTAGCCATATTCTCAAAACTCCTTCAAAAATACAACATATATCTTTCACAAATAATATTGAGTTAAAGGAATACTCCACCAGAAACCATATATTTTTCTTTAATTTGGAAAAGGTAATATCACAGAATATACAGAACCTCTTTTGATATTTGCACATGAAACAGTTTTCTATATATATATTTTTTTTTACATAAATTTACATATGCATACAGAAAAGTTTTTTAAGGCAATATTATTACTCAGTCCTCGGGAAAACTGTCAACCCTCCATCTTCACTTCATGGCGTATATATCCATATCTACCATTCCATGTGTACAGATTTAACAGTCGTGGTGGATGACCGTCAACCAATGAGTTTGGGTCTGCCCGAGGTTTCTGCCTGTTAAAAGGAAGTTTTTCCTCGCCACCGTCGCCAAGTGCTTGCTCATGGTGGAACTGTTGGGTCTCTGTACTGTAAATAATATTATAAAGAGTATGGTCTGACCTGTGATATGGCGCTATATAAATAAAATTGCATTGAATTGAATTGAATTGAATTGAATATCATAACTCATGACAGAGCAGGTCTAGACCGTACTCTTTGTGAGGCAGAAACCTCGGGCAGACCCAAGCTCATCCATATACCTTCCATGTCTGTGTGGGTTCTCTCCAGGTGCGTCTTCCTCCCGCTGTCCGGGTTAATTGGTTCTAAATTGCCCGAAGGTGTGAATGTGAGAGTGAATGGTTGTTTGTCTCTATGTGATGAACTGGCTAACCTGTCCAGGGTCTACCTCCAGTCTCCTTTTGGCTCCAGCAGTCTTGATAAGGATAAGCAGTTACAGAAAATGAATTGATGGATGTTACATACCAATCTTACAAATTTAGGTTGCACTTACTCTAGTGATTGGTTTAGTTGTTGTGGCTCGGAACCCGACCTTTAAAGGAGTATAATAGATGTTTTAGCCCATTTCTTGGCCACTTGGGGAACGCACTCAGCAACTTTAGCATTCACTTAAAGTTTATGTTTAGCACAGCACCTATTTAGCATTGCACATGTATAACATTGTCAGCCTTACAATGAATGGTTGAAAAAAAAGTAGGCTTTTTTTAATTGCACACACCAAAACCTGGTGACTACATTACCCAAACTTGACTGCAACAGTTCCATCAGAGATTTTGGCATGTTAGTATTGCTAGTATTGCAGCCTTGGGTACAATGAGGTAAGGAGTGGGCTACAGAGAAAACTTAACTTCTAAATGCTCCATTTTCTCCATCAGCTAGTTGCTATTTTTGCCTGAGTGCTGCGCAGGTATAGCCTACGTAACCGTCTGACAAATGTACTGACATCTCTTGTGTGTGTGTGTTATGTTATACAGTGAGCTTTTAATATAGCATATTGCCTACACATCACTTAAATCGATGTTGACCGAGTTAGAGTTATGTAAAAGTGCATTAGCCGCAGAAAAGGGCAGATTAACAGAATTAGACACAATTAGATGTAAGAAGGATAAAGACCTCTCCTCTTGCTATAAACTGTCGAGCAGTGTAATGATGAAGACATTTGAAACCCGTGATCTGTGGCAAGCTATCTGTTTCTGTGGATATCTACTTTAAGTATAAAATGAAACCTGGTCTGAGTGACTGACGTAGACGTTTTGTCCCCATTTCTACCATCAATACCACATTGTGTTCTATTTAGTCATGTTTGGTAATTGTTTGTAGTTCATCGTCATTGATACAGGCAATCTCAGGTTTGTTTGTGTTTTGCATTCTGTTTGGTTACATCACTCATATATCAAAACACTGACTGTTTATTGGTTCTGGGTTCCATAAGTTAATTATCTTTCTTTTGCTACTTAGCATACCCAGGTGTTTCAGAGACAACAGAGGAAGTGCCCAAACACTACTGGACTGCCAAGATGGCGGTAACCAGAGCCACCACAATCTGAGGTGGAAAGTCTGCCACAATACAATTTTAATTTGACTGAATACGGGGGCCTGTGATCGATATGAGACAATATGATAAGCCCATTTAATTCAACCTGTGACATGAAGCCCGGGATAGCTTATAACAGCAGTCTTGAAAGTCACAAATATGAGCAGTCAGTGACAGGTTGGAATGGCAATAGTCATGGAGAGGAGGGAGGAGAGTTAAAACAGATCAGGTCAGTTCCTAGGGCTGTCGATGTGGAACAGAAGAGCATCCCTCACTCTCTTGCTGCCTCTCTTCACACAAGGCAAACAATAAAGTTATTATGTTTTCTCTGACTCACAGTTAATCCCTGCTGTTAGATTTTGACAACAGAGTTTTTTTGTTGTGGCTGAGATTACATTTTTTTCTTGGTCCCAGCAGCAGCTTTGACTTACTAGGAGTTGCAGCTTATGTGTGTAAATCTTAACTTGTTTTGTCATCAACCTACAATACAGCAATATAAAACTCTGTGTTTAGCATCAGGGATATGGATGGTGACGTACACATGAGAATATGAAAATAAAGGCCTATCTTAAAGATGATTTATTTTCACTTTACATCATTGATATAGGATTGTTGATCAGTGAATCGATACAGTGAAACGATGGACACTGTTACCTTTCATGTAGCACCATCATCAGAAAATCAAATTTAAGACTTTTGTGGCTTCACAGCACTTTAGACGTTTATTACACAGTGCCATCTTACTGTAGGTGGTGATTACAGCAGCAGGGTTGAAGCATGTTTTGTTCATTCATGTACTCTGTGTGCATTGTGTTATCCCTGTTGGGGCACCTTGCATTGTAGAGGAGAGCTGTGAGAGCAGCCGGTTGATGAGTTCACGGTTATATTAAAAAATATAGCAAAAAATGTGGTATTACCAGTAAAAGTTCTACTGATTATGAACAAAGTGTACTTAAAGTTTCCAAAGTAAAAGTATGCAGAAAACTGTAAACTGTAACTCAAATATGTAACATATCGTTACTGTCTGATGAAAACCTTGTATCTCCACTTTTGACTTTTTTCTCTTCTGTCTGCGGTCAGCATTTAAAATCTTATTGACCAATGATGTTTTGTTCCATCATGTATGTAGGATAAATAGAAGGAGGAGAGCTTTGGATGAATAATGTTTTCAGTTTTGATTCAAGGATAGACGATGAGCTCTGTGATCTCTCTGAACCGAGTCAGACTGATGCAGGCTGATTGTCCTGGATTATGCTGACTTCAATCTAAAATAGTAAAATAGCTTTGATTAGGCCGATGTGTTCTGTGGAAACATGGAGGACAGCCTTGATATTGATAGTTTACCAACTGAGGTGGACAGAAACAGGAGAGTCCAGACTCAGAACCACCGACACATCATTAGATAATCCAAAAAGTTTTTAAAAAGTGTCCACGTCCACTTTCACTCAAAATCCACGTATGCATCAGTGTTTAAGTTATACTGTTGTAGCTGGCCTAGGTGGAGCCAGTTTTATCAATAGAAGTCAGGTCCACTCCAAAGGGTCATAAGATAAATCTGAGGAGTCATGAATTGAATGATGGGAGAAACAGACCCTTCAGATATTTAAATGAAGCCATGCGAGAAGTGGAGAAGCATCTCTTATGTGGAACTCCGAACAAATCAGATGTCTGGGATGTGACAGTGACGTAGCATAAACCGAAAATACCTCAACATTGTACTACCAGTAAGTACAGTATTTGAGCAGCCATACCTGACAGAAGTGTATTTACCACCTCTGAGAGCAAACCATGAGCAACTTTGTACTCTGACTCTGATAATCTGTCCTTTTCATGATGAATGTCTCGTATGAATATAGTAATTATATTTACAGAAATTGTAAAGAAGTCAGTGACAAGAGGCCATTATTTAGTTTGTCTGTCTAGACATGTACATATCTCTTGTGTAGCCGCCATGTTTCTCTTCTTTCCCTCCAAAAACAACAGAGCAGACAACCCAGAGTTCACTTTAATTAGATTTAACATGTGTTCTGACAGAGAACAATACATCTCATAGCATTTGCATGACAATGCCCTCTAATTGTGCTTTTGCTTAATTCGTTTTTAATAGCTAAAGCAGAAGTGCCTGATTATATTCAAAATGGATCACTGTCACCAAGCGCGCTCCTCTCTCTCTCTTCCTCCCCGTCTTGTTCTTTCTCTCTCTCTCTCTTTCTGAAAATTCAACCCCAAATGGCCCACATGGAGAGTTATTCACAAGTATCATTAACCCTCCTGACTCTTCATTGTGTTGTTTTCCCTTGGGGAAATGGAAACCGTACTCATTTTGATGAAGAACTGCAGCGGTTCCTTTGTTTGGAACCCAGATGGAAAGAAGCTGATTGTGTGAATGTGGTTGTGCCCTGAACTCTGAAGTAAATAGGACTGGATAATGGTCACGTCTCTTCAGCTCTCTAAAGCCTTATTCTATCTCCCTGTGCCAGTAAACCTAAATTAGGAGCAACAATTTACACTGGAGTGAGGAACTTGACACAAACTTGATGCTTGTGGCTGAAGGACTGATCTAAACTCCCAGCAGACTCATGCCGAGTTCACACCACAGGATTTTTAACCCTGATTTTCCACTCGATGACTCAGTGTTTTTGGAGATCACAGAAAAAAGCCCCAGTTTAGGCAAAACAGGAGTGTTTGCTCCTGTGATTATGACTATTTGTGGACTGTTCAAAGATGCAATCCAAGAGATTGTTGATGCTTCACAGACATCCGAAAGGTTTCAAGCAGCCTGTCACTGATTATGCCATCTGCAAAGCACAACAACTTCAAGTTTCCTGATAACAAAACAGGAAATTAGTAGTGTAGTGTGAACAGTACAGTAATGTCTTTGTCATGTAGTGTAACCAAGGGATTCCATACTCCTCCACTTTCCGCTCTGGTGTCCAGACCTTGGTTTGTCATGTTTGTGGGAAAATAAAGAATGCAGATGATGACAGGTGGAGTCTGACAGGCGGTTAATTGCCTCAAAATAAATAATAATGTAACAAGAATGAGAGTGGACAGATAATATTCTGCTTGACAATACTGACAGACTAAGTGTTGAGTACACTACCACCATCTCCTTGAGGAGCTGCCCTCCTGGGAGCAGCACAGTCATGAGAACAAAGACTAAATTAACTCACAGCAGACTTCATCCAGTATGAAAATCACATTTAGACATCCCTTTTTGCAGTCAAAAGTCATGTCAATGTTTCATTGTAAACAAACTGTTTATGACTAAAATAAATTAAAAAGGGTTTGTGGGAAAATATCAGGAATCCTCATTTTCATCTCAGCTGGCCGGAGGGGTGTGTCGGTGTTGGCTGCCAGAGTGCCACTGTCACACCTTAGTGAACGAGAGACAGAGGAAACAAACTTCTGTAGTCTACATGTCAGCAGTTGTTAGTGGTTTTGAAGAGTAAAGAGCACACCAGTATCTAACTGGACGAAAGTGACATTTACAGGCATGTTTACATGCTGATTAATGCAAGTAGGTCTATCTGTGGGTCCACAGTACTACATGACGCACCAAATGGTCACCATTTGTCATCACAGACACCAGAACCCATTGATCTCCTCAGTGACATTGATGGTTGTATCCTGGAACATGCTCCAAACTCCGTTGCAAGCAAAACCTTATTCAGGTTAGTCTGATTGACAACGAGCACAGCGCCAGGATTACTGGTCTGTGAGCAGTTCTCTAATGTGTAATGTGTGTAATGTAATTAATGGAATGATGGCACTAGATGAAATGTCTAAGGATCACCAAAGTTATTGGAGTTCATCCTGTGGGTGACATGGATGAGTGTAACGAATTTCATGCTTGAACTGAAGTCAACCTTGAAAAGTCAAAGCATCGCCAAAGTCAATGGAATTTAGTTTTTTTTCCATTCACATGTGCTGTCAGTTGGTGCAGACTCACAGAGAGCACATGCATTATGGGTACCCTGGTAGGAACCAGGAGAAACTTTTGGGGGTATTGGTCACTCTAACCTAGGGGTGTCCAAACTGTTCCACAAAGGGCCGGTGTGGCTGCAGGTTTTCTTTCCAACCAAGCAGCAGCACACCAGATTTGACTCATTTAATCAACTGATCTCAGTCTTCAGAGAGTTGATTGGTCAAACTGTGTGCTCTTGGTTGGTTGGAACAAAAACCTGCAGCCACACCGGCCCTTTGAGGAACAGATTGACACCCCTGCTCGAACCCTTCGATGTTTGGAGTCCTCATTCACTCTTTAGCACACTTGCAGTCCTCATAGGTTTCCTATGTCACTCTCCTGATTGCCTCGTTCAAATTTTTGCTGACGTTCTGGTGCGTCTACAGAAAAATAAAGAGCCAAACGCAGATGAAGACAGGTCAAGGTTTTCAAGTATAAATAGCAAAGTATGACAATGCTTATGATTCTGATGAACACTTTTAAGGCTCATCGTAACACTCCACTTAAATCCAAGAAAGACCCAAGGAAAAGGGACAAAATGCCCTTTTCTTTTCATTTATTCATTTTTTGAGACAGAACAATGCTTCAGGCAATAGCTAGGAGTTTGAAAGTTTAAAGGACTTATTTTCCCACATATTATGTAAAGGCATGTGGGCAAAGTGTCTCAATAGACTACCTCCTCCACCAGAGTTATCGACCCTCTGTCAAGACTGAATGCATCACGCCAGCAGCACAGAATGATCATCTTGTATACAATGAAGATCTATCAATATGTTTAGAGTTTCTATGTTCTTTCTTGAAGGACATAGCAATGCCACAGATGACAATGATGCATGTGAGCATGCGATGATACACGTGAGCTGGAGCAGAAGCATGCATGTAGATTGCCCAGACACAAGTGTTGGTTATAATGAATATATTTTTACCCAAAGACAGTGGTGACTAACAGTCAAGCTGTGTATGATGGACAGAGGGTGAAGGTGGTGAACAGCTTCAGCCATCACAAACTGAAGTAAGAAAGAACGAAACCTACACAGTAGGCTACACCAAATCTAGTGAAAATAGCTTCATGCCAAAGATGATTATGTTCAAAAACTCTCAAAACATCCCATACCTGATTTCTTTGTCAGAGTGACGAAAGTGGATAAACCCAATTGTTTAAATATTTTTGCTAGCTAACTAGCCGCACTAGTAATGTAGCTCTCTGGGTTGTTAAAGCGCATTCATCTGCCAGTCTGCTACTATTACACTACAACTATTTGATATACTGCTATGAAATTTTACTTTAGCACTGTCAGCAGGTCAAAATTACAATTTGTATATGTATACCGTATAGAATACTAAGAACCTACAAATGTAAGGCGTTTAGATGAGCTAGTTAGTAAGCTAATATGCTGAAATGAGATGGTAAACAAGTTAGTTCAATATTTGATTTGGTCTTTGATTTATTTAGCCGAGTAAGAATAAAATGAGGTAAAGAAGACAATATGAGTATACATACATACTGTACATACATAAGTATTTTAGCTGAAAGGTCAGAGAGCCTTACACACACAAAGTAGTTCAGAGTCTGAGTGAACTAAATGTAACATACATTTATACAGTTCTTGGCCTGCACCTGCTGTGACCATGGTGTCTCCAACTTCAAATTTCAGTTACGCCTCATTCTCTTCCCATAATGAGGAATTTGACCCTTATCTTTACTACAAAAAGTCCTCATAGAAACATTCATTAGAAGTCATTATAAACACAGAGAACCACTTTACTCATTAAACTCATTCAAATAACAGTTATTTACACTACACACTCACACTTTCCTACCCAAACTCTTGGCTAGCCCTTGTAATGAGTCACAGCTGCAAGATCAGACAAGCTGTAAACTGTTGTCACTTCTCTCAGAGGAAAATACACAGAAAGCAAAATACAAAATATAATGTAGTTACAAGTTTAACTGTGTAATAGATACGCTTTACACTAGTGTAAGTAAGTAAGTTAATTTGATATAATCATTAACAAAGTATTGTTGTGCTCTTTAGAGCAATATTGTTGTAGACTCTTGGTCTTGTGCCTTTATTTAATAGTAATAGGCATTTCATCCTCCCTCCCTCCTTGTGTCCTTTCCTAACTCCTCTTTAGATAGCCAAGTGTGGAGCAGATGAGTCATCTAAGCCATTCAAAGTCATCTTCCAAGAATGAATGGGAAGACACTTGGATATGGACTCAATGTGGGCATCTACACTGACTTTACAGGTAACACAAAAAACCTATCACAATAACTGACCTCAAAAACGTGAACGTCTGCATATGTGACAGCATATGACAGTGTATTATTGTCAACAGATGAGTCTGAATGAGACAGTGGGTCAATTTGTCATGTTGATGATGTTCAAATAAAACTTGTGCTTGTGCAAAACTGCTTACAAGACCAGTAAAAGAAGGGAAATAAAACAAACTCACCCTTTCTTTGTTTTGAAAATGGAAACTGCTTAAAATAATTAGTTAGCATAATAATAATAATAAAATAAAGACATCAAATTCCAACATTTATTAAATCATTACCATACCCAAACAGTGGCAATGAGCTGGACAGTATGAACAGTCAAGAACATCCATATTTAGTGCATAGAAGAATGCATGACCTAAACTTTTTAAAGTGCTGCATACAACACCTTCACAGTACAGTTTTTTTTTTTTTTTTAACTGTATACATAATATTAAAACATTTTCACAAGCCATATCCAAACCGTGGAAATAAGCTGGACAGTATTAGTCAGAGAACATCAGTATTTAGTGCATAAAATATTGCATGGCCTCAGCTTCTCAGGTTTTGCTTAGAACATTCAGAGTACAGTTTCTTACTAAAGAAATTTAACATTAAGATTATCAGTACCTCTGTAATAATTCACAAGCAGAACACCTTCACAGTAGTGTCTTTTAGTGTGTATATTTTGAAACATTTTAACTTAAACAACTCACAGATCCCTACGGAGCCCCTAAAGGGACATGGAAAAAAAAAAATAAATTAAACGTTTCTAGTGAGCACGAGATACTTTCTCGTGAGCACCAGAAAGTATCTCGTGCTCACTAGAAAGTATCTCGTGCTCACTAGAAAGTATCTCGTGCTCACTAGAAACCTTAGGTTAAGCACAGGCAGTTGCGCTTCCTGTGCGTATGCCTCTAGGCTCATTAAGATCATTAAAGGAATGGCTGCGTAAATGACTGCGGTAAAGTTGGAAAGATATTGGCAGATTCGAACTTCCGGGATCAATAACTCTGAAGTGAAACGTTGTTAAAACACAAAACACGCATATTTTCAACCGTAGTAAGATAGACAACGAGCTACAACATAATTTTCATCAAAACGAGCCATGCTCAGAGCCACACCAACAACATTAGTGTTTACGTGCAGCCGGCTGTGAGAGCAGCGCGCAGGGACCGTCTACAAAGTGCAACACCGAAAAGAGATATTACAACATAATAATAACTTCACTATGATACAGTGTGTCACCAAACTCACTACACACTTCATTGATCCCCTACAGAAACACTTGGTTTAAAAGAAAGGCATTTTTCATAATTTCTGGGAATTTCTATTAGGAATATTAATCAATAACTTCACTTTGATGCTTTTTCATGCTCTGCTCCTTTCGTGCCCCATACCGCTGTGGAGTTTCGTGCCCCTGGTAGTCTGCCTTTAGACTTTGTTGTTTTTCACGCTCTGCCTGACGCAAAATTCAAATACCCCAAATTATACTAAAGCCCTCTCTCACAAACTAATTGTTGTAGTACCCAACAGGAGTGGTTGAGCTGAGGTTTATGATACTACACTGTAATAGTTATTGAATATAATTCCTAATAAGAATTCCCCCAAACTATGAAAAAAGATTTATTTTTTTTCAAACCAAGTGTAATCTACAGATTACACTACACAACACAAGCTTTCAGCACCACGGAGAGCAGCCTTCATGTCACCAGCGGCCTGGATGTCAATCAGTTCACTGTGATTAGCCGCCTTGACCAGCGGCATCACCCTCCCCACGTTAGCAGTTGACAGCCTCATGAATATGAAGCCTAAAATATCGTTTCCGCCCCCTTGTGGCTCGCTACTGTACAGGTAATATGAGTCTGTTAACACTGACAAAGGCTAAAAAATAACATACATTTCAACGGCAAATTGATATATGAAATAATAATATATTACTTGGGATACAATATGAATTTAATTTTACGAGAGCGTCTGGCCCTGATAGTGTCTGCCGAGAAAAATTCTAGCCCTTGGACAAATGTAGTTGATGACCCCTGCTGTAGGAGATCAATGAAGTGTGTAGTGAGTTTGGGGACACTACACTGTATTATAGTGCAGTTATTGATTAATATTTCTAATAAAAATTCCCAGAAATTATGAAAAATGCCTTTCTTTTAAACCAAGTGTTTCTGTAGGGGATCAATGAAGTGTGTAGTGAGTTTGGTGACACTACACTGTATCATAGTGAAGTTATTATTATGTTGTAATATCTCTTTTCGGTGTTGCACTTTGTAGACGGTCCCTGCGCGCTGCTCTCACAGCCGGCTGCACGTAAACACTAATGTTGTTGGTGTGGCTCTGAGCATGGCTCGTTTTGATGAAAATTATGTTGTAGCTCGTTGTCTATCTTACTACGGTTGAAAATATGCGTGTTTTGTGTTTTAACAACGTTTCACTTCAGAGTTATTGATCCCGGAAGTTCGAATCTGCCAATATCTTTCCAACTTTACCGCAGTCATTTACGCAGCCATTCCTTTAATGATCTTAATGAGCCTAGAGGCATACGCACAGGAAGCGCAACTGCCTGTGCTTAACCTAAGGTTTCTAGTGAGCACAAGATACTTTCTAGTGAGCACGAGATACTTTCTAGTGAGCACGAGATACTTTCTCGATTTTCTCGTGAGCACCAGAAAGTATCTCGTGAGCACGAGATACTTTCTGGTGCTCACGAGAAAGTATCTCGTGCTCACTAGAAACGTTAAATTTTTTTTTTTTTTTACATGTCCCTTTAGGGGCTCCGTAGATCCCTCCTTCTGACCAGCTGGAGCTTCAAAGTGGGGCAGTTTAGTGTGTATAAAACATAAAAAAAACTTAAAAAAACAATTTACACTCCAGAAACAATGACCTGCAGATTTTTTTTTTTTTTTTTACTGTGTACATATTATTAATAAAACATTTTAACACTTTTTTTTTTACTGTGTATATAATATTAAAACATCTTCACAAGCCATATCCAAACAGTGGCAATGAGCTGCACCATATAAACAGTCAAGAACATCTGTATTTAGTGCATAAAAGAATGCATGACCTCAGCTTATTAAGTGCTGCTTAGTAGAACATTCAGAGTACAGTGTTTTACTGTGTACATAATATTAAAGCATCTTAACTTAGAACAACTCACAGATCTCACCTTCTGACCAGTTGCAGCTTCACAGTGGGGCAATTTAGTGTGTATAAAACCTGAACAGGACAAACCATTACAACATTCCAGGATGTCTGATTTGACACATGGTGATGTCATTGGGGTACCATCTCTTAAATAAATCTCATTTCCTTGTCTCAAAGCCAGTTCCGTGTTGTGTGAGAAAGTTGGAATGGGAAACACAGCAGGCCATGGGCTCTGCCTTTCAGAGGGGGAGGGACTCAGAATCACAGTATCTAGTGAGTCCCCAGAGAGACTCACAGATTCACATAAAGAGATGACATCAGAAGCATCAGGGCTGCTTTCCTGGGGAACAACTGTCAGCATTAAGTGCAGGGGTACATACACAACTTTAAGTGTGTCTTTATCTTTCAGTTCATTTGTTGAGGTCAGGGTGAAGAAGTCATCAAATTCTTCATCTTTGTATTGAAGACATATATCTGTGGCGATGGAAAAACTTTCTTTGACAGCTGCAACCAACTCGTCCACAGTTGAAGGTATTCCACTGCTGAGAGTTTCTTGTCTTCATGATCAATGAGGACCCATAATCTCACGGTTTGCTCCATTTCTAGGAAGACAGAAGATAGAGAGGTATAATACAATGATACTCAACACTGGAGACAGATGTGTTGCTTCAATGTCACCATTTGCTTTCCTGCAACAATATAGGCTGACAGAGGACAAACATCACTTAGGCTTTTCACAGTCTCATTATTCTTGAGATGATGACCTATGTGTTCAAAAAAATCCTTTTCATTAGGAAATCCATTTTTTTTTTTTTTACACAGAGGGCAGGTGAATGAAGGACTTACTTGAGGTGAGATGAGGAATTTGACTTCCGGATGGTATCTTGACAGATGAGAGTGGAGGGAACTCCAGCATTTAAAAGAGCATGGGCAACCTATATGATTACAAGGCAAGGAATGGCTGTGTCCAAAGATCCCATGGTGCAGTCTGTAATGCTTTAAAATATCACTCTTGGTTGGTACAACAGTGCAGCACAATTTACAGGGCCATCCCATCTGTCATTGGAGAGAAAAAAAAAAGACAAGTTATGGTTTATCTCTAACCTCTTGGATACAAGCCTGATGAGAGCCCTTAAGATCAGTTTTTTACACCCTAATATACTCATTTGTGAAGATAATCCTGCTGAACAAGACATAAAAGAATGATTTATGTGACACACAGAGCTTATTTTCTAAGGCAATATACAAAACATCATGTAAAAACCCAACTGACTTTCTGTCAAAAGGAGCCAGGGTGATGCTTACTTCCGGGTTGCTCTACAAAAATATCATCATACAGCAACCTATACAGGCAGACTAATATATAAAATGTGACACAGAGAAACCGACAGATACTGTTGGATATCCATAGCAAAGCTTCTTGTTACAACAAACACCTGTGAAGTGTGCTGTGCTTGTTATCTATAGATTTAGGAGATCCTAGGCTATATACTACTACTACTACATACTTCCTTTATTAGCACATTACATGAATGTAATGTGCTAATAAAGGAAGTATGAGTGAAAAATCTACAATACACTAAAGAATTTCAAAAAGTAGATTTTTGTAATTTTTTAGTCAAAGTCACACCTCAAACAGTACTAGTAAAGGGTTTTTGAATGAAAATATTATTTTTCAATCCCTTTGCCTGACATACATACCTCATATTTTTCAACCAAATATTTGAAGAACAATAAAATAATGCCCTTTCAATACAAAAGGTCCCATGCATTTTTACCTCATTTTCCTCAGGCATGCCACTTAGCAAAGCACAGACCCTCCAGAAAGTTGAGGGGACCCTGTCATTCAGTAGAAATAGTATTTATGAAGTTTATCTGTCACTTTGCAGTCACTTTGGGCCCTCTGTCACTCTGCTCTGTGTGCTCCCTGCCCCCTGCACTCTGTTCTACACCGCCTGCTGTTTCTCTCCCGATTGCACCCCCCCCCCATTCGTTTTGCAGTCTGCAGAAGAGCTATTTTTCGATTGGTCTTTTACGCGGTGAACAACAACAGCGTCGGACAGACACAAGCCACACATCTCAGTGTTCAGCGGAATCAGTGGAAAACTCTCTATCAAAACCGTTTTGGAGATATTCACAGATATGTAAAAACTTTACACTTTTAGGCGGATCCGCCCAATCCGTCCCCAGAAGGTTAAACTACCACGCAAAGACAACGCTAATTATAAAGCGCACACAGGTATAAACAGTGTTTGGTTGAGGAAAGAACACATTCGAAATGGCGGTTGGCGACAGCAAAAGTAGCAAACATAATGTAGGAAACAGAGCCATGCTTTTGCAAATTGCAAATTTATAAATTTAAATTCTGGTAAAATCTGACTTTTAACAATACAAATTGTTACTTACATGAGTTCAGTAAAGTGTTTTCCTTAGGCTCCACGAAAAAACGTGTCTTCACTCCTGGAACATTCGAGAGTGAAAAACCCGGGCTTGTTCTTCCGTTGCTGTAGGTGGGCGGGTTGTGACGTTTCACATCTGATATAATCGTTTAAACTGAGTTTTGTAAAATCAATTTATGGTGAAGTCCAATAAAATTAATTTTATCACATAAAATAATAAGTTGCGGAAATATTCACACTTTTTACTTATGGGTAACTCAAAAAACTAAAAAAGAAAAATAAATTGATTTTTTGGAATAAATATACTTAGTCATATGGACAATACCACTGAAAGACTTCTTACAGTGTAGTCTCAGTGAGTGATTCGTTCATTTTCATGCAGTACGTTGCCTCGCCACAAGGCAGCTGCATGAATACTCAGGCTGTGTGACGAGCAGTAAGCACAAACAGTTCATTCGTACGGATCGTTCATTTGTAACGTGATAGGCCTCTCAGGCTGTGTAAGGAGCAGCTTGTGCTGCAGCTCGTTCATTCGGTTCGTTTGTTCATTTGTCACGTGACAGGCCGCTCAGGCTGTGTGAGGAGCAGCTCGTTCAGCAGTTCGTTCGTTCGTTCGTTCGTTCGTTCGTTCATTTGTCACCTTTACATCGGCCACTAGAGGGCTACAGCGCTGCACTAGTGAATGAACAAAATGAACAAAATTACTCATAAAAAGATTAGTTCATTTCACCGTCCGAGAGTAAGAGATCCGAGTCACTTAAAAGACTCAAACTTCCCAACACTATTATCCTGATGATGGCAATGATGACCATAGCAACATATGGTTAATGGTTAATTGACTGTACTTATATAGCGCCTTTTTTTATAGCGGCATTTTTCCATCCTGCCATTCCATTAGGCAGTCCAGTCGCAAACAAATTTGAGTTGAGGGTGTTGAATCAGAGGTCTGGAAGTAAGCGGAAAGCAAAAATGTATACGAAATCTCATGTCAGTCCAGCCTATGTTATTGGGATCTCTCAGTTTCAAAGAGACCAACCAGCTGAAACTGCTGTTCCTCAAGCTGTGGTGCTAGCTTGGCATAAAATCACTGAACGAGGACAGGTGGGCAGGCAACGTGCTGATGCAGCACAGTGCAGACAAAGTTTGTCTTTAGTTCGATATTAGTACACAGTTAAGACAACCAAAGAGTTACAAGAACAATGTCCAAGCGTTAGAGAGAGAAAACACTGAATTTGTTAAAAAAAAGATGCATGTTAAGTATGTATGATTGTTAAAATAGCATTGCATTCACAAATTAATTTGATCCATTGTTCAGTACTGCTATAGTTATGCATTGGATATATTCCGTAAATGAAAATGTGTCATGTAATCAGGGTTTATAAGTTTACTGAGTAAAAAAGAAAGTGGAAGAGGACGCTTAAGGGAAAAGGTTGGGACCCACTGGTTAAAAACATCAGCAGTCCTGGTAAGTTTCTCATGTCACTCTCCCTCTGAATCCACTATTAGCTTTGACATTCTGGTGCGTCTACAGAAAAACACGGAGCCAAATGCAGATGACGAGAGGTCATGGTTTACAGGCATTTCATGATTACAAAATGAAATAGCAAAATACCAAGAT
Organism: Argyrosomus regius; assembly: GCA_946959425.1. Taxonomy (NCBI): domain Eukaryota; kingdom Metazoa; phylum Chordata; class Actinopteri; family Sciaenidae; genus Argyrosomus; species Argyrosomus regius. Next base: position 95,946 of record CAMPSB010000034.1, read on the forward strand.
ACCTGTGGACAGAATGTGATCACGCTGATAATGCTGATAGACTAAATCTCTTCCCCTCAGGCTTCATAACACTCCTCTTAAATCCAAGAAAGCCCAAGAAAAGGAGACAAAAAAAATGCCCTTTTCTTCTCATGTGTTCCATTTTTTGAGACAGAACATTGCTTTAGGCAATAACTAGGTATTTGAAAGTTTAAAGGGCTTATTTTTTCACAAATTATGTAAGGGTATGTAGGTAAAGTGACTCAACAGACTGCCTCCTTCACCAGACTTTTTGACCCTTCGAGACAGAATGCGTCATGCCAACAGGACAAAATGATCCTGCGTGAAACTTATTGCAACCTCCTGTCTATGTTTCACCGACTGACCCTCTGTAGTATCGACTAAACGCACCACCGAAACATCCTTTACCTGATTTCTTTGTCTGATGGATAAAGCCCAATTGCTAAACTACATTTAACATCCTCCTTTTTTTCACCATATTTACACTCCATATACCTTTATCTATAGGCATACTTTGACAGTCATAAGGGAATGGAGAGGGGGAACTGGGAAGCCATGTCTCTGATCCAGTTATGGAAACGTACTTCATGTTCCTGCTGAATTTAATCCAGGTATGTATGGTTCAGATAGGTGTCATGACTTGGGATAATGTCAGAATAATAGATTAATAATCACATATGATACTGGTCATTATTTCACTGCTGTTACTGTCTACAGTCAGAGGGAGTACAGGATCACAGGCTTGCGGAAAAAACATGCATGCTGATTCTTGGGCCTCCTGATACCGGCCATGCCCAGGGACAAGAAGAGATTGGTGACCAGTTGAAGGCCAACTGATGATGTACTGATGACAGTGATGTGGTTTTGATTAAAAATGTTCAGTTTGTGTAATTAAATATTTCTCTATTCTTGGGACATTCAATTCTCATCACACACCGAGCCCTGAACTTTCTCTGACCTTGCTCTTCCCATCTGTCTTGTTACCAACCTAGACAACCAAGTTTCTCTGTGATGGGTTATTTTATGTCTTCCTCATTGTTCTCATTTCTTTATCATCCTAAGCTTTAAGTTAACTTATTCTTGACTATATATTATATGTACACTGTGTTTCAAATTATTATGCGTATACTGTTTTTGTTATTTTTTTCCTCAATAATCTATGTAATTGGCAGTCAATAGGATTTTCTATTCCCCAACAATCATATCGTAATCTGGATTTTATTCAACAAAATTACTAATGATGACATTGGCATTTTTTGCAAAATAACTCAAAATGCAGTGTTCTAAATTATTATGCAAAACAGAGTTTTAAAACACTAAAATAGTTTCTAAAGGATTGAAAACAGAAATCAGTCGTATTTTTTGCATTAGGGGGTAATTATTTTCATATCAAAGCTATTTCAATCATAAACAAACAATTTACAGATGGAGTTACATATTAGCATAGAAGCCCTTCTTTGATATCACCTTAACAACTCTCTCATCCATTGAATTTGTAAGTCCATGTACAGTTTCTGCCTGTATTTCCTCTGAGGATGCCAGAATCACCTCCCAGAGCTGCTGTTTTGAGGTAAACTACCGCCCACCCTCATAGAGCTTCCTTTTAAGGATGCTCCACAGGTTCTCAGTAGGGTTGATGTCAGTGGATGATGGTGGCCACATCATGATTTTTTCTTCCTTTATGCCCAAAGCAGCCAAGGCCTCAATGGTACTTTTTGCAGCATGAGATGGTGCGTTGTCTTGCATAAAAACGATTTTATTCCAGAAGGCAAAGTTCTTTTTTTTATATCATGGCAGGAAATGGGAAGTTAGGAACTCCACATATTTTGTAGAAGTCATTTTGACACCTTCAGGCACCTTAAAGGGCCCTACCAACTCATCTCCTATGATTCCAGCCCAAAACATCACTCCACCACCTCCTTGCTGACATTGCAGCCTTGTTGGGACATGGTGGCCATCCACCAACCATCCAGAACTCCATCCATCTGGACCATCCAGTGTAGCAAGGCATTGATCAGTGAATAAAACTGTTGAAAATTAGTCATCATGTATGTCTGAGCCAGTGGTGGACAGTAACAAAGTAAATTTACTTGAGTACTGTACTTAAGTACAGTTTTTGAGTATCTGTACTTTACTTGAGTATTATTTTGGGGGGATACTTTTACTTTCACTCCACTACATTTGAAGGACAAATATTTTACTTTTTACTCCACTACATTTCTATTGATGCTCTCATTACTCGCTACTTTTGAGCTTACGTCAGCTGATGATTTTTTTTTTTATTTATTTTTTTTTTTCAAAATTCTGAGAAAATAAACTGTTTCTGCTGATTCACTTATGGTTTGCCTTAGTCGTATTGCCGTACCTGTACTACGTCATGCCATAAAATCCATACAATGGAGGAAGAAACTGGAGAAACACATTGTTTGGCACCAGCAGCTTCAAATACCTGTTTGCTACTAATCAGTGGCTTTTTCACACCTACTCTAGTAATACGATAAATTTGCCTTACACAAACCTTTCCTTAACACGCATTTATCTGAATTGACGCATCTGCACTCTGAATCAGACACAAACCTCACAGTTCGATTATCTCTCCTAATTTTTTGTGAAATATCCTGTGTTGTCATACCTTTTGCGAGATACTGCACTATTTCACACTTTTTATATGCAGAAAGATCTTTCTTTTTTCCCATATTGCATGAAACCTGTGACTTGCTTAATAATGTGGAACAACCGCCTTTAGTAGTGTCCTGTTAATTAGGCTCACTTGAGATTGATGTGAGTGTCATCTAAACAGACAGGGGAAGACGCACAATTGAAAACTTTCATTGAAAAACTAAAAATCAAATGTTTGTTTAATTGAAATCGAATTTGCTTAATAATTTGGAACACAGTGTATGTGTGTGCTTCATTGAAACAAGTTTGAAATGAACTCTGCTTCATGTCACTTTGTTCTGCAAGTGCTTACGGTCACACCAGTTAGAAACACTGCTGTTGTATTCTACAGTGCTAAGGCTGTGGGTCCTGTTCCATCAGTTGCGCTTCAGTGAGGATGGGCTGACAGAGAAACTCACTGACTACCAGGTGACAGATAGCAATCAACTCCCCAAGAAGACAGGACTTGCAGATTCTGGGGCCTTCTAGGTGAAGGACCTGAGGCTCAGTGAGCTGCCAAGACTCTTGAAGGCTTTATTACGCATTCCACACAGCAATGCAAGTCCTGAAAGGGTATTTAGCACAGTGTGAAAAATTGTTACAGAAAGCAGAATGGCATTGGACAACAGCACTGTTTGTGCTTTACCGCCACACCGGTCAAGGTCACAAATACACTGCTTCTCAGAGGGTGTTGAGGAGTGCAAAGTCTGCAACCTGTTTGTACAACAAGTCCCTTGTGCAATGATGATGCAAGATATAAAACGCTATCTAGTGGTTGAGGAATCAGATCACTGTGAAAATACTCCACTGCATGTAAAAGTCCTCCAAATTCGTACTTAAGAAAAAGGATGCATTATAAGCAACACTTACTGAAAGTATGAAAAGCAAAAATACTCTGTAGATGTTTAAGATTGAGCTCATTTGAACTGCATTATATATTGTTGGCTAGTTTAATCTACAGCAATACACCGTGGTTTATGAGATGATCATATGTTTGTAGTATCACTGTCAACGTTTCATGAGTTCATAAGAACAGCTGTTTCCAGATTTGTGACAATGCATTCTCTGACTAACCCACGATTCAAGTAATTGTAACATGCACGCTACCCTATTAAGCACAGCTTAGGTACAGATAGCTACACAGTCATTATCATTATTTGGGCTAGGTTCAGAAGACTAGGTTGGACTCTAGGAGTGGAGAGTGAGACACAGAACACGGTTTAGATTTAGCAACACCATATAATTGTGACCCATAAACACATTAAGTATTACAGCAATGAATAGAATAAGAATACGAATACGAAAACGAATGGCCATTCATAGGAAAACACAATATGTACAGTTAATTTATCATTCAACATTAAATGACTTTGCAGCGCACATATAGTTCATAATTGTCCAAAAACAAGTAGAGTTTAAGCTTTGCCTGTAATGGCAAGGCACAACCACAGCACAACAGCCCAACAGTTGAGTGTCCAATGGAAGGGGGAAAAGGTCCGTATTGGGAGGTGAATGTGTGTAGTGGATGTATGGGCCGTTAGTGAGTGCAAGGGGGCAAAAGTTAGGAAGAGGGGCGGCTGCACAAAAGAGCCTCCTACCAGCTCGACTAGAGCAGGGGAGGTTCAGTTGATTCAGTCTGCAGGCTTTGTGCTAGACTCTTAGCTCGCCATCAACCTGGCCTGTATGGAAAACAGGTCCAATTAAATATCCAGTGTGCACACAAACATTCAAAAATACTACAGCCAATTAACACAGACTGCATTAAATAAATAGCAGTATATCAATTTCAATAATACCAATATTGTACAATATAATCAAATCATAATATATAAATCAATGAGAATAAATAACATAATATTTGTTATATTAAAATATTCATCACACTAATTTCAGTATCACCAACCAAGAAGACTGGCTTTAAAGTGCTTAATGTTTCATGTGGCAGGACACATTCAGAGAACTAGGCACTGAGACACTATTAACCACACCAACCAATCAACAGGTAGCGGCTAGGCTAAGCTAACGTCGTTTGAATGAATAGCGTTAGCTCAACTCACCAATTCCGTGATTCAAACGGCATACGGCTCCGATTCAGACGCTCAGCAGCTCCGGTAGTCGGCTCCTATGTTCCGACAGTTATTGCATTTAGTTTCATAGTGCTTTGATGTTATATTAAGCGGCAATGATACAACGTACCTGCAACAAACATTTCCCCAGCGTGCTCCCCAGCGTGCTCCTCTACTACTACTGGCAGCAAGCCACAACTGAGTTACGTTACCTGGCGCTCCATGATGACGTAATTTCGTAACGGCGTGATGTGATGTTTTACATTATGAAGGAAAAAGGGAATAAATTAATAAGGGTTTTTTTCACCCGGGTTACATAATGCATGAAATACCTTCAAAGTACTGAATTCACATGCCGTGTTTAGTTGTCATTTATATAATACAGGGATGTTTATAGTATTTCACATTCACTACCTCATTTCACTTATAAGAAAGCATTTATATTTGAAAGCAAGTGGTTTCCTCGTGGTGGTATTAAGATTCATTGAACAGTGGGAATTTCTCAACAATTATTGCATATACTGCCACAAAATTTTCCACAGCAGGTAAAAATTTGCATTTGTCCAATACCAAGAACCTACAAAAGTAAGTAGTTAAGTCAAGGGGTCCAAACTTCTTTTAAAGAGGGCCAGATATGACAATGTGAAGATGCCCGGGGGCAATACGAACATTTTAAAAATGAAAAAAATGACAAATAAGAGTTACAAACAAATGCACTGTTTTGTGTATTTATTAATTTTATTTTCATTATCACAATTATCTTTTTTTTTTAAATGGCAATGTCACCAAATCTAAACCAGTCAGGCATGAACAAATCTGAAAATGCAAAGTCTGTTAACATTTAAGTTTAAAACGTATCACTCTTGCTCTTGTCTTTCACCAGATCATTAAGAAAGTAATATTTTGTGTCACATCTACAGGTACATAACACCAGCAGTTATGTCCTTAGCAGTTAACGTCTAGTACATTCAAATGCTTCGTTATGTCAACCAAAAAAAGCCAAATCTGCCAGCCATAGTGTGTCTGACAATGCTAGCAGGCCATAAAAAATATATTATAAAAACGAAGCTTCGGGCTGCATGAAATCTGACTGCGGGACGTGATTGGCCCCCGGGCCATACTTTGGACATGCCTGTTGTAGACTTTTAAACCCTTATTCACTCCCCTTCTAGCTGTGGTTTGGAAATCCTGAGAAAAATGTCCTCCACTATGTATGTACACTTTACTTACCAACAAACAACCAAACAATAAGCTTAAAGTGGCTACAAAGCTCCAGTGAGCCACCAAGTTTGGTTTTACTTCCTTACCGGCAACCCCTTTCGCATTACATATAATCACATCATTCAGTGTTAAAGCTGCATTCATTTGTTTTTGGCTTACTTATTGAAGCATAGAGCAACATACAGTAAGATATCATGTTGGTCCAAACTAAAGGAAATACATGGCTCTTTGGTTGCTAAATGTTCACTGAAAAAAAATGCACTGTAGTGCTGAGGAGAGCTGCGTTGCTGTTGAATGATAATTCTCTGTGGGTTTGTCGCCACATTACACACCATTAATTAATCCCTTTTTAACATAAAAATATTGATTAATGCAAGTGTGAGTTGCTTCTAGTGTAACTGTTCTAAATACTGGCGCGAAGACAAGTTTTGGTTTCACAAGCTTAAAAGCTGAAGCAGCGTGTTAAAGATCAACAAGAGAGGTAATGAACATTGCAGCAGTCGTCTCTCAGAGTTATTCCTCTCTAATCAGTTCTGTGAAGTTGCTGAGGAGCACGACGTGATGCTGAGCGCGGCTTTCTTTTACTGCAAATGAGTGTGTGACTAAATCACTGCTTCCTATTCTGCTCCAATACTTGAGCTGCATTGTTTTCTCAGCCATGGTTAATGTCTTTGACAGTGAGGCAAATAATTAGAGCGTCTACCTGTTGACTCCCAATTTCCCAGCCTCAAAGTCTCTGTGTGGAAGCGGAGATGGAAGGAATGAACGCTGATTATCTTCACTCCGGCAAATCCAAAATCAACCAGCGAATGAAAGCACGCTCGCTCTCATATTTATTCTCTCTCCATCGTTTTCTTTGAGACAAGCAGTGCTATTGTTGAGAAAGATGGAAATCTGTGCTGTGCTGTCTTAGGCCATCAGATACCAGAATGGCATGAAGGAAAGTGTTAAATGAGAGACATACAGGGAAAGAATAAAATCCTGGCTGTGGACACTCCACCACAATTAGCTGGAATAACACACACTACAGTATGTGTGGACACCACACACACACCTACACAGTCAAGGTTGGTAACACAATTCAGGACGAGCTGGTAGAGTAGAGACAGCTTGGAAGATAGGACATCTGTTGTTGAAGCTTCCCTGGCTCATGGTCAAATCACAGAGAGAGAGAGATCAATGGCCACTTAATTATTAATAATCACTGTGATTTCAAAGATAAACATGATTTGTTATTATTGTGACATTTCAATGATGCCTCCAGTAAGGCCACAAAAGAAAAAACAGCAAGACAGATCTGATGTGAAGTTAAAACAATTAGATTATGAAATAAAAAGAGAAAAATCAATAAAAAGACATCACATCTGTAAAAATCAGTTTTAAGATGAAAAATGAATCCAACACAGTAAGTGCCTGCATGAGATGACCTTGAGGTTGAGGTGAACTTGACTTTGACTCAGTCACATCTGAACACACACTGACATTATTCAATGTGCCCGAGGGTTTCCAAGGTTACTGCCAATGTCTACAGCGAATAAATGTCCATGGATCTGCTTATGATTCAAAGAATTAAGACACTTCAGAACTTCAGTCCTGCGCAACAGTGACATGACATTCAGCGTTCTTTTAATTTGCCATAATTTAAGCAAATTAAAAAAAACTGCAGCTCCTCAGACGTCCACTTGACTCCATAAGCCCCCATGTTAAAATGTTCAACTTCACAGTAGATATAATAGACGTGACATGAGTTTTTTTATTTATTCATTCGTTTTTGTAGAACTCACCTGTTCACATGGCTTAGCGTTATGCATAACTAAGAGCATGGCTGCTTTGATTGACAGGTGGGTGCCGTCACAGGTGGCTACTTTCAGCAACCAGGCTTTATTCAGGCCGCCTCAGCTCCACCCACGCTCCATCTGACTGCCAAGATGGCCAGAGCCACCACATTCTGAGCTTCACAGCAGCTCTTCAGAAACCTGTGGGTGACATCATGGAGACTACATCCATTTTTATTTATAGTCATTATTTTATTCATAGTCGTTACGGTTTTAAGAAATGATTTATGACGAGTCACTTTTAGATTTAAGTCTCCACTTTGGATCAGCTGGGATGGAGGGAAGGGAAGACAGAGTAGGGATGCCTTAGTAGGGGTGACATGGTCTCGTTTCTTGGTCCTAGTAACCAGGCTGCAGCTATTTGAAATAGTTGTAATTGGGAAATGTTGGCCTGAGAGATACCTAGGTAGACTTACAGTTACAGTAGTCCAGCCTGGATGATGGAGGAACTTCTACCTTCTATTTTTGACACTGATCCCTGTCATAGTTGTGACTGCCAGGCATCATTCAGCTCAAAGTGTTGAAAGCTTTGAGCTCATTGGGTCAGTGACTGAGTTGACTGGTTCTATTATGCATTGAAAATGAATGAGCAGAGAAGTTAAACCTGGAGCAGATGGTGCACAAAGGCTCACATAGTGTCCTTCAGACGGTGAGTACAGCAACAAACTCTCTGATAGGTGTAACTGTAAGTTTTGTGTGTGCAGAAACTGTTCAGCTCTTTCATATGTGTGTGTTTGAAAGAGTTAAAAGTTTAATTTTGAAAGAATAACTCATTCATTTGTTAAATGTCAAACTCCCAAATCCCCCAAGCATACAATTTAATGAGAGTAAGCCTTTGTTTAAAAATGAGGCACAATTAAGATAACCCAGTATAGATTTGTTTTGTATGCAATTCCAGACAAATTAGAGAATGTTTTTTCAAGTTTTTGCTAAATGACACATTTAAAAGCCTCATTTGGACGGGATTAACATTACAAGGGGAGGTGGGGGATAAAATATTTACTGTGCTCATTGGTAATTTAACTCATCATTCAAATCATCGGGAAATAACAGGGCAGGATCTGTAACAGACACAGACTTCCTGCAGGACAAAGCCAAAAAGAGGAAGACAGATGCCTCATGAGTCAGGTACAGGAAAGTTGAAGGGGATGTGAGGATGCTGCATGAGGTGAACTTGACTTTGTCAACTTGACATCCTTCAGTGTGTAGACAATGTCACTGCCATTGTCTAACTCAAAAAAATGTCTATGAATCTGCATATGATTCATTTAATTCATAGAAAAAACACTTCAGAACCTGCCTGAGAAGTACCTCTTAAGTTGTACCCAATTGGCAAACTCTGTGGGTGTGAAGTGAAGCCAATGTGGAAGTGCCAAAAAAAAAAAAATGCAGTTCCTTGAATGGCCACTGGAGGCTGGTTCCAAAAGCAAGTCAGTCTCCATAAGCACCCATGTTAAAATGTCCAACTTCACAGCAGAAATAAACATGTTTACAGCTTGGTACAAAAAACAGTTTTGGTCTCTATAGCTAATTTCCCCGTTCATGACAACTGTACTGAGGGTGAATTTTTATACATCTCACCTGTTCAAATTATATTGGCTTAATGTCAAATCAAAGTGGCCACACTTGAGGTGAGTGCTGTTACAGGTGGCTTGTTTGAGCACCCAGGCGTCATTCAGCCCACCTCAAGTCCACTGACAATCCATGTCTTTGCCCATTTTTTTAGATTAGCCAGGAGCCGGTGGAGGCAAGACTGCAAAAATGGTGAGAGCCAACAAACTGAGCTTCACAATGGCTCTTCAGGAACCTGTGGGTCATGTCACAGATACGACGGATGTCCATATTTTATATTGTCTATGGTTGTACCCCACAGCATAACTCTTTGACCCCATGGCAACATTTTACTTCTTGTTTACCAAAACTTAGTCCAAAAGCTTAGAGCATGAATATGGTAGGAATGGGAGAGACAAATTGTATATTTTTATTTATATAATTACTGGATATAGCTGTGAATGTCAAAAAATATTTATTATTAATATATGAATTTACTATTACTATTAATAAAGTGTAAATAGTCAGAGGGGTCAGTTGTGGTCATAAACTCTCGTCCATCTGTATCATGTTTTGAAAATGTAGAGGGGAGGTAGTGAAGAGATGCAACATGAAATGCCACTTTGCAGAGTGAGTTTGAGGTAAACATGTTTTTAGCTTTATGCTGGCTTGACGGTGTATGTGTCATTTCATGTCATCTTCTGATGATATGCTTCATAGCAGCAGTCACATTCCAAGTTTTGGTCAAAAAACCTTCTATCAGCTGTCAGTAGGCATGTCCCACAGTCGTGATTTCAACATTTTCATCTTAAGATTGTCAACGTTTACCCAGGACAGCACAAAATGTAACACTGTGCAACCTTTCTCCGTACCCTTGGTTTACTGTGTAACAATATTTTTGATATTTCTTGCTGTCACTGAATCCCATCAAAAGACCCAAACCAACAATGTGTCAACCTCAGCTGCCGAGGCACTGCCCATCCATCGAAGGACACAATTCACGAGACCCCTGAGAAATTCTTGGCCAGCTTTGCAGTCAGGAATTTGAAGTTAACAGCTCACCATTGTGCCCCCCTTATTGTTTGAGCCTAATTGGTGTTATTGCATGTTCAGGCTTTTGGGAATTGAAAATTCTCTTATTATACTGTTTTTTTGGTTTTTCATCAGGTCAGGTCAGTGAAGTTTTATTTCCTTGTCGATTTCTTTTAGGCAAAGTAAGTTGCAGCTCATATTTGATAGGTTATATTTATTTATTTGATTTGAACAGCACCCACGGGCCTTCTTCTTTTCTTTGTGGTTTACCTCATTCATCGTGTCTGTCAAGTATCTAAGGTCTTTCCAAATAAATAACTTTATTTTACCAAATCCTTCTGGTGTTATGTTGCTTCTCCTTCCCACACAGCACGCTGGGTCATAATACTGGAGACATAAATATCGACTCAACAGCTCACAAATATATAGTATGATTTTGAAAACAAATGTCAGTAATCTGCAGCTGGTCACTGTAGTTTTAGGTTCTAAGGTTCTATTTTCAGTGGTGGATTAGTACATATTTAGTGCTGTAGTGAGTGGCAGAGATGAAGGATATATATCAGGCTTTGATAGACACAGAATGCTTGTTAGTAGAATGCATTCATTGCTGGTTTGAGTCTGCACATGGGGTTTGTTAACTATAAGAAAAAATAGAATATCACCAGGCGTTAAGTCCTAAAATTGCTCCGTGCCAACTGATTTGTGTAATGACATCTCAGGCGTGCCGTACAGGTCTTTTTTTGTGGAGGGGGCAACACATAGTAAACAAAAACCTGACATTCATTAATCAGTCTGTGTTTGCACAGATGTACACCAATGTGGAAATAAATAATTACTTTGGAGGCAACAGTTTCTATTATTGGTGACACCAACAGTCTTTCACATGTACACAAGCAAGTTCTTGTTCTGTTTTGTCAGTTCACAGTCTCACTTTTAACGATGTGCGGGGGAGGAGATTTCTGTTGAGTGACACTCCAGAGGGTCCAACTTCAGATGTCACATTCTGTGAGCCAATGGGAAGTGAGATGTGTAATTAATTCTAAGGAATTTAGAAGTGAAATAAAAATCAAATAAAGCCACAAAAAGAGTGAAATGTTCGGCCATTACCGGGCCAATAAAACTTTATCTTCTCTCCTTTATTAAGATGTATGTAACTAACATTTAACTTTAGCAAGGTGTGTGGGATCCAACCTAATGCTATCATTAGTAGTTAATGTGCTATGAAAGATTTTGTGTTTATCAATGGAATAACAGTATTGTTCTTATCCTGATGGGTTCATGTTAAAAATAGATTAGAAATACTGAGACAGCAAAATGCAGTTCAGCATCAAACCAGAGGTGCAAAAAACAGTAAAGTGTAGAGTATGTACATATGTATAGAGATTTATAATTAATTGTGCAGATATACTGTGTGTTAAAGGAGCTTAGTCCACTACTGAAGCTACTGAGGTAGTTTAACGTGGAGTAACCTGGTTGACGCGCCTCTTGCTATTGTTCGTTTGCTTTCTGTTGTTGAGTAAAACTCCAGACGATCTTCCTTTGATGAATCATGGTGACAATTTTATTCCAACTTTAGCACGACAAACATTTTGCGCCACAGCGGTCAAAAACCATTTGCCCTTCCGGGTCAAACACCTGACAACAACAGTGATGTCACTTCCTATATACACACCTGAGCCCCTAGGTGACAGCACAGCGACACCACACACACACAGCGTGAACTACACTTTAAACAGACAACCATTATAACATATTTGGCTCCTATACACCGGCCCCTAATTGTTAATGGCAGATCGACATAACAATTCAAAACATAACAAAAAAAAAAAGAAAAAGAAAAGAGACAATATGTTTTGATAAACCAAGTTACAGTACAGTATAGACAAATTTATATTCCAAACAGAGTTTTGTCACAGGCCTTTCAATAATGTTGGTCTTTGTCTGCAACCTCACAGAACGCACAAGTCCTTGTTTGTCTGGACAAACCTCCAGAACCCTGCCAAGTGGCCAGGAACCACGTGGAGCTGAAGAATCCATTATTACCACAATATCTCCAGTTGTCAAACTTCTTTTCTTCTCATTCCACTTTTGCCTCTCTTGGAGCAAGGGCAAGTACTCCCGTATCCATCTCTTCCAGAAAAGATCTGAGAGGTACTGTACTTGTCTCCAGCGCCTTTTCACATACAGGTCATGCGGTTCAAACACTCCAGGTGGCAAAGCTGGTTTACCCTTTAAGAGAAGTAGGTGGTTCGGCGTGAGAGGTTCCAGGTCGTTGACATCATCTGAAAGCTTGGTTATTGGACGATCATTCAAAATGGCCTCCACTTCACAGAACACTGTATGCAGTCCATCATCATCCAGCTTCTGCTGATGTAGAACAGAACTGAGAACTCTTCTCACCAGGCGGATCATCCTTTCCCACACACCACCATGGTGTGAGCCTGCTGGTGGATTAAAACTCCAATGGATTCCAACCTGTGAGAGAACTCCTCGAATCCTGTCCTGATTTAAAGCAGTAAGAGCCTGTTTCAGTTCTCTGTCTGCCCCAATGAAGTTAGTGCCATTGTCTGATGTTAGGTGTGCCACCTGTCCTCTTCTGCTGATAAAACGCCGCAGAGCATTGATGCATGCATCTGTGTCCAGTGAATTAGCCACCTCCAGGTGGACAGCCCTGCTTGCCATACAAGTGAATATAACTCCGTACCGCTTGCAGGTTGACCTTCCTCTCCTCACTTCAACTGGTCCAAAGTAATCCACTCCTGTGTTGGTAAATGGAGGTAGATCGGGAAGGATTCTCATCTTTGGCAGATCCGCCATTTTTTGTTCCACTGCTCTTCCATTGTAGCATCTACAAAAGACGCATTCCCCAATGATCTTCCTGACAGCTGAATTGGCGTTTGTGATCCAAAATTTCTTCCTAACCTTCGACAGTGTGTGAGTCCGTCCACTATGGCCCAGATTCTGGTGTACATGTCTAAGAATGAGCATAGAGACATGTTGATCTTTGGAGAGAATGAGTGGATGCTTAGCTTCCTCCGGCATTGCTCCTCTTCTCAATCTTCCTCCGACTCTCAGGAGTCCATTCTCCAAAACTGGATCCAGCCTGTATATTGGACTCCGTCGGCTCACTGTCATTTTCCCAGATGATAAAGCAGAAATCTCCTCACCAAATCTCTGCTGCTGACAATAATGAATTATGGCAATCTCTGCTGCCAATAAATCATCCAGCGTCAGAGTGCCACTCCTGGATGTCGTTGTGACCTTCTGTCCTTTAGCCCGCCTTGACCTGTTCTGACTGCTTTGCTCCTGATAATTAACCACAGAAGCCTCCAACTGCTTCCTCAAGCGACTCTGAGCCAACAACATGGCCTTTACCCTGAGGAGCCAGGCAACTGCTCTCTTGAGCCTCCTCCAATCAGAAAAGTATGTAATGAGCTGGTCAGTAGGACTAGAGATGTCACCCACACTGATGGTATTTACTGTTGCCTCTTTCCTGACCTCTTGGTCATCAGGGTCCATTGAGACGTCCATCACAGTTTTAGGCCAGTCCTCCTCCTGCTTCCAAAGAAATGCAGGACCTTCGAGCCACCTGCTGTTGTTCAGAAAATCAGAGACCTTCATTCCCCTCGATGCATCATCCGCTGGATTGTCTTTGGAACTGACATGCCTCCATTGTGAGGGTTCAGATGTTTCTCTGATGGTCGAGATTCTGTTGGCCACAAACGTATGAAAGCGTCTGTCCTCGTTGGTAAGATATTTCAACACTGAAGTGCTGTCCGTCCAAAAGACTGAATCCTCCACCTGGAAGTCCAACTCTGCCTTCAGCAATGAGTCCACTCTGACAGCAAGGACAGCTGCTGTCAACTCCAGTCGAGGAATAGTTACAGCCTTCAGTGGTGTCACCCTGGCTTTACCAAGCAGAAAAGCCACCTGGATGTAATTTTTCTGATTTAACATTCGGATATATGTGACAGTTCCATACCCACTTTCACTGGCATCTGCAAAATGATGTAGTTGGGCACATTTAATCTCTCCGAACTCCACTGGCTTGATGCACCTTTCCACATTGAATGCAGCCAACTGATCCAAGTCTTCCAACCACCTTTTCCATCGGGGGAAGATGTCCCTTGGTAGCTCATCATCCCATCCACAGCCTCTCCTACAGAGCTCTTGCTGCATAATCTTGGCAGACAAGGTGACTGGTCCCAGAAAACCCAACGGGTCATACACTGAGCTGACAACCGACAACATGCCACGTCTGGTTAGAGACTGTTGTTTCACCTCCATCTTGAACCTGAAAGAGTCAGTCTCAATACACCATTGTAAACCCAGAGCCCTTTCCACTGGAAGTTTATCCCGGTCCAGATCCAACTCTGTTAGGTCCTTGGCCCTTTGATCCTCTTTAATGGCTTGCAATACCACACAACTATTGCTGATCCATTTTTCCAAAATGACACCACCCTTTTGACACAGAGCACTAAGATCTTTTATCATTTGAATGGCCTCTTCTTCACTGGCTGAGCTCTTCAACCAGTCATCCACATAGAAATTCTGCTTGACAGATTGACTCACCTCATCCAAAAACTCAGACTGGTTATCATCAGCAGTTTTCCTCAGTGCATAGCTTGCACAACTGGGAGATGATACAGCACCGAACAGGTGTACCGTCATCCGATATTCCGTGAGGTCCTGAGTGATGTCCCCATTTGGCCACCAAAGAAAGCGAAGGAAATCTTGGTCTTCCTCAGCAACTTTCACTTGATGAAACATAGCCTGGATATCACCCATGAATGCCACTGGTTCCCTCCTGAAATGAAGAAGAACTCCCAGCAAAGAGCTGGTAAGGTTAGGACCCTGCAACAGTTCGCTATTCAAGGATGCACCTTGAAATGTGGCTCCACAGTCGAACACCACACGGAGGGATCCTTTCCTCGGATGGTGGACACCATGGTGAGGGATGTACCACACTTTCCCCCTTTCACGATGCAGCTGTTGCTCTGCATAGTTCTTACTAATGAGTGTGCTCATGTACCCAGCATACTCCTGGTGCAGGTGTACATTGTTCAGGAATCTTTTCCTCAAACCCTGGATCCTTTGCTTAGCCACTGCAAAATTATTAGGCAAACAGATCTCCTTGTTCTTATATGGCAATCTCAAACAATATCTTCCCTCCTGAAGTACTGCTGAGTGCTCCATAATTTCCAGGAACCTGAGGTCTTCTCTGGACATTTCTTTCTCCTTTGCGGTCTTCTCATTAAACTTGTGGTTGTACTGCTTGACCAGCATTTCTTCGAGTTTACCAATAGAGATCCTGTTCACCACAGTCAAGGGCAGGTCCGCCTCTGACGCACCACTGTTTCCATTCAGTGGACCATTAACAACACATCCCAGCACTGTCTTGACAGCATACGGGCCACTCCCATGGTTCTAATATTTTGGGAGCGTTGGTTCCTATCAACAGGTCGACATTTGCATTTATGTTTGGGATGTTCACTTTTGACAAATATGGCCACTTTGCCAGTTCTTCACGTGTCACCATATCGTCAACAGTGACCGGCATTTTCATTTGGATGAGAACTTCAGGAAGAACATGAAAGTTATTGCTGTTCAGATCAGATACCTCCAAACCAGTGAGAGAGTAGGCTGGAACAACTCTTTTCTGCCCCATTGTGCCCAACACGAAGTTGATTTTTTTTCCTGTGACGTTTAACTTCTGCATTAGGTTCTCTGAACAGAATGTGGCTGAACTTCCTGAGTCCAAAAATGCATATGTTTGTATGATGTGATTTCCCTTTGCACTTTTAACCTTTACAGGGAGGATGGATAACACACACCGGTCCTTACCGGCCCCTGTATGTCCACATGTTTTGTGTTAAGTTGACTGGTTAGATGTTTCCAGTGGTTGCAGGACTGGTTGCCTTTTGATATGAAGCACAGTGGGATGGATTTGACCACAAACCTTGCATGTCAAGCGCCTCTCACACTCACGGCTCATGTGTCCCACACATAAACATGCAAAACAAATCCCTTTTCCTTTCAGAAACTGAAGTTTTTCCTTATGCTTCTTTCCCTTGAACTGTTTGCACTCCTCTAAAGAGTGGCTATGAGCACAGCAAAGGCATCCAGCTTTTTCAGCCTTCCCTGGATCTGACATTGACTCTTTGCCTTCCTCGGGCACTTCCATAGATGTTACTGTGGTGGCCATGACATTTCCCTTTATGTTACCTCTGAGTTGCGGCTTAAACCCAGCGCCAGTCTTTATCCCAGCAACACCAGATGGCTCCTGTATTTCACCAAACAGAGCGTCAGACAGAATACTGACATGACGCTCAATGAACATGACCAGATCAACAAAGCAAGCTGGTTGACTAGTTGTCTCCATTATGTCATGAGCTATGGTCCTCCATTGCTCCCTCATTTTGAATGGCAACCTGGATAAAATGGCTCTCATGTTTATGGGCATATCCAGTTCCTGCATGTACTGGAGCTCCTCCATTTTGTTGCAGCATCCCCTCAGAAATAAGGCATAGGCTTGGAGTGCTTTCACGTCCTCAGATTTTATTGTCTGCCAGGCCAAAGCTTTCCCCATATAAGCCCTTGCGATTTTGTACTGATTGCCAAAATGTTTCTGGAGAAGATCCTTTGCCACTGCATAGCCACGCTCAGGAGCCATATGCTGGCAGCTACGCACCAATTCATGTGGCTGTCCTCTAGTAAATTGTTCCAGATAGTATAAACAATCTGCCTTTCCTGCTTTTTCCTCCACTCCTTGCTCAAAGGCTTTGATGAATGTCCTGTATTGTAGAGGGTCCCCTTCAAATGCGGGAATATCTCGTGGTGGAAGTGTCATCAGATGCTGTTGCCGCACCAGAGATGCTGTTATTTCATTTTGCCTGTGCATGATGGTAAGTATGTCTCCAGGTGGGCTTAGACTGACTTGATGATGGTTTGCAGGTTGAGCAGTTGTTGATTGATGTTGAAAATGTTTTGACATTCCCAATATATTTTCCCGTTGCTGTTCATTGTGACTGCAGTGATGTCACTTCCTATATACACACCTGAGCCCCTAGGTGACAGCACAGCGACACCACACACACACAGCGTGAACTACACTTTAAACAGACAACCATTATAACATATTTGGCTCCTATACTGTGTATATATGAATATGTTAGCTGAGATATAAAGACTATGTGCAGCAGATGCAGTCAGCAATTGCAGGTATAAGTGTAATAATTACAGTGTTGGTGTAAGTACAAGTAATGCAATTGGTAGACATTATATACAGAATAATAGCTAGATATGAATACAGTACAGGTCAGATATGTACAGCATGGACAGTAGCACATGAATACACAATAGACATGTACACTAGGACAGTATAAATATGTATTAGTGTGTAGGAGCATGAATAGTGGAGTGAGTCCAGGTAAGTGTGCAGTGGAGTGAGTGGCGAGGGGGTCAGTGGTGGAGGGGAAGAAAAAGAGTTCCAGTCCACATAAGATGGGTGGGAAGATATTAGAAAATATGTTTTTTAAAGGTCCCAAAGAAAGTGAGATTTCTGTCGTTTTAAAGCAGGTGCTTACATTGTTGAGAAAATATCAAAATGTTCAATCCACTGACAGCCCGCTTTTAGAAACTATAACTTTAACTTTGTGTTTTTTCAGTAACTTTCTTTCACACCTAACATGCAACAAGAGAGAATATTTTACTTAAAGCTAATTTTTGCCAAATGATTTGGGGCCTCATCTACTGTATAATACAGAGTTCAACAGACACCATCAGTTTTAATAATAAATTTAATTTTAATTTAATATTAATTAAGCGTGACTTGTGCAGAAAACAAACTGTTTGTGCTCAAACCCACGATGAACTTTCATCAACTTTCATTCAACAATGTCATCAGTTAGACATAGTAAGACGTGAGGAAGAGGAACCATCAGAGATAGGGTGAGGGGCTCAGAGTAGAGCTGCTGTGCCTTCACATCGAAAGGAACCAGCTGAGGTACTTCAGGCATCTGATCAGGATGCCTCCTGGGCGCCTTCCCTTGGAGGTGTTCTGGCCAGGTCCAACTGATAGGAGATCCTGGGACAGACCCAGAACTTGCTGGTGTGACTATGTAGCATACTGGATATAGGCCCGGGAGGAGTAGGAATGTGTTGCTAGGAAGAGGGACGTCTGGAACACCATGCTAAATTTGCTGCCACAAGAACCGAACTCCGCATAAGTGGAAGGAAATGGATGGAATGAAGAATCTTTTGTGAGCACATTATATGAGGGGAACCTGCTGATTGTAAGGCAGGTGCCCTTAAGCTAATAGAAGATTTATAGATGGTAAGAGACAAAGAGGCTTCTTAGAAGGTTGTTATGCTCAGTATCCTTTATGAATTGTACATAAGCACACCTTAGGAAATGATCTCAAGTGACAAGTATAACTCTTAGAACAGTTTTATAAACGAAGCCTTTGGCACTTATTCCTTTCATGCTTTTAACGCAACATGAGCACAGGCTTTGTATATTTATTAATTATTTTAATAAATTACAGCCAGATATGGGCTCCATGCTGGAAGCTAGCAGTCAGGCTGCATGCTCTCAGCTGGCAGTGGGGTTTTTTTTGTGAGGCAGGTCGGTTGAGGCAGACTGAAGGCCCTGGCCCACTTTGATCTAAGTGACAGGCCTGAGAAAAACATTTGGCTCTGACGGAAAACACTAACTCAGGGAAAAAGTGCACCCCATCCCTCCCCTGCCCATGCAGAGAGAAGTACAGTGGCTGTCTGTACGCTTTAACACAGCCTGTTCCCATCGCCAGCACTCAGAAACCACACGGTGAGCGAGGCGAAAGATTTCCTGTCAGAGAAAAAAAAGTGTGTGTGCATGTGTGTGCATGTGTGTGTGCACCTTTTTCTCACCTCATGCCTCACTCTCCTTCCACTCCAGCTTCTCAGGGATTTCTTAATGACATTCCACGTTAAGCTTTCCTGTGACCCGTCAATCATGAAAGTTAAAACAAAAGTACTGCACACTTGTCGTTTAACAGCGGGGCTCTTCAACTAATGCTTTTCCGCTTGCAGAAACACGCTCAGATAAATTCCTCTTTCAGCTGAGCAGACGCATCCTGCAGAACTCACGTATCTATCATTCTTAAATGGCTATCCCAATTTCACATAAAGCAGTTGGTGTCGTCTTGTTAAACAGACACACGGTTCTTCTTTTTCTTTTCTTTTTTTTCCTTCTTTCACCCCCCGTGGACCAGCGAGCACTGCGACAAATGTCTTAATGGCTGCATTTGTTCACTTCTCCCCTCCACAACGTCATGAATTTTAAATGGCTCCTGTTTAATTTACCGCTGCAGAATGTCTGGTATTTTGCAGAAAACGCTGAGGGCGAGCAGAGCCTCTCTCTGTGGAAGGTGAGAGGCAGCGCTTGATTTGGAACTCGCTTTATCACTCGGCACATGCAAAAAATCTCTGCTATTCAACAGGTAATCAGAAATGCTAAGAAAACCCGAGGCAAATGGGAATATCTCAGAGGCAAAGTCACCTTGGGACCTCCATCTGTTAGAGCATATGCTCGGTGTGCACCTGTCTGCATGGAAAATAGGCCTGAGTGCAGCTGCATTGTTATTCTTTGACTTCTCCATTCCGTCTTCCACTCTTTCCACTTCCACACCTGCTCTCTGGTCTCTTCTGATACATCTGATTATATCAAAGGTTTCCAGTTTGAACCATGAATGAAAATTTTACTTTGTTGCAACCAGCTCTCAGGAATAAGAAAGAAAATATCTCTTATTCAGAGGCGTTTGCATGAAAACACCTTTTATTGTAGCTATTTTTACTCATATTTCAGCACAGACAGAAAGCAGAGGTGTAATTATTATAATTAAGATTTTTAATTTTATAGAAAATAAGAATTCATTAAATATATACTTCTACCAAGGACACACAACCAAACAAAACAACAAATTTGGCACAAAACTATAAGAATAGAATTAATTGTAGTTTAAATTTTTTATTGTAGGCTCAACCATGCAGGCTCATGTTATTCTACAATAACACATTTGAATTAATTTGTAACTGAACTAAAATCACGGACATCATTTGTGCAGACTGTTGGTCATTTATTTAAAGGAGCTGTGTAAAATGCTTCCCTAACACAATGTCCAAAATCATGAAGCAACAAGCAAGTTCACTCCCTGACAACATATTATAACTTCAGATGTGCAGTATTATTAAGCTACCTCCTGTACATTGGTGACATATAATATCTTTATTCAAACAGGGAATATCTGTTGATATACAGCAACACAAGTGAATTCAGAGCTTTAAGGAAACAAATGAAATAATATGAAATAAATAATAATGATAAGTTTATTGATCCTGGTACTGTGTTTCCTTTAAATGGAGCGTGATGAGGACTCAGCTCTCATCTGTGTGAACTTGTTAGGATTTGCTAGGTTTGTCTATTTCCCTGTGTTTTTCTGCTGTTTTCCTGCTCTCCGACCACTCCCCTGTTGATCCTCACCTGCTTCTCATCGCCTCATCAGCTCCTGCAGTATTTAACTCCGGTTCACCCTCTCAGACTCTGCCTTTTCGTTGTCGTACCTTTTGCTGTAACATCACAACTCACCAGCTCAGAGAACCCTACTTGCTGAAATATCTTTTGTCTCTGTATTTTTGGATGGCTACCTTGACGCCTGTTTGTCTTCTTTGTCCTCCAGCCCACCTGCTCCGCTTGCCATGCTCAGCCTACCTTTGTCTGCTCGCCAGTCTACACCATCCTGCCTTGAAGATCCTCCCTGGACCTCACCTGTTGTGTCTTTTCATGTCGCATCTTGTAAATAAAACCTTCAAAGTGATTCCTGTCTGTGGTCTGCATCATGGGTTCAGTGTTCGATGTAGAGTAAGAATGTCATTTTGTTCTAGACTGTTCTAAACTGACTATTTTACCAAAACAAATGAAGACCATTTTTAATTTAACAGGAGTGTTTGAGAGGTGGCAAATGATCTCCACATAACACATTGTTAGAGGGCCCACTCTCTAATATTCCATGTGTTAGCTGTTGCACATGTAATACACTCACAAAGCATCATGTTTTGAAGGTTATTTTACTTGAAATGGCTGATAGATTTTTGTAAAATAAATCATAAATTTCACAGTTTAAGAGACAGCAGTGTAAAAGACTTCTCACTCTGTTGAGAAATCAGTTATATTAAGCAGACACAGCATGGCCAATACAAGTTATTAATCACTGAGTGTAGAATTTAAAACATAGCTGTCAAATCTCCAGCAGGAGTTCAGCCAGTTACTCCCTGTAATCTATTTTAAATATTTACTCCACACTGATACCTTGGCACGTTGCTGCTCTGTGTGAAGGCTTGTTTTGGCCTGCTGGCGTTGATGCTGATGTTGTTACAAACCAACACATCTTCAGGCTTCAGGTACATCCCCTGTACCTGTTTGCACTCCATACTCCGACTGACCTTTTCTGGTATTCATAGGAGGTATTAAGAAATCACTGTATGCAGTATGAGCTTCAGTCCAGACCTCATTTTGTAATGCCAGGCTTCCCAAGCATGAGGCACTGATGATAGCATGTCCATAAACCTCTATGTGTTTTCTGTCCCTTTCCTGTGTTTGCTTCAGTTTTCATTCACACTCCATTTGAACCACAGCAGAGTCCTCCTGGTTGAGGAAAGTGAGCCTCATTTTGTGAGTTATTCTGTAGCACTTGACTTTGAATGTCACTGTTTTTCATCTCGCCAAAAGTACCAAACAAGAGCATAAAAATAAACTGCTCCTTACGTGCTTGATGTGGACAAACACCACACATTAGGTCAGCTAATGGAACATGAAAGCTGAGCTGGATGCTGCTGTGTAGATACAAAAACTGATATCGAGGGTCAACTCCTTCAGAGAGTGCATTTCAAGACCTAGTGGTCAGCAATCCAATTCACTGTCTGTAAGTGGTTAGTTCTTTTCACCGTCTCTTGTGAGTAAGACATGCATTTTGAGCCCACTACCCACCCCATTGTCAAATCTGTATCCCCATTCAGTTACCGTCCCCTACAAAGGACAGTGCTTACGTCAAAACTGCTTAAGCATCAAAGATTTCGTCTGAACGATTTTCACAGTTTTTATATGATCGAGGACTTTGGACTATTCAAATGGAAGGTGTCACCTTGGGTTTCAGGTGTGTTATGGGTAATTGGAGGCCTCAGAGGCTCAAAAGTAGCTGACCATGAGTGTACAGTATTAAAGGAGCAGTGTGTAGGATTTCCATTAAGCGGTGGGTGTAGTTATGGATTGCAACCCCCTTCGTCTTTTTTTTTTTTTTTTTTTTTTTGGCAACATAGTTCTGCATATTATACTCCATGTCTACCATACTCTGTAAATAGAGCCCCCTGAATCTGACACAGTGGACCTTTAAAAGCCAGGTATGGTGCCGTCACTCAGCCTTGCTGCCACTTCATCCCAGTAACCACTCACTGTGTTGCAATAAAAAAAAATCCCCTGTGACCCTAAAAGAATTTTATCTTTGTATAGTCTCCGTACTGTGATGTTTTAAGCCACTGAGGTATATATTAAAACTTTCCCAGAGCCCAGAAAAAAACTGTTTTTATTTGTGTGACATGAACCAAATGTAATGTGTGTGTGTGTGTGGGCCGAATGGGAACACACGGGAGAAACACTAATGACCACGTGCCATGAGTTGCACGCCAACTTTTTTTGGCCTTTGCACTTTGAGACATTTTAATTCGAATGAGTAGGCACCATCTTTGAGTCCAGGATCCATGGAGCCAACACACACACACACACACACACACACACACCTCCCAAATCTCAACTACACTTTGTGCAGACCTGGACTTCAGGCTAGGTGATTGGTTGATTCAATTCTTGTCAGGAGATGGGTGACCCACGTACAGGATGCTGAACACATTAATCTCTATAATCAGAAATTTGCATATGATTGAAGATAACTTAAAAAGTTCTAAAAACAAAAGTTAAATTGTCATCACACGAGGGACGATTGGCTCTGAGATTTCAGCCAATGCATTCTTTTGCTCCACACGGATTGTTACAACCAAAACCCAAAAAACTGTAATGAGACACATTTAGCACCAGAAATTAAATTCTGTTCACAGTCAGCAGTGAACCATTTAATATTTTAATGGATTTATGTGGATAGTGAAAGTGGATATTGACAGGGTTATACACACACACACACACATATATGTTTATGATGAGCTGTTGGTGAAGCTCACAGTGTGTTGTGAGTTATATATATATATATATATATATATATATATATATATATATATATATATATATATATATATATATATATATATATATATATATTATATATATATATATATATATATATATATATATATATATATATATATATATATTAGCAGTCCTGCCTCCACGGCCTCAAATGTGTGCTGTAGGACCTGCAGATATATTAGCAGTCCTGCCTCCACGGCCTCAAATGTGTGCTGTAGGACCTGCAGCTGTGACCTCCAAAAATGGGCAAAGACGTAGAGCGTGATTGGAGCCAAGGCAGACTAAATGAAGCCTGATTGCTCAAACCTGTGACACCCAAATGGCAATCAAAGGGGCCACGCTGTTAATTCTGCACAACTTAACGCCTTAATATAATTTGAACAGGTGAGTTGTATAAAAATTCACCCTCAGTACAGTTGTCATGAATGGGGAAATTATCTATAGAGACCAAAACAGTTTTTTGTACCAGGCTGTAAACATGTTTATTTCTGCTGTGAAGTTGGACATTTTAACATGGGGACTTATGGAGATTATGGAAACTAATTTTGTAGCCAGTCTCAAGTGGACATTTGAGGAACTGCAGTTTTATTTAGGGATTAGGGAAATGGTGGAGGAGTGTCTTGAGCACGAGACGGGAAATGTTTCTTCACATGTAACTAAAAAAAAACAAGTGCTTTTGTCCAGAATTTTGTACTTCCACCATCCACCCAGAGCTCCTACCTATGACTTGTGTGTGTTACAAACCTGCTTCACTAAAAAAGCATAAGAAAACATAATCTGGCTAAACAAATCACTACTACTGAAAATGGATTTTCTTGATTTTTTGGCAGTTGACGTTCAAAGCATCCACCTCACAAAGTGATCCACAAACTCTGCAAGAAAACCACATGAAAAAACATGCAGCAATCATGGTAGGAATGTTTATTTAGTCTGGACAGATCCACTAAAGAACCCCTGCAATCTCCAACACTTGATTTAATAAAACTCTCTACACATAAGAATCAAATCAGTCTCAAACACACACACATATAGGTGATCTCTGTGACACACAAACGGACTTCTCTCTGTCTGTATGGAGACACTTGATACAATGGTAATTGTTTTGTCATGCTGTAGTACACTGTTTGGAAGAGCTGATTGATTTTTCGTTTTCACACTTCTGAGAGCACAACTTGCTTGTCTCCATTTTCCCTGCCTTTCACAGAGGCTGAGTATTAAAAAACCCTTCTTCAGCCATACTGCCAGTTAGGCTGCAAGAGAAACTTTTAAGGGCTGCTTACATATTCTCCAGGCGTTGTGGAGTTAGGTGTGATGAATGGAGCCTTAGATGTACCACCTATCTGTGTTCGCCCTGCTCAACGGGAGCATTATCACTCTGTTCCTAGCTGGTCGAACACACTCCCAGTTTGTTCCAAACATCATTTTGCAAGCCGAACACACTCTGTTCCATCACATTTTGTTGCGGCCATCAGATAATGGAGCCTTTGGTGTGAAATCAGGTATTGGATTATCAAGGTGGATCATTATTGCGGCATATACAGTAGATACCCTACCTGAATCCTTTAGAAGTCAGAACCTGTTGGAGGTGACCCTTGTCATAACGTGTAACAATCATTATACATATGTATACATTATACTTATGTTAAAGGTTGACAGGTTGATGTATGGTGTAAGGAAGAGTGGCTGTGTTACGTCCCTTGGGAGGTCTAGGGGCTGTGGGGAGTAACACATTACAAAAAAAAGAAACTTAACTCCCAACTCAGTTAAAGGCTTTATTATGTTGACCAGAAAACACACAGACTTACGCGTTGAGCACGCAAAGTGAAAACACAAACAGAAAACAAGCTTCCCTTTAAAAGAACAGGGAGGCCGGTGGCACCACACAAGTAAGCTTCCACTAGCAACAAAAAAACACTGGAAGGTTCAGTCTGCTCCCGCTCTTGAAACACACATGCAGCATGGACGCTGCTGGATGACCCACTGGCCCCAGCCACAGCTCTGGCCCCAGCTAAAATCATTCCCCTGATTAACAACTGGAGACAGCCATGCACAATCACCTGCTCCGGCGGGGGAGGGTAGTACCTGGAGGACACAGGAGCACAGAGAGGAGAGCCGCCACACCCACACACAACCACTGACGGCTCTTAGGCCGTAACACCCCCTCCCATAAGAACAAACCACTGTTTTGATGATATGAGAGGAAGGGATCTACATCACCCAACAACCAATAACAACACCAGTGTCAAGTTAAATCTCACAAAAGATAACTAACCACTGTCACCATGTTAACCATCACCATAAAACTGTCACCATCTCACCCGAGAGAGAGCGTGTCAGCAACCACGTTTTCAGATCCCCTCTTATGCTTGATTTCAAACCTTGTACGAGCAGGGCCCACCGCATCAACCGCTGGTTGTGGTTATACATCTGGGCCAGGAAAACCAGAGGGTTGTGGTCGGTGTATACCGTCACTGGTGATGGACTTGAACCCACGTACACCTCGAAGTGCTGCAGGGCGAGCAGCATGGCCAGCGTCTCCTTCTCGATGGTTGAATAGTTCATCTGGTGCCGTTTGAACTTCGACGAGAAGTAACACACCGGATGACACACCCCGTCTGCACTGTCCTGCAAAAGCACTGCACCGGCTCCAGAGGAACTTGCATCCACCTCGAGCTTGAAGGGAAGAGAGAAATTAGGAGCAGCCAAGACAGGAGCACTGCACAGAAGGGACTTAGCAGCCTCGAAGGCATGGCCACATTCACCAGTCCACACAAAAGGAACAGCCGGACTGCACAGTTTAGTCAGGGGAGTCACCACAACAGAAAAGTTCTTACAGAAACAACGGTAATAACCAGTCATTCCCAAAAACCGCCGGAGCTCACGCCTAGTAGTAGGGACTGGATAGGCCAACACAGCAGCTACTTTAGCATCCCGAATGGCAAAGAGAACAAACGGCACACCCTCATCCCAATCTTTCCCGGTGTTGTGACAGTATTTTCTTAGCATGGACTTAAGGGTCTGGTGCCAGCGCTCAAGAGCACCTTGTGACTGAGGGTGGTATGCACTAGACACCGAGTGAGAGACACCCAAGACCTTTAAGGTCTGCTTGAAAACTTTAGACAGAAAGTTTGTACCCTGATCCGTCTGCACAACTTTTGGCAGCCCAAAGGTTGTGAAGAACTTTGTCAGCGCCTTAGTGACTGCTAAAGCAGTGATTTTCTTTAAGGGAATCGCCTCAGGGAAACGGGTTGACACACACATCACTGTTAAAAGAAACTGGTTACCAGACTTTGTTCTGGGCAATGGTCCAACACAGTCTACAATGACATGCTCGAACGGCTCACCAAGAGCAGGAATTGGGCGCAATGGGGCAGGATGCACGACCTGGTTTGGTTTACCCACAATCTGACATGAACTGCAGGTTTTACAGAAACGCACAACTTCAGCTTTCATGCCTGGCCAAAAGAAATGTTTCAAAATCCGGTCATATGTTTTAGTGACACCTAGATGACCAGACCACAAATGCTCATGAGCTAGCTCTAGCACATGCCGTCGCCATCCAACTGGAACAACTATCTGGTACACTGTACCCCAGTCCTCACCAGTATCAGCTGCTGCCCCAGCTGAATGCAAAACCCACCTGCGCATCAACACCCCACCATCTAAAAGGAAACACTGTTTTTTAGCACATTCACTAGGAGAGTTAACAACTGCAGCAAAACATTTCCCTAGAGAGGGATCACTCTTCTGGGCACTGATGAGTGCCTCACGAGTCAGCAGCTGCGTCTCCTCAGGAGCAGCGATGGGCTCCGCTACCTTCTCACACACTTTTGAAGGACGGTTCCCTACTTCATCAACAGAGGGCATCCTGTCTTCAGACAAAACAGAGGGAAACAGTGAGTCAGACAGATCTACTTCCAGAGCCTGCTTACGAGCCTGCGTTCGGGTTAAAACGCTAACCGCAAAGACTTTTGGATGACTCTGAACCAGCTCATCAGGTTCAGGCACGGAGATAGGAATATCCACCACTTCAGGATCAGGATAAACTTTACCCCCAGCTATGTCATTTCCCATGATAAAATCAACACCATCAATGGGAAAACATGAGCGGACAGCAACTGGGAAGCAACCAGAGACCAACTTAGACTGCACGTGAATACGGTGTAGCGGTGCGGGCACAAAACTCATACCAATACCTCTAACTACCGCGCTCACATCGCAAGCAGACTCAGCACTCAAAGGTAGGATACTGGAGAGGATAAATGATCGCGAGCCACCAGTGTCTCATAGCACAGTGACTGGACGCTGATCCTCAGCCTTTCCTGTGAATGACACAAAACCGTTAAAAATGAAAGGTTTAAAACATTCGTCAGGTGCTATGGGAGAGGTGGGATGGCTACAGGGAGACACTGTCTTAATTAAGCCCACTCCTTTTGGCTGCTTTGAAGTCTGACCCTGCTGTTTACGCTTCCACACCACACAATCAGCAATTAAGTGACCGGACTTCCGGCAGAAGAAACAGACTCTCATCTCTCAGACCTGACGATGAATCAGTTGGACGTGTGACCTGCACTTCCCCTGTTCTATGATAAGGCTCACGGTGTGAGGAATCGCGCTTGGCAAAAACATTTTTGTGAGTTAACACAAACTCATCCGCCAAAGTAGCGGCCTGCTGGAGAGTGGTTACTTTTTTCTCATTTAGATATACCACTGTACGCTCCGACACACAGTTTTTAAACTCCTCCACTAACATCAGCTCACGCACAGAAGCCAAGTCATCCGCCTTACAGGCCGAACACCATCTGTCAAAGAGGATACTCTTCTCCCTGGCAAAGTCAGCATGAGTCTGGTTCACTGATTTCCTAAGGCCTCGGAAACGCTGTCTATAGGCCTCCGGCACTAGCTCATATGCTCTTAATATAGCGCCTTTAACCTTTTCATAGACCAGACCATCTTCCACAGATAGAGAAGAACAAGCCTCTTGAGCCTTACCAGCTAACTTGCACTGCAGGAGAATAGCCCAGACATCTTTCGGCCAATGCAAAGCCGCAGCAATGCGCTCAAATGCACCGAAATAAGACTCGACCTCAGACTCACGGAAAACAGGCACAAGAGAAATGTGCTTACTCACATCAAAAGTGCCGGCGGAACCCGACGAGAGCCGTGCACCAGCAGAAACTACGGCAGGTGGATCGGCAGTTACCTGTAGCTCCAACTGACGCATCCTAATGGCTGTATCTGCCTCCAACCTTCTAAATTCCAACTCCTTTCGGAACTGGAATTCTCGCTCTCGCTCCTCTTTTTCTAACTGCAAGCGAGCCAAGCGGACTTTTACACGAGCATCTAGTTTTGAACCAGGAGATGACTCCACAGAAAAAGGGTCAAACTGTGGCAACGTAAATGACTTTTCCACCCCCCCATTACCCCTTACCTTAATGGCTGGCGTAATCACCTGCGGTCCGATCGCCTCCCCCACTGGAGAGAGAGAGCGGCCTTCGCCCCCACCAGGAGCCGACCCCGCTGCCATAGCCCCGGCTAATTCAAAAACCCCCAAACCAACCAAGCCACTAAGAAGGGTGGTTTTAATTTCTTTTTTAGCCAGAGAGCTGGATACAGAAATGCCATAGTGTTTTGCAATTTCCATCAAATCACATTTCCTACATGCTTCAAACTGACTGACTGTAGGATTGTCCACAAACAAAGCCAAATCAAAAGCTGCCATACTCACCGACAGGCAATCAACACAACACACCGCAGATGTACGCTACGTGACCGGCAAACACAGTCAGTTAGGGGCAAGCTAAGCTAATTTCGCCGGTAATGCTACAGTTACCTTTAAACCTAACCAACAGCTCCTAAGGCTGAGAGCAAACCTACCAGTGACCAAACAAAACAAGTACTTATGCCAGGTGCCGCATACACATACAGACAAATAACACTCCAACCAACAACAACTCCTCAGATCCTGCCTCACCCAACCTAAGCCTACCTGTCTTCTGGAGCGTGCCGGGCTCGAGGCGACTTGAAAGGCAAAAACATCAGCGGCCGGAGCCCTGAAATGCCTACCCCCACTGGAGAATTATATCCCCGCCCAGGATTTGCCCCGAAAATAAAAAAGACAAAATAACAAATGAGTGCCCGAGGGAAAGGTGGTTTAAACCCAGCTGGACACTCCTATCTTACCTGAGGAAGCTGTTCGTTCACACTCAAGGCTGGACAGCGGACACCAAGACAACAGCACTCGCCAAGCTGACCACAGCAGATACAACCTACCACAAGAACAAACTACAAAAAAGTAGATTTACCGGTTCGAAAAAAGATCCCGGACGAGCCCCCAAAATATGTTACGTCCCCTGGGAGGTCTAGGGGCTGTGGGGAGTAACACATTACAAAAAAAAGAAACTTAACTCCCAACTCAGTTAAAGGCTTTATTATGTTGACCAGAAAACACACAGACTTACGCGTTGAGCACGCAAAGTGAAAACACAAACAGAAAACAAGCTTCCCTTTAAAAGAACAGGGAGGCCGGTGGCACCACACAAGTAAGCTTCCACTAGCAACAAAAAAACACTGGAAGGTTCAGTCTGCTCCCGCTCTTGAAACACACATGCAGCATGGACGCTGCTGGATGACCCACTGGCCCCAGCCACAGCTCTGGCCCCAGCTAAAATCATTCCCCTGATTAACAACTGGAGACAGCCATGCACAATCACCTGCTCCGGCGGGGGAGGGTAGTACCTGGAGGACACAGGAGCACAGAGAGGAGAGCCGCCACACCCACACACAAACCACTGACGGCTCTTAGGCCGTAACAGGCTGTATGGTGGAGAGAAAGAAGATATAATAGTGTTAATTGTATAGCAACTCTCAGAATTCCTCCTACAGAACAATCTTCTTGATCCGAATCAATCTGGTTTCAAGAGCGGTCACTCGACTGAAACTGCTCTGTTGTCTGTGACAGAAGCCTTAAAAGAAGCAAGAGCAGCAGCACAGTCCTCTGTCCTCATTCTACTTGACTTATCAGCTGCCTTTGACACAGTTAACCATCGCATCCTCCTCTCTACTCTCTCAAACATGGGCATCTCTGGCTTGGCTCTTTCCTGGTTTGAATCTTACCTGACAGAGCACTCATTCAGTGTATCCTGGCTTGGACAGTTGTCCACTTCGCATCACCTCACCACAGGGGTAGCCCAGGGCTCAGTGCTGGGGCCCCTTCTATTTGCTATCTACACCACCTCCTTGGGTCCAATTATCCGCTCACATGGCTTTTCCTATCACTGCTATGCAGATGACACTCAGCTGTATCTATCATTTCCTCCTGAGGATCTCTGCACGGGTCTCCAATTGCCTCTCAGACATCGCCACATGGATGAAGGCACATCACCTCCAGCTGAACCTCTCAAAAACTGAACTGCTGGTCCTCCCAGCCAAACATACTATACACCACGACATCAACATCAAAATTGACTCCCTATGTCCTGCCCCCACCAGGGTGGTGAGAAACTTAGGGGTTATGATTGATGACCAACTAACCTTTTCCAATCATGTCGCCTCAGTTGCCCGGTCTTGCCGCTTTGCACTTTACAACATCCGAAAAATCAGACCTTACTTAACGCAACACGCCACTCAACTCCTGACACAAGCTGTGGTCATTTCAAGACTAGACTACTGTAATGCCCTCCTGACGGGCCTCCCAGCCTCCACAGTGAAACCTCTTCAGATGATCCAGAACGCGGCAGCGCGCCTGGTCTACAACCAACCCAAAAGGTCACATGTCACCCCACTGCTCATCGAGCTCCACTGGCTACCTGTTGCAGCCCGCATTAAATTCAAAGCGCTAATGCTCGCCTACAAAGTTGTCTCCGGTACAGCACCTACCTACCTGAATGCCCTGGTACAGGCATATGTCACCCCACGACCGCTGCACTCCTCCAATGAGCGACGCCTGGCTCTGCCACCTGTTCGCTCAAGGCAATCCAAACTTTTTTCGTTTGTTGTTCCCCGTTGGTGGAACGCACTACCAGTTCCTACCAGAGCAGGGCCGTCCTTGTCTACCTTTAAAAAACTCCTGAAGACCTCCAGCTCTTCAGAGAGTACCTTCTCTACTAGCACTACCTACAACTGGACATGGGAAAACTACCCATATAAGAACTGTCATAGCGCTTTCTTATCGCACTATACCTTGATTGTTCCCTTCTCTGTATGTTGCTTTGGATAAAAGCATCTGCTAAATGACTAAATGTAAATGTAAATGTAATGATAAAGATGTGAGGAGGAGAGTGGCTAGACTCGATCACCAGAGCGCAGTGCGACACCCGTCCCTCCAGCAACACAACAGGAAGCTCCAGCAGGAAAGAGGTGGGTCAGCAAAGTTCACCTCCATCCCCCGGCCTTCTTCCTCAATTTGAGATCTATTTATATAGTGCAGGTCTAGACCGTACTCTTTATAATATTATTTACTCAACAGACTCAACAATTCCCACCGTGAGAAAGCACTTGGCGACGCTGGCAAGGAAAAACTCAGAACTCGGCTCATGGTGGACAACCATCTGTCCCATCACCACTCCTCCCAGACACTTCTCTCTTTCCTCTTTTTTTGTTATTGTTTTCCTCTTTTTTACCTATTCTTTGGAGCATGGACTACCCCCACCTGACTTTCCAGACCAGCAGAGAATCTAAATGATGCCCGAGACTGACAGAGGCCCACCAGAACTCATGGAATCCCAGCAGTCGTAAATAAATAAATAGTAGTAAATGTGATGAGTATGACAGCAATATAAATGATGACTATGACTAGTTTGTTGCGACAGTGTATCTATGTGTATGTGTGTCCATGTTGATGTGTGTTGCAATATGTCTGTGCATTGTGCGTGGGAATGTGTGGTTCTGATCCAGACCTGTCTTTATCTTTAAGAAGGACAAAAATTGGGACTATCTTTCCTCTGAGAACAGAAAACTGATTTTTTTTTTTTTACTTGGATATATATTCTAAGAGGGAGATCAGCCCAATGATTAATATTTACTGAGACTTTTGATTTCCAGTTCAGAAGAATTTCTCTTCTTGTACTTGCTACTGAGCAAGTACAAGCTGGTTTCTGAAGCGTCTCCTAGCAGACAGATCTGTGCGGATGGTGAGATTCTGCAGTACGAGATGGTTAACAGTTGTTTTGACTGAACTGGCTGGCAGGTCGAGAGTGTGTTACAATAATTATCTGCTGTTAATCTGTTTGCTAGTCCCATTTTGTGTTCTGTTGAGGACTTTGTAATTAGCTGCAGGTTGGTGTTACAACTCAGATGTTTTTATTTATTCCTCTCCAGAAGTCGGTGGAGGGAGAAATAGTTCGATTTTGTTCCAGCTCATTGCTGGGACTGTTACAGAATTATCTGAGCGTAATATAAGTTTCTAATGTTTTGAGGTTAGTTTATTTAAAATTATGAATTTAATTTTTACATTAATGATCTTAAACTGGGTTATTAATTATGTTCTTTTGATTTAAAACAGCATTGTGCAGAATATGGACAGCTGGACCATTTACATATATATATATATATATATATATATATATATATATATATATATATATATACATAGATATATGAGGCAGGACCAAGCAGATTCTGGTCATCACACATTCAAAACAGCCTCTAAGCATCTGATGATACACTGCAAAAAAAAAAAAAAGACGTTTTAGCTATCTCAGCTAATTTTTAAGTCAGTTCAATTAAAATATTTGGTGTACTTTAAGTGATAAGTTTAACTGGGCCCAACCAATCAGTTCAATAAGAGTAGTTCAGGTGACTCAACTTATCTACATGTGGCCCCTGCAGAAATGAATAGGCAACCCCACATAGCCAACAAGGGCTGTACACCTCCTGCAGCACAATGTGCCACAATTCCTGTGCCACCAAAATCAAAGGTAATAACAATTTTTTATCCTGCTTGTATTTATCAAAATGATTGTTGAATGTGTTAAACAGGTAAACCAGATAAATGTTTCACAGGAATGTCAAAGTTCACCTTGCAGCAGCACTTTTTATTAAGCCAAATGTTGCCAAGTATAACGTAAGTATAAATCAGCAACAGTCAGTTATATGTTATGATGTAAGTGCACGGCACTTAGTATTTTTACTAGTAATCTAAGTTAATAGTATATCTGAGCACTATTGTGATAACTGCTGACATTTGACTCGAGTTGACTCATTTTCAGTTGGGTGGAGCAGTGAAACTTTTGGTTCTTGTAGGCCTAACTTGTCTCTTGAGCACTCTTGACACTTCAGCATGCATTAGTTCCACATTTTTTGGCATATATGTTTATGTTTGATGATAAATCTAAACGATTCATACTTTGATGGTGTTATGGCTTATGCACACATTGGAGTAACAATAGCCATATGCATCAATCAATTTTCTTCTGCTTAGTCAGGGTTGGGTTGCGGTGGCAGCAGGTTTAGCAGGGTGTTCCAAGCGTCCCTCTCCCCAACAACGCATTCCAGTTCCTCCTGGGGGATACAGAGACATTCCCAAGCTAGTTGGGCTATGTAGTCCTTCCAGCGGGTTCTGGATTTGCCCCAGGGTCTCCTCCTCTTGGAACATCTCCAAAGGAAGTTGCCCAGGAGGCATCCTAATTGGATGCCCAGACCACCTCAGCTGGCTCCTTTCTACGCGAAGGAGCAGTGGCTCTTCTTCAAGCTCCCTCCGGCTGTCACATCTCCTAACCCTACCTCTAAGGCTGAGCCCAGCCACCTGGCAGAGGAAGCCAAAATTTGTATCCGCAATCTCATACTTGAATTTGAATATTTATGTTTTGGTCTGTTATCTTATCCTCAATGAAATTTTTTTCATTAAAAAAAAAAGATTTAGGAGGTCATCATCTCAAAATTTTGAGGACAATGTAAGTTTGGTTTAAACGGACAAATTAAAAACTCATTCAGGCATACAAAGAACTAACAGTGCTTCTGTTAAAAATGTTACAAATAAAGGAAACTGTTAATTTCCTGGTAATGTGTATTTTTCAACTCTATTAACTTTTTAAAAATTCCTTATTCCCCTTAAGCTGTGAATAGTATGACTAATATGATCTAGCTGTATAAGCTTTCCTTTTTTATATTTTTATCACTTTTATTCAATAAAAATGTTAGAATTGTTCTGTTTTCTGAATATTATTCATTTGTACTGAAAAAAAATGATATTAGATTTTGATAGGATCACAAAATAATATTATTCCCTTGTTGCCAGGTTCATGTTCGTCATTAGGATTTTAGCAGAAAATTAAGTTTCTACAGGTGCTACTAAGGTTGGTTCAATTATAACTAGAATAGATTTGTAAGTAATCTATAAGCCATGGCTTAAAAATGTGTTGCAAAAAAAAGTTGCACACTATGGATCAATATAAGTTAATGGCTAAAGATGGTTATGAATAGATGCATAAACTATTAACTGTATCAGTTTAAGAAGATTCACAGTAGCTGTCTGTATATTCTAACCTCATGAAAACATTTGAATAACTTTAAAGAATTATTTCTGACTAAAAATAATAAATTAATCCTTATTAACTGTGATTTGTTTCGCAGTATTGAGTACTGTAAAAAGGACCCCTACAGGAAGTCATTCCTACCAACTGCTATAACTTTGTACAATGACTCCCCTCTGTGCAGAGAGAGGAGACGCATTCTGTAACAGTTGATCTGCTGATGGACATAATAATGAAGAGTCCATATGTATATTTTTTAGAGGTAGAACCATATGTTCTTCCTCTTCAGAGTTTATTCGATTTTATTTATACTGTGTCACCATTTTTACCTCATGCCTGTATATAGTGTTCTGTGTTACTGTGTAATGCTGCTGCAACAAAAGAATTTCCCTTCGGGAATCAATAAAGTACTCTATCTATCTATCTATCTATCTATCTATCTATCTATCTATCTATCTATCTATCTATCTATCTATCTATCTATTGTACTGAACACATTTTTTTTGGCTACTCTAGTTTTCAAATCCTTTATGATCCTATACTAATCCCTGTAAATGTTTCCCTGTTGCAGATGGATACCACTGTGATTCCACTCATGATCAAGTACAAACCCACAAGACAAGATGGACAGAAAAACATCACTTGTTAGAGAAAGTAAGATCAAGACTCTGCAATCCTTCCACAAAGAAGAAAAAAACACAGAAGAACTTTCAGTTGGGAATCAACTGTGAACTTGTTTTTACAGATCACTAAAGATAAGATAAGTTAACTATTCTGCAACCTCTTCTACAACTGCTTTAAGCAACACCTTAAAACACAGAATATACCATACGTACTGTATACTGCATACCGGTGTCAAACCAGCCGTGGCACCCTGCAACAGTCAGAATGAGCAAAAGTTACATTTGTCCAGCAGGCAGGAGTACTTCCGCCTGCCGACCGAATGCCAAAAAGGGTCCTAAGATCATAAAAGCCAGGGTGAAACATGATGAGTCTATAACTAAAAAATTCATTGGTATTAATGCATAATTTAAGTTTGGAGTGCTGATGGATCTTTACAGTCCTGATTTACTCAGGACTGCATTTCTGTGGAGGAGTTGGATGTGTCTGATCCCTGTTGAATGGAAAAGATCAAAACTCAGACTAAAGGGAGGGCACACACACCGACACACACAGTCTTAAAGACACATCTCAGTATTTTTGAACCCAGACTCAGTTTTTAAAATTGGTCCAGAATGGAGCGAAACTGGTTACAATGTGTAATTGTAGGTTGGAAATGTCTATGTTTTTTTTTTTGTTGTTGTTGTTGTTGTTGTTGTTGTTGTTGTTTTTTAACAGATACCCCTTTTTTGCTAATATTTAACTATTTTAACTTTTTATCAGCATAAACACATATGGGCTAATAAACCAGTATATAAATAGGTGAATAAAGTAAATATAAAAGTTATTATAGGCCAGACTTAAACTGTGACTTATTGTAAAAAATGAATTACATGTGGGGTCCCTGTTCTGTTTGTCTCTCATCCAAGGGGTCCTTGGACTGAAAAAAGTTGAGGACTCCTGGTTTAACAATATTATGGAAAGGACTTTACAGAGATAGACTTGTATGGTATGTAAAAGTAAGATCCTGTATTATATGTTATATATTACACTGTTCTGTTCAAAGCCACCAGACTACACTGAAAAAAAATATATATATTTTGCTGCCTCAGTCGGTAAATTTGTTTTAATGCTTTAGTTTGAACTCACCAAAGTCACACAATAACACAAAGAAACTAACTGACTGAGACAGCAGACCAGCAACCTTTGTTTTGTGTATACAGTAGTGCAGTACAAGTGACCAACATGAAGACACTCATAGCACAAGACAAGAGGGTGAACTAGACCCATACAAACTGAGACCAAAAAAAAAGAACAGTAGCAACAATGATGACTGAAGAAGGAAATGATGTTTGACTTAGATTATTTTATTGTTGTATGCAAATGTGATTTTCCTCATGAACAGGCAGCATTCATCAGGCTGAAACAAGAGATTTACAACAAGTTTGTGCAGTTTATAGAGTTTGAATCTGACTCGGAACAGAGAATTTTTGGATAAGAACACAGAAATATGCTTGAGGCCCATTGTCTCTGGAAAATACACTGATCGCACTGATAACTATTGTTCTATGGCAGCACTGAGTCTCAATGTGAAAGTCTATTATCCAAAACTCCTCCAAAGTAAACTTTTCAGTTTGGTTGGAGCAGGAAGGCACACTTCACTTGTCTTTTCTACATTCACAACACTACCATCAAAGACAAAGCCGTGGTGGTTTTTTTGGCTGTTTCCTCCCACAGTGACACTTGTTGCTTGATGAACTGTCCAATGGAAACCTTTTGACCTGTAACACTGCTGTGTCCATCATTAGCCTGAACTACATTAGCTATGTCTGTGTGTGTCTGTGGCAGACAGAGGGAGGACGAGGTAATGTTATCTCACCAGGACTGACAATTTTAGTAATATTACGTAATGACCTAATTTTGGAAGCAAACCAGCTGACATGACCTTCACGTCATCCTTTACAAGGAGTGTACAGATTGTCCTGTATTGTCCTTTACATGTAATGTTCACTTCAATGGGATTAAAGTATCAGTCCACCTGAATTACAACAAAAAAAAAACTCCCACCTCACTCACCTCTAGTGGCGTCAAGGCTGATACTTTTGGATTTAGTCATCCTGCTTTTGATATCTGTGTCTGATTTCTGCTGCCATGTCGATACTGCTGTATTGAGGTGAACAGAATTCAGCTTGTGTTGCCTGGAGTGTTGAAAAATTCTCTGGATAATCCCCAGAACACACTGTCAACATTTTCCTTGGGACTAAATAGTCCCAGTGCAAATCATTGACAGTGTGTTCTGCATATACACGCCGCTGTTGAGATGTTGTTGTCATTTCATTTGAAATGTGTGCAGTTTGTGAGAGTGAAAGTGGATGTGACATTCCTAAGATCTGATCTCTTCAGAATATACACCGATCAGACATAGCATTATGACCATTATGACCCCTTCTGCCACCAAAAGAGCCATGACCCATCGAGGCATGGACTAAACACTCTGAAGGTGTGCTGTGGTATCTGGCACCAGCAGATCTGTCAAGTCCTTTAAGTTGTGAGGTGGGGCCTCCATGAATCGGACTTGTTTGTCCAGCACATCCCACAGATGCTCGATTGGATTGAGATCTGAGGAATTTAGAGGTCAACACCTCCAAATTGTTGTTGTGTTTCTCAAACAATTCCTTTGTGGCCGGACCGTTATCCTGCTGAAAGAGGCCACTGCCATCAGGGAATACGACTTCCATTAGTGTACATGGTCTGCAACATTGCTCAGGTAGGTGGTATGTGCCAAAGTAACATCCACATGGATTGCATCTTGGTGCCATGTGTTCCCCAAGTAAGTGATGATGTAAAAGAAAACATGAATAATCAAACCAGGCCACCTTCTTGGTGGTCAGACCTGACTGCTCTGCAGCTAATCAGCCCCATAGTCAACAAACTGTGACACCTTTTTATCAGGACTAGCATGAACTTTATCAGCAATTTGAACTACATAACAACCTGTCTGTTGGAGTGGACCATGCAGGCCAGCATTCGCTCTCCCCATGTGCATCAATGATCCTGGCAGCACATGACTGTGTTCCTCTCTTCCTTGGTCCACTTTTGATAGGTACTAACCACTTCAGACCGAGAACACCCCACAAGAGTTGCAGTTTTGGAGATGCTCTGACCCAGACGTCACAGTTTGGCCCTTGTCAAAGTCGCTCAAATCCCTATGTCTGCTCATTTTTCCTGTTTGGACAAAATATATATATTATATCCCACCCACTGCCAGCTGCCATAAGAACAAGATAATCAGTGTTATTCACCTCACCTGTTAGTGGTCAGGATGTTATGGCTGATCGGTGTATGTTTTAACTGAGTTGTGAGTGACTACTTCACTTTGGTGATTACCATCTTTTGCATGTTGTTTGATTATACATGATATCTCTGCTATTCAAATGAATGTTACATTGACAAGAAAGCATTATATTATTATTTCCTGCCAATCAGGACGGCACTTTGCAATTACACTTCCAGAAATAAAGATTTTTTTTTTTCCTCTGTGCGTCCTTGGCAGAAGTCTGAGAGAATTTTCTAGTTCAGTACCTAGTTATCATTATGTTTTTTTGCTTTTTTCCATGTGAGCCTGCTCACACTGATATACTGAAGGGAAATAAAAATAACATGAAAATCTTAAAAAATATCAGACTAATTAGGCCCAAACATTTTTTCCAGCCCCCACAGTCTCCTTGGAAAAATTCCCTGAGATAAATGTAAATGCTTTGTGGATGACTTATGATAGTCATATGAAGGTATACAACTAAATTCAGTCAGACTGGGAAGTCTAAATCTAAAGGTCAAGGCACATCAGTACATATCTGGGCACTTACAGAAGCATTATATATATATATATATATATATATATATATAAAACCCCACATTTTAACAGTTCATCCATTCAGGGCTTGATATCTCTAACAGCGCGTAGGCAGCATTGCTTCGCCCTGACCCTCTAATTGTGCTGATACATCCAGCGCAAGAGCATTGTAAGATTCTGTGTTCCTGCAACACTGCATTGACCTCTACGCTCTACGTTTGCTCATCCCGTTGTTACACACAACATAGTACTAGCCAGCTCAAAAAGAGTGACCTTGCTCGCACTGACGCCGCATTGCTCACAGCTAACACTTTATTTTGATAGGTGTGGGCAGCACTGACGCCCCCTGCCACAACTCCTTCACCTTTGGGGTTGATTCTCTCCCAAAGGACCTTTTCAGCAAAGTTTACACTCGCATGACCTCCGCGGATGGTGCGTGTAGAGGCGGTTATGTTCAGTTCGCTGCCCAGTGCAGTACATAGAAGCAAAACGTCAATGAATGATACAGGAAGAACATGGCTGCACACTCTGCTATACATCTCCTCAATGCAAACCCATGCATATTCATGGACATACATAATTGCTGAATGAAAATTCTTATATATTTGAGAGGTCAGTGACCCCCAGACAGTAGTTGATGTCTCACACTGAAAACTAACAAGGCAAAAAATTGTGATAAATTGCAAAATAAGTTGCAAGATGGTGCCATTTTTGGTAGCCTCTGTACTGTGCTCTCCATCCACACTCTCCCAGGATCTAAAATGGGTATCCAACATAGACTCCTTCATCAAAAAGGCCCACCAGAGGATGGATGTACTTCCTGATCTGGCCCAGGAAGTATATCCTCTGGTGGGCCTACTTCAGCCTGCCTCAGGAGCTGCTGATCCAGTTCTCCACTGGTCCAACATCTCCTTTCTAGTCAGCGCTGCAGAGCACTGTACAACAAAACAACCAGTCATAAATATAAGTTTCTTCCCACAGGCCATCACTCTGATGAGCACTCATGAGTCATCCACCCATAACCCAACATAACACCAAAACACCCACTTACAT
Organism: Argyrosomus regius; assembly: GCA_946959425.1. Classification (NCBI taxonomy): domain Eukaryota; kingdom Metazoa; phylum Chordata; class Actinopteri; family Sciaenidae; genus Argyrosomus; species Argyrosomus regius. The sequence goes on from CAMPSB010000034.1 coordinate 136,577, forward strand.
CCATCATAGATGATATTTTTACAATATAAAATGCACCGTTTTTAACATGCGTGTCATCATTCACTGTCACAATATGAACCTGAATGCTGTATATACTGTACATAATCATCCACTCCATGTATATCCGTTCAATATTTATTTCTTTGCTGTTTGCATTGTTTGCAATTTACAGAACACTTGACTTGTACAGACTTTTTATTTATGTCTCTTTATTTGCATACTTACATCCATAATAGTCCTGTCTCTTCTTTATCTTTGTTTGTTCAGCTCTGTTGTCCTTATTCTAAGCTGCTATGTCTATCTGTTGTACTAGTACATTGAGGACAATGAAAAAAACAGTAAAATTCCTATTATGTCTATACATATTTTGTCAATAAAGCTGATTCTAAGTGAGATTCTGATTCAAACAAACAAAGGGAACTTGAGGGAATGAGAGATCCACCTCCTCTCACGACAACCTCCACTCTGTTTGCCGGCTTCCGTCTCTCTTTGTCAAAGTAGTGGACTGGGCTCGTCGCAAAAGTTTTATCTATTCAGCACAAATAATGGTGGTTGCCAATCTTCTGTACAGCGTATACACCTGGATGTTCATTGACGTTCATTTGCTTATTTGATCTACTTACCCAGGAGTTAAATTGGTATTTGTGAGAAGAACGGTTCAATGCGGTTGGAGAGGGGGCACAGCTTTCACAGATTATGTACTTCCTTATACTTATTAAACCATCATTACATGGAAATTGATAATTTTGCAATTTAGTGCCTCCAGTGTAATCCCACTGTGGTAAATATGGACAGCTGTACACGTGTATGTGTTATAATTACTTTACCTATTACCAAAAACTAACGAGTCGATAACTTTTCTAAGAGCCAAACACCAAGTAAGGGCAACAACACAAGACATAGCAGCCAGTTAATATTACCTACAAGTCCAACAGCAGTCAGCCCAGCTCGGCGTCTGTCTTTCAGCCTTTGATTTCACCAAGCTCTCACCAACCACTAAAAGTCAGTCCCAGATTTAATCTTCGGCTTCTTGCTCGGTCACTCTCTCTTTTCTTTCTTAGCTTCCTCCAACCACGTCCTCTTCAGTTGCTTTGCCTCTGCCATTATTACATTGCCCTCTTGCCTAACTTCAGTTCCAGCACGACACTGACTCCACTGCCTGCCAGCATTGGCCCACGTCCCGGGCCTGAAATCCTCCTCTTCCTGGCAGTCCAAAACACCTGAGGCACAAACACTAAAGCTTCCTCGGTGCTCTGAGCTCACAGTCCGGGCAGCCTGGCTAACAAACTGATTTAACAGTTTGTTAAAACAAACAAACTGATTTTTTTTTAGCTAAGCAGCAGCTACAGTTGGCAGCAGTTTACTTTACTGCCCATCAGGAAACTCTGTAAATCACAGAGAGTTTGAGGCGGAGCAGCAAGTTGGTGGTGTGTGATTTAGTGCCATAAAGCATTGCATACTTCTTGTGAGAGATCGTACCCAGGGCACAAAGTTACATAAAGCATAAAGTGAAATTACATATCTGTGTATCATCAAAATGATTTAAAGTTTGTTATTTTACGGTAGAAAAGTGACACAATGCTGCTATAATAGAATTGGATAATCATAGCTGCAGGATATACTGTAGATTATATATATTGTGAAGCAGCAGAGAAGAAGTCAGTTCCTGGTGTTTGAATGAGTAACTACAGAGGACAGAGCCTGTCTTTCAGGCTCCCTGGGTGTTTGTTTGTGTGTCGATGTGTCTCCAGTGGAGCAGCAGTGGAGTGAGTGTTATCAGCAGCTCTGCTGAGCCTCAGCTCCTGATCCTCACCAGGCTGATTATTATGTGTACTCTAAACAAAGCCCACACTTCTGCCTTCCGTCTTACAAAAAGTCACCTGATAAGAATAACACTCAATGCAATACTCTCACTTCTGTCACTGTTCTAAAGGAAATATGAAGTAGGAAGATACAAAGTTTTTCGATTCGACACATACATATTCACATTTTTGGTGAATCTCAATCTTCTATTTCACCCCCTGCTCTCTGTGAGATGTTGTTGGTCAGTTATTTTGTTCGTCCAACACATAGGTCAACAGCATTAACTTTGACATGGATATTCATGGCCCCTGTCGGATTGTTCCTTTTGATTTCGATGACCTCCTGACATTTCACCACCATCAGTTCAAAATTTTACACAAGACAAAATCAGTGGAATTTGTTTTAAATTTACTGTGGATTTCATGATATTCATGAATAAATCCTCATGTACTGACGACCTGCTCTGTAGTCGTGCCACCACCAGCTAATGAGGTACTGCTGAGTCCTTTGAATGAAGCAATCTTGGCAAAGTTCAAGCCTCCCATAAATGCTTATAATAGATATTGTATTTGTACTTTTGTATTTTCCTTCAAATGTGTTCTTTCTTTACGGTCAGTAAGGTCATTTAAAGAGTTGTTGTGCAACAGTCACCAAATAATTCAATTCCAACTGAGAAAAAGGATCCAAACGACAAATTGGTCATAATTAAAGCTGCACTGACAAACATTTTTACACAAATAATGAAGATAATAAAGAAAATGAAGAGAATTAGCTCAGCTCTATGGAGCGCTTTACCATCTTTTAGCTTATTGTTTTGGTTTACAGCCCTAAATTTTACTGTTTTGGTTCAGTCTTCACTGAAAAAGCTGTGATAAACCCACTGTACACTACTGGCACACACTAAACAGCAAACAGACAAATGATGTCTGATGAACATGGTGGACATAGCAGCTATAGAGCTAGAAATCTTAGAAGAATATGAATATATTGGACTTGGATGCTGTGTCCGCTTGATGTGCAAATAGAAAACTGGTATCCAACATGTTCAACTTTTTAAAGTTATAAGAAGTCAGCGATGTTGCCCCCAAGTGGGCAAAAAAATTAATTTAGGACAAGTTGTACAAAAGGAATAAAAGACAAGACAGAAACCACATGTTGGGCTCCACCTAAACTTCCAAAGTATAAGGGAGGACTAACCCTACACATCCCAACTTTCCTTAAACAAGGCAGCAAAGTACACAGTGCAGCAAAAGACACTGCTGGGTCACATCAGGCTGCTGCTGAGGCTGGAGAAGATAGAGAGAGACCATGCAGCTCCTGGCCCCTTTATAGTCTGTAGGATGGCATAATCAGACCAGGCCAGGTGCAAATGGAAAGGAAGCAAAGGAAATTAGAATTCTGCTGCATCAGACCAGTGAGGGGAGGGGGCAGATTATTCAGAATGAAAGCCTCAGTGTGGTCAGATAAAGACTATTCAACCTGCTGGCTATAGAGATGTACAGTACTCTTGTGATCAATAGTTTCTGTTACAAGTAATAGCATAAAACTACTACTCCTGGCTTAGCATGCAGTCAGTGGACAGGTTTGTATCAAACAAGTGGGACATTCTTACAAGACAGTGTCTATAAGTCACACATTGGTCCTCTGTAACAGGTTGAGTTGAGACCTCACCTGGATTGTGATGGCACAGTTTCAGGATTTTGTAGCAAGCGTCAAATGAGGTTGTTGTTTTTTTTTTACTTTCAGACAAGATGTGTGGTTTTGATCAATCAAATCATTAAAAAAAATCATTTTCAACATAAAACCAATCAAACGTCAGCCATTATTTTAGCAGTACAAAAGTGTTATCAACAGCAGCCTACTAAGAGATGTACTCAGATGGAGGATACCTTATTAACCCAATGAGTGCAGTGTTTTGTTACATCTGTCAAAGTTTCCTGTTTGACAGTAAAGTTCTACAATGCAGGACATGGTGTATTAACAATGCATCCATCATCACTCATTATAAGGTTGGTCGAGATGTTAAAACTTTCAGCCCACCAACTGGTGTTGATATATGCTGATATATTCACACAGGTTTGACCCTATAGTTTTTTGTTATATGCCACATGCTTTCTTAGCTTTAATAAACTCTTAAGTATTTGCCTTATTAGGCCCGGACTGTGACAAAAACACAAAATATAGGTTTTTCCATTCGCTTGAGTCATAAACTTTTGGAGAAATGCAGTGTGACGTCATGCTATGGTGGCCAATCAGATGATAAGACCAGTCAAACTCCACCAAAGTTAGCCTGAAATGTCACTGTAACTGAGTGTTACCTGTTGTGTTCTGGTTTATTTCATGTATCAGTCTACACAAAGAAATTTCCTTGGGTTTAGTGTCGGTAATAAAGGTTGTCCTCACATTTTGGTAGCAATAGTAACATGGTAGCACAATGAGTGAAATATATTGTTAAAGAATAAGGCACAAACCAGAGGAATTAATGTTTTATTGAAATTGTGTAGCTATTAATTGTGTTAACAATGCATATGTGTGTGTAGTGTAAGGGTCTAGGTCAGTATCAGTAGCAGGCTATATAAGGCTGCCAGTTCCCACCACAAGCGGCTGCTGGTAGGACCATTTTTGCTCACGGCCCACAATATGTTTTAAGTCTGTATGTAAAATGTCTCAATGTTGGCGAAATAAAACACCTGGTTGGTTTGCACACAACCGCAGTGAATGTGAATGAGGAAGCGCTGGTATCGAGAAAGCCGGTGAATCAGCAAAACAAAAAGTATTTTTCTGACCACCCACCACACGTCGCTGCACAACCATGCTGCGATTTGCTACAGCGCCTTATTTGGTGGCAGATCATTAAAATTAGCAAAAGAAAATGACACAAAAACAACACGACTGGTAATAAACTCAGCCAATCGCCCAACCTTAACTCATAATGACATACACAGTTAGCTAATGATACCAAAGATTTACTCCATACAGTTTTTCAAAAACTAGATTTAGGCAGTTTTGTTGGAAGGTCGTGGTGAAACATTGCATGGATTTATTACATAATTAGCAAAGCTTGATGAAAGAGAAAAACTTTGAACAGTGTAATGAAAATACTGGAGAAAGAGATTGTGAGGACAGACGTGCACAGGTTAAGTGCTTTGTGAAGAGATGTAGAAGTATGTAATTAGACGTATGTGTCCACCTGCTGTATCGACACATAGAGTGGACAGTGAGTGTATCAGTTCTGATCCTCGTTGTTCAGTGCTGTTTGAAAGATACTCATCTGTTCACAGAACCAGCAAACCTACAGCGTGACTGATGTGTTTTAACAATACAATTTCATAAATCTAAACAACATAATTAGTTTTTGCTCAAGCTGAGGCAGATTGTTGATGTAAAAACATCCTCTTATTGTTAAGAACCAGTTAGAGAAAACATGGTAGAATTATCTTTATCAGTTCAATACAGAGAGACAAATTATACATTTGAGGGAGAAAACAGCACTGACACCAGATCAGTGCCTGGTATTGAAGTTTGGTATTAAATTCATTACCATGCATTAAATCTAATGGACTAAAATTTTAATAGGACTAACTATTTCTGTGGTGTGAGCACCCAGTCAAAGGTTGACTGTAGGTAACGTGAAGGCACAATGAGGTTGGTTGAGTTGAAGAGGAGTTTGTTTTAAATTAATTAAATTATGAAGGCAGATTGTAACCACAGGGCTGTGGTCAAAACTCAAGGGAACAACTGTGGGTGTGATGAGACCTTGATGATGCTGGAGGAATTCAAGGATTCTTTTGCACCTTTACGACAGATCGGTCATAAAGAAACATTCATTTTGAAGAGCTGACCGTGGGATGTTGGCACTAAAACAGTAAGAAAGGTCATGAGGAAAGAATAGACACAAGGCGACACAAGTAGTCATGATATTTTAAAGTGTGTTTTGCTGTGTGAACAATCCATACTGTGGACATTTAAAGCTGAATCACTGCATTGGGATTTCTGTTGATGCATCCCGTAAACCTCATACACAAACACAGCAAAAATGACTTTGTTCTGTGTCACATGGGTGCGAATGTATACACACTATACATAAAATACTTATATACGTAGATGTGCATGTGTATCAGGTATTCTGTACAAGTGAGTTGGCTGGGCTGCAGTGTTGATTAATTTACTTCTACTGAAACAATCTAAATGTAAATTGGACCTCTCTATCTGTGTCTCCCAGACTATAATGAGAAGAGAATTTAAATGACCTGGTTGCTTTTCATCCATTCTGACGCAAAGTTGAAATTTACAGAGAGATGACTTCTGTGTAAACAAAAAGAAATTATGTATAGGGAAGGGAAACAATCCTCACAGGCTTTACTGGAGACTCATACAATATAAAGTTTGTCAGGATGGTGGTACATAGTAAGCATTTAGCAAAGGTTTGAGGAGAGCTATTGTAGGATAAGCTGTTTCAAAATTGGATGTCTCTCTGTGTCTCTCTGTTTCTGTGTTTTTGCGGCCTAAAAATAGAGACATTTGACCAGTGTAGGAGCTGATCTATCTGCTCAACACTTGAGCACAAGAGCAGACCTCAACCCTGGACTGCCACGAAATTTGCTGAAGATAGTTTTCAAATGATGAAGCTCTTCCATTTTTGATTTTATCTACTGTTTGTAAATTTCCACTTGTTCTCTTTAACATTATTATAGTGTGGAAAGAACATTGCATCTTCTTGGGGTCACTACCAGGGCTTTAGACTTTGTATAGACAAGTTGGCTGTAGGCAGAAGTAAACAGGCTGCTATTACCGCTGTGGTGCCTTAATTTAATGGGGTAAACACTGTAATGTACTTTTTAAGAGCTTCTGTCTGCCGAGACATCTCTTCAGCAGATCCTGTATAATTGGTTCTGTTATGTGTTGAAAATATACTCATCACATGCCATGAAAGTAAAGGTTATAATCTACAAAACTTTATGAACAAAAGTTAGTCTGACTAGACGTCTTTTCTGTGCTGTGCTGTTATCAGCTGCACCAATAACAGACTGTGGACAGACTTTCCTCAATCTTCATTATTATGAAATTCTCAAATTTCAATTGCATTTTGAGTGGCATGCCAAAAAGACCAAGGATTCTGGTTTCACAAGGTCCATGTTGAACACCATCTCTTTGCAAGCTTGGTAAATGGATGGACTATACTTATGTAGCGCCTTTCTAGTCTTCCGACCACTCAGAGTGCTTTCAAACTACATGTCTCATTCACACACATTCATACACTGACGCCATTGGCTGCCATGCAAGGTGCCATTCATACACCATTGTGTACAGCCTTCGGGAGCAATGTGGGGTTACTTCAACATGCAGTCTGTAGGAGACCTTTGAGACTGAATAAACAAGAGCAACTGCAGAGTTTATGTTTCGCCACTGTGATCAAAATCAGTCTGAGAAGACACCTGTCCACCACTAAATGTTCAATACACTCAAGCTCTTCCTGATCGTGTTGGGTCCTGAACCATATTCTTCTCTGAAGATGGATAATGGCGCATACCTCCTTCTTATCTGCACTGAGCTCTGCACACTTAATGTAAGCACAGCTCATATCACTAATCATCCATCGGGGACCTTGGACTAAAGCTGCACTAATCAATATTTTTAAATTAACAATGCATCAAATGATGTGTCGTGAAAGGGGTTAGGGGACAGGCCGACAGAGAACACCCGGCTTGGAACATAATTGCTCAGCTCTATGGACCCTTTTAGCCATTTTTTTGTCACTAATTTGCTTTGTTTTTTTATCCTGAAAATTTAGACAAAAAAGCCGATTGCTTTTAAATGTATTTTACTTAGTAGGTATAAAGTATATAGAGATGGTGGGGAGGGAACAATTAAGCAACGGTAACAAGAAAGCTGTTAGAAAAGCCAAATAAATGTGGCACCAAAAAATAAGCATTTAGCTAGGCGAATTGTTTGCTATCTGAATTGTTTTGGGAATCACACAATTTTTCTAAAATAAAATCAACATTTCCATAGGTTTTCCACTACCATTACAACATACTGTGAAAAATATATGTTGGTTTGGACAAACATATCTCACCTAACGTTCCTGGGTATATTTGATACACTGCAATACCTTGTTTCTTGGACTTGCTTTATTTATAACAAAACCAGAAATGTGCACATCACTTGGATCATCTGAAACCACCTCAGATTGTCCACGTTTGACACCGTCTCAGGCCAAGTCAATAAACATTTTCAGTAGGACACCGTCAATATGTTTTCTGAGGGTGCGATGGAGTCAGCGCGCGGCGGGGGACCCGCTGCGTGCTGAGTGAATCTCCTTCGGATTTCCTTCCAGCTTCAGTATTCACACAGGACACCTGCCCTCTTTCCCTCTATTCATCTTTTCCATCAGCTTACATTTCACCTTGTGTTCCCTCCTCACCTTTTCTTTTTGTCTTCTCTTCTCATCACAGCTCCTGTGTGTTTGTGTGTGCTGTGGCCATACACAAACTTTCTAGGGACAAAATCTGGTCCCGAAATTAGTTTCACCTATTCAGCATGAGCACAACTAAAACTGAATAGGCTAACTGGTGACTCTAAATTGCCCATAGGTTTGAATGTGAGTGTGAATGGATGTCTGTCTCTATGTGTAGATAGATACTTTATTGTCCTTTACAGGAAATTTGTTTCTGCAGCCTGTACATGACTTTCAGACATACATACATAGATACAAGATACATAGAGACACCACGACATAGCAACAAGAATATACATTCAATGCAGCACTTTTATCACATTTAAACACATCCAACCCTCCCTGTCCTGTGCGTAGCACCCCCTACAGTGGTTACTGGGGTGCTTTGTTTAGGGATGCGATAGCAGAAGGTACGAAGCTCCTGCCATAGCGAGCACGTTTACAGGTCAGGGTCCTGCATCTGCGTCGAGATGGTAGCAGTACGAATGATGAGTTGAGGGGCTGGCTGGGGTCGTGTGCTATACTGAGTGCTCTGCGTGTAATGGCTGTATTGTTGAGGTCTGAGAGATTGGGGGTGGGGAGACCAATGATTTTGGAGCCGTGGTGTATAATGCGTGTTAGTGTATTCCTATTTGAGGTAGTTAACATGTTATAGAAGCAGGTTGAACAGTAGAGGATGACGGGTTGGACTATGCTCTTATAGAGTAATAACAGAAGTTGGGGAGCAACAGAAAGTGCTTTGAGTTTGCGGCTGGCAGAGAGTCTTTGTTGGCAGCGTTTGTGGATGTCAGTGGTGTGATGATCGAAGTTCAGTTTATTGTCCAGGGTTAGTCCGAGGTATTTGATGGACTCCACAATTTCCACTGATTCACCGTTGATCATTGTGGGGTTATGGATGAGGTTGTGTGCTGAGCTGTGGATGCTGGAAGTGTTGATGATCAGTTCTTTTGTTTTCTTGACATTGAGTTCTAGATGATTGTTTGTGCACCATTGTGTGAAGTGGGAGATGGAGTCCTGATAGCTTAAAACAGAGTTACTGTCGTTAAGGAGTGCAAGTATGGCAGTGTCATCAGAGTATTTAATGTATGTGGTGACAGGAGAGGGGCTAGTGCAGTCATTGGTGTACAGGGTAAACAGAAACAGGCTCAGGACACAACCTTGTAGGGCTCCTGTGTTGGTGATGATGGTGGAGGATGTAGCAGTGCCCACTCTGACTGTCTGTGGTCTGTCACTGAGGAAACTGTGGACCTAGTGAATGAGGAGTGGAGGGATGCTGAGGTGGTGAAGTTTCCTGATCACCTGATGATGCTGGATGGTGTTAAAAGCAGAACTGAAATCGATGAAAAGGATTCTGGCGAAGTTGCTGGGTGATTCCAGGTGCTGTAGGATGGAGTGAAGGAGGCATGCCACAGCATCCTCAGTCCCCCTTTTGGCCTTGTAGGCAAACTGATACATGTCCAGATGTGGTTCAACAAACGGGTGGATGATGTCAAGTATCAGTTTTTCAAGGCATTTCATGACAATGGAAGTGAGTGCAACTGGCCGGTAGTGATTCAGTTCTGAGGGGCAGGGTTTTTTGGGTACTGGTATGATAGTGGATGTTTTCCAGAGGGTGGGTACAGTAGCAGTCCTGTAGGATTCCCAGAAGATGTCGTGGAGGATTGGGGAGAGCTCTGTGGCACAATCTCTGAGCACCCTCGCCTGAATGCCGTCAGTTAGCTACTAGCTCGGCAGTAGCCTTGGTGTTGGAATGTAAACACAGCTGATGACAACAGCAGGAAATTCCCTTGGGAGATTAAAGGGGCGGAGGGATAGGGTCGGCATCTCAAGGTTTGGGGTACAGACCTTGTTGTGGATTTTGATGATATTACACCACCTGTTGTTGATGTACATACAGACCCCTCCACCTCTATCCTTGCCTGACTCCCCCGTCCGGTCTGCCCTGAAGATGGTGAAGTTGTCGAGATCTACCTCGGTGTCCGGTACAGCCTCGTCAAGCCAGGTTTCAGTCAGGGCGATGATGCAGGCCTCCTTGAAGGTACTTTCCATCAGGCACTGCATGGAGTATATCCACTTTGTTCCGGAGGGACTGTACGTTGGAGAGGACGATGGAGGGAAGAGGGGGTTTGAAGGGTCTTTTCCTCAGTCTGGTGCGTACCCCTCCTCTCTTTCCTCTCTTTCCTCAGTCGGATTTCTGCCGGGATGACATTGGGTGGCTTGATACTGCAGAGTTTGGAGTACCGGAGTTGTAGCAAAGCATCCCTGGTGTAGGAGAGTCCAATCATGGGTGGCAATCCACAGTAAAATAACAGTGATCCAAATCACTTGGTGGCCTTCAACCATAGTGGCAGACAGTACTGTGCAAACTAGATGTACCACAAGACAAGACGTTAACTCAACATAGAGATGAACACAAAGAGACCCGGCGAGACGCGAAGAGACACGAAGAGACAGCGAGCGTACAGACGGCAGCATCGCAGCAGAGCATGCGCCGAGAGAAAACAAAAAGAAAAAAAAAAAGGAGGTTAACTCATTCTGTAGCCAGCCTCAAGTGGCTTGTTTGAAGAACTGTAGTTTTTGGAACTTCATTGTATAGCCATGGAGGTTTCTGTTTGGTTAGAACACATATTCAATCATACAGTAATAACAGCTTCTCATATTGACACATACTTTCCTGGGGGGACACCTCAAAGCTCTGTTCTGGGGCCACATGCTTTTCTCACTGTTTGTTCTCCCACTTGGCAAAATTCTACATCCTGTAATCCTATGTTAAAATCAGTAATCAAGATTGTAAGACTCTGTTTCTCTCTGACCTGTTTTAGCAGATGAAGCTTGTAGCATTCTATCTATTTAGATATTCTGAACAAATCCTATGAAAAGACCAAAACCAAAAATGTATTAGTCCATCATACTTTCTGACCTCCCTACCCCAAGTGTCTCTCTCAGGTGACTTCTACTGAACTGTGAATCTTGATTAAAAGTAAACATAGTTAATACAGTGAATGCACACTACTGGGATTTTATTACATTTAAGTGTGTAGGTTCATGATAATGAAGGACATGTGGCTCATTAATGTGTTTCTAACTTATTTTTAAAGCACACTAATGTTTGCCACAACCCGTAGTTTCAAATCAGATCATCAGTCTGATCCACTGACTGATTATCTCTATATATAATAAAGAAGTTCTCACTGATTTTATATAACTTTTATATGAGCAAGACAAGATGGCACCATTAATAAACCAATAGCTACAGGTGAACTGTGCCTATTTAAAATTCTCACTTCTCGGATGAATATCATTTTAAGTTCACAATCGCAAAAAAAATTTCAATGAGATCTTCAGTCTACTGAGCAAACTTTTTGGCAGCATGTGCCTGCAAAAATACTACAGCTGCTTCTCTTATATTTCAAAAACTTGAATGTTTTTATTTCAATCCACAGGTGCAGTGACCCAGTTTCCCCACACGGATCAGTGAAGTTACTTTTATACCAAACCCCACTGTCATTTTCTTCTTCTTTTTTTTTTTTTAGTGGATTTGGAAACTCCCTATCATAACCACTGTTGTAGTTTTTAAAGGCACTGATGAGAGGCCTCCTCCTCCTGACTGAGGACGTTTGACTCTGGTTTGCTGATAAATTGCAGCTGCTATTTGGTCCTCTCTCTGTGGGAGCGACTATGAATTCACTTCATTAAAATTCCACCGGGGAAGATGACACCTTTTATTTAAGGTCTCCCATTCTCTCCCTCCCTCTCTCTCTCCCTCCCTCTCTCTCTCTCTTCCTCACTCTCTTTCTGTCTTGCTCCCTCTTTTTCTGTCTTGCTCCCTCTCTCTGCTCTTTTTCTTTCACACAGGGGAGATTGATTTGAATTTTAATTTGCCAGCACAATGTCACAGCGTCTGTTTGTGAAATGAGGTCAAGGAGCTCAAGTTGTTTTACAGGATCAATACGAGGGGATTTAATGTGATAAAGGCAAAATGCTGGACCTTGCCAGAACTTACAGGCCTTCAAATAGAGTCTTCATATGGAAATATTAGCAAAGATATCACGCTGATACAACCAGGGCTTTTTCATTATTTCCCTCTTTTGTTGATGGGAAGCCTCATATTAATATTTTATCAGATTTTATTCAGTGACTGTGAGGGCAGCCTGTCTGAATGGCTGAACCGCAGGCAGAGGAAGTACAGAGGAGGGTCTCTGGAAATCGAGTGCACTCCCCGCCACCTTTATATCCTGCATTCGAAGCTCAACCTGTGGGACGCGTTGTTGTGTGAGTTGTTGATTGAAACAGACATGCTCAGCTAAGCTTGAGAGAGCACCGGGCGGATTCACTTATGACTGATTTCATGAGGCGTTCAACTCCCGGCTGACCTGTGGTAATTCTCACAAACACACACACACACACATAGAATTGCATACAATTGTGATTGTAAATGTGCAATTGGCGATGAGAGTTTAAAGGTGTTGACAGGTTGCAGTTACAAGATACTCCACATTATGTACTCCTATTCATGGTGGTTTATATTAAAAACCTAAATAAGCATTTGATTATTTTTATGAAGGTATCTGCAAAAGCAGACATTAATTGTTGAATTTTTTTTCTTTCCAACTTTATTTGTATGTTTTTCACAATGTATTCATGCAGACGCATACATACGCCACCCAAAAAAACAAAAGACAAAGAAAACAACAACAAAAATATATATATATTTAAAATAAAATATTAAATATCTGTGGAAGCAAAGGAGGTTGAATTGTTGTTACAGTTAGGACCGCTCAGTAATCAGACACCTAATACAAAAGTATGTCTAAATACTGTAACAGTTTTGAGTTTGTTGTTTGTTTCCTGTTTTATTTTGTAGTTCTACCCTGTCTGTGTCTTGTGTACTTCTACTTCCTGCCTTGTTTTTCCCGCCTGTTTTTGATTCTGCACCTGTCCCTGATTAGTTTCACCTGGATGTCTATTTAGTTCCTGTCTTTCCTTTGTTTCCTGGTCTGTCCGTCAGATGTCTTTACTCTGTATCTGCACACTCCTGTTTGTTTCAGAAGCTTGCCGCTGTTCCCAGTTTGGTTCTTGATTTTGTTTTTCCTGACCACCAGCTGCTTATTAGTTTGTTTTTCTACCTTGCTCCTGTGCTGTTTTGTGTTCGTCCCTACCAGTAAGTTATTAAAGTTTCTTTCTATACTCATATCTGCTCTCCGTTCCTGTGTCTGCATTTGGGTCCAGCCACTCCTGAACACTCCCTCCGTGACAAATACACATATAAACATGCGTATATTTGTATAATAACATTTACTGAAAAGACATACACATATCTGACAACACAGATTTAAATGCAGAAATACCTTCTTTTAGCATAGAAAAACAAATCTAATAATAACAATAAAGAGACACTTATTTCAGCCAAAATGACTTGAGTGACTAAAGAATCACCTGTTGGCTAAGGAGGAATGAAAATATTTAAGATACTGTTCATGAAAAATAGAGTAAGACTGAATTCTATAAAGCGGGTCCAGAAACAGTATCTTTTATACAGATACATAATAAAATTAAGTTTTTCTAGCAGAATTAAGGATTTGGATCCAATTGGTGAAGTCCAATTAGGTTTTTGTGTGAAATGTCTTCACAAACAAGACAAAATATTTCATACAGCCCCATAGTTTCATGATGAGCTGCCGCATTGACACAATGGACATTATGGTGCAAAAATAATTACATGAGTCCACATTAGCATCTAAATAATCCCATTAATGTTACCAACAACTCGGAACTAGGAACATTATGAAGCCCTTATATCGTGTGCTCAGGCACAGCCAGAGAAGTGAACAGCTCGGTGGACGTTGATGTCACATTGCAGTTACCATAATTCTAAGTCAGTGACTTGTAAACGGGGTTCAAATCAACATACATGTTGTAATTACAGCTGGGAACTTTGTGTGGAAAATTCTGTTGATGCCTGAACCACTTATCAACAACCTAAACCCATTATTATAGGTTATTAACATGAATATAGTGCTATATTGTGAATGCAGAGTGTCAACAAGTACACAGCTGACTAACATGGGCGTCTTTCCCATCTGGTATGAACACAGCAGGTGGGATGAGCAATGAGACGTTAACGTTAACAGCTTACTGTGATAGTGTGAGTAACCTGTCAATCAACCCTCCCTGTCTGTCCACAAACAAACCTCACTCAATCTTAAATTTGCTGGCCATTCAGTCCAGTGAAGAATGGGGCTAGACACATTCACTTTCAGTAGCAAATCGATCACTCCTTGTTTTCTTCTTGCAACTTTGATCTGCAGAGGCTCTGCAAAGCCCATAATACAAGCTGTGGATGCAAAGGCATTGACAGATCAATCACAATAAAGTGTTTGATAAGAAGCTGTATAATGTATGTAATGAATTACGAGATATGGATTGTGTGTTCCAAAGCACCACCCACTGCTGTATCTTTGGGCCAACAGTACAGTGACAACATGACGCAATCTCCTAGTTTCCAAGCTGGGAGTCCCGAGTCGAACATCTGTAAAACACTAAAATGTCCCAGTTTTCACCACAATTAAAATAATTAAACTTGTTTTCTGTGCTTACATAGAAGTTTATCCCAACCCAGTATGAAAACAATGCACCACACGTCTCAGTCCAACACTGATTTGTCTGCATGTGTGTCAGTCAATCAACGTGTTGTCAAGGCTGTTGCTAAGCCTATGAGTCATCGGCAAGTGTCATGACATTTGTGTCTCTTTGTGACAGAACCTGTCAGCATGCTAACGGTTAGCTGTCATGCAGAAAAGAAAGTCAGTCAGAGCTCCAGGATTCTTGCTTATGAAAATGTTGCATTCATGACGTGCACGGTGGTGAAAGGTGCACTCCGTAGGCGTGCTTAACGCTCAAATGACTGTCCCCAACTGGGATGCAACTGTGCGCGCACAAGCGCATACATGTGCTTGCATAAATGTGGTTTGGGGGTTTTGAAAATATAAATATTGAAAGAGAGCATTGGTCTTTTGGAGAGATCTCGTGTACATCATGTGACCTGCAACTCCACTTCCACCGCTGTTCATGGAGGCTTGGATCTGCTCTCTCAAAGCAAGAGAACCTTTTCAAAGAAAGCTTTTAGTGATTGCCTCCAAGATGCACGCTAGAGAGAAGTGATATTGCCTATTTGACAGCATTTCCTAAAGCTGCGTTGTATTTGTATTCCTAAAAAAGTGTTTGGGGGGGGGGGTCCCAGTCTTTTCAAGTCTTCTCGATGCCACTAGCTGGTACTGATCAGCATTCAGTTCTGGCGGTTGCCTCTTGGTGGTTACGAAAGAAAAAAAATTAAACCAGGGTTCATTAAAGAGATTAAACAGGGTAAAGATAAAAACTAAACATGCTCATCAAATGTTAACACGTTTAGGAAACATTTGGTTAATTTTCCCCCTCCTTGCCTTCGTTTCCTCCGGTCTCCACACTGCTTTCTATGTATACCAGGTGCTGTTTTGATGGGAAAACTTGATTACTTAGTTGGTGAGATGAAGAAAACTTTTCATCTTCAGTTCTCAGCTGAAGCACATCTCTCTTCAATCTCTCTGCAATCACTGAGCGATTGTCTGACAAGGTTATGGTGTGAATACTAAGCACCAGTCTATACTTTTCATCATTGTTAACCACACTGACCTGGACAGAGAAAGGCCAGAAAAATATCCTTGGGGCTGGCGTTTCATCTTCACAAACAATACGAGACAAAGTCTTGCTAGCACATGCTAGAGGCTACAATCATCGTCTGTTGGACAGAATAATTCCTAAAAAGTCTGTAAAATTTAAGGCGTGTCTTGCAGATGGTGCCACATGAAAGGCCATGGGGGTCATAAAAAAAGGTTCACTTTGCATGTGAGCATGATTGTTCTCTTTAAATTGCAAGCTTATCTGTTAGCTTATGGCATATCTGTTAATATGTAGCTAAGTGGCCAGAATGGAGCATTTATGCTCAGTGTGCTCAGTAATTTTCATGTCAGCCTGCTCATTGGATCTAGATATTTTTAGTATATGCATAGTATGAAATTCTGACATCATGAAGAGTGGATTTAGATATTGGTTTGATATTAGCTGTGTCTCAAGTCTCTATTAAAGACTATTTCTAAGCTTGTTTTGGGTATTTCTTTCTGTGCTGTTGATGCATACTGTTGTACCTTCTGTCACTTATCAAATATCAAGGTAGACAACACAGATGTATCAACAATATAAACTCAACAGCGGCTCATAAACACACATATTAAAGAAGATGCTGCCGTTTTTATGCCATGCATAGCGCGTATACACAAGGCTACGTTTCTAGGCAACGCGTTAGTCGTTGACATCTTCATCTGGAGAGTGTTACATCCTTCAGTGAGTTTGTTGTTGTGCTCGCCTCACCTTTGAGCTGAATGAGGCTCTGCAGTCACAACTGTGACAGGAATTATTGTCACAAACAGCACAAAGGCCTCGTGCTGGAGGTAAGACGTTCACGAGCGGATGTAGAAGTCGCTGCTGGAAGATCCTCCATGAGCATGTTGCTATTTAGTATTTTAGCTAGACCCAACAAACATCACGGGTGATTTGGGTCGCCCGGCATGCTCGCCATTTGGTGCATTAAATCAGTAATTAAAATACATAAAACCTAATGCTAACCATAGCCATAACCCATAATGACATGAGCCTTCATTTTAATGTGTTCTTGTAATTTTTTTGTATCTTTTACTTACTGTTAGTCCCGGCCGGGGTGCAATTACTGCTCCACCCACTCTGAGAATGAACTCAGGGAGTGTATCACCATTAAATCACCAAATGGTGTGTATACACACCAATGTATTAAGTCATTTTGTGATAGCTTATATTCGGAAGCTGATCTTTGATACATTCTTGTGAAAGCAGTTCAAATGTTTAAGTCTTTAGACTTAAGACTTCCAGAGAAGTCATCTGTGATTGATTAGTCATCCCTGCAGAGGCCAAGGGGGGGGGGGTTACCTAAAGTCAACAAATATTTTACTGAGTTTTGCTTCAAGGAAATCTCTCCACAGTCTTGCTCCTACACCCCCTATAGAACCACCCGACCCCTCTGTGCCCCTTTGGAAGAAGAAAAAAATGCTCGAGACAGGACGTTTTCAGTAGCTTCTCCTAGGCTCTGGAATAACCTCCTGGAGGCCAGTAGACAGACTGAGTCTGTTTTTGAAATGAAATAAACTTGAAACACTCAAACACCAGCGGAACAGCGATCAGGGGCAGTTTGGGGTACAGTATTTCATGAGAGAGCGATGTATCGAACCAGCGACCCTCAGATCAGTAGATGACCCATTGTTTAACCTAAGCCACAGCCGTGCATATGTAACATATTTAATTTACGGGATCTAACGTGTGTTAAATGATGTTTTCCAAACCTAACCAAGTAGTTTCGGTGCCTAAACATAACCATAACCGTTTCACAATGTTAACCATGTATGTCTTTATTCAATAATTGTCGTCAAGTACACAGGCCCAAAAGGCCTTAAGAGTGGTGTGATATTTCTACGCCATCCAGTGATATAAAGTTATGAAGGTATCGCATGTGTCACGTGGAGTGTCACCTTTCTGAACATGGCGCTCTGCCCACCTGCAGCCATAAACACACCTGCAGCTTCTCCTCTGCTGCAGCTGCTGATCTGCCTCCTTTTCTTTTTATTCCCTTCTCACACAGTTTATCATGACTTTCAATGTGTTTTGTTTGTTTTGTTTTTTCCTCTGTGAACAGATGCAACGTGAAATGTCGCTAGGTACAATTCATCCTCTGGACACTGAGGATATTTATACCAAATTTCATGGCAGTGCATCCAAGCTGGCTAACAAAGAATCCACAGGGTCTCTTTTGCATAATTACTCTCTGTGCCTGTGCAACACCACGAGTCACAGAATGCTCCACGCCAAGCCAACACAGTCTCAACAGCACGGTCTGGTGTTGCAATCTACACAGCAGCCCTGCTACTGCTGCATATGTAGGGCCATGAGTAACGATTCTTTTTGTTACACATAAGTTGTTTTGTCCGTAAAATGTCAGAAAATTGTGAAAATGTCGATCAAAGCCCAAGATGACGTCCTCAAATGTCTTGTTTTGTCCACAAACCAAACATCTTCGGTTTACTCTTGTGGAGGATGAAAAGAACCAGAGAATAATCACGTCAGAAGTTGGAATCAGAGAAGTTTGACTTATTATTCAAACCAATTTAGTGGTTGACAACTAATCAATCAATTTATTAATCATTGCAGCTCTAGACATATGCTTCTTCTGATCTCCCACTTAGCAGATTAATGCATGAAAAATGAATAAAACTTCAGCTCCAAAGTGTTCTGAAAGGTGATTTAACATCGCATGTACACATACATAAATAAACAGAGCACTGATTCTTGAAAAAAAGTCTTAAATCCATTGAGGACTGGAGGCGTACAGTATATTAACAGCTAATGAGCATCTGCATGGTTGAGTTTCATATTCATCAGTGAGTAATCCCTCCAATTCATCTATTCAAACTCTTTCCCATTCACTTCCTGACCACTGCTTCAACCGGCCAATCATTTGTTCCCTTCATCCTCCACTAATCCAAGCATGCACTTTTGCATCCATTCATCTCTTAATCTATGCGTCCAAGTCTTCCCAGCGTTCTCCCCCACTGGCACTCGTGTCACGAAGAGTTAACAGTATTCCCTTTGAATGCCACTCAGCCTCTTCCCGGTGTAGCAGCCGCTCAGGATTATTAGGGGCCCTCATTAAAAGATGATGTAAGACCACTGGAAGGCCAGCGTCGAACTTCCCTCTCACTTTCTATTTCTGTCTTACCTTCACACACTCACACACACACACTCACTCACTCAATCACACTTTAACACTCTTCCATCCATCTTTTTATGCTTCCCATAATCTGTAAGCAGAATATGCTAATGGAACATGTTGCATTTTTATTAAAATGACTGTGGTGCTAATTTAATAGCTGGGATGATACATCGCAAGTTATGACTGACACTTTTCACGAGCCAGACATTAGTGTCATGTTGAATTGCTTCATTGACACATTTCAATCAAAGCCTTGTTGTTATGTTGTGCTGCATTCCAAACAGTTCTGATTGAGCTGACTCATAACGGACCATAAGTATTCAGGACAGGACAGTGTTCAGCTGCTAACCTTGGCACAGATCTCAGGGGCGCCCCGACTGCTCTCCAAAAATGGATCTAATCAATCACAGTCACATCACAGTCAGTCATTTTCAAACTTTTTTGTTCATTTAATATTTGTTGCTCGGATGTCATATGACACCTAGACACAATATACACTGCTCAAAAAAATTAAAGGAACACTTTGAAAACACATCAGATCTCAACGGGAAAAGAAATCATACTGGATATCTTTCCTGATATGGACTGGGTAATGTGTTAGGAATGAAAGGATGCCACATCATTAATGGAAATGAAAATTATCAACCTACAGAGGGCTGAATTCAAAGACATCCCCAAAATCAATGCAAAAAAATTATGCGGCAGGCCAGTCCATTTTGCCAAAATTTCTTTGTAGCAACTCATAATGGTACTCAGTAGTTATGGCCTCCACGTGCTTGTATGCATGCCTGACAATGTCGGGGCACGTTCCTAATGAGATGACGGATGGTGTCCTGAGGGATCTCCTCCCAGATCTGGACCAGGGCATCACTGAGCTCCTGGACAGTCTGAGGTGCAACCTGGCGGTGTCGGATGGACCGAAACGTAATGACCAAGAGGTGTTCTATTTGATTTAGGTCAGTCGAGCATAGGGGCCAGTCAGTGCTATCAATTCCTTCATCCTCCAGGAACTACCTGCATACTCTCGCCACATGAGGCTGGGCATTGTCGTGTACCAGGAGGAACCCAGGACCCACTGCACCAGCGCAGGGTCTGACAATGGGTCCAAGGATTTCATTCTGATACCTAATAGCAGTCAGGGTGCCGTTGTCTAACCTGTAGAGGTCTGTGCGTCCTACCAGGGATATGCCTCCCCAGATCATCACTGACCTACCACCAAACCGGTCATGCTGAATGATGTTGCAGGCAGCATAACGTTCTCCACGGTGTCTGCAGACCTGTTCACGTCTATCACATGTGCTCAGGTTGAACCTGCTCTCATCTGTGAAATCACAGGGCGCCCGTGGCAGACCTGCCAATTCTGGTGTTCTGTGGCAAATGCCAGTTGAGCTCCATGGTGCCGGGCAGTGAGCACAGGGTCCACTACAGGACGTCGGGCCCTCAGGCCACCCTCATGAAGTCTGTTTCTGATTGTTTGGTCAGAGACATTCACACCAATGGCCTCCTGTAGGTCATTTTGTAGTACTCTGGCAGTGCTCATCCTGTTCCTCCTTGCACAAAGGAGCAGATACTGGTCCTGCTGATGGGTTAAGGGCCGTCTACGGCCCTGTCCAGGTCTCCTAGATTAACTGACCGTCTCCTGGAATCTCCTCCATGCTCTTGAGACTGTGCTGGGAGACACAGCAAACCTTCTGGCAATGGCCCATATTGATGTGCCACCCTGGAGGAGTTGGACTACCTGTGCAACCTCTGTAGGGTCCAGGTACCGCACCATGCGACCCGTAGTGACACTGACCCTAGCCAAATGCAAAACTAATGAGAAATTGGTCTGAAAAGATGAGGAGGGAAAAAAATGTCAGTGGCCTCCACCTGTAAAACCATTCCTGTTTTGGGGGTCGTCTCATTGTTGCCCCTCTAGTGTTCCTGTTGTTAATTTCATTAACACCAAAACAGATGAAAATGATTAACAACCCCCCCAGCTACTTACCTGACCAGATCAATATCCCAGAAGTTGAATTGACTTGATGCTATACTCTGATTAAAAAGTGTTCCTTTAAATAAAAGCAGTGTATGTCTGTTTGTGCCTTCATTCAGCAGTTTATATATAGTTTATGTATTGTCTTATTCTTTGCTTCCATCTGCTGCACATCAGAGCACACCTGCAGACTTTTCTCACTCAGATCATTTCATTCAGTTCAGACTTTTTTCATCCTCCTCAAATTTTATATTTTTTTATATTTTCATCCATTGTCAAGCCATCAAAGTCATCTTTGGGTTAATGTCCAGTGTATGATATTTAAGTCATTCTAAGGCCATCTAACAGTATGTTTTCATGAGAGTATAATCACCTGAAAAAGAGATGCAGTGTGTTTTTTTATCTACAGAAGCAGCAGGTCCTCTTCCATGATGTCATTATGTTGCACCACCATGTTTCTACAGTAGCCCAAACTCAGTGTTGCCAATTCCTCAGTAAGCAAAGTAGCTATTGGCTGTCCTAAAAGTCACTAGAAGTCGCTAAATGACGCCATCGCCTAATTTGTGTAATTGGCCATGTGCATGTTATTGTAATGGATGCTATAGGAGAGAGGAGTAACGTCGTGGGAGAGACAAAAATGAGTAAAAAGCACCCTAACTATGGTTAGAACTACGAAATGAATTTTTTTGTGGGATCAGCCAGCGGTGGATTCATGCATGCGCAATTCATTTGCAGTCTGGATGTAGAGGGGTGAACATCTCCTGCTCTGACTGCAGCTGGGAGGGGCTGCTGCATGAGGAACGTCTCCAATAACACCAGAAAAAGTCAACAGATTTGTCGCTAGTAAAAAAAAAAAAAAAGTTGCTAGAGGGGTCTGAAAAGTTGCTAAAGATAGCGACAAAGTCGCTAAGTTGGCAACACTGCCCAACCTCAACACTGGCTCTAGAGAGGGCCTTTCATATCTGTTGCTGTTGTTGTAGTTTCTCCTACATGCTTGGATTGGATGCTTTATTACTAAATGTTAAGAGCATAAGTTTAGCAGTGCTAAGAGAAATGTACGTCTTCTAGAACGTATCTAAAACATTTTATTATTTACCTCTAGTGCTATCTAACCATGCAGACAGTTTTGGGTTGTTGTTACCATCTGGAGTGTTGATGTCTGCTACACCTACAGTCTGTACTTGTACTTGATGTTGGGGATGGGTGGGTGGCTGAAAATATCATCCATGATTTCCAAGAATTGTGTATTCATTAGATGGGCTGTTTGCTGTATTCAGACGTCTGTTCTTCCACAATCTACCAAACTGAAGATTCAGAAGTGAGTAGTTCTGTCTGCTTTTGGACACTAAAAATAGGAAATATGGAACGATATGGAAATGAAAGAACAAAATGCAACAATTGAGCGCAAGGTCTTGTGTTGTTGGGCCGAAATGTGTATTCATGACACTCTGTTCCTCCTTAAACTGAGACATTTTGCAACAGAGTAAACTCAACAAATTCAACTGTAGAAAACTGCAGTGAGGAAAACGACCTTGATGGTTCAGGTATTTTTACCATCGTTCATGGGGACTATAAGATATCCTTGGCTATTACTTAAGCAAACATAATGAATAATATTTAGAATTCAACACGTCACCATTTTCTTTTCATTAAACATATTTTCAATGCAGCTATTCATCTGAAAATTAAACCAGGTATTGGTATTGATTTAACTAAACTACACATACAAAGAAATAGTAACATTCCAAACCATAAAAAAGTGGAAAAAACACTGAAATCTATTGAACATTTTGCGGAAATTCCTTTGTTTGCAATGACAGCTTCTTATTTCTGTACAAAGAAACTCAGTTTCAAAACTTAAAATTCCCAATAAATCCAGATTAAGGTTAAGTTTAAAGCAAGTAAGTAATAGATGGCTGCTATGTTGTTGTATTATGTTGTTCTACTTGCTTGATGTTTCGCTGTTAGCAAAGTTGTTGACTCACTAGTTTTTTATCATGAGTAATGTAATTAGTATAGTAAAGTACTGTATAATGGTGCACACCATGTGTGTATTCAACTGCAAACTTTTCTGTGAATTTTTCTGCATGTCAGTATACTTGAGGTATAAATGGTGTTTTTATGTTTCTATTTCTTGAATATCTTTGACTTTTATATTTTATTTTTGTTTATGAGCATTTTTGTCCTCAATGTTGTATATTGTGAGCTGCCGTAACAAGTGAATTTCCCCAGTGTGGGATCAATAAAGTCTATCTTATCTTATCTTATCTTATCTTATCTTAACAAAAATAAACAATTGTCAAAAAAAAAAAAAAAACGTTTATCTGCATACCTTAATGTGAAATTTGTTCCAAAATTTAAAGGTAAATTTCACTAAACAACCACTTTAGTCGTGAACAGTGGGAAGAACAAGGAATCAAACTATTACAGATAATTACTTGAAATGAATTTTTTCTGCAGCACAGACTACTCTGTGACAATATGAGTCAACATTATTGAAATAACGCTGAAGGGGACATTTGGACTGTGGCGTCATTGTCCTCTCTCTATGAACTAAACAAAGATAACACCTGATACAATCCTTCTCATTCAGAACGCTGAAAACAAACCATGATGCAAATATCAAAGGTGTATTATATATTTTGCTTGCACGTGCTAGATGCCTGCGCCGCACTGCCTCTCAGCTGCTTTTGTGTGTCCCCTGTTGTATTTGTTTTGTTACTTGGGAATACATTACATATTCACATTTCTGCGGCAAGAGAATCCTTTGAATATTATAAGGCAGGGAGCTGTCTGACTTGATCAAATATTGCCCTGCAGTCGTTTCTTTATACAAGCCAGGGTTTTATTTCTGATTCACTCTGGTGCTTTTTCGAGAAAGGAGCAGAAAGAGAATATGTACTGTATGTGTGTGTGTGTGTGTGTGTGTGTGTGTGTGTGTGTGTGTAAGAGTATATGCAAAGCATGAGTGAGTGCATGTTTGTACTTGAGCAGGGTGCAAATGGAGGCCCGGAAAATCTTTCATCTGACTAATGCATAATTAATGTCCAGTGTGTTTGCAGTAATTATGGTACTGTGTCGTCCTGTGTACCATGCCTGATAAATGACTATTTGTCCCTCAGCCCAGAATGTGCTGGCTCAAACATGCATGTGCTTTTCAAACATCTGAGGAAGGAAAACAGTCAGTGTATTAATTTGTCCCCTTTTGCTGCAGGGTTACAGTTTTATCGAAAACCTTTGACCTGTTAAAAGAGCTCATTTACTGCTACTTACTGTACATAATGAGAAGGCTGTGCGGCCAGTTTTTTAATTAAATATCCAAAACATGTTTCTGCTTCTCTTGACTTTCCTGTTTGAATGCATTGCTTTCACAATATCTGCCGTTCCTGCTCACAAATTAGACATAACCATCTGCTACCTGAGTTAAGAATTTAGACTGTTCTCGGTGCAGTTACGTGAGGGTTCGTTCTTTGTTTTTTAAGAGCTCTGTGCTCCTGTTGACTTTGCACAACAACACCTGCAAGAGATCCTCCTGAAACCAATTAGAAATCATAAACACAGCTTGGATGCAGCTCAGTCCCTTTTTAAGATCATCAAGATCAAGATGACTTTTTGCTGACAGGACTGTGTTAGTTAGGCAAAAATCAATGCTGAGTTAGTAACTTACACATACAGCTAATGTATTATCAATTCATTCTAGAGATGCATGATATACATCCGAGTCAAGTCAGTAAATTATTGTGTTAACAGCAAATGGGAACCTCCATGGCTTGCAGGAAGTGCCCAAAACCTGCAGTTCCTCAAATGTCCACTTGGGGCTGGCTCCAGAAGTGAGTCAGTCTCCATAGCTTCACAGCAGAAATAAACATGTTTACAGCCTGGTACAAAAAACAGTTTTGGTCTCTATAGCTAATTTCCTCGTTCATGACAACTGTAATAAGTGGCCACTTTGGTTGACAGGTAGGTACCACTACATGTGGCTTGCCTGCCTCAGCTCCACCCATGATCCACGTCTTTGTCGATTATTAGATGAACTGGGAGGCAGCAGAGGCGGGACTGCCAAGAATACGGCAGCCAGAGCCACCACATTCCGTGGGTGATGTTACGGATACTACGTCCATATTTATACTCTTTATGGTCAACAGTAGTCATAATAGATTTTTTCAGAGCTGTGGAATATTGAATCATCCATCACTGCTCACTAGTTTTTTGTCTTTCATACCCTCAGCTGTTAAACTACAAGTTATAAACTTCTCGGTTATTGGTAATGAGAAGCAGGTAATTATTGGTTATCATAATGGCTGAAACTAAATCCATAATGTACATCCCCAATTAATTCTGCTCCCAATAGTGTCCACTGCATAGAAAATAAGTGACGCCGCCCTTTGAAATAATGAAACAAACCAACCTGTGAAAAATCGATGCGGTCGCCTTATATTCCAGACCACTACAGTACAAAATCCAGAACTTTACTGCCCATATCCATCCCCACATCAGTGACTGCAGCTCTTCCGTTCATCAGATTTGTTGACACGTGTATACAGAAGCACTTCCACGCAGCCTTGTGTAAATGAATGCATTCAGTTTCTGCTGTCATTGAATAGCAGCAGAGAAATAAGCAAGGCTTCATGGATGCCACTGGTTGCAGCTCCATTATTATCCAGGTAATGAACACTGATGGGTTTTTGTGTGACCCATGGTCAATGCACGTTTCTTTGTTTTTTTTTTCTCATCAACATGCTTTCAATAGGAAAATCACACTGAACTAGAATCATGCAATCATGTAGAAAATGCAGACCAAGGGCCAAACTATACCCCAAAGACACTCCTGGTATAATACAATTTTCTGATTATACAACCTCATGAACTCTTATGTTTTATTTACTTTACCAGATCAGTGATCTGTCTGTGAATCATTGTCAAGAGGTTACCTGAATCAATTTGTTATATGCAGTCTCGTATGGATCAACTTCTTTAAGCTTTCCCTGAAAATCTCAGCCTGTGTGACACAACTGATGAATACAGATTAGAGAACATTTTTACACACAAAGCCTTTGTCCTTGCTCAGTTTCTTGTTTAATTCCATTTCATTTGTCAGGTTTATCTAGCACATGTAGATACAGAACCGTGTGTTTTGCCTCTATGTGAAATGTAATCTTGGGCATACAACTTAAATTCTGCCTTTCCTCTTGTCATCGTAATGTGCTGCATGTGCTTCAGAAACCACAACACTACCAACTGAGGCTCCTGGTAATAGCAACATTCAGTGCTTACATGCGCATGTTGTCTTGCCCTCTTCCGTGGATCAATAGTCCATTTAGAGGATTTTAATTTAAAAAACGGTTAAGTCATTTTCATCCCAAGGCGGAGTTTATTCAGTTTGACACTGTGGTTTAAACATTAGGGCATTAAAGAAAGGAGGAATGCAAACACCTTACCATGGAAACTAAATAAACCTTAAAGTGGGTTCAAATAAAATGACCAAAACTTAGGAAGAGTTTACAGGTCTCATGTTAGATGTTAAGATGACCACTAACACCAAAGATCCATTGCTCAAAGCATACATGGAAACAATTTTTACTCCATAACAATGAAAAAACACAACAGGCATGCTGCATATCAAAAGGTTTTGTAATTAAATAATGTAAGTTTAAGTGGCTGTGTGCGATGTGCAACAACCACCAGCGGCAGCCAGCAGTTCATTAATTGTAGAAAAAGAAAAGCAAAGCAAGAGTCCCAAAACTCAGTCTTTTTAACTGCATAATTTATTGACCCTGCTTATGTAATAAAAACAATTTCCTAAACAAAACAGAAGAAAAGCAAAAAAAAAAACAAAAATCTGATTACCTGCACTGCTGCGCCTTGGAGTGGAGTTGTAGATCTGCTGGTTGGACCTGTGGTGACGAGGTTAGCACTCAGCCACAGCGAGCGGCCCAGGGGTGATGTATTTTTAGGGGAAGGGGGCAGTGCCTGAGTTGTGGTTCATTGCCTCCACCATGTGCTGATGTGACAGATGACACTTACCTGGAGAGTTGACCAGTTCCATCTGTAACATGTCAAAGCTGGAGCACCTGACGTACAAGAAACATTGCTTGTGTGGACTTTCGGTCAGACCATGACCACCTCTGCCCTTTAGTGCTCTGATGGCACGTGGCAATGTTCCCTTCTGCTCAAAAGCTAATTCTTTTCTTAGGTCCCCTCACATGTGGGTTCCAGGGAGGCCAGCAAGACTGTTTTGAGTAATAGCGCTTGTCAAAAGTTGTTGTTGTCCTTTACCCATCACCTGTCTGGCAATGCACTCATTCTTTCTGCCATGCTTTTGTGAGGAGGTGGCCCACATGATTGCTTTCTTTGGTCTCTTCGGGATTCCAGCCAGGTCCCGTGGGTGCAGGCCCAGACACTAGATGCTCCCTTGTGAGCTCCTGGCTCAGGTGAGCTGAGTCTCTCCCTCTCTTTCCCCCCTCATTCGTGCAATAATTCTGGTGGGGTCATTGTAGTTTGCCCATCCAGTCTACATGTGTCTTTTGGAGCACGATGGGAAGATGTAACCCCAGGAAGAAATCACCTGTTTGCCACCAACAATCTGTGATTATGTGCACAACACAAAAAATTATTTGGTGTGTGATATGAACTATCTATTCTTATTAATGAGACTGTATAAAGATATTGTACTGTGAAGAATAAATGTTAAATCATTAGTTTCATTTAATTTACTGAATTTTGTTTTATTTTTCCAAAATGTTCTCATTAATATGCTAATTATTATTTGTGTTTTTTCTCCCAGCTCCTGAATGTACATTTGTTTTTTACTGTCATATGATTTTAAGTAAACTTCCACAATAGGGTTTGTGTATTGGGATAGACTCTCTAACCATAATCTCAATAAACATATACTCAGCATATGAAGAATCTGTAGGGACCAAGGGAACAAGATTTTGCTATCACAAGCGTTCCGGTCTGCAGTCCGGGTATTTACATTTAAACAGTGAAAGTGGTGGAATGTATTTGCTGAAATACAATCTCAGAACTCATCGACTCATCTGAAAACAATTTAGCGTCTTATTAGCTTTCTTCTTTAATCTGTTTGTCGAGGAATGTCTCTTTCCCGTCAAGTTGCTAATCGGACTGCAGAGGTCAGAATTCTTAGCCTGAATAAACGTAATATGTTTTCTGAATATCTGCTGGTTACTGCACATTGAAAACCACAAAACATTTGCTGTTGCCCTCCACAGGCTAAATTGTCATTAGACAATGAGTTCTGAGATTGTATCCAACCTGACCGGGGAACGTCTTATGAGACCCAAGAAGAAGTGAAGGAAGTAGCTTATAGGTGGATGGGTATCTGGGGTACTTTGCTCAAGCTTCCATCACTGTGACCCAGAACAGGATAAGTGGCAGAAAAATACATTGTCCCTAAATGGCAAAGCGTAGCATGCAGACTAAACTTGGAAAAAATTAGTGGCATTATGGGGAACAAAAGAGGATTCTGACCTAACCAGTCTTCTCTAATCTACTCAGGCCTAAATGGTGTCACACAATCAATCGACACTACTGTATACAATAACATAAAAAATGATTGATCATTTCTGAGTCTAATTTGTTCAAATTAATTTATGAAAGAGAAGATGCTTTCACCTTCCCTACCCTCATGGGTATAATACATGGACCATCTCTTTTGACTCTTTTGGGATTGTGCTGTGGAGGGAAAGTGTTTGGAGAATATTATTTCCATGTCCTTCCATCCGCTGAAGCCTCCAAATATATTATCACACTGATAGAACCCAGCCTAACCCTCTTATTTGAAATTGTCAACATACAGAATATTGTTTGAGCACCTCCACTTCCCCTCCTCTATTTAGACATTTTGTCCTTTTCTCCTTGTCCAGTCTCCCCATTTTCCTCTCACCTCCCATCTATTACAGCAGCCTATTTATAGGCAACTAAAATATTTCTATCCCACATTAAGGGTTCATGCTTCGGATGGGTGACCGTGATGTGGAGCCTTGTTAGTGTCTGACCCTCGGGGAGTCTCGCACAGGTGGGGAACCATCAACATGAATCTGCGGCGACAACAGCAACCATATAGCCGCACGCCTGCTTTCAATTTACATCTGCTCCCTGTTACTCTCCAAGCCCAAGAACATAATGAGCACAAACAACTCAGAGGAAAATGAGATAAATGAGGGCTATAATTGTGTTTGGAATTGCAATTACTGTTATCACAGCTTTTTGTTGCAGGGATTTAGTGTATCCAGATGTGCAAATGGGAATGAGTGGTATTGTTTGAGCGGATTGGATCAACCCCACTCAGAACTTGCGGCTCTATCGACTTGTAATTACTGATTTTTATTGACCAACCACAGCTGCTGGTGAGAAATAACAGGTAGAGTCAGACTTAGCATTGCTGAGATGACTCATGTAGCCTCCAGGAAAGTTCGCTGGCTGCAAAGACACGGACCAGGACAATCTCACAGTGGGGGGAGGGTGACCATTTTTACATTTTGCTTATTGTGTACCTGTAAAATGTTGAGTCTAACACTGAATTTAACTTCAAACTCAACCCACAAAATCCTCAGATTATGAAAAATACTTGTTGTTTCAAGGGAATTTCTCAGTATTCACGAAGCCTGACTCAGACTAACAACTAATAATCAGAACACTGTGGCATACATCGATTTTTTACCATGATTTTAATTATCTGTCTGAGTGTGCAATACTAAATGTCTGCAGTATCCTGTTAACAAACCAAGCAAAAGAACAAATGAGGTATGTTGGGTCTGTTTGTCTCTTAACAGAAAAGCTTTTACAGAACAATGAGCCAACAACACACATCACTCTTGTCCGTGCTTATTATAAAGGTAAAGGGGCTGCTTCTTTGCCATCGATCACTGACCTACTAAAGGTACCAACCTTCTTTACATAGGATCTTGTAAATGTACCATGGCTACAAAAGCGCATTGTTTGCCAAAGCAACTCAGAGGCAGTCGCTGCAATTGCTATTCATGGTCATCTAGCAAACAGTTCCTGCAACAACAGGGAGCTGATTTCCCGCCTCGCTTCAACTATTTCCTTCTACATGTTTTGTTCCATGAATGTATTTGGTCTGTCTAGATGTGCCTTGGGTTCTATGTCCCAATTATCTTTGGAAGGGTAACTCTTGCAGCTTAATGTTATTTATCTCCAGTCACTCCTCCACAATACTAAAAAACATGAGGCAACCACAATAAAGCAAAGACTTGTGTGTACTAACCGTTTGACATAATACACAAGCAACAAAGTTTAATGTATGCAGATCCTTTAACTTTTGATATGAACAAAAACTGTTGAAAAATTAAAAGAAGTAATTTCTTACTTTAATTAGTGCGTTTCCAGGACATTCATTTAGTTTACAATTACATCACGCTCTTTCCCTTTAAACCAGACAGTAGATTTTCCTTCCAAACACCCACTATGCACACCAATAATCGCATAAGCCTGCAAAATAATATGACAAAATAAAATTGTTGTAGGCTGATTTAGTGCTTGTCATTGTAGGGACCAAAAAGCAAAAACCAAACAAAGCAGGGAAGTATACCTTCTTTAGAGTTATGTTGTCCACCAGAGGCTGCCAATCCTTATGCTTCTGTCCAGGATGGGCGTATTCACTGAGTTCCAGATCCAGAATGGATCCTGGTTAGTTCAGAGTGCTATCTGGTTGTCGTTTGTCGTGTAGAGCTGGGTTGATTAACGTTGTTTGATTAATGAGCAGCCTATCAAACAGCAAAACGTCAGGTAGAAATTCTCTGATAATCACACAAACATGTCAGATCATGTAGTTTATAATCTAATATATGAGTGAACTTTTCCTTCACAACTTTAGAATTACACACAAAAACTACTGCATTGGCTTTTTTTGCCATTTCTGCTCACCCATCTCTGTGCAAGTCCATCCATGTCAACCAGTTAACAAGCATAACACTTCATGAATACATACACTCATCTTTTAAATTATCAGCTTTTTCTTTCTTACCCATGAACTTGACATTTTACCACACAAAAACTCTACATGTATGAAGAGCGCTGCAAAGCAAGCCTTGCTAATTGGCCAAACTCTTTACTGCTTCTGAAAAATGTAATAGAAATGTAGATATAATAGAGACTGCAATTTAAAAACACATCTGTGTTGACAGGAAACCTCCAAGAGATGGCAAGTATTTCTTTTTTTATGATTAATTTATTCTATTCTATCTATCTATCTTCTATTCTAATCTATTCCATTCATCCATTTTCTGTAACCGCTTATCCTCATCAGGGTCACGGTGGGGCTGGAGCTGAGAGGCGGGGTACACCCTGGACAAGTTGCCAACTCATCACAGGGCAATTAATTTAATCCACAAGGGTTGAAATGTTTATAAAAAGGATGTGATTTGGCTAAAAATTGAAATATTAAACTGCCATTTGAGCCCCTTGCACATCCAAAAGCTAAAAATGACATACTCTATGTATTTAAAAACATATGGCCTATAAATTGTGGAATTTATCCTGATCCAGCTGCCTGCTCTTTATCCTCTTTCCTCTGTTAAACACATCACTGACATGCAGTCACAGTGACAGAAGTCAGGCACTTGTCTGACTTGAAGAGAGACCTCCAGTTATCCCTGACTTCACTACAACATGCTGCGAGTGACTGAATTTAGAATGTGACTATATCCTCTGAATATGGTCTTGCTCTGTGAGTTGCAGTGATCAGAGCTGCTGTGTCATGCTGCCACTAAAAATAAATTCTCTTACTGCAACCAGCAAATCTATCTCACCACATCACCTTTACTTTAAAAAAAAAAAAAAAAAAAATGTGTGACATATCAGCTGCCCATGTAAATAACTGCTGTTTAGTATTTATGAACTCATAACGCCGTACCCTGCTGCTGTGTGCTGTCCTGCTACAGTAACAACCCGAGGTGCAGTGGAGGCGAAAAAGTACATAAATTCTGTTTACCCTTCTCTCAGACCTGAAATCGAGTTTACTCAGATCTCCTGGGGTGTTTATGAATTCAAGGGTAACTTCCCAGGTCGCTGTCTTACACTGGCCTTTGTAAATTCTGGGATTGTTTGTTTTGTTCAAAACCACGATACAGAAAAAAGCCAATTTATGATGCATCAATAATAAAGTGCTGAATTAAAAAAAAAAAAAAAAGCATTTAAGCAAGAGTTGTTGATGATGCAGCTATCTCACAGTTAGATTAGATCAGTGTTTCCCATTAAAAATACCACCTCAAAATATAAGGCTCTCCAAGTATCACCACTATAACAGAAGGTAAATACAGCAGTGTAGGGCGACCCTGTTCAGCTACAGACAGTTTCATTCCTAATAAGATTATTTATTGGTGACCATTGTTGAATCCTGAACAGAACCAGCTAGAGCTTTGGGGGGCAGCCCTGATAAGCAGTTCTCTTCCTAGTACAATATTTTTAAACCATCAATTTTACCTCCACTTTCATCTTCCCATAACAATTTAGCTTGTAACTGATCATAGATGTATGAGCTATGAGCTATTAGGATGA
The DNA here is from genome assembly GCA_946959425.1 of Argyrosomus regius. NCBI lineage: Eukaryota > Metazoa > Chordata > Actinopteri > Sciaenidae > Argyrosomus > Argyrosomus regius. The sequence continues at coordinate 169,181 of CAMPSB010000034.1, forward strand.
GTGTGACTACGCAGCATAATGATATTGAAAGGAAATATTATGATAAATGCGTAACTTCATTTAAACTACATTCCTGTGATCTCAAGTATTTTCATTCAAACTTTTGTTTCTAAATGAATGTATGTAATTCAAATAATACACTTCAGTGATGCCTCCCCGCACCACAGTACACTTTTCCCACAGTATGAGAATCACTGGATTAGATCACATTGTAATCCTAACTTGTTATAGGGCTAATCATATTCAGTTTCTTTTGAGCGGGTTCAAACACTGTAATGTTAATAAATACATTAAATACAGTGGCTACAGAGTACCTTGGTTATAGCACAAGCCATGTAACTACGACTACAAAACCTGTTCACTTCCAGTTGGCGGCCTTTGCTGCATGTCATACTCCCTGTTTCTTGTCTTCGCTCTTCATGGAGTCATGGCTGGCGCCGGTCCCCCTTCTATATAACTCTTCTTGTAGCCTTAGGTGTGTGGTCTTCTGTTCCTGTGAGGTGTGGTCACCATCATCATTGCTTGCTGACGAGCTGGAAGATCCTGATTGGAGCAGCACCTGGTCCCTCTCTTTCCTGTGTTTTTTGGTTAGAAAGTAAATGTTAGCTCAATTCTCTTTTGGGTTTGTTTAGGAAGTTAAGACTCTGATCTTTATGTTATATTTATTTGTTTGGTTTGAGAAGCATCCACTCACATTTTCCCCTTGTTTACATGATCTGGCTTGTAACAACAGTCACTGTCTGATAGAGGCAAAAAAAAAGAAAATTCATTGATGATAGAGAACACAGAGTGGACATTTTCTAGATTACAAAGTTAAGGCCACAAACAAAGCTGAGCTGCTCTCTCCAGCTTTGCCTGGTTAGTGAGTGGCTCCATAATAGCTAGTTTGACAATGGGAAGCCAATTTGTTCTCCATCAGCAGACAGCCTTCAGCTGGCTCTTCAAATTTGTACAGATTATGTAATTTAAAATGAATACAGGTACAAACATTGAGTCACACTCAACAGCACATATATGGAGTCAGATCAGTCTCAGCATTAATGAATGCACACAGGAAAACATGAAAACAACACTCAGAGTTCCCTCAGTGAACTGTTTGATCTCTGTTTAGGGCGGCTGTGGATCTGGATACTTTAAGCTTTTGCCAAAGCGAGCATTTCTGCATCTCAAGGACTTGTACCTGCATCCAGAGGGGAGTGCAGTGAAGTGTCGGCTGAGTGGGTGTGTGATCTCCTGTGCTATTGTATTAGCGATCTGTGTGTGTGTGTGTGTGTGTGTACACGTGTGTGTGTGTGAGATGGCCTTGCAATTGAGCTCTAAGATAGTGTGAGGAGACCTATAATCTTGGCAGCAGTGTTTGTGTGTATGGTGTATATTTGAAAATTGCAGCTAACCTGGCTTTGTCCAAAGATCAGTGACTTCCTGGAGAGACTCACATGACAAGACTATGGGAAGTTCCAGGAAATAGTCTGTCTCAAATTTTGTACAGCTCAAACAAAGGTGGAGCTAGGTGGCTAGCTCTTTCCCCTGTTTCCAGTCCTTAGGCTAATCTAATTGCCTCTTGGCTGTAACTGTATGTTTAACAGACAGATACGGGAGTGATCTTGCTCTTCTAGTTGCTTGTTGCTCTCTACTGTCCTCTGCTGTGACATCCTGCAAAATCTTCTCAGTTTTATGGGGGTACGTTTTTGGAGTCTTATCTGGTTGCCTAGCAACCTCACAGCAAGAACTCAATGCACCCCACCACAAAGGAGATAAACATACATGGGTTTTTTTAAGATTCATTTTTGGCATTTCTGCTCTATTGATAGTGATAGTAGAGAGAGACAGGAAAGGCAGAAGAGGGGGCAGAAGAGCTTTCAAACTGTGTCATTAGGGTCTAATGTACATAGCTTCTAAAAAGTATTACAGATTCTATATAATTTAATTTAAGTTTTGGTGTCTATTCCTATCATGAATGTAGTTTATGAGTTTAGTTATTACCCAATTAAAACCCAATGATTTCTTCATTAAGCAGAAAAATACAACTGTGCACCTCCTTATTCCTTATAAGTTTCTCTCTTCATTAACTCATCATAAAACACACCTCATTCAATGACCATGTGTCAGAAACAAAATGAAACTCACTAAAACGTCTTGGTTAGTCTTTCCACTGTTCCAACAATCACCAACTCTGATGTGGTCGATCCTCAATTCACAGAGTAAGATGTAAAAATATTCAAGTAAAATGAATGTTTTTGTAAAAGGAGTCTGGTCTGATGGCTTTGAAGAGAGCGCAGACGACGGCATCAGTTCCCTCTGGGAACGTCTTGTGTGATGGCAAAGTGCAAAGTGGTGAAAGTGTAAATATAGCATACACTTGAACTGATATCGATTGTTTTACTTGGCTAAAATACATTTTGCTGCTCCCACGTCCAAAGCAGTACACTGCTCTGCTTCCGTGCTCATACAAGGGAGAGATGTAAATCTAAATGGGATCTGCCATGTCAACGGTTTTTAGAAATCAGCTCAATAAGCTGTTTTTTAACCAGGTTTTCTAATAGTTTTTATTGTGGATGCTTAATGAGACGCTCAACTTTGATATCACATCTGCATTCTTACTATTTCAAGCCTTTTTTACAGGTTAGCTGTTTCCCCCTGCTTCCAGTCTTTATGCTAAGCTAAACCAATCAGGGCTTTCATTTTAAAAGTGAAAAGCATGTTATACACTCAGCCTCATTAAAGCGGTTCCTTTAGTCACACAGTGATCTTTGAATCCTCGCATCAAGATGTTTTTAAATTGTTCACAGTGCATAAACTTTACTATTAAAAAGAAGCAATTAATAGCATCAACAAGTACAACAAAAATATTGTCGAGTTTCACAGCACAGGCCTGTGTGTGTGTTGCTGAGTAGAGTCCTCCAAACCAAAGTACCCACACAAGAGCTGACCCATATCATTAAGGCGGCACCGGGAGGAAGGGGATTCTCCAGAGATCACAAACCCTCTCTGAAGCTGCCGGGAGGGTCGGCCATCCAACTCCACTAACAGGGTGCCAGAGAGGACCTTTCTGGGTTTTTAATAGAGAGCCCCCTTTACTCTGTGCACACGCACACACACACACACACACACACACACACACACACAACTCTATGATGAAAGCTTTTTGGGGAGAATGTTTCATCTCAGTGTGCCTTCAGTGAGATAGGAAGAACAGGAGTACAAGTTTGAAGATATCTTTATGTGTGAGGCCTGTGTGAAGTGTGTGTGTCTGTACTTAAATGTGAAGTGTTTGTAGTATATACACGCGTGTGTGTGTGTGTGTGTCCGTCTGCGTGCGCCCGTCTGCCTGACGGCCTCGAGCTACCTACTCACCACAGTATGAGTTTCACACGCATTTCATTTCCTGCAGTCAGCATCAATTCAAACCCTCCAAGGAATTAACTCTATCTACCTGCTTGTCGTTTTCTCCTGTCGCTCCAGGTGCACCTCACACACACACACACACACTCATTTTCCTTTGAAGGTTTTCAGTCTCCCCAGTCAGTCTGCAGGGAAGATAAGACTGTGCGCTGGAGAAAAGAGAAGTCACAGTGATGGATGGTGTGCACAGCTGCCACACAAAGCCATACTATTAATGCACTATTGATTAATATCTGTCACTGGCCTCCCACTATATAAGTACCCACACACACAATTCCCCCCAGCGCCACATCTCCATGCTATCATTAGCAACTGACACTAATTTGCCCCTGAAGGGTTACGTTAGCGCGCTGTTAAAAATAGTTCCACCGACCGTAGGAGTTGGCTGCTGTCAGTATTTGTAAGTTGAAGCTGCTGATGCAGCTGAAAATACTGCTGATATTTTGCGATATGATCTGTATTTTTAATAATGTGGCCTGTAAATTTGTGATGCAGTATTTTTGAAACCGTTTGACCGTTTAAGTGTGGCTATGACAGCTAGTTGGACTGCAGCCAACAATTCAGGAAAAACACTGAATCTCTGCAACTACTGGCCAGATTGTCACCAGATAATGATGACCAGAAGATCCTTAGAGAAAAATAATGTTTCCACTACAGGAAATTAAAAGTGGATTGTTTTAAAAGGATCAGTAGAACCAAAATATGGCAATGTGTAATGATGGTTTTCTGGATCAGCAGATTCAATGAAGAGATGAGGCCAGAATCTGAAGTTCATGTGTGCTTTAATGTGAGCTCGGATTCATTCCCATATGCCACAGAATGAACAAAGACTATGTTCCTTACGACTTCTTATATAGGAAGTTTATGCTGTATCAGATGTAAGCACCTGTTAGGGGCTCCCTTCATCCTTCATCAATACCCGTCAACAGGTTGTCTTCTATCTACGCACTGTTCTAGACATGGTGGCTCCTAACTATTAATATCTAGGTCATAGGTTACATGGTACTGAGAAATACAGTCATACATCAAATAAGAACACATTCTAACACAATGTTACCAACAATGCAACTCAACTGTGGTTTGTTTTGGATAGTGGCTAATGTATTTTTGAGCCTTTGGCCTCAAGAAGAGATGAGGAATGAGTTTGGTTATCCACACTAGACACCTCTGATTTTCCTTTTTCATTTTCAAACTAGGAGTTTTCAGACCATGGACTGTATAAAACATGGATGTCATATCCGTGATGTCACCCACAGGTTTCCGAAGAGCCATTGTGAAGCTCAGTGTGTGGTGGCTCTGGCCCCTGCATCGTGCCCCTGCTACCTCCCGGCTAATCCAAAAATGGGTAAAGACATGGATTGTTGGTGGAGCTGAGGTGGGCTGAATGAAGCCTGGCTGCTCAAACAAGCCACCTTTACAACATAATTTGAACAGGTGAGTTCTATAAAAATTCACCCTCAGTACAGTTGTCATGAAATTAGCTATAGAGACCAAAACAGTTTTTTTGTACCAGGCTGTAAACATGTTTATTTCTGCTGTGAAGTTGGACATTTTAACATGGGGACTTGTTCTGTAAGCCAGCCTCAAGGGGCCGTTCAAGGCCGTCCACATGCACACCTGTACAGAGTAAGATTTGCACTTCTATTTAGTTTTTTTTTTACCACATTTTAAGACACTATTGGAAAGAACCCTCTGGTAGTCTTACCTCTGCTCAGCATGGCATGGGGAGGATAGCGCAAATTTACAGGAAGTGACAGTCACAGAACAAAAAGTATTAGCAAAAACATATTAGCAAAAGAAAAGCTCACCAAGCAAAATATGCACAAAAACAACTTTATACAAGAAAAAAAAAATTATTACATGAATACATTACACAATCATTTCTGACCCACCCCCTAGTTTTAACTAAGTTTTATCTACATTTGACATGGACAAATACATAACAAGGCAGTTTAACGTGTGTGCAGGGCAGGTAATGTAGCAGAAATATGTATATGGAAGATTCTGAAACAGCATACTGCTACTATACTACTATACTAAACCACTCTTCCTTGCAGTGCTTATCTAAACACACACAGTTGTTAATTGAGGTGTTTGCTGTGTAGCAAACAGGCTTACCCCCCAAAGTGTTCCTGGAACTTGGATCCCGATCAGTGCCAAAATTCCGGTCCAAGAACAAGTCCCCCAGAGCGTGAAAAGTACAGTGGAAACAAATAGGTAACAATACAGGTACATGTTATGGGAAGTTAAGTTCTTGTGGGCAACGCCTGTAACTGTTTGTTCTAACTTCACGGTCAGGTCAAACACTTTGGCCTCTGATGATGTGTCTCAAAAAGTATTGGCTGGATTTTTGAGACTGTCCTGTCCATATAAAATGACAGTATTGCCCTTAAGTAGTCCAGAAAGAATAAATTCTGGTATGTTGTGTGTGTTCAGGATCTTTCCTCAGGTACCACCATCAGTCCAAAATTATAAAGGAAGAGCCATAGAGAAAAGCCATATATAACTAACTTTTATTATCATTTAATTACATTAAAGGTCAATCTTGACTTCAGACCTTAGATATAGATATATGCATAGATAACACAAGTTGACCAATAGCGGATTTTTAAAGGATGAGACAATAATGGGGCAGGAAATAGCCTAAATCAGCCTAGATTAATTGGCTGATTGTTCATCAACACGGAAACAGATTGATCTACATCTATGATATAACTGTTTTATTACCTTGCCACAGAATTCAGAGTTCATCTGTGACCTCACTGCTCAACACTCCTCCTCCAATACCATCCACCATACCATACCATCACTAAGCAACCTCTTCTCTACAATACTTTGCAGGCTGTATCAAAACCTAATAGCACTACGTTAGAATTTATGGTCATCTACTCTGTAATGACTCATGCTTCGTCAATTCAAGCTCAAGTTCGAGGCTCTTATTTGTTTGTGTTGTTACTTCATGAGGAACTTTATTGTTCAATATCTGGAAAATTGTTATTGGCCTCAAACACTCACAACAAAGTCAATTAAAACCAACACAAGTAAGAACAGACATAAAGGAGCACAGACATGATCTGTATAAGATATACATGCAATTAAAGAAAACAGTTTACTATAACATACAGAGGGGCTGAGTGCAGTTTAGTTGGAGATGGAGGCTGATGAGGGTCACTGATCATTGATATGGGTGGTGCCGTGATGCACATGCTGCAGTTCCTTCTATTAAGTTAGCTGAGCACACTGGATTAAACTCTTGATTTTACAGCACAGTTAAAAAAACTATTTATACAACAGAAATATATAAATTTGTGATAGCAGACATAATCAACTCGAGTCAATAAATGTGTTCATTTATTGAAGAGCACCTCATAAACACACTCATTCAGTTAGTTCATGACCACAACAGGAACCCCTGGGAGGTCACTGAGGACTGGAACGACTGACTTAGCAAATCTGTCAATGGTACGACCCATCGAGGGCATGGATGGATTACCAAATGGACACACAGAGCCCGGCCCTGAAGTCACAGCCTCTCTGTGAAGTGACTGCTGTTAAGGTTTCTAATTCAGGATCAAAGGGCTAAAGGTCCCTCTGAAAAACTGAAGGAATAGCTAAAAAAGTCACTCTGATGTTGAGAAACCGTCATGACATCTTTGAAAGGAGCGTTTATCCCCTTGGGTTCTCTCAAGAATGTTTATTTCCAGTTCAGCTAATGACTTCTGAAGCTCCTAAAAGAAGTCGGACAACTTTGTAGTTCTGGTTTCACTTGACCACCAAGGACTGTGGTCAAGTGTTGTGAGCTGTCTATGTGAGTTCTCCTAATCTGTCCATGGTCTAGAGCAGTGGATCTCAGTGCAAGCGACTTCTGTGGCACCTTGGGGTGCCTTCAAGACAGCCTTTGGCTGCTGCAATATTTATTTACATTTTACTGTACATTTTAGTAATGTTTCACCACATGAACAAGGCGACATTTAGAGGAAGAAAAACACAATTAACATCGCTATCACCATATTTAAAATGCTCTTAAGCACATAATTATATCTCAGCAAAGTATAGTGACAGCTCATGGTTGCTAGTTGTCATAGTAACTAAACATGCTTGTGAGATTTTCAGGTGTACAGCAGTCAGGAATAGCAATGAAAAGATGTGCTACTCAAGGAAATGCCGATACAGCTCACCCCTTAAAACATCTAAGACCAAATCAAACCTATATATGGCCAAAAGAACTGAAAGACTGAACAGTAAAAGGAAAAACTGTCAAATTATGTGAAGTAAGCTCAAAAGACATCTCAAAACACCCTCTTTAGTGTGTGTATGAAGTAAACGAAAAGCAGAATCAGTTCAAAATGTCATAATGTTTACACTTGTTGTTTAGTTTAAGTTCCGTTCATCTGATCAGCAACATAAACCAGCTGAAATGAACAACTGAGAGTGCTGTTGATGATCACTGTTCTCACAGTGCAGTGGATAAAGTAAATAGAAAAGCTGCTCAAAGCTAAATAAAATGTGTGTGTTCAACGTTCCAAAGTCAGTTTGAACAAACATGTATCAGCACACATGTTTCACATCATTTCCTGTAAGAACACTGGTCCTTTTCGAATGCAATAACTTTGCATATCCTGTACAATTAGTATGTTATATGGAATTGTGATACATTGTAAGATGTGTACAGACATGCTAACAGCTTTGTGAAGCTAAATAATCATAATCAGTCATGCAAATTCATCTTCTGCAACAGTTGTCAAGATATTTTACAAAAACACAAGAATCAATCTCAAAGTCAGGCGATCCAGGCTGTAAGTCTTATTCTCTCAGGGCCGTGAATGTTTGTACAATCTGATCTGAAATAAATTTTAAAAAGAGAGAAGTAAGGCCTGGGTTCTAACCTCCACTCTCTCCACACGTGTAAACAACTTAACAAATTGTAAGGAACCCTCTCTGGAAGCTACTGATATAGGCGACATCAACAGTGTCTTGGTGGCCTGCACACCCGTACACACTCTGTGTCTCTCCCTTATACTGCCACAAACACATTGTAACACCATTCCCTTCAGGAGAGGGGATAAATCAGCTGGTTTGAACCTGGCAGTGTTGGTCCACGAGTTTTCCCTCTTGTCCTGTTCTACTTCCAGCTCACAGTCTGTGTTCATAATAGAAACTGAAGTTAGAATGTATTTCTTTCTCTCTGCACGCTCAAACATCCGATGCTGATTCTGGGAAATGAAATGCCACCACTGAAGCGGCAAATTCTATGAAAAATGGAATTCCTTCAAATAGAAACTAAAGCATGCTCTCAGCTGACCTTTGACTTGAGGCACTTTGCTCTTTTCCTCTGATTGAACTTTCAATATATTCAAATCCTGAGAGGAGTTCTTAAAATCTCTGCCTGCAGTTACTTTAAAAAGCAAAAAATAAACACTAACTATTAATTATGAACATGGAAATGTTACGCAAGAGTCCTTAACTAATGTGAGTACGCAAAGTGTTCATTTCTACCCAGATTCAATGAGAGGTTACTTTTTTTAACGCGCCAGTGCTTAAAAAGCATGTGCAAAGCAACAAATCGTAGCAGGTTATCTAGTGCATGCCTGCTACAAAATATGTTTGTTTACTGAAAATTTGGATTAGGAGATGTAGTTGCTGCCTGAATTATGTTCAATGGCAGCATTTTTTTTTTCAATCCATTTAGTCTAATGTACCCCTAATGTCCACTGGATCCAGAAAACCTTGTCTTTGCATGCATTATGTAAGCAAGGTCAATAACTAATGAAATGCATAGTTAAATATTTATTTCATGTAAACTGTTAATAAATAAACCTATTCGTGAACTTCAGGCTGCAGAGACGCTGCCCCAGCTAAAATGGACTTGGTTGTAAAGTTAGCGGAGCGAAGAAAAGAGCCTTGAGTGTGACACCCAGCTTACGGGTCCAGTGGGCTTTGGCGCACTGGCTGGAATGACAACAGATCGTCTCAGGAAACCACAGAAATTGAGGGTTATACTGCATAAGTCTTAGTGAGGAGTTTGGGGTACATAGATCAGTGTCCAAAGCACAGGACTTTGACAGCAGAGGCTGGGGTTCACTGGGGTAGCTCTAGATTGTTGAAACACAGATATTGAACAAGGATAAGAAGCTACAGCCATGCTAGTGGCTCTGTGAGGCTGTATGCATGCTCACAATGACAGTGTTTGCAGCGTAATGTTTGGCAGGTTTACCATGCTCATAGTGTAGCGTGTTTGCATGGTATGTATTACAAAACATGAAATAGCATAAAGTTAAACTAGTTTATCCTCAGGGAGACATGAATGTTTATACAAATGTATTGACAATCAATCCTATAGTTATTGATATTGAGATATTTCACTTAAAACCACAAATCTCAACCTTATGGTGCTGGAGGAAAAGTTAAGGGATCACCAAAGGCACTGGAATTCATCATCTGAGGACCATGAACGTACAACATTTTGTGTCAATCCAATTACTAGACTCAGACATTCAACTAGATAAGTGAACTTTGACCTGCTAGTGGGTGTTTAAAGAAGTTTGGACCACTGAATAACTCTTTCAGCTTAGCTAACCATCCGGCTAACCCTAGACCCACAACGCTACCAGTGCTAATAACTTTGTTCTGTGCTTCTTGTCAGCATTTGACACAATCTGTCCTGAACCCTTCATAGGCTTTTAGTTGCCAAAACATGGCAACATAACAAAATGTTCCCCATGCTTTGGTCGCTTGTAGCATATTTTGTAAGGAAAACATACCAAATGCATTGACAGTGAACAGTTTGTAGATGCGTTTAATATAAAGAAACTCAATGTAAAAAGTGTAATCCATGACATTTCCAACAAAAATGGCAATTAGCCGTATATGAATGTACTGTTGTAGGAGGCTGGGTTGCCAGTCCCATCTGAATCTAATGCTACGTGGTTAAATTTTCAGTCATTTTATTCTCAAAGCTGTCAGTGTTATGATGCACATATTTTTTACTGCACCACATTCTTATGAAAATGCCTTGAAATAAACAGCTTTCTTCCTCTGGGATATTGAAAGGCAAGACATCAAAGGAGTGCGATGCACTGAAGGTGAGTGCATTGCTCGCATTAAATAATACAGCTATAAAGATCAAAATTTAATGCATCTCCTACTCATCAAGACTCATTTGTGATTTAAAGCACTTCTCCAGGAATAAAAACAGCCTAATTTCTGAATGAAGATCATGCCCAGATTGCCTGAGAGAAGACTGAGAGTCGGTTTGAACAGTTTTTTTTGTGACAGAACAAAGGTAAGATATTCTGAGTCTATTTTAATGCCTTTGAAATAAATTAAGCTTATCAAATATGGGGGCTTATTGATGCAGAACTTTTTGCCCTCTAAATCATAGCTTATTTGATCTTACATAAAGGAGTTATCTCCCTTGCGCTGGCTCTGGAAATTTAACAATTATATCAAACACATGAAACCCATCATCTCGACAGTTTCAGCCGTGCTAATGGTCAATTAGCAGAGTCATGTTTGTAGATTATGTGTACTCGCTGCGGACTTTCAGACTGTGTTGGTATCCAAATACACACTGCATGAAGGGAATATTAAGATAATATCAACATTCTTATGATGTGATATTTTAGCCCCAACTAGTGTGTCTCTGTGAAACACTGTGGGGATGTTTAATTATTCAGAGAACACCAAACTCTAGTGTTGTCTTTGGGTCACTCTTCAGGTTAAAAAACAGTTCTTACAGACACAGAAAGAGATATTGTATTATATTACTGTACTTGGCTCAAATATAGGATGACACTAATTATTTTCCAATACCTCTTTCTGGAAAAAGACCCTTTGAAGAAAACGGTTATTAGAATAGCTGTTTGGGAAAGACACTGAGGCACCATTAGTCCAAAAATAAGATGTCCCTCATCCTTGATGCCATCCCTTTTCAAAATGCCAAGGTATATTTTCAACAAAGCATCTAATTTTACATGTTAACTATGCCCACATTGTCCTTTCAGGTGTTTGGGAGCAGTTCAAAAGTTCAACTTTTGCTGCAACTCAATGTAACATCATCTGGCTACCTCAAACTGGACTTTCATTGTCTCACCTGTAGACTACCTTTAAACAACACGTACCCACCAACACCCAACGCCCTGCGCTGTTTTGATAACTGCAACACAGATGGTTCTGTAAGAAGTTGAATGTGGCTCAAGTTTGCCAGCAGTGCACTGCATCATTTATCAAAGTGCTGCTTTGGCCAATCAAATACATGCAATGGAACGTTCCTCGGGCTTTAGAACACGGATGCCTTATTTCTACCTTTTACCTCGCCATTGTCGCAGTGAAAGTCTTTTTGCCAATGTGACTTTCCAGACTTTTAATATCCTCTCTTTAAGTGGCACAAGCTGCTGTGCATCGCTTTGGCATCTGAGGAGCTTTCAAATGTATGTATCTGTAAGTCAACCTGGACTTGATTTGCATCGCATTTAACCTGCAATAACTGATTATTTTTTGGCTACAAGGGGGCAGTGTAAACAAACTGTACACACAACATTGACATATTATCACCATTTACAGTTGAAATTGTTTAAATATAGAACTTTTGTGTCAGTTGTAGTGTGTGTTTTATTTTCTTTTGTCTTTTCTAATGTGTGTATATAATTTGTATTTGTATATGTAAGGACCCACCGTTGCTTTATTACACATTCCAGCAGTTACAGAGATTATCACCCATTTGGAGTCTGTTTCTGGTCACCTGACAATGTAAGTTCAATAGTTGTTAGCAGCTAGTGTGCAAGAACAGATAAAACCAATGTAGCTTGTAATGCATGCACAAGTTTGTTGTTTAATTTGCTGTCAGAAGGATGCAAAGTAAATGCGATGTTTATTGCTCCACTCAGATTGTTACTTTCTTTGATTCATATTTTTCTATTTTTCATATTTAACTGTCCTCACTGACAATCTTTTGGTAAAGGCACTCCGCTTGTGTGAGTGTGTGATTATCTTCCAATTTTCTCAAACATCAAATATCAACACACGTCTTAGGCACACACACACACACACACTTTGGATTTCCATGTCCCTGTATGTCATTCAGAGGTATGGAGGCATTTCAGATATATTCAAAGGAGGAGAAGGCTGTTTGATAATGGTGCACCAGAGAGCAGCGTGAGGCAAATGAAATGAAAACAGTGAAAGGCATACAGTTCATTTCCCCGTGTTTGTTCGCAGTAAGACGAGGCGTATGCAACATATTGAGACACCTGCTGAGTCAGTGCTGGAGGGTGGGGGGTCATAAATTATGGAATGGGACCTTGAAACACAGTGTGATGCATTCGAAAACAGTACACCTGACGGCAGAGCATCAGGCAGGGGATATACATACTGATGACATGAACACGGTGTCAGTACAACAAGCTGGGGATTCTGGTGGCTCACTCCAGCTAGACAACCCATCCCCTTCAAGTATAAAACAAATACAAAAATACACTTTGTACCTTCGCATTATGAGGATGAGGAAGCTCTCAACATGCGATTTACAAAGGCGGGGCTGGTGTTGGTGGGCACATGCCAGGTTAAAGGATGGCTGTGTAGGATTTAGTGGCATCTGGTGGTGTAGTTACGGACTGCCGCCCACTCCACTTTAAACAAACCAGTGTCATAGATGGGCAATATTCATTTCAAAACACTTTGAATGTAACTTGCTGGGCATCTTGAGCCAGCAGGAAGAGGTGACTGATAAAAGATATTTTTTGGAGCTCACTGTTTGTGACTTCTTAGGTGTGTTTTTCTGTTCCTTTATAGAAGGGGAGGAGGAGGAGGAGGAGGAGTGGCAGAGGATGAACCTGAATCATCTCCCCCAGATTGCTATATAGAAGGCCGGATACATCAGTGCTTGTTCTCCCTCTCCTCCCCCTCCTTCCTGTAGAAGGAACTGACACTGGAACAAAGGAGCACACAGACACTAGTGAAGGAGCTAATAATAATAGCAATGTCTGATTTTCTCTACAATTACAATAAAAGCCCTGTGGACTGAGGGCATAAAGTACATACTCATGCTGAGGTAGGCATCCAAAACACAGAAGTCAGTGCTTTCACTTGATCTTCTATTCAGAAGTTCAAGTCAGTAAAGTCAACTTTACATATATAGCAGCTACTCTGTAAAGAAATAAATTGGAAACAATATTAAAACGCAAACTCACACAGAGAGGCCTTGGTATGTAAATGGGGGTTGCACTGAGGTTGAGGTTCAATCTGACATGACACACTCTTCCTCTCAGGTTTGAACTGCTAGAAAGTCATCAGTCATCAAATAACATCAGTTCACTAGTATAAATAAATGATTTGAAATATTTCACTGTCCACTCTTTGTTTAATCAGTGCTGATGGTTGGGACTTTTTTGACTCCGTTTCCACTGGCATTTTATTGGTGACAGTCTTTAGTTTCAACTAAGGTGGAGGAAACTAAATCATTAAATAAAAATGAAAGGACCCACAGTTAGCTAATTCAATAAGTTAAGATAGCTTATTTTACCTATGATAACTAAGTTAGATAACAAACTAGAAAGACAAATTGACCAATGGAGAGAGAGATAAACAAACAGACACATCTACAGAGAGATATAATTAAAGCTATATTGTTACAATTATGGTAAAATACAAGATAAAGTGACAACGATGACAGTGCACTTGCAAAAGCTTGGAGGATGACCTGTGTGTATAACACACATACAAAATAATGTATGTGTTATACATTTAAAAAAACAAAAAAACAAAACATTTTGTTCTTTTCAATTAAAGGTGTAACACTGTAGTCTACCAGAGAAAGAGGCAAATATACAAACATACATTAAATGGTTTGTTTGTAGAGTTGCATAAAACTATTCAGAAAAGTATGTATACAAAACATTGCAGGCTTTCTGCCAGTGTAGTTTTTCACTAAATGAGGCCTCATGTCTGTCATGAGGACATAGGTGACGTTATGCATACGCTGTCCGTTCGTTATACTGTCATTGGTGTTGCCCTGAAGCATTTTCTTTAATGTAATGACATCATATCCTGTTAGTGCTTCCATCTGCTTTAAATCATCAAAGAATGATTGAATGAGGTGGTACTTACTACTTACCTACTACCTACTTTTGTTTTTTCATATCATGTGACATTATCTCAAGAAAACAAAGTTTATTTATCTCAAGATCTCAAAATAATTATCTCATTATCTCGGGATAACATTTGTTATTTCCAGATAATGACCTAATATCTTGAGATCTCGAGAAAACAGATTAAATTTACTCGAGAACATGCATAAATTTGATCTTTTCTCGTGACATGAGATATTATTTATTATCAGTGTATATATGTCATTATATTTACATTCATATCAATGCACAGACACATCTAACTTGCTTGAGTTAGGTGATAATCTATCTGCTTTACTTCTCATAAAAGTAATGTTGTGAGGTAAAAAAAAAAGTACAAAAGCAGTTTGGAAAGTTTCCTCTGCAGAAGCTCAACATGAACTGTCACAACGCTGGGATTTCATATCTCAAAAAGAATTTAGAGAGTTGATTTTCATACTGCGCTGAAATAAATGTAAACCAAAGGAACCTCCAAGGTTGAAAATGTGCTGACTGGTAGAGGGTGTGAGCCAATCTCAACTTGTTGAGTCAGCTTTTAAAGCATTTGATCTTTGGTGATGATAACCATATATTATTGATCACATTTAAATTATTCTGTTTATCATTATAATCCCACAATTTTGTTAATTTTGTACAGCTGCAAAAGAATATGAGGAGCATATGTAAGACTTAACAGTACTGACTTCTTATCTTGTATATTTTCTCTCATGATGTTGGACATTGTGCTGCACAAAAATACCAAGACAGATTCCTTACATGTGAAAACCTACTTGGCAATGAACCACACTCTGATTCTTATCATCACACACAGTATACTCCTCTTATCTTAATTAAAAATAATGGACAATGAGCTAATAATTGTTTTAACAGAAAGCTGAGAAACACGCCGGTCTGCAGGGAGCCCTTAAGGAGGAGAGACGAGCCAAAGCTGCTCTCGAAGAAGCATTGAACAAGGAAGAAAGAGCTAAAGCTCAACAAATAGAAGGACTGAAAAGAATGACGTGCTCTTGCAAAGACTCAAGCAGCAAAGACTCAGGAGCAAGCTCAAAAAGAGTATTCACGTTGATATGGAGCTCATGATCTGATCTTAAGAAGTCAAAGAAGGAGTACCAGTAAATGACAGC
Organism: Argyrosomus regius; assembly: GCA_946959425.1. Taxonomy (NCBI): domain Eukaryota; kingdom Metazoa; phylum Chordata; class Actinopteri; family Sciaenidae; genus Argyrosomus; species Argyrosomus regius. Next base: position 184,830 of record CAMPSB010000034.1, read on the forward strand.
TGAGTTTGAAGAGGACAAGAAGGTGACGAGCTCAGAAATAATCTGGAAGACCTGAAGGAGGCCATACAGAAGGAGCGAACTGAACTGAATCACTCCCTGAAATGATCTATTCTCAGTCATTCATTCACTGAACGTACACACAGTGACCATGAACCCTGATACACACTCGCTCAAACAACCTCTCTCCCCCCTGTTCAGTTATGTGTCATTAAAAATATATATGCTGTACATAACAGGACTTTGAACTTTCAGTTTGCAAACAGTATCTTTCTCCATCTTACCTCACTAGTTTTTATAATATATGATAATTAATGAGGATATAAAAGATATGAGAAGAAAAACTCACACTAAACCACAAACAAACAAAAAAAAATGTATCCTAAAGAACTAAACTTTTGTGTGTGAGAGAGAACGTGTCCAGCAGTGGGTAAATATGCAGAGTATACCTGTTCTTCAGTATGCATTCACTTCTAAATCCCCTCTCATGTGTTCTACCAGATGGATTTTCTTCTCCCAGGACGGCGAAGGCATGACATATTTGTCCAATTTTCATGAGTGGATGGAGTAAAGAATAAAGAACACTTCACTCTAAATGCTTAATTATGTAATTGTCTCAATTATCAGTATTTATTACAAAATCTGCCCCTCTTCTGTGGCTAATGTTGATTTCATAATGATCCTTACTCCCTGCAGTCAAGCAGCAGATGTTAAGTGACAATGTGCAAATACTGCTGGTACATTGTCGTTGAGCTAAATATGCAAGAGTAGTCTTACATGTCACTGTTTATAACACCGGGTGTAAACCGTTTTCTCCGAGCACCACTACACCACCGTACAGCTTTACCCGTGTCATGAATCAGTTTATGCAGTTACACTGGGGTAAAAACTTCTAAGGATGTGTAAAGGCTCAGTAAAAAATAGGTTTGAACCCAAAAGCATGACTCCAGGCAGGTAAAATAAAAACTCCACTTGAGGTTGAAAGGCTAAAACCAGGCAGGCAGAGAAATGAGGCAAACTTATCCAAGAGGGGATCACACTGTAGAGCATAAATCCCAAAAAAATGTGTGTGTGAGTGTGTGTGTAGGGTTATAGTAGGCTCACCAGGTCGGCCTGGCCTCTCTAGGCTTTATGGCTGGCTTATTGGCTCATTAGCTCAGCACTCACTACAACTTTCTCATATCTCACACATGCATTTCCTTTCTTGACCTGATCTGATCTGTTGTTCTGTCGATGTAAGTTTTGTTTATACAACAGATCTGTTGCACAGACTCCCTCTTCTCAGCCTGTTTGTGACTCCTTGTGTGTATGCTTTCATTCTAATGGCAAATATGCCTTTCTGTGAGTCAAAGAGGCAATTATCCACTCATAACTGAGCATGCTGACTGGCATAAATTTTCCACCATGCCAGATCATTAAAGTCTGTCTTGCAGACCTTGCAAAAGACATTTTACATCTACAAAGGAGATTCTTTTAGTTCTATTTTTGTTTCTCAGCTGGTAGCAGAATATCTCAATCTTTTTAAGTTACCTCAGGAAAGCTAGGCGGTGGTCAAGGAATAAGCGATGACAATTACAGCTAGTATTCTGAACAGTTTCATTGCACTGTGTGTGGTACTAATACAAAACGTGCTGCTTTGAAAGATAATTTAGGATATTTTCATACTAGACCTTGTTTATCCTTGTTCCATCCATTCAAAAACGTCATTGCTTACTTAACTGTACATCCTTGCATAGCTCCAGGACTTTAGGAGCGATGACTCCCTTCATGCACACACCAATTCCAAAAGGTGATTAATCACTGTCGGCTCATATGGGTCACGTTGTGAAGTAAAATAGTTGATATAGGGCCAGAAAATGAGTATAAAGAGTGCAGATATATAACGAGTGTACAGCTGCTCTTAGAATGGAGCTGGAAATCTGGAGTAGATATGTTAAGTAGTAAAACATTATTACAGGGTGCTGTGAATTATGCTTTGTCAGAGATGCATTGCAGCTAAAGCGGGGACAGAATGCGTGATTTAAAGTCAAATTATTACTCTGATTTTGCTATCATGGTGTGTCTGCACTAGTCTGTTTAAAAGAAAGCATGTAATCTTTCGGAACTCTTTAGAAATCTTATAATTTATGACTTAAAATGTCTTTATTAAGATTCTGACAGGACTTACAATTTGGTTTGATATGAAGTTAATGTGTTACTTGTATAAAATTGCAGTACTTAGTTCTTGGTTCAAAATGTGTATTTGGGAAATATTTGTATTGATCATGCTGTATTAATGACAAAATGAAACCAACATGGAGCCAATAACTACTCATGTAGACTGTGTAGCCTGGTCAGATTTATCAAAGCACACCAGCTAGTGTGTAACAATGTGATGTATGGCCTCTCTTGTCTCATCAAAAAAAAAAAAAATGAAGAGCCCCATGGAAAGTGCCCCAAAAAAAATTGCAGTTCCTCAAACATCCACTTGAGGCTGGCTACAGAATGAGTCAGTCTCCATAAGTCCCCATGTTAAAATGTCCAACTTAACACAGCAGAAATAAACATGTTTACAGTCTGGTACAAAAAACTGTTTTGGTCTCTATAGAACTCATCTGTTCAAATTATATGAAGGGTTAACGTTGCATAATTAAGAACATGGCTGCTTTGGTTGACAGGTGGTTGCCGTCCTAGTTGGCTCCATTCAGCTGCCTCAGATTCACCCACAATTTACATTGTTGCTCATTTTTAGATCGATCTGGAGCCGGCAGAGGCAGGACTGCCAAGATGGTGGCGCCACCACACTGAGGTTCACAATGGCTCTTCGGAAACCTGTGGGTTACGTCGCAGAGACTACATCTTTTTACAGTGTATGATGGAAAGTCAGAAATGCTTGCCATCACCCATTACTGCTTTGTATTCACATTGTGAGCACCAATGTCAGGCCCATGTTTTTTTGTTTTTTGCCACTATGGACGTGAAATATGAATTTCCTTGAATTTCCTTCGGGATCAATAAAGTATCTATCTATCTATCTATCTATCTATCTATCTATCTATCTATCTATCTATCTATCTATCTCTCTATATGTCTTAATCTGCATTCATAACGGTCTTGAAAGGTCTTAAACTTGAAAACTGCAGAAAATCTTTCCTGCACTTTTGGTTTGCCAGTTAATACACTTCTTTTTAAAGATATTTTTTGCCCTTTATTTCAAGCTTTTATTTGAAAGAGACAGCTGAAGAAGTGACTAGCAACTGAGCTAACCAACACCCCAACCAGTTATTACTCTTACCACTAATGGACCGTCACCCCAGCCAGAAGTTTTAAAATTGAATTATGGCAGAATTTTTCAATGAAAGAAAAGAAAGAGAAGTATGTGAATCACAGGAGGAGACAAGGGCATGCAAATATGTGGAGAGAGGAGAAAGTAGAGGTGCAGGAACAGCAGAAAGGAGAAAGTAAGTTGATTGTTCGATGGACTGAGAGCGAGTGGGGAGAAAAGGTATGAAGTTGCACTGCAGAAAAAAGCCAACCATAGCAGGAATCTTTATCTTGTATCCAGCTTTATGAACCTCCGGAGTGTCCTACTCAGATCATAGCAGCAGATAACTGTTATACAGTTTTTCCATTGATCCGACACAAGTAAGGCTCATACTTCCACTGCAATTAACACAGTAATTAAAAGTATTATTGTAAAACAGAAAGGCAAAGTGCAGGATTCTCTCAAGAGCAGCAAAGAAGGGGGATGGAAAAAGCCAAGAGATAAATAAAAAGGCAGCAGGTAGAGGTGGGGGAGAGAGAGGGATATAAATAAGGTGAAAAGAAATTGTGAGAGGAGGTGAGAGTGGATTGATTGTTGCCCTGCAGCTCAGGAAACAATCATGGAGCAGGAGCGTTCATGACCTCCTGCAGAAGGCTTTATTACTCAGTGTTATCTGCTGTTGAGAGGATCCCCCAAAGTTATGCTGCTGAAGCCACTCTGTCCATTTCTGCAGACCAAGGGCCAGTCTACTAAAATGTAGTGCGATTGTTAGCTGATAACTCCAATTTACTTAAATGGTAATGTCAGTTGTGGTGCCTGTTGTGTTACATTCAGCATAATGTCATCTCTCCTGGCTCCCAATCTACCTGATCTCAATCAGCTCATCATCAAAAAACAATCCATCCATAAAAAAATCAATGAAAACACTGTTTTATTGCCATGTGTGTATACGTATACCATGAGAAATATCACAAGCAAAAACACAACATAAGAACAACAGTTTGTTACCCTTAGCTACATCCCAACTAAATCATCATCTATATCACAAATAATAACATCATCTTCAGCTGTGCTTGTTGACTTTTATAATGGTTTGCTGTGTTAGAACGAACACATTTGCCAGCTGCTTCCAAGGTAGCCATTGTCTGACCAACTGCTGCTACAGTGTCTAAAAGGATTTAGGCAGGCCTGATCCGCAAAGCCCTAAAACCTTGACCTGAGCAGGACCACAGTTACATACATGCTTGCAAATCTACCTCAGCTCCAGGTGCCATCCAACTTCTGCTACAGTGGCTACTGGGTCTTGGATTGGACCAGTCAAAATGCAGCAAATTCATGACTTGATTTGCTTGGATGGAGCCTGTTACATACAGCAAGTACTCTAATCTAAGCAACACAGGACAACTATTTTGTCAGTGCCTTCGACTGTTTAGTTATGTTTAGACAAAAAAAGGCTAAGGCTTAGGGAATATGTATGGTTCAAGGAAAGATTTACTGTTTGTAGGAAATGAGACATGAATAATGGTCTACCTTGTAAAAGTAATACCATCCACCCTGACAACCTCGCTAGGAGGAGCTGGGTTGGACATTGAATTTTTCAAGATAGTCAACCCTAGCAGATTTCACTGCAGGTCGTGTTATATCTGCATGATTTATGAGATCTTTGCTGCCACAAATGATACATAAATAAAAACGATTCTAAGAAATGTTCGACAGCTGTAAGTGAGCCAAAAGTTGGATAGTTAAACGCAAAATAAACTTTTTTTTTTTCAGTTCATTATTCATTAATTCATTACTATCTAGTCATACATACATTTTGCTGGTGGCATTTGTTGTGACTGATACAGTGGTTTTCCAATATAGGATGATGTTAACTTGTAATTTAAAATTGGAAATCAATCGGCCAGTGTTGTCTATCTTAGCCTTTAATGATTTTATGTATGGTAAAATTAATGAATATTTTCAGGGTTATCTGTGGTTTGACCTCAAGCCCAACGCATTAAGATATTTTGAAAGAGTTTTAGTGTCCCCTGGTCTGAGTGCTGTTTCACAGAATATGCCATCTCATCACTTTGGGGAATTTCTGTCTCGGAAATAGTCAAAATTGAAGATGAATATAAGCACAAAATATGGTCTTTCAGCATCTTCAGTCTAGAAGTATCAGCATCCGTTTTAACTTTAAAAAATCCCTCATCAGTCAAAGCACAGTGGCACCGCACAGTTGGAGACTGATTCTAATTGAGAGACTCTTCAGTCCTCTAGTTCTTTTAGTTTAAGATAAAACAGTCTTTATTTTGCAGAGAGGGAAACAGTGAGGGGAAGTGAGAGAAGGCGATAATTAATCAAAGCTAACATGTGTCCTCTGGTGTCACAGTGCAGTGTTATAATCCTTTTCAATGATCCACAGCTAATGAATGACGCTCCTGCACTTGTCTTTAGAAGTGACAGCTAATGGCAGCCGAGTCTCTTGCCAGCAGTTAGAAAGCAGCCGAGGATATTTCTTCCTTTCTCCTACATGCCACGCTGTCTTTCTGTTTCCTTATTGCTTCCCTCCTCTTTCATTTTGTCCCACTTTTCCTCCCACCCTCACTTCATCATGTGGGGAGGCAATGATTGAGTTTCGGATCAGTTTTTAGGGCTGAAATATTTTTGTTAAGTTGAGGTTGAAGCTGCTGTAATCAGTTTTATATTGAATTTGGGTCAAATGATGAGTAGTTACAAGTGTTGCACATAGTTATTAACCCACAGAGAATTACCCCCTTAGGAGCCTTTTAGTGCCTTTCATCTCATTGTTTTGGTTTAATATCTCATCAACCTGACTTCCAACAGTTAAAAAGCTCTATTAAATTCACTGTACCCTGCACAGAGCCTTTTAGCCTCTTTCAGTCCATTGTTTTTGGTTTTCATGGCCCACAATTTTTTCTGTTATGGTTCAGTATCGCAGCAGTCATCAACCTGGTTTGCAGCAGCATCAGACAGCTATTTTTAGTGAATAACATCAGATTGAGTGTACACTACTTGTTTAGCACCAAATAGCAGACAGACAAAGTCAGCAACAAGCTAATGAACTTAAGACGGGCATCCTGGCAGCTTGGAATGTGACTGCCAGATACCGTTCCCCCTCTGTTCCACAGGAAAGGAGGCTCACACATCTTTCAAATTCACACTGCTGACTTCTTTCCCCGCAACAGATAAGCTCTGTGATTTTTAGGCTGATATCATTAGATTTGACCATTTAAGACGGGGGGAATGCATCCTGGCAGCTTGGAATTGTCACACCGGTATGTCAAGTTGAGTTTTTTTGTCCTGTCTCCATGTTTGTCTTGTCATTTCCTGTTTTATTTTGAAAAGTAACTCTCCTCTCGTTCCAGGTCACTTGCCCTTCCTCATGTGCCTCAGTCTGATTGTCTTCCCTGATTCCTGATTGTGTCCACCTGTTTCCCTTTTCCCCCCATGTGTGCTTATAGTCTGCGTCTCCCTTTGTCCTGTGCCAGTGTGTCTTGTCTTCAGTCAAGAGCCACCAGTCACTCGGTTTAGTCACAGTTCGAGAATCGCTCACAGTTGTCTGCCTCGTCAGAGGGTTTTTTGTTGGCCTTTTGCCGTTGAATTTTCATAGCCTGTTTAAGTTACTTGTTTTCGTTCCTGATTGTAGTTTTTTCCCTCCCCAGAGGTGTTTTTTGTTTAGAGCTGTTTTTGTTTTCCCCTTTTAGACAGAAGGGTTTTCAGTTGTAGTTTTCATAGCCATCCCTCCTTTTCGAGGCGCCTTCTGTTGTATGTTCTCCTTTTTGCGGCCTGAATAAAGCCATTGACAGCTCTACCCCATCTCTGCATCCGAGTCCTATCTCTGAGTCCCGGGCTTGATAGGAATGTGACTGCCAGTTATCGTTCCCCCTCTGTTCCACAGGAAAGGATGCTCACACATCTTTCAAATTCACACTGCTGACTTCATTCCCCGCAACAGATAAGCCCTGTGATTTTCAGGCTGAATTCATTAGATTTGACCATTTAATGGAGAATTTAGCAACTAAAGAGTGTTTTCATCAGTTTGTAAACAGCAAAGTAATATTGGATTTGGTATCCAAAAACATGACCGCATTGTTGTTATGACTGTTGTGGGAATAAGCAGCTGTTTGCTAACACATAATTTTATGTATAATAATTGCATTTACAGCTTTTTGCACAGCCCAAAGTGTTCAATTAATGGAAGTTTAAATGTTTTATTTAGTTTAGTTAGTTTAGTTTTCACTTCCCTGGATTCCCACAACCCTGGATGATTCCAGATTTTGTAACATGGGTCTTATTTTCATACTTTGGTTATCACATCTATTAATTATGATAATGTTGTACCCAACTTAGTAATTGAGATCTGGAAACACTGAGACATAAAAGTCTGACAAGGCAGGAAACACAAGCATTCAGACAGATTTTAAAGAAGCTGAGGGTTAGATGATCTAACCCAAAGTCTCTAATGTTGTCAAAGTCTTATCCAAGTTAGTTGCTCATCACTGAATGCTGAACATTGCAGTTGACGCTGTAAAAGCATAGTGTTTTGCTTACACACTCAAAAAGTCCATTTACCGCCTGCTCATTAAACATCCAGGCTGTATAACAAAGCATATTTGCATATATGGTTTCTTTTTCATAAAAAACTGCAATGAAATGCATTGTTAATATTTTTTTATTAGTAAAAGGAATTAAAAAAAGGGAGGGGTGTGTCGGTGTCTGTGTTTGATTGACAGCAGCTGGCAGGCTGCCAAAGGGCCAGCGTTAATGAGAAACAACTTCTGCCGTAGCCTACATGTGACGGGCACACAGTGTTGTTAGTGGTATTGAAGAATAAAGAGCGCCCCAGCATCTAACAGGACCCGAGTGACATTTGCAGGTATGTTTACATGCTGTTCAGTGTGGTGCAGCTGAGAAGCTAATTAGCTATCCTAGCCTGCAAACTGATGTTGGCAGCGCAGTGCAGTTTTTCCTCTGTGTGCTCGCTTGGAGGCTCGTTCAACAAACTGAGTTGCAGCACAAGACGTGTAAGTTAGATAAGAAGTAAGACTTCAGTTGGAAAGCTAATGTGGCTAATAAATATGTTTGTCTCATGTTCATGTCAAGTCTGTAGTCCTAATTTTTGTGACTGAGTCTGATGCTGTGGTCCGAGTAGTAGACTTTCAGGAAGCTTCCTAACTGAATGAAATGACCCGGAAGTATCTAAGTGGGAGCCATGATAAGAGCTGGACAGATGCTTCCCTTCTTATCTGCTTTAGCATATGATGCAGTGGACCATCCTTTTTTAAAAGAAAGGAGATGAGGCTGTCCCTCAGTTCCTTGCAGCAGACCCATGTCAAAAACATCCACCATCACATGATTAGGTAGCCTAGTGTGAGTCAGAAGGACACGAATGTCTGCACCAGTCGAATTCTCTTAGCACTGTGGTTGTCCTCATGAATTCTCTCTTGACCTAATGATGAACTTACAATACGATGGACAGAATGTATTTTTTTGACTATTCAACTACAGCCAAAGTCTCAACAGCTCTGAACAAAACAACCTTATTTAGTTGTAACACAAAGTTAGGTGGAAACAAAATATCGATGAGGTTATGGTAAATTAGTCCACATGTTTCACAATTTTTTTTTTTTTTTTTTTTTTAAAACAACCCTTAACATTCAAGTAATTATGTTTGTGTTTTTTTCTTAGCATTAACTGTATCATCGGGTTCTACTGGGAACATAAACACACACTTTTCTGTCATCATGTAAATCTGGGCAGCTCTACACACTCACCGCGCAAGTTATAGTGGGTTCCACGTTGCCCTCGTGTCAAAGCAGTGTTTATGACTTCAATAAGAGGATCAAGCAGAACTACCGTTCTGTTGGAAGTCTCACCTTATTATATTTAATTGACAGTTTATGGCACACAGCCCCGCCCCCCTAACAAATCTCAGTGTAACCCCTGTAAACGTATACTTTCCATGCACGTATAAGTGAGAATTGTAATGCTTGCATTAAAGTCATCCTGGGTTCTGCAGAACTGTCTGAGAGAGAGGTGATTTTGGACAAGGACAAATTTCCCATGAGCGAGCAGGCTTCTGATTGTGTCACTCATGAAACAAAATGTTTACTCTTTACCTTTTTTTTTTCATTCCTGACGTTTTCCTGCACCTACCATCCCCGCCTTCACTTTCTTCCTCTTTCTGTAACCTCCGCCTCATTGCCCCGATGTAGGGGGCTTCATTAGAGACTTCTCTCACAAATGTCTCTACAATGAGACATCAGGAGTAAAGAACCTATTTGTATCCTTGCTAATGAGGCTGAGTGAGTCCATCCCTCCTGGTGAGTGTGCAAGCACACACTCATGCACACACACAGCCCATGAACCATCCCTCCCCACAGTGTGAGTCTACAGACCAAGGGAATATAATATTCTCTTTTTCTCCATATCAGGCCTGTCGGAGGCTCTCCTCACTGCTATTTACTTTGGTTGAGGCTTTTCAAATTGAGAGCATTATCTGCTGTTGATGGAGCTATAATTATAGAGCCTCAGCAGTCACTCCAGAGAGCAGCCTGCACTGTTTCATCATGGCAACAAAACTGGAGGCTGGCAAAAAGCATCAGGGCAAAGGAAAGTAGAATTAAGAAAAGCAAGAATTACTGTTGAAGCACCAATGGAGGTTTACTCTGTATTGATAATGTATGCCTCATAGTTTCATGCAGAGTCTAAAGAGTTGTGTAAATTTAAAATAAGTCACAATTTAGACTTTTGGCAGCCAGGCACCAGACAGCTATCCCGACTTCATGTTTAATACTTATGACTGCCTCACAAAATGTTTTTTCCCCATGTGATTTTATTTTATTTTATAGTGATTAATTCATTTTCTAGCAAGGCTACAAAATTGGAGTATGTATATACTTAGTAAAGACTAACAACACTATGATTTACCATGGTGCACCTGACACCAACAAGTCTTGTTTTGAAACTAAATCAAACTCTGTCCTGGGCGACAGATCATTTCAAGAGAGTCATAAAACAGTTTTTTCATTGAGTTTGGTATGACTGCTTTTTGTCCCATCTGCAAGGCGAAAGCTCTTGTTCTCCTGGAATACAAGCAACATTACTCAGCAAATGTAGGGTAATATGCTGGGCTATAGTTACGAGGTAGAAGAGAGGCAAAGACAAGTTGCACAGCTTGTTAGTAATTTATGGAATTTATTTTTGCCCCCAAGGCAGTGTTTCCCAGTTTAAGATAATTTTTATCTGACTGGGCAGGTAAATGTTGTTTGGGAGAAATTCTGACGACTTGAACTACTTTTTCTACCATTTGTTTGGTTGTAAGGGCACCGACATTTAACTTTAAGGATTGCTAGTCTAGGCCACAGAGCTAAGGGGAAACTCTGAGGGGCTCCTAGTACCATAGGGCAAACCCAGCAGTGGCCATTGCTGTTAAGTCTGTTGTGTCCTTAAGATAATGTTGGCTGGAACTCCATCTGACATCCAAAATGATATAAAAAAACAAAAAAAAGTTTCAGATCCCTGTATTAGAATCTCAATCCAGACCTCAACCCAGTAAGATGGCAGGGAATTAGGGGAGACGTGCTGAGGATACCTCTCGCCCAAAGTCAGCTGGGATAGGCTCCAGCCACACCGTGATCCTGATGAGGATAAGCGGCTACAGATAATGGATGGATGAATGGATGGATGTGCTGAGGATGTGAAGGCTCATGGTTGATGCCTTAACCCCTTGGACACCAGGTTACTGCCAAGTTAAGGGTTTTTAGAGCGCTATCCAAAGCACTCACAAATGATACTAAGCTAACCCATTCACACACAGACGTCACAGCCACGTCATCTAAGCAATCTGGGATTTAGTATCTTGCTCAAAGATACTTTGACTGGACTGGGGGAGCCAGGAATCGAACCAGAACCCTCCCATTTCTGGACAACCCAATTTAAATAATTGTGAAACAATGGTTGTATGTACCCTGCACATCTAAAAAAAACATTCTATTTCAGTCAAATTTAGTCCAACTATTCTGCAAATCCAATACTTATTTGATTCACCGAGAAGAACATTCAACTGATCCTTTTTAATTAGACAAAGTCAACAACACAACACAACACAACACAACACAAAAAAAAAAAACATTATTTTCTTGTTGATTCAGAGTGTTTAATACCAAAACTCCATCACCACCAACAAAAAAAACTTAAAGATCTAAGCTGGATGTACATAATCTTTTTAGTTAACACATAGTGATGCCAATCCCATAAAATGCTCCCAGCAGAGTGAGTATACAGACTGATCTGTGTTTTACTGCTGCTTTTCTACAACTTTACTTTATTGGTCTTCAGATAGTTAATCAGCATGAAATGTGGGTATCATGCTGAAAGCCCTTTATTGAAGACAGGCCAGACGATCCTCTATAAAGGTGACAGATTACAATAACATCTTCACCCTACTTCTGTGTCTTTATGGGCTGAAAGCATGAAGCTAAAGCCAGTAAAAAAGTAATATTACAACTGGACACCAAAGCACAGTAAATGTGCCAGAACAAGAATCCTCATGAGGAGACAGTACATGTATCAAAAGTTGTATGATATTCTACCAAAGTGAGCTTTCAGTCACCAATTGTACAGAGTATAAAAAAGACAGTGGTGATTGAGTCTAGCACTGCAGTCCCAAGTGCATAAATAAGAGAATGAAACCTCTTCAAAACTGTTCATTTTTGCTGGTAATTTCAGATTGGCCAGTGAAGAAATGATAAAAATCGAGAGAAAGAGAACACTTTCAAGATGTACCGTGTGGCAGAAGAAAAATCAATTTTTATAGGCTTGAGTTTATAGATGAATTGTGCTCTGCGCCTGAAAATGGTGTTTTGAAGCTCATCATCGCATGGTTATCAGACATTTGGAAAAAAGAAGAAGAATAAATAAATAAAAACCATAAAACCACCAGCTGTCCGAAAAAAAGGAGCCAGAGTGTGTCTGGTCCTTACATAAAAGCATGTTGCTTCAATCACTATTACAGTTGAATTTCTCTCTTCCCCTCTCCTGAGCTTCCCCTTAGTTGAAATTACAGTTATTTGTGAGGAACCAGTTGTCACTTTCACTGCACCTTGAGTACTAACACAGTCACATTTTTATCCAGATTGTTGATTGGAAACTTAAACAGGAGTTCAGAGTGTTCAGAATTATTGGATGGGACCTTCTGTGTGACACAAAGACAGTCGAGATGTGGGAGCTTAAAATTGTTTGTAATTGTAAAACACTTCATATCTTCATTCTCCTGGCTTTGATTGTTTTGAATGACAGGATTTACTGCTTTTCTATCTTTGTAAATGACAGAGCTTTAGCTTTTGAACTGTTGTAAAGACTTTTACAACCAACATTAGCTCTACTTCATTCAGTGCCCAGTGAAATAACTTTGGATATTGCAAACTCATCTACATTTTGCATAACTAAGCAGCCTTACCCAGAACACTGGTTGACCAACATAGACAGTAAATGAGATTGAGGGAGCGCCAAGAAAGCCAATTGTTTCTGGTGGTATTCCTCTTAAATTTTTTGCTGCAACACCTGATTTGGTTTGAACATGGTCTAAGTAACACAAAACACTAAGAACAACTCAAGCTGATTGAAATGTTATTAAAAGTATTTGGTCAGAAAGGTACCAAACGCATTTTTTAAAAATGGACAGATGATGGTGCTACGTACATAACCAGTGTCATTAAAATTCGTGCTCAGGAGGACATGAATCTCAATCCATTCAATGGTTGTTAAGATATTAAAAGACAAATATGACAACATGCTAGTGGAAAAGTCAGACAATCACTGATTCATCCTCTGAGAAACATTCATGTCTGTAAACAGTTTTTAGTCTGGATCAAAGTTGTGTGACACTGCCATTTGTAGATAAAGCTTCTGTTTGTGTGTGCCATGAAGGCTGTAATGTTTTTAAAGGAGCAGTGTGTATCATTTTTAAACATCACTATATCACTGTCAAAATATAGTACTATCTTGATACGTTTACTGTGAACAAATGGAACCACGGTGGAGGAGATTGGTAGTCTCTGTCTGTCACTGTATGGTGTCGTTAACGCCAGCGTTTCCACAAATTATCACCCAGCTATAAACCTTGTTTGTCGATTTGATGCAGAGTCATAAATTTCTACCACTACTATGCTTCATTTAACAGTCAGAAAGCAGTAAAAAAAATCACTAAAATATATGTAATATAACATTATATATAGACACTGAAGTTAGCGCCTGGGTAACACCTTCCACACTTAAAGAACAAAATTAACAGATTACATAGTATACACATGGCAAAGGTGACTGATGACATGTATTATGTTCAGTATGAATAGGCTTGACATACAGCTGGTCCCATGTTAAAATTATTAAAAAATCAGAATAGTATTTGATATCGATATTAAATCTAGCACTCTCTAAAGGCCTATATGTTCATGTACAGGTCACACCTCATCTCTCTCTGCATCATTGTAATCTGCACATGAATGTAAAGTTAGAAAAGTTTTGTGCAGGACTTCCCTGACAGGCTTCACTGCACATTCTCTCTTCTCGGCCTCTGGAAAATGTATTCTGTTGTTTGCTGTGGACGGTCAGCGTTTTCGTTAACGTGCAGGCCTGACAGGTGAAGTTTTGGGTGAAAAGCAAAACCTACAGCTATGGCAGACAGCATACATATATTATGTAAATGAATATACACATATTGAGACAACAGTGTATTATTTTCCTGCATTGCATTTCAAGGACAGTAAACAACATTACCGGGAGTGTAACCTAGAATTGACACAAAAATCCTCCAGTGATAAGTGATAAGATACTCTTTTTTTGACCAAACCACAGTTGGTGATTGAACAGTGGAAAGCCAAACTAAGGTTTCATTGAGTTTTATTTTATATCTGAGTGTGAGTGAAGTGTTACAATGGTACAAAGTAAAATAGCTGTTTTTGTCAATGAAGTCTGGTGACACTGCACAGAGTGATAGTACTGCTGTTTCTGGTTAAACAAAAGGAATCTTATGGCCCTTTCAGACACAATGCAACAATGGCAGCCTTGTGCTCTAAAACCCATTGTTTTCAATGGCATGCATTGCACCACTACGTTATTTTAAAAAAAAAAAATGCTGTGCAGAGCAAAACTGCCTTGTGCCTTTTGTGCCCAAAGTTCAACCAGGGTGAACTCAAATCGCGTTGTGTCTGAAGGGAATTTGAAAGGGCCATTACTCTTTCACAAAAAGGTCTGTCTCTGTAGGGATACTCCATAATGTCATCAAACACTTATCATAACAATCTGATTCCATCAGTGGCAAAAGCAAGCACTTAAACAGATTAGCGTTTAGCCATGCACAATTGAAACTAAGGCTTATGATGCTCAGACGTTTCGCAGTTAGCAGACCTCTCGTTCAATACTGGAACAATTTTAAAAATTCTTTTCCCATTCCCAAAAATATAGGAGATCGTTTAGCTCAGTTGGTAGAGCAGCTGCCCCATGTACAAAGGCTCAGTCCTTGTCGCGGCAGCCCAGTGTTCGAATCCGACCTGTGGCTCTTTCCTGCATGTCATTCCCCATCTCTCTCTCTCTCCACATTCTCTTCAGCTGTCTCTATCAAATAAAGCTCAAAAAGGCCAAAAAAAATCTTTAAAAAAAAAAAAAATATATATATATATATAGGAGATGGAAAAGTAGATGGAAGTGGTTAAGGTGAAAAAACACAAATTGATTTGTATTTTTACGGTCAGCCATCTTTTATGTTTGTTTACTGTTGTGTACCTGGAGCTCTTGAAGGTCTGATGTTGGAAATCACAATCGCAGATTCTGACCTCCGACTATGACTGGAATGAAGTGTATGATAGTGATTAGTGAAGTGAGGTTGGTAGTTTTTACATTTTAACAGCACGGAATCAAAACAGTAGTCACAAATACAACTATGCTTCACCTCAATCAAAATGAGCTCTAAATGGGACATCAAGGTTTGATGTAATAAATGTAATAAGAATGAATTAAAGCAGGGACTGAATCATCTGTTCTGAAGACTTTGTGTGAACTGTTGTGTATTGATGTTCCATTGACTGATAAATAAAATGATTTGCCTCAGTTTGCTTCCTTCAAACAGTCTTTGTGTTTTTTAAATCGGTTGCAAAACATGAAAATAATGCATAATCATAATATGTGATGTCTGTGATAGAACAGCCTCACCACATAACTTCTAATTCCTTCAATTCTCTGATTACACAGAAATAAAACAAAAGACACAAAATAATTTATTATGAACAACAGAAGTGTTTTATTTTGAAATATGAAAATTCTCCTATATGGAGGTTTTTGATGGCAATAGCGCCACAGAAAAAAAAAAAGATTTGTCCTGAAGTTCCTGAGTATTTATGATGGATGACAGTTTCAAGGTTGGGACGAAAACAATTTGTTGACTCATGCATTGATCATGATTTTTTGTGAATGGACATTGTGATGATTAGCACTTTGTAATCTCAGTGGTCGTTCCTACTCAGTATTGTGTACTGTCAGTATTTAGACCTTCCCTGCACACTCTGCAGGCAATATGTGAAGAAGTGTGGCATTTGGTAAAAGAGAAAAAAAGATATAGAAATGAACATACACATTTACATGTAAACGCACAAAAAGAAAAGAAAAAAATTCTGGGCCCACTGTTTGAACATGTACATATATATCAGCTATCATGACATGACAATGAGTTTTCTGCCTCCTGCTGCTTCACATCCGCGATGAAAACCTGTTAGTGCACTGTGCTGTAGGAGGAAATACAGAAACCACTGATCTCATTTTTACCAGTGCAGCAAAGCTGTAATGTATCCAAAGAACAGGAGCTGGAATGCTTATAAAGGCCTTAGATCCTTAAAAGGTAGATCCTTAAAAAGTCCTACATTCTCACGAGTAAACATACTCACCATGCACAATAGGCCCTTTTATTATGTTATGGATTTATTAATGATGCATTCACAGACGGTACTTTTATGTTGCATCTGGTGATGGTGAAGCAAATGTTAACCAGCTTATATACTACTATAAAAGTTTGCACGCTGTGTAAAATGTAAATAGAAACCAAATTTGCTGATGTGCATAACATTGAAACCCTATATGTTATTAAAAATAATACATGTTACTGGCATCAAATTCAAAATGGGCATATCCTTTTCCAAAAAACAAGTTTTGACATTTGTCTTTGTGTTATTTTCTTTGTGCTTTTTTTTTTTTTTTTTTGGAACAAAATCTCTCTCTCTTAAAGAAACAAGTATTTATTTTGGCCAAATTCACCATGAAGTCCATAGTACCACATCACTTTGGTAGTCCAAACTAATCCATTTTTTCCATTCATTAACCTGTCTTGCCATTGATGTAGAGTGGGTGGAAGTGGTTTGAGCCAAGACAAAGTTGTTGTTTTGTTTTTTTTTTGCCACCGATAAGATGATATGCAACAAGTAAATCTTTTATTTCTATTGCTCCATCAGGAATTGCTCCTATAATATAATACAGTGGGCCAAGAGGTGAATCAGTATTTGTCTTTGGGCTATTTTCAATACACAGCCGGCTAACGTTTGTGATAACCTCCTCAGATAAAGGCAGTGATTTAAAATGTACCATATCTTTATTTTAAACGTAATGGAGTACAAATACAGAGTGGTTTTAGCATAGTTCAGCGTCCTGATGTGTTTTCACCAAAAGCAGCTGTGTGGACTCTTCCGTTAACAGGTGTTTTATTAACACCGAACAACGTCCACATGCACACATAGATTAAACTGTATTAGGTTTGTCTCCACCTCCGCAGTACTGGCAGCATCACCAGACAGCGCGGCACATAAATCATGATGTAAGTCATTTGTTTTATTTGTTTATGTGAGCGTACCTCCTCCATTAAACTCAAACTCAATGACTCTCTTGTTCCTCGGTATGGCATTAAAATGCAGAAAGTAGGCAATCATTCTCATAATTATGTACAGGCTCTATAAATTTGTGTCGGTTACTAAGCAACGGTGTCATCTGAACAACAATAACATCATGCATCTGAAGAAAAAAAAAAAAACTGTGTTTGGTGTTTCCAAGTTTGAGTTTGAAGGCAGCCTGAGTAACACTGAAAAGAATGGAGCTTCAGCTGTAACCTTTAAGCTGCACTCGTGGAGAAATGACATTTACAGTACATCCCTCAGTGTCTCATATACTGTACAGTACACTGACTGCACTCTGTGTGTGTCTGTGTGTGTGTTGCTATGTGACTTAGATTTTCAATTGGCTCCACAGTTAGCCAAGAGGAAATGGACTTTCTACTCTGGCCATCACATAAATGGACTAAAATCACACATACACACACGCACACATACACAAACACGCTCTTTCTCACTGCTGTGCAGGTTCTTCATAGAAAAGTCAAGATCGTGCTTCATCATCTCAATTTCCCCTGGCTGCGTCTGCTCTCCAAATCTCTATGTTGAGGAAAATAACACAGATTTATGGGTGGGGCGCAAACAATATCCTCAGTTATTGCTAGAAGCAAATGAATAAATCACCATGCCAAGATGCTTCGGCTCCGCTGCTTGGACTCATAAGAGCTAAGAGAGAGTGTGTGTGGATCTGTGTGTTTCTGTATGGCATTGTGCGTGTGCGCACTCATTTGTGCCTCTTTGTGTGTTTGTGCATTTCATTTGAAATGTGTTATGAAGCAGCCTCTTTAAACCTTTCCTTGTGTGATTTATTCAGTTTGATTGCTGCTGCTTTTCGGTGGCCTGGTCAGGCTGCTGAAATGCACTCAGTTGTAAAACTCGATTGCGATAAACTAAATGTTATTCAGTTGAGAAAAAAAAAAGTCTCCTTTCCCTCTTCATTCTTATTTATTAGGACGTGCATTAGATGTTTCGGGGCTGCTCTAAAAAACATGTTATGGATTTTCATCCAACTGCATGTACTCAACTGTAAATTCCTAAAAACAGAGAAAAATGCATCATTTATATGGAAAGCCATGTTGGTTTCTATAATAAATGCATTCAGCCACTCAGTTACTTGTCTTTTTACTTACATGATATAAAATGATATCATACATATGTAGCACCCTGCAATTATTATAGTATTACCATCATTTTCTTTTTCCTTTTAGTTAATATGTTGATATTACCATGCATGTGTAATGATTTTAAGAAGCAGCTATAAGTAAGACAATACCATCTTTCAACAGTAGGTGTCACTAGCAGTTAATGACTGGCGCTATAATCCCTGTTGGAAGGATGTTGTCCACTCATAAAAAGACATGTAGATGCAAAACAAGCCAATGTTCATCAGCCACTGACAGTCTTTTTTGTTACATTTACAGGTGAGAGAAACACACAAGCACCATATGTATTTGTGTTAAGGTTAGTTATAGCTTGGAAGCTATGTTTAGCGTGTTAAACACGCTAGCGGTTTGAGTTGTGGTTACATGAGAGACAGTAGGGACCATGATAATTTAGACAAGACAGTCACAGACACAAAACAAGTTAATAAAGTCTTTTCTGATATGTTTACAGTGTAATCAAATTATCTGGCACCCAAACAAAGGAGTCATCCTTGAGGGTGTAACATATAACTTATTTTATTTTCTATTTCAGTTATATCTTTACCTTTACTATTTATTTTTATTCATGAGTATTTTTTCTTATCCAGAGCAGATGCTTAATGTTTCTTGGTTTGTCCAGTCAATAGTCATCCCAAGAAAGCTTCTGTTGACAACCATGCACCTGTAGTAGTGCGTACGTGCTTCAGCTTGGACAACGTCTTAGTCTGTGTGTTTTTTGTTGATAAATGCTCATCCCCAAGCATGCTTCACAATGTTCTCATTGACATCAAATGGCAAAATGCAGAGAAAGAAAAAAGAGTATAGAATTTGAGTGAGGATCTAGATTGAGTAGTGTGTGGCACTGTAGATGGAGCTGTGTGAGTAAACGTCATGAAACAAAGCTATTTTCTGGTAAATCTATGTATTTAGTCATATGTCTACCTCAGCTGACGAGCCACAAGTGGCATCATCAGTCACAGATATGTTAGAAGACTCTCTACATATAACACACTACATGATCCAGACTCATGCAGACTGGAACAGACCTGGTCCAGCTTGGTCCCATCACTCACCATGCCCACATCATATTTTTAACAGTCCCAGCCTGAAGAGTCTACAGGCATGCAACAGCTCTGTGAGGCTGTTTGTAGACACAGCAGTGTTTTGTTACACTGTAAATGCATTAACATGCACTAACATGCTCACAATGATGATATTAAAATGCTGATGCAGAGCAGGTATAATGTTTATTAGTGTGTTAGTGTGCTAACATCATAGCACAAAGTACAGTTGAGACTGAAGTATTTGGTGATAGATTGCAGTATTTTGACCAGATGTGAGACAACATGAGTAATTATTAATAATAAAGATTACATTTTTGTTCTGTATCTACTCTGTTGATATTTATACCGCAAAGAAAGAATACAAAAACAATAGCTAAATAGTAAATGACTGATGTTCAATTATAATTTCATACTTTAAAGACTTCAGGTCACTGGAGAGTGTTGGAAGAGTGACACAGACAGATGGGGGTGAGGTGGTAAAGAGTGGTTTAGATTATACATACAATAATAGGAAGTTCAAATGGAGGTTAAGAATTATTTCTAATTGATTGCTGTTGAATTTTGTTTGAAGGTTAGAGAGGACAGAGCACAACAATGTGTTTATCTTTGGTGCTCCTGGGTTTGCTTTTTTTTCTCTTTATTTGGTTTCCCTTATCTATTTATATGATATATGTATTTATTTATTGTTTTCTGTACTATTCTCACTACAGTTTTTTTTCTATTTATTCCATGTCACTGTGAATGTAAATTTATGTACATCCATAATGCACATGGGATTACCTTTGTGAATAGATGTAGAGGTGTTAGTCAGTGTCAACACAATATCTCAGTTACTTTATTTTTAAACGTGATGTCTCGTCCATCAGAAATGCAGATGGGGAAAAAAAAAAATCAAAATCTGGTCATTAAAAAAGGAAAATGTATCCTGAGGGGGACATGAACTTACTGTACTAATTTTCATCGCAGTCAATCATGTAGTTTTTGAACATTTCACGTTAAACCACAAATGTCAGCACTGATGGTGAGGAAAAGTCAGAAGAAGTAGATGTTTCAGACAAGTGAAAACTTTGACCTGCTGGTGTCGTTGGAGGAATTCAGTCAAGGGATCTCCAAAGTCATGAGTCATTTATTTTCTGGGAATTAATGTCATTCATGCTGCGCGTGTGTGTGGCTAAAAACTACCTGCACTTGAAGCACTTGAATGTTTAATTGGCCAGTTTTGTTTTTTTTGGGGAGCTTCCCCCACTGTGCTGCCAACACTCTTCTGCTTTCAGTTCATACTACACGAGAGTTCTTCCATTTCACCCTGCTGGTCTGTTGGTTACTTTCACTTGCTATTTAATTAATTCCACATGACTTAAATAAAAATTCAGCAAAGTACAGGTGCTTTGGTTTATAAGCCGTGACACCAGCTGACACCACTTTAAGGAACTTTGCAAAGAAAGTGCCGGAATTGTAGCGTTTAGTCTCAGCAACATTATTTCTTCATTTAATCAATTTAGGAGCAAATGTTATCTACAGAGGTTTTAATAATACAACTTTCCTCGTGCCTCTTTCTCTCTCTCTTCACTATTCATTTTCAGTTGCAATACTTGAATAAACATGTCGAGAAAAAATCCATATGAGCTGCCGAGCTGAAGAAAAACTGAAAACATGTGTTGTGTTTCCTCTTCAAGGGATGCTTGATGACATATTGATTTAGCAGTATGTATGAGAAAACACAATCCGTTTGTCATGCTGTATTTTCTTATTGTTCACCATTTGTCTTTATAGGTTTGGGTGTATCGTGTCTCGTTGCACATTTCTTAATTAAATTTTGATGGGTGCTTCAACAATAGAGAGACACTTTGGCCTTGAGTTTAGATGAGTGTGTGTGTGTGTGTGTGTGTGTGTGTGTGTGTGTGTGGGTGGGTGTATGGGCGATTGTCATCTCCAGTATTTTTATAAATGAGCAGAGTGATTTATCCCGTGGTGTTGGACCAGCAATCCAGTCCCTCGAACACTAGAATGGTCACGGGTAGTTTAGTTGCTCTCTTCTAATTGTGTGTCTCCTCCTGATGCTACAGTACAACTCCCTCTCGAGGGTTTCATAGTGATTAGTTTATCATAAAAGCTTTTTGCAGGACCTCCTGTACCTTTGAAGCAATGATGCACTTTGTTTCAAGCTATGTGTGATGGGGTCAGTTTTTGGGACTGCTTGTGTTTTTAATTTTGCTGTGTGTTGTTGTGTGTTTATAGTGTTTTAAAGACAGTAGCGCAGTGTCCCATTGACCCCAAACGCGCCACAAATTGATTGGGACAATGTGCAACGAACAAGAGGGACGGAAACGGAGGGGGACGGAGGAGACAGTACAAGGGCAGAGGCCGGAGGGCCGAGGTCGGAGTCTGAGCTGGAGCCGAACCTGAGCCAGGATGAGACCCCGCTGAAGCGCGGCTTTCGGTACTCATTGGCGCGGTACTCCAGCCTGGGGACTCTATTCTGCTATTGGACCTTTTAAAATTATACCCTGGGTTTCTACTCTGTTTACCCCTGATTTCAAAGAACTTGTGTAGCCTTACCTTGTAGAGTCCTAGGCTCTTTTTAACCTAGGTGTAAGTCCTGGGCTGCGACAGTAGCCCTGCGTGACAAAAATGAATTCATTCCATCTGCACAGCAGAGAAACAAAACAGTGTAGGTTTGAATGGTTGAACCACGCTCAGCTTTTGCTTCAACGCAGTGTCATCCAGCGACATCCACTGTGTTTGCCTACCAACATTCCTGGTGGATTACTTTTTTGATCTCACGATCATCGCAATGATGATGAAAAAAGCTGCTGTGGTGTTTAAAAGTGTGTAAAATCCTTCCTGGGAATATCATGAACTGCAGTTACAGAAAATGTATGGATGACTGTGCAGTGTTATGACATCTGAAAACTCTGTTTTGTTGTTACTCCAACTGGATATACCTTTAACACTCACTGCATCTGTGTCTTCTCTCAAAACACACTGTAACACTGTAACAGTGTAATTCCTAAAGGATACATATTTGAAAAAATTATACAAGGGTCAAATATTCAGCTGACTGACACACAGCCAAGTCCAGTTCTTCAGAAAACCCTGAAAGAAATAAGCACCGGATGTAAATATGATTTGTGGTTGACATTTGTCTGATGTGATTGCAGTCTTAAAATAGCGTTGTGCTATCACTAAATATGTTGTGACGCACATCTTGCTTATTATAAGAAGCATGGTGAACAAAAGGTAAGATGGGTAATGATGTTGTTAGCAGTTAATGCTGCTTCTAACTGGCCCCTACCTCTCCTGGTGAACTGTGACTAAAGCTATGTGCTGTTTTATTAATATCATATGCATCCATACAATGTTACTGAAAATATCGCATTCAGTTCATTTCCATTGTATTACATCATTAGCTTTCTTTCACAGTGGCAGAATACATAATTTATTTATTTATTTATCATCATTTTAGGTAACATTTTTCATTTGGTTTGAAATAGAGGAAGTCTGATTTTGAAAAGTAACAACTAACAAAAGACAATGAAATTAATCATCTAAACAACTTTAAACAGTGGTGCATATCATTGTTACCAATGTATCTCTTTTCTGTCATGGATGATCATGGATCATCATCAACATACATATGGGAGGGTGTGATACATACTCCTGATTTGAGAGTTCATGACACTGGGAAAGGTCCTCCTTTTACCCTTTAACCTCTAACCCCGAAAATCCACCGGGCACGTCGCAGCTGCGATCCTGTTTTGGTCCGTCCTCTACATGACTTCCAACACCACTGGGAGATTTGGTCATTTTCCTGGTTTATGTGCTTCTAAATCTGCTTCTACATGTGTAAATACTTAATTTGTTTAGCTTCTGGCTGTTTATACAATCTGCAATTTGCATCAACCGGATTCTCTATCCTGTTTCTGTGTCTGGCTTCCTGTCAGCTCGAGGTGCTCTGTGTAAATTGATGCGGTGATCCGTCAAAAATAGCAAAAACAGCCGCGTATTCAACGAGGAGCCGAGCGAAGGCCCGCTTCTGGGACGCGTATCACTGGGACCTGGATATCAGGAAGGTACTGCTGGGGCCCTTTGGTGATTTGATGAAGGCCTGAGGGTCAAAACCTGATTAAAATAAAAAATGATTAAGAGATCACTGTAAAGTTTTTTTTTTTCCACCATCAGAGATGAAACATCTCGTCTTTACTTTGTTGGGTTTGCTCTTGAGTATCAGTATCTTGATTTTCATATCTTGGCTATCAAAGGATGTATGAGCTTGACATTTCTGCCCAACTATCAATTTGTATTTGGGGTTGTTCAATGAAAAGTTCTTGTATCTATTAATCTGAGAATCCTTTTGTAGATTAGATTTTTGCTGTTCATGATCACTTCAGTCTTCTGAGACTCTTCGAAGAAAAAAAATCTACTCTTTAGTGCTGAATTTGAGTGTAATATTTTACAGTTCTTGGATATGTATGTCGTCAGAAAGGGAAGAAGAAACAAAACCATGAGCAGATAACCAGAAAAAGTGACTCTTTCCAGTCTACAGATGGAGGACAAATGAGAGGAAAAACAACATGGAGTGTCTCAGTAAAGTTGTTTCAGCATGAGCCTCCAGAACAGCCTCAGTACTGCTTGGAATGGATTCTCCAAGTCAGTGAAGTCTACCAGAGAGATTAAAAAAAGATATTTCTGGAAAAGATATTCCCTCGATCCATTTGACATTGGATTGGATGTTTGGCTTCACAATGCCTACACAAGGTCATGGTTAAAGAAACCATCCTGATGATACCTTTCCTGTGTCTCTTCTATCAACTGTCTTCTTCAATTCAACATTAAAACAACATAACTTTTGGTTTTTTTTGTCTGGCAATAGGGTTGAAAAATGTATATCACTGTTACATATACCTTGCTATAAACTATAGTAACACATTTAGTTTTTTAAAGGTATTCAGCAAACTACGGAAGACTGCAGCAGCATTAAAATATTGCATTAGGTTCGACAGGGGCAACATGCTCCGGACTCGTATTTGAGAGACAGATACAACAAAGTTGTAGCTGGTATGAGTGCAAAGTTATTACGAGTTTGTCACAAAAATATTACTTTTTAATGAAATGTCTCCTGATTAACTGCCCCTGCTCACAACAACCAACCGTTCAAGCCGCTTCTGCATATTACAGGAAACCTATTTCAACTTGCAGCTAACTTTGAGTTTGACAGTCTCTGAATGCCTGTGTCCTTCTTTCCAGCACCTCGGGTAATTTTGGAAACCGGTGTTCAGAGCAGCTAGCAGCTGTTGAGTCTCCAAGCCTCCAAGAAACTTTGTGGCAAAAAAGATATTTGACTCCCCTCAGGCCGACCGTCAGCAGCGCATTCAACAATAAAAGAGCCAAATAATTACTGTGCCTGAGGAGGTGATGTGTCTGCAGCCCCCAGTGGTGCTCCACACAGTTCTGACTGCCTGCAGGGCTATGGTACAGGGAGATATGAGGGACTGATAGAGGAAGAAAGTTAGTGATGAAAATACAGAAGAAAACAAGATGAAGGCATGGGGGTTAGAGTATGTGGTCTTCCTCTCTGTGGAGTATAAAGAGAGGAGAGAGAAGCACATTTCTAGCACTTAGACACATTTCTTCAGTAAGAGAAGAAACACATTTTATTTATTGACTTATTTAAATGTCTTAAACAATCTTAAGTTTGAGTTCATTCACTTATGGAGCTTTTATTACTTTTAAGAGGTTGGTCTCTGATTCCTTGGCGCAAAAGACCAAAGAGGAAGTTGAAGAGAAAAGGAGAGTGACCGAGCAAAAAAAAAACAACGGACAAGAGTAAATCTGACTGACTTTTAGTCGTTGGCAAGAACTTCTTGAAATAAGAAGCTGAAAGACAGACACAGAGCTGGGCTTCTTGCTGTTGGACTAGTAAGTAATATTAACAGGCTGATATGACTTGTGTTGATGGACCACTTGATGTTTGGCTGTGAGCAAACTTGTCATTGGTATTGTACTCTGAAACTGGGGGTAATGCTCTTCTCTTGTTCCCGACCATGCAGGATTGGACGTTTGGTATGAAGGAGGTCAGGATTGGAATAGAGCTCTGCACGGCCCTAAAAGTGATCACATGTGCCTGTACGCACGGATTTGTGCTTAAACCACATATACACTCATTTCACTGTATAGATCTATTAATGTTATTCTTGTGTTTGGAAATGGACGTACATTGAGATCCTATAGAAGAAGTACAATCACAGGCAAACTTATTCCTACAATTACTGACAAACCAATTCTATTATCAACCATGTAATAATGGATAGAATAGGATAGATAGAATTGATAGAACCATTCCTCATGAAGACACGCATTTCTGTTTTTATTTGGAAAACAGGGTAATCATTTCTTTCAGAGTAAATGATGCCATTAATGCCTCTATTTCACTTTGTTTCTCTCGTACTGCATCGCTGAGCAGTCCAGAAGGTGTTTTAATGTTGGATATCATTAAAAGGTGCAGGTCAATGTGCATTAATGATGAATGGCTACATTTTTGTATCATTCGTAAAAATTGGCAGGTATATTTTTGTTGATATGTTTTTTATGTAATTATTACATTCCTGTGGACCCTGATGGGTTTGAAAGCTCAGAATGTTCTGTATGCTTGTAAGGGAAAGTATTCATCAGCATTTCTGCTGCACTCCTAATGATGGAAGAGAAACATGCTTAAAAATAAAAGCTCAGAGTTTGCAGAGAGGTGATTGCAAAGGTTGAAATGTGACAGGAGAAGTGACACCTCAGGAGCACAGCACTGGATCATGGATGGATAATATTTGAAGAGCTTAGTCGCCTCAAACTCTAATCCCCCCTCTGAGGGATAAATATGTCTGCAGGAAAAAATGGCACAGAAAGTTTTAGTACATGAAAAGAACAAAATTACACTGATGTGTGTGATGTTAATACATGTGACTATGCTTGAAGTACAACATATGAAAGAGTCTCCCATATTCCTCATGAGTTGGATATCAAACTTGGAACTTTTAAAGTTTCCATGATGTCGTATATGATTAAGTGTTACACCAATATCAGGTCCAACAAGGACAAAAAAGTTATTTTAAGATATTTTCAGAGATTCTTGGTATTTTAGAGTTTGTCATATCCTGTTTACCAATGACAAGTTGTCAATGACTCATCATGTCGCTCGCTTATGATGGTGTTGGAGTGGAGTGCTTCCTGTTTGATACAGTTTATGAGTGTTTTTCAGGGTTTCTACACACATCTATGGCCAGGACCCACTTATTACTGTACAAAAGCACAACTTTATAACTTTATGCACTTATTTTATTTTATACAGGTCAAGAAAACCACCTCAGTAGGCCCTTGCCGTATTACTTGCCGTTGGTTTCAGAGGTTGTGCTTGTTCCCAGGTCTGAATGTGTTCACTGGAAGGTAGATGCTGACTCTAGATCATAGCACTGCCTGCAATGCATAGTAGTGAGGAAGTGTAACACACACTTGGTGCTATTCACTCCTGTAAACCACTGACAGCATAAAGAATGGATGGAGTATGTGTGACATCAACAATAGGTTTCTGAAGAGCCATTTTGAAGCTCAAAAACTGTGGAGCTTGTCGCGGCTACATTTTGGTACCTGACAGTGCAGAGAGTAACTTAGAGCAATGAGAAAGAGCAGGACTATGTCACCCCTACAGCTTGTTCAAGTCATCTGCAATGGCGACACCCAAAGTGTGGTTACAAGTTACACTTTTCAAAACTCAATACAGTGAGACAGCCAATGAGACAGACATGGATATGTCAAATGAAAAGCTGACCAGGGCAACACATCACGCCTGAGGAAAAACCTAGTCAAACACAACATATGTGTAAAATATTGATAGTACCATGTTTGTTAGCCTGAAAGCAAAGTCTCCTGTGACGATTTTCTTTTCATTGGCTGGTGAAGGAATGAACCACCTTATTGTGCCCATGACAGGCACAGTACTCACTGCCTTCATTGGTTGGGTTGCTTAGAGTTAGGCATGAGGAGTGAGATGGTTTGTGTAAGAAAACCATCTCCAATCAAAGACAGACAAGGACAGGTCATTCCGATGCCATCCTTGGAAAAGAATAATGGCGTCCCCCAGCAACAGCAGTAGTCCCCAGTAATGTTAACATGGCTGCAGCCAGCACTGAAGTAATTGAACCCTCTGTAAAATTGGTACAGGTCATAATCACATGGATTATATCCTGCTCTGTAAATTCTTTTAATATGACATGTCAACTGGTTAAAAGTGTTTAAGTGTTTAAGTGAGCTGTGAAACTAAATCATGCTAAGAGCAGACATCTGGCTCTGCAGAAGGCAGAAGTGTGTTTGCTGTGGTCTGGTACAGCTCAAATGTTTTCTTATTGAAACTCATATCAATGTGGGCAACAGCATTAATTTTAAAATAGATTTGTCTGAAAACCTATCCAGCTGTCTCAAAGCTATGTGCTGTGTTGCAGCTCTATTTGTCTTTCTTAGTTTCTTCTAAGTGCTCCTGCGTCTGTCAGAGTTCTTGCCAAAGGGCAGCACAACTTCTGTCTGTGCGCAGCATGTTTAATATCCCCATTGTCCTGGATGTGCTGCCTTCACCTGACTACGTGACAGCTGGGGGGCTTTGCAAGAAGGAGCTGAGGTTCTCAACCGGCTCACGGACTGACTCAATCAACATTAAGCTGAAAAGAAACCTAAAGCCTGAGAGCGCGTCATACAGTCTGTCTGCTTCCCCTCCAGCATCGGAGCTGTTCAGTTGCTCTGTAGTGTTGCTGTACAGTAATGCCCTGACAGCTTACACACATCCTACCCACCCATCTGTGTTCACTTTGGTTTTCCTGTCTTAGTGGTGGAAGCCTCTTTAACCCTGAGACATGAACTCCTGCTGAGCTTGAGTCAATGGATCTTCTTCCTAACACTATGGCTGTCATAAATCCACTTACTTCCATTGTGTACTTTGTGCCATCCAGTGAGATCGACACACTAAACTGAATATTTAACGTCAAATCACCGCAGCACATGACCCTGGACCGCCCTGCAATACCATTTTACTCCACTGCCATCTGCTCGCAGATACAGGACAGGCATGTGAAGTTTTGCCCCTTGGCCATAGCAGTGATGAAGCTCACTAACCAGGAAAACACACCATGTATTCTGCACAAATGTATTAATGTTGTATGTTTTTCTATTATCTGTATGTATATACAATAAAAAATAAGGAACGTTATGTACAATGTTACTCTTACTCTTAGTCATTCCATTATTGAGCATATACAACATGTCCAGATACCAATTATGCATAGAATAAATGCACTTCACATTCACAACTGAAATATGAACTACTTAAAGATCCAGTGTGTAGAACTTAGTGGCATCTAGTGGTGAGGCTGGAGGTTTGCAACTAACTGAATACCCCCGCATCACCATCAACTACCACAAGTATGTATGAGAGCCTACAGTGGCGCAAACAAATGTGGAGGCCCTATACAGACCTAATGTTTCATTTGTCTGTTCTGGTCTACTGTAGAAACATGGGTGTGCAACATGACGGACCTACTTGCTGTGAAGATAAAAAGGAATCATTCGCAACACTCACTCACAACAATCCTTATTTTCAGGTGATTATACACTAATGAAAACATAGTTCTACATAATATATTCCATTTCTGCAAATAGATCGTCCTCAGTGTTACACACTGGACCTTTAAAGAGGCAGTTTCCCACACATTTTATCCAGATGTTACACAAACATAAATGCATCCTTATCCTTTAAATCACAACTCTTCTATGTCTGCAGAGCTCTTTAATGTTGCCATCCGGAACGATCTGTTGAAGCACTTTTATTTGTTAAATGAGCTCGTCATGGTTTTGGGTTTCTTGGTTTTATTGTTTCATTTTGAAATTCATCCCTCCCTTTGTGTCTGTAACTTTACTTCCTGTCTTTGTATATATCTTCATCCATATTGCAAACAAATGAAAGAAAACATTTGCTTATTTGTTCTGTAAAAATATAATAGAATAGAATTACATAATAATTCATTAAGAATAAGAGATCATTCTGTGGCATAAAATGTGTAATGGGTTTGTTCATATTTGAGCAGATGCTTTTAAATGCTGGATCTGGTAGGTGGTCTAATGACTAAAGAGTAACTACAGCTTCAAATTCTGCTAAAACTCCTACCAGCTTATTGAAACAACAACATCAACAACAGAGCACTGATGGAGAAGTTGTGTCTTGGCTACATAGTATGGCACATGGATGGTCAGGGGTCACGTGTGGTGACTGACCACAGCTCAGTGTAGCACGAACAGAGACGTAGACCTTGTAGTGGAGCTCGGTAGAAGCATGTTTACAGCCCTGAGCTTAAACAATGTTGTTGTGTCACTGTATCAGGTTTGCTAATACTAAGGCTGTGGCTTGGAGGTAGAGCGGGTCGTCCACTAATCAGAAGATCGGTGGTTTAATCCCCTCCAGTCTGCATGTCGACGTGTCCTTGGGCAAGATACTGAACCCCAAATTGCTCCCGAAGGCTGTGCCATCAATGTGTGAATGGTTAGCTCCTCAAACTGATGAGCATGTGCCATCAGTGAGCCAATGCCATCAGTGTATGAATGTGTTTGAATGAGATACGTACTGTAAAGCGCTTTGAGTGGTCGGAAGACTAGAAAGGTGCTATGTAAGTACAGTCCATTTACTATTTATCTATGCAAGAGAGTCTCAAACTGGGGCATGATTAGCAGTGTGGTTAGCAGTTACAGTATAGTGTTCCAAGTAGCTACTTGGTGTAACACTTGTTACCCAAAGGGGCAAGAAGCAATTGACATCTGAGTCTCCTATTTCATCATAGGAGACTCAGATGTGCACAGCACAAAAACAAACTGAGTAGTTCCTCTTTAAGGCATATATCTTACAAACACAGTTTGATTCCTGATTGGGCCCATAGTTGTAGCCCTCCCTCTCTCTCTCCACATGTATATAGATGAATTTCTAAAAGATAACCTTAAACTACAAACTGCTGCACCTGATAATTTCTATGTTGTCAATCTAAGTTCAGAAAGTTCAGTTCTGCAGAGCTGAGTCACACCACCTCTTCAAGGATTATGATTGTACTAAATATATATATATTAAATACCACAGTTAACTTTATGTTACACAACCATATGTCTGTACTACATTGAATCAAAGATGCACATAGCAATACACAATATAGCAGGAGGGCATGCAGACAGAACTGGACAGCCAGCCACTCTACTACCAAACCACAGAAGCCTACCAATAATCCAGGAAAAGGAGATTACTCATGTTCCGATGAGTGTCAACAGATTGATTCACCTGAAGAGGTGATCCACAGCAGCTTGAAGTACAATGGAATGGCCTCCCCAATGTGGCTGCCAATTGCTTCTTGTATGCTAATGTAGGGTTAGAATTGGAATGTGCTCCCTGTGAATAGCACCACGTATGCCATTGAAAGTCCCAAGTGATGGAGTCAATCTTTTCTCAACATGAGTATTACATAGAAATGTTTACATGTTGACACATTTGAATATCAGTAAGCCGGTTTATGCCTGTGTTACAGAGGCCTCTGTAGGCAAGCAGTTCAGTCAATGTCTGATGTGTCATTCTAATCATCATGTACTGCGATATATTAAGAGTCAGAAATGGGATCTTCCCCCCACGCTAAGATTAAAGAAACATTGAGGTCTGCAAGTAGATACCATCAGTTATGATAAGTGAAGTAACACATTTCTATGGTTGTCTATCAATGGCAGGTGTTGCAAATAGAAAATAATAAGAGAAGATACAACAAATACAGAATCATTTCTATATTCTTTGTTTTATGTATTTAATATTTTTGCATGTGGTGTTAAATTAGTGAAGCTGTTGCCTGCATTCATGGTTTGTCTATATATTATATTATATTATATTATAAATATTTGTGACACTGGCAACTGTCCAGTTATCACATGTGTATGTAACTAAGTACATAAACTCAAGTACTGTACAAATTACTGTGCAGATTTGAGATACTTGTGCTTCAATGCTTCAATTTTATGTAACTTTTATACTTTTCACTCCTCTGTTGTTAGTTACCAGTTCATTTTCAGCAATGCTACAAACATATGATGAACTTATAGACCACGGTGCATTGCTGTAAATTAATTTAGCCAACAGTACATACAATTATTAAATTATAAAAAGAATCCCGTATCATAGGAAAACATTGACAGTGAATATTTTACTGCAAAATGAAATTCTGAGAAACTTTTTTTTTATTAACAAATTGATTTTAATTATTAATATAAGCACACAGGCAGCTTTATATTATTTTAACAGATATAGAAATGTACGTTTTTGGAGAACCTCACAAAAGTTGAAATTCTAAATCATTTTTACCAATTGCCTCTTCATAAATTGTAGCCTGCACGTCTGAGTGGAAGCCGTGGCTCCTCAGATGGTTAATGTTTGGCATTGAGCTAATTAGATCCAGTTTAGGAGAAGTAAAGCGGGGTGTGGTGCATCCTGGTGAGAGTGATTGGCATACCTGCATCCAGTGAGCTAATCACTCTCCCTTCTTAACACAGTGGCGTCGGTGGCGTGCTGGACCAAGAGAGAGAAGGTTGAACAAACACACATCCAGACGGCAGCCACTATGAGATAGATGCCGTGCAGCGTATGAGTAGCAGAAGACTTGCCACATTGAACCATTATGTTCAACCACCAGGTTCTATGAGTAGCACTGAATGAACACTGGCTCTGTATGGGGCCTTTTGCACATTTCACAACCAGCGTAGTTTCTTCTTTATGCTAGAAAGGAGAGGGTGAGACGAGGGTGTTGCAATATGTAGCTAAACAACACTAGATCCTACACACTGGATCTTTAAGTTGCAGTACTTTGAGATTTCAGGGCTGATCTTATTAATGTTACGTACTTTGTTTTGTATCTCTATGATTTCAGTACAGTTCTCCCATGCTGCATGCATCTTTGCACAATTTGACTTTAGTTTCTCTCTTTTGTTCAAGTTTTTATTGTGCATCGCTGAAACATTTTCAAGTTTGAAAGACATAATCAGCTGCACAAAGTATTCCAATCTGAATTATTATTAAGTATTCAATCTGAGTACTTTGTGAACATTGTTAAGCTTCATACCTTACATTCCACTGTAGCTGTGTGCCACAGAGAGACAGCATGCATCAACCTGATGAGGTAACATGAATAGCGTTGCTGTTGTGTTTAATACTTTCTCAATCATGAGCTCCATGATAACTATTACAGCTGCTGTTTTGCCTCTTCTGTTTGTCTCAGCTTCTGTTGTTCCTCTTTTTGTTTTTTTAGGTTCCTATGTCATTTCTTGTCTTATTTTCAGGCCTCTTTTCTTTTTCTTTCTTTTTTTTAATACTGCCCTTGAAATATTGCAAAAACAGTGTCTAAGATGTAATTTTCCAAAACCGTACAATATTTGCAGCCTGCAACAATTTTAGATATCTTACATTTGTGCCATCACCTAAATAACCTGTGCCAGCTCATTTCAGAAAGATCAATTCCCATCAGTAGGCATCACTTTTTATTCTGCAACAAAACCTCTTACTTGAACATATCATACACATCAATGGATGGCTGGATTATCGAGATAGATTTTCCCTGATGCATCTGGCACTTAACCAGCGGACACTGACATGTAATTTGACCTCAATTTTCACTGTGCAATTTATTATTTTATTGTATCCTATCATAATATCTTGTGTTGTTCAGTGGCTGTGTGCACTAGACGCTGAGGGCTTTTTTATCTTCTATATACAGTCTAAAAAAAAAAAAAAAGTATCACTGGTATGTGTAACTGTGCCATCAAGGATCATCTCCTGTCATATTCTACCCAACAGTAAAATGTACTTGATATAATTGATAGTATTTCTTATCTAAATGTGTATTTTGTTATATTTAAGTTGCTGTGTTAGGCTTTGATCTTGTGGAAATGATGTCATTAAATATGTACAATGAAGAAAGTGAGTCATGAGTCAAGATCCAGTGAGTGCTAATATAGTGTGCCTATAATGGTTTCACAGGTCAGTAACATGATGGTTCTTAAAGTGGCCATGAACCTCATCTAGTTACTTAAAAAGCTGCAGTCATTGCCAAAGCACTGATCTGATCTGACATCTTCCTTCCTTGTGTGTTTTATTGAAGTTTACTTCTCTAAGAAGCTCAACATCTTGTTTTGAAACCACTTGTGGTATTTGTTACGCAATTAAGCCACATTGCATGACAGGATGTCCTCCTGTGGTATTACTGCTACAGCAGTGAAACCCACAAGTACAAGTTATATTTGTTGTTATTAGAAAAGAATTAAACAAGGTTTCATTTTCACAGTGAAACATTTATTGGTCTTGAAATAATAGATCAAAACTAAGCAAGGATGTATGTTCCAATGAGGATGGGGGACATGTTCCCCTCACTTTTGCGTTGCCCTATGTCTTTCTGAACATTGTTCTCTTAGTGCCCAGACATCAAATTAGAAAAGGGAACGTTGCTCTGTATAAAGTCATACACTTAGATGAGTGTCAGAGTGATAGCATCCCAGGCTAAATACAGGCTTCTACTGGAGGATGTTAGAGTCCTACACAGCCTGAAAGAAGGCACCACTAACAGGATACAAAATTATTTTATCCAATATATTCATTTACAGTTTGTATTCTGTTAAAGTCATTAGAATTGAACATTGTGTCAAAGATAAGACAGTTAAGTATATTTCTATACAGTACATTATTATGGAAAGCACTGGTTCACTGGGTCCCTTCAGCCAATCTGCACTGATCCAGTGGAGAAGAAAAACTGTGAACTTGTGAGCAGACAGCACAAGTTCAATGGTCTAACAATCTTAGCTAATTTCTGCTAATTAATCTAATTTGATTTTATGTATTAATTTTGGTACCGCATCACACAAATCTTATAAGCAGCCTTAAGTTGCAGTCTGCCATCCACGACATAACAAAATATTCATGTTTTTCTTTATAGGGGAAAATAACTCGGATTCCTGTTGTCCAAAAAAGTGAGAAACTCTAATGATACTACGTTAGTGTTGTTGAATGGCTAGCACCGCTTTAACTGATGGAATAAGGTGTGTAATGCCCGCCAATGTAATAATGTCCACAAACGTAATAAACCACAAACGTAATAAAAATCTGCAGCTTTTAATGCAATAATCCCACAAACGTAATGCATTTTACACAAATGTAATAGCCGCTGCCTACTACAAACGTAACACGCGATTTCCCACAAATGTAATAACTATTACGTTTGCAGGGATTTATTACGTTTGTGGGGAAGTGAAAATCTTCAACTTTCAAATGTAATAACTTCCCACAAATGTAATAACGCAATGAATAATGGTCATTGTGGTTGTTGTTGTTTGTTTGTTTGCCTATACAGTACACACACTATTAATACTGACCATGGGTGCAAAATCCAGCTGCTGGCTCTCCACTCCGTTGCTCGTTTGTAAACACAACACTCATCAGTCTAAATAGGTAAGAATCTAAAGGTTTATTAATTTAATTCAATTCAAATTTGCTTTAAAATCAATAGACTCGGCAGGTAGTGTTGCGTGGGTCAGGGCTTCTTTGGTTCAGCACCGCAGACAGCAGTGAGAGAGAGAGAGAGAGAGAGAGAGATGCTCCTCATTAGCATGAAGCATTTTGCTTATGCAAAGAAATAAATCTGTTTAAACACAAAATAATTTTGTGAACTGAAAAGGAATTTTCGTTGTGTGACAGCGGAGCGGAGAGCCAGCAGCTGGATTTTGCACCCACGGTCAGTATTAGTAGTGTGTGTATAGGCAAACAAACAAACAACAACAACCACAATGACCATGATTCATTGCATTATTACATTTGTGGGAAGTTAATACAATATTGAAAGTTGAAGATTTTCACTTCCCCACAAACATAAATCCCTGCAAACGTAGTAGTTATTACATTTGTGGGAAATCGTGTGTTACGTTTGTACTAGGCAGCGTTATTACATTTGTGTAAAATATATTACGTTTGTGGGATTATTACATTAAAAGCTGCAGATTTTTATTACGTTTGTGGACATTATAACATTGGCGGGCGTTACAAGACGTGTGCATGCTTCATTACATCCCAGCTGGTTTTTTTTGTTTGTTGTTTATGTAACTTTTATTGAATTTTGCTTAGTTATGTCTTACCAACACTGACAAAGCATGGGTTTACTCTTGGGTCAGTGATATGAAAGTAAATACTGGTTGTAGTACACTGTTAGCAACATATCATTTAGTTTTATTACTGCACACAGAAGCTGTTTCCAAAACCACCCAAAGGAAGCTAAAAAGAATCTCTAACTGGACTGTTTACAACTGTGAAGCTCTGGTAGGTAAGTGTTAATACCCCTTATTACTTAAAAAAAACATATATAACACTAACCCTCTAGACCACAGTAGAAATCTATAATGTTGCTGCACTTCATCCTCAAAAGAGCATTTTTTTCCCCTCCTCAATCAACAAACAGCTCGATCTCAAAAACAGAAAAAGAAATGAACAATCACAAGGGAAAAAAATCAAAACTTCTTCTTTAATTTCATACAAATATGTTGCATATTTGGCTTTTTAAGCCGAGTTTGACTCAACACTTAAAAAAACAAAAAAACAACTAAGATATTTCCTTCATAAGATATTTCCTTCATGAGAACAAACAGCAGTACAGCTGCATCAGAAATAGTCATGTCTGGGCAGTGAGGACCAGGTAAGTCCCTCTGTTTACTGATGGTGATTATATGATGTGAGCAAAACACTTGAACTCAAAATGTCTCAGTCTCTTTCCACTCTGCACGGTGGGTCAGGATGTCACTCACAACATAATCTTACAGCTTCCAGAAGACTGTAAACCTGGTGACGCTTTGTGGGCGGAGCCATTTTTGGATTTACGCTGGCAAAAATATCATGGATATAAATGTAACTATGTATATCTCTAGTCCCATTTATGGATGACAACCGTGAAATATAGAATGGGTGCTCTGGGGCCTAGAGGTTTACATTTCTGCGAGCGCTTTGCTCTACAGTGAATTTAATTTTAAGAATCCATGTCTAATTTTTGACTGTATTTGAGAAGATAATGATCATTTAAATCAATGGCCAGGTTTTTTTCACTGGAAAAATTATGAATGGTAATAAGTCCTTTCAGTCAGTCTATAATGTAGCATGTTGAGCTATAATGTGATTATACACACCTTTCGCCTGTTAAATAGTAATGCTCCAACAAGCTCAGGTGACAATCCAATCATTGTGGTACAGCTGTATAATAATTTTTATTATTGGCTTGTTTTGAATGAGACAGTAATACAAATGGACAATGTGCTGGCTCCATTAAAGCATTGTGCATTAAAAGTAAATTAATTTTTTTCTTTGACCTACAATCGAGGAACACCAATATCCACATCGTGTTGTTGAGGTATATTATACTGAAGTTGCAGACAAATGTTTTAGTTGGCTTGTAGTGCTGTTTTTGGTTTCAGCAAAGCAATGTTAATGCATCCAGTGAGATTTGTGCTTGAGATATTGGTTTTCAGCCTGACCTCATGTGGCCTCTGAAGGCTGTCACTGTTGTCAAAGCTTCATGAAATATTTAACACAGAGGTGACACACCTCAAGGATTCATATGGTGTCACTTCTCAGATTCCAGTCAGAGAGGGTTTTTTTCAATAAAGTTTGAAAACGTGGTGACACACAATGACACATTTGTATGAATATAGAGACGTGTACCACGAAACGACACAGGTGGAAAAGAACACACAACAAGCTGTTTATATCATAGACCTGTAGCACAAAAATTCTCCCACAAATGTAACGCTGAATTCATAAGCAGTATAATGCAGCCTTGGTTTCATTACCACTACAGCCTTAACGCTGCCACACTGGTGTTCTTTGATTTGAATGGACAGCAACAGGGTGCAACTCCAACACTGGAATTACCAGCTAACGACCTGTAGATACAGGCTGCTATCCACTTACTGTCAAGTTTCACCATCTGTTAGCTAAGTAGATTAGGTTGAATAAAGGAGACAAAATAATTAAAACAGAAAGTTTGGCTAAGTATAAAAATTAACATTGTTTATTGGCCCCAACCAAGAAGCTGCTGTTCAACTTGTTGCATCTTAACCAATAATCTGATAGCCAGAAACTATCAGATTATTGGTTCTACAGTTGTGTCTAGTGTCTTCAAAGTTAGTTTGATATTTTCTTTAAAATATAAATGAACCATTTAGTTTTGCTTCCTTGAAATATGTAGGCTATTTGGTGAGAAATTAGAAACCATCAGAAAGAACCTTAACTTGGTCTGGTACATCCAGTAGCAGCCAACGTTACTGACGTAACTGACATTAATGGGGAGCTTGTGGACTTACAAGAGTCTTGCTAAACAGTTAATGTCTTGGGAATAGGTAACAGAGGTAATGTGTGGCACTGCTCTGTGGGCGATACGGACACACACACTGTTCAGCTTCTATGTTCAATCCGTACGATCAAAACCAAGGCATGATGATGAACTTTTTACCACTTGCTCCTGTCAAGTGCTCCTTTCTCTATGCCTCTATGAGATAGGCTTACGGCAGATACTTTCAGATCGAAAACATGATGGAGGACATTAGAGCTACACGCAATTATGGAAAAAAGACCAGAGAAGAGGTGTTTCTACAGAGAAGGGGCAATTAACCACCCTTGGCTTCTATGATTACAAGAAATGCAAGGTTGCTCAGCAATAAGACAGATGAACTCCAACTTCTGACAAGGGGTTGTTTTGAGTACTGTGAATTGTGTATCACACTCGGTTACACCCGGAGTTCCCAGACTGTTGCTATAGAAGGCTTCTCACACATTCACTCTGACAGAAGCAAGCTGTCAGGGAAAAACAAAGGGGGCTGGCTCTGCTTGTACATAAATGACAAGTTGTGCAGACAGCACACAGTCCAGGAGAAAATCTGTAATCCTGATGTGGAACTGTTATGTGCAAATCTCAAGCTGCTGTACCTACTTTGAGAGTTAGGTAATTTCCTCATATGCTCTGTTTATGTACCTTCCAATTGCAATGCCTCGAGGGCTGTAGGCAGCAGACTGTGTTCATGATCAACTTCAGCGCTCCCTAAACGCCCCAATTTTCATCATGGGAGATCTTGATCATTGCATAAACACTGCATAGCCAGGTTTTTAACAGTACATTTAATGTGATACAAGGAAGACTTCAAACAAGACATACACAGCCATAGCTAAACCACCTCATCTACCCCCATCTGTTCCCCACATACAAGAGTGCAGTGAAAAGCAGTAAACCCCTGGTTAAATCTCAGTCAGTGCATGGACAGATTGTAGCACTAGACTACCTTCTCTGGAGAGCATCTGAGCAATGCACACATCAACAACAAGTTTCAGCGATCCTCCCCACAAAACCCTACCCCAACAACAAACCTTACATGACAAAGGAAGTGAAGGACTGCATCAATAGAAAAAAAGCCATTTTAGACTAGTGGCCACCTACAACTGAAAGCTGCAAGCATGGTGATATTGCCACTGATGATGTTGACAGGCTAGAGATCGACCCAAAAGCCATCAACAAGGTACTGAAACAAATCGATGTCAATGAGGCTATGGGTCCAGATGGTGTCTCTGGTTTTCTATTCAAAACATGCAGATGGATTAACACCTGTCTGGTGACAAAGACAATCATCACACAGAAAGCTGTTTACAGGAGATTAATGATTTTATATCTTTTCTGTTGTGATGAAGTGCATGAAGAAGCTCAGAGTGTATAAATTACAGCTGCATGTTGGACCACAATTAGATCCCTATCACTTTTCATACACACACCAGAGAAGCAATGATGATGCAACCAACAGTATAGAGCACCCAGTGACTAAACACCTAGAGCTAGACTGCTGTTTCACTGCTGCATCAAGAAAAGTAACTGAGATGGCATTTGACAGCAAATCCATTGGAAACCACTCACTAGTGGTTACCCGTGGCCAAGTTGATTACACATTGACAACAAACTGGAGTGCTCACTACAACCAAAAAGGGCTACTCCTCTTCTACCTCGCGATACTTCAAGAGCAACTCAGTCTGATTTAGCCACTTCGGTGCACAGCTAAAAGCCTAGATTACCCGGCTAAAGCGAAGAAAATCATATGAGTCAGGTAACATCCCACACTTAAGGCGGTCTTTGATGAAGCTAAAGAGCCTACCTATGTCTTCCAATCTGAGTACCAGCTTCCTCTCTCAGGCAGATGCATCAGATCCCCCCAATGCAGGCTCTGCTGCTTTAAGAACTCCTTTGCCCCCCCCTCCCCTGCCCATTAAAGACCTAAATCTAGTGCGCCAGCCAGACACTACATTTATGAATTCTGTGTTGATGAGGGTACTTACTCCTACTATACATATTATCTGCAGTTCTATGAAGAATACAGGTGTATTGTACAAGCGGTGATGTTGAATTTGTAGATTGGTTGGTGTGCATGTGGACAGGCTGTGTATGCACTACGTTATTTTATTCTCGTCTTGGAATTCTTCTTATTGAATTCTGTGGATACACATGAAAAGCTCCAGTGTTTCTCTGGAGCACACAGCAGCTGTGGCAAAAACAGAAAGAACTCTTTTGGTGTCTTGATTTTTATGATGCTCTATTAAGCTAAGTGCTCAGTCTTTACAGTTCTGTGCAAGTTCCAGTCAAGTGTTAAACATACACTCTCCGTATTCTATGAAACTCACTCATTAGAAAGAACAGAATTGCAAGGTAACTTCCATACATAGAAGGGGGGGGTGAGATGGGACTATTTACTTCACTGAGTCAACAGAATAACTCACAAGGCCTGAAATAAATTCAGAACGAACATAAAGCGTTTTCCATTTCATTTTCAAGGAACACAAACGACAGAATGCCTGGAGTTGATGCACAGAGAGTAATAGAAGAGAAGTGGAGGAATAAGTCAACAGAAACTCGTTTTAAAAGATGACAGATCTTTCCTTCTGCAAGACTGACACACCAGAGATTGCTGGCATTATACAGCCTTGTCTGGACAGAAGGTGACAGTGTCATTATTTACTCACTCTATGAATTTCCTATTATGGAACTATTTTTATAGTAATGATTTAGAAGATAGAAAGTGGATTGAAAAATATTTTACGGGAGACTCTGAACCAAAATGTGTGAATGTGTGTGTCTGTGTTCACCCCGTGTGATAGAAACCTGTAGGCCAGATGCGATGAGGCCTGAGTGTACCCTCTAAACTCACCAGGCCTCTTTATCGCAGGGTGCTTGGCTGTAAGGGAATAAAGTGCTCTATGAGATGGGATTAAAGACCTCAATCATGCATATATGCAATATGACTGGACCATTGAAGAAAGACTGTCCATATCTCACACACATATTACAATGAATCATGGATAAATATTAGGTGAAGTCAGATGGTGCTTTCCATTTGACTGTTGTGGCCCCTCGTTTCCCTCACTCGCGAGCTCCCCGTGCTTCAGTTCATTCACCAAACGGGACATTGCCACTTTTTCCAGCATTTTTTTTTGAGAAACCACAAATACTCACAACTCTCAATATGTCAACAGTAAAATGTGTAGAAATAAGTAAATGTAACAGTTTAAAAGAAAAACACTTGACTGTTGCTCCAGTAGTGGTTATATACTTCAGGGTGACTCAGAATTTTACTCAAATAACAGAGTGGACTTCGGGGAGCAATAAAAACAGTTATAAATATTCTTAATAAAAATCTATAAGTAGTTCACAGAAGTCTGACGCCCTCTGATTATAGATTTCCAGGCTGATTATAGGACTGTGGCTGTATATTTTCTTGAATGTACTTTGAAGGAAACATATGAAAAGAGAAAGAAAAGAAAAAAACCTTTTAGCTTATGAAGAAAAAAGTGAACAGATGCAATAATAAAGTTTGTGATATGTAAATATGTGATATGTGATGGTAAAAAAAAAAACATACACATAGGATGAACACTTCTCGTTTCCTCCAAGAAACATTTAAAGGACTGGAACATCCTCATTGATGGCGGACCTTGATCGATTTGTGGGTCATGGACTGGAGGACAGAGGAGCAAGGAAAGCATCCAGACTCTCTTCCCACAATGCATGCTGGAAAGGCTGTAGTCCTCCTATAACCCTAGTATAGACTTAGTTTTTCAAAGTTTTTGTTGGTTTTAGATTAAACTGGCACTCTCTTAATTATATCATCCAGTTGCGTCCTCTTCTTTTGCAGTGGTTAAATGGCATCCAACTGGAGAATTAGCACCACCGACATGTATTCACATAACAGAAGTGGATAGAACACACACTCATCACATTAATTAGCATTTTCATTTAAAAATTTGAACGAACATTTGACCATTGATTGTCTTCAGTTCAGTAGAATATTTAGTTTCCTCCTAGTTTGAACTATTGCATTCACTTCAGTATGAAATCGGCCTATAAGCTATATTCAAGAGTATGACATCATGACTGTGTAAGCTTTTAATCAGGACATAACATGCTGTAAATCACAGCTGAGATGACTATGATGTTTTCAGAGGGGGTTCCAACACAAAAGGCTACTGATTCAGTTGTCATTTGAGCCTTAGGATTTGTTAGCACTTGCACTGAGCACACAGTCTTTGCAATAATATAATAAGTTAATAATACATAAGATAATACTGATAAAATAAGATTATACTGATTTAGTTTTTAAAAGCATTTTCAGACCTGGAAGACCATGGCCCGATGTCTTCCCTTTTCAAAGATGCGTGGACTTTATAAAACTGAAGGACACAAACATTTCAGTAAAGCTTCTTCCACACTAGCTCAATAAACAGTTCTTGATAAAAGGGGAGATGCCATCTGGTAAAAAAAACAACTAAAAAAACATGCACTTAGGATACACACTTCTCTCACTTCATGTCCTCCAAGAAGAATTTAAAGGACTGGAACTTCCTCATTGATGGTGGACCTCGATCAAATTCTGGGTCATGGAATGTAGGAGGGAGGCGAAGACAGTCAATAGTCAATGTCTGTCCAAGTTATGCTAGAAGAGGACACAAGTGGATGACCTAATAAAAAGAGTGCCACATCTTTGGACAAAATAATTCAGCATTGCTTGGTGCATGAATGAATGAATAAAACAGCAACTTGTTGTCTCATTCTGATTTATTTGGTCTTGAAATGCAGACTTCAAGAGAGGTGGCCCATGAAATGGGACATAGCACAACAGTGGTAACGTTTTTTTCT
The DNA here is from genome assembly GCA_946959425.1 of Argyrosomus regius. Classification (NCBI taxonomy): domain Eukaryota; kingdom Metazoa; phylum Chordata; class Actinopteri; family Sciaenidae; genus Argyrosomus; species Argyrosomus regius. Next base: position 227,505 of record CAMPSB010000034.1, read on the forward strand.
CTTTACGTTGAGATGAACGCAGCACACATAAAAAAAAGCCTTTGAGATTTCCACTGCAGACAAAATGAAGCTACATTGCGTGAATAGCTCACTGACGTACACAGATTGCTATCTGAGGCTAAGTGCTTATACATGAAAACATGGTTGTGAATGTTCACTCCACTGCATGCAAGTCTTCAGGGCTGAAATATCCACTGAGATTAACAAAAAATCTGAATGTATCATCTTTAAACAATGTTGACATGATGTTGTTTTCTGTGCAGTTTGGAGTAAGACATAAAGTTAACAATGAAATGCAGAAAACTGCTGCTATTGTTACTAAGAATGATTTCAAAATTAATAAATAGCTTAATCTCATAATGATTTTGTACCATTAAAGCAGCAATGCATAGGCATTTTTGCAATTTAGTGCCACTGTGGTAAATATGGACAGTTGTACACATGTATTTGTTATGATTATTTATAATAAAAAAACAGTGGTCCCCTTTGGTCTTTTTGTCTCTGACATTATGTCCATAGAGGCTGCTGAGCCCAGTTACATTGCCATGCATGCCCAGCTCCAGTTCTGTCACGACTCTGGCTCTGCTAAGCTAAGCCAAGCTAACATTAGCTAACAGCAGCTACAGTTGACAGACGTTTACTTTAATATCCATGAAGAAACAGGGTTAGTTGGAAAGATGGACAGATATGATGAATGTAAATGGTAAATGGACTGTACTTATATAGCGCCTTTCTAGTCTTGCAACCACTCAAAGCGCTTTTACAGTACATATCTCATTCACCCATTCACACCCATTCACACACTGATGGCATTAGCTGCCATGCAAGGTGCCAACTGCTCATCAGTTTGAGGAGCTAACCATTCATACACATTCACACACCGATGGCACAGCCTTCGGCAGCAATTTGGGGTTCAATATCTTGCCCAAGGACACTTCGACATGCAGACTGGAGGCGACTGAACCGGGGATCAAACCACCGATCATCTGATTATTGGACGACCCGCTCTACCTCCAAGCCACAGCCTCCCCAAAAGCTCAGAATGACTGTCCACTGTTATCTCCCTTTCATTTTAAAGTTATAGTCCATCCAAACATGTTCATTTAGCAGTCAGCTGGGCAGGATTAAACAATGGCCATCTGTAATTTCCTTACCAACAACTGCGGTTCGCTTCAATCACTCATGGGGTGTTTCACTAGAGACCGGTTTTCACATTCTGAATAAATACCAAATGTATACATACAACATACATACATACAAATGGACAAATACAATTGATAAAGATGCTTTGCCTCTCCCCTTTTTTCTCTTTCCTGTGACGGCCTCTAGGGTTGTGGCCTGGGAGGATTGTCACTCTAGCTGTGTCCCAATTCAGGGGCTGCATCCTTCGAAGCACGCATTTCAAGGCCGATTACGTCACAACGCTGCGTGAAGGCTGTCCCAATTCAAAGGCTCCTTCAAATGCGTCCTTCTTTTCCCTCTTTTTGGAGGATGCACCGCTACTATCCTTCGCGGCCTCCCATATCCCAAGATCCTTTGCGCCACTAGCAAAGCAATTAAAAATAAAATAAAAATTTGTCATGAATGTCCAGAAACATGTTCTTCTTTCTTCTTCTGTCTTATTCTTTCTTCTGTCTGTTTTTTGTTCGTTTTCTTCGTTTTCTCAACTGACGACTAACTACGTTACAAAGTACCAACTGACGGCAGGTGACGCAGCTGGTGACGCAACCAGGAAATGCTTCAAAGGCTAGACCGTCTCATTTAACAACGGTTGATGCGGCATTCAAAGGTTCCTCAGAAGGAGTCGCCTTCAAGGCCGCGAAGACCGCGTCCTCCGAAGCATGCAGCCCCTGAATTGGGACACAGCTTCTGTGTTGCAGGAGCCTGGGAGGTGGAGCTGCAAGCCTCATCATCAGATGCAGCACACCTGAGGAAGCTGTAATGGAAGGCCATAAAGGCAGGCCTTGGCTCACTTCTCGCTCTCACCTGGCTGCCCACCTGACTGCTCCTTTGTTTATATTTGTTTCACTTTCATACACTGCACCATTCACATTGTTTGTTTAATTAAATTCATCTTATTATTAGTAGACTTTGTGTGGCTTCCCTTCTTTGTCACTGCCATTTGAGCCAGGTTGTGACTAATGGGGGCTCGTCCGGGATATGTTTGAGTGGTCTATGTATATTTAGTTTGGAACTAGTACTATTTCTGTCATCTCTTTACTCTCTTTCACTAATCTACACAAAAAAGTTTGGGGCTTGCCTATAGAAGAAGTAAAAAGTGAGGTTAGGATCAGGATTGTATGTCTTGAATTTGTAGTATGATATTAAATCAGCTAAGTACTAGTGTTGGGAGGCCTCATAGTCTACCATTTGACTAGTGGTCGTGACTGAGTTTGGTTGGTTGAGTTTCTGTGTTGGAATTATTTTGTTTCGGTCAGTTGTTTAAAGGCTAGGGGGAGAGCTTTAGTGCTGTCTTGTGTTGGACTGGAGACAGTTTTGGAAATTAGAGGCCATTGTGCCCGAGGGGATTGTTTGGGGTGCACATGTTAGACTTGGAGTTTTCCCTGGTAGGATGAAGGAACGTTTCTCCTTTGGGATTCGTTTGTAAATCTTTGTAGTGTTGCAGTGAAAGCAGATAGAGCAGTAGTCTCGGGGGCACATCCCTGGACTCGAGGGGGTCGCTGTTTGCGCAGTTGCCTTTCTTGTTCCAGTGGTTTACAGTGCATAAATACCACTGCATGACGACTAGGGTTGAGATTAGTAAGTTTCTGGGCAGGTAGTTAGCGGGAGGGCTCTAGGTTACTTTGCACCTCAGAGATCACCACTGTCCTCTCATGGCTACTGTGGCTAGTTTTCTTCAGTCTCCATCTGAGGAATTGTTGAATTGTTGTACAAAGGAGCTGGGCAAAAACAGTTAAAAAAGGAAATTAAAGAGTCATTGAGGGATGCTTTAATAGGGAAGGGTGTTTTGTCAGCTACAATGCAGGGTCCAAGTGCCAGTGGTGGAGAGTCTGTGGTATCTCCGTTATTAGTTTTGACCTTTGAGCAACAAAAAGAACTGTTGTTGTTGCAAATGGAAAAGGATAAACTAGGCATAGAAAAGGAACAGATAAGACAGTCTTTTGAAAGAGAAAAGTTGGAGTTTCAGCAGTACCGTGTAGAACTCATTAGGGCAGGTAAGTTGTCAGGTGATGTGGCGTTTTCAGAGGAGTTTGTAGCATCTGGTTCACAAAGTTGGTGACTAACCTGCGCCTAGTACCTAAATTTGATGAGAAAGATCCAGACACGTTCTTTTCCCTTTTTGAACGTGTGGCTAATGTGAGAGGGTGGCCTGAGGCCAACCATGTGGTGATGTTGCAGGCTGTATTGACAGGAAAAGCTCAAGAAGCGTATTCAGCCCTTAGTGCAAGTGACAGCCTTCAATATGCTACTGTGAAAGAGGCAGTTTTGAAAGCTTATGAGTTGGTACCAGAGGCCTATCGGCAATGCAAATGTCTTTGCCTGGTAAAATAAAGGTTGAATTAAAACACTCCAAAATGAACGGATCTGCAGTCATTGTGGCAAAAAAAAAAAAAACTTACTTCACATTCTTACTACTTATTATCACAGGATAATCATAGAAATAAAATGCACAACTGCAACAGAAATATCACAGCCATGTCAATACAGTAAGAGTAAAATACCAAATAAATAAAATTACACTGTTAATTATCACAAATACACAGGGACAAATTATTGCTTTCTTTCTTTCTTTCTTTCTTTCTTTCTTTCTTTCATACTCACTCCACACACACACACACACACACACACACACACACACACACACACACACACACACACACAGTCAGCAGTCCGAGTAAGCAGTACTGCAGACCCTAAAGCCATGTTATAAGTCAAGACAGGGTAGAGGGTGCATGTAGCTCTAATCCTCCAATTAATTCTCATTCCCCACAAGTGGAGGACCCCAGAGAGCTTCTTGACACTTCTATTAAAAAGTAAAAATGAAACACAGCATGAAGGTGAAGCAAGAGAGATCTCTTTCTTCTGCCCATCTCCATGGAGAACAAAGTTTTATAACATTTTTGGCAAATAGTTAAATTTCCTTTCTTCTTTTCTTACTTCCTCTCATTTGGGGAAAAAGTTAGAGGGTGAGCTAGTATTCAGAACACAAGACATTTTGTGCAGTGTCTGGAGAATAACCAAAAAGTGCAATTTAGTTTTGTGTCAAAACTTTTGTCGTTGTTTGTTAATGCAACAATTTCTACAAACAGTGGTTGAAACATGCACCTTGTCACTGTGCATTTCCTCAAGCCGTCTACAGTAATCAGATCAAAGCAGTAAATTACATCAACTACAAAATGCTTAATTTTGTCAGTAAGTGCACAAAAGCTAAAAGAGTATTAATATGAACGAATCACAACTAATATGTGTTTTTATCATTATTATAATGTTTACTGATGACAGGATCCACTGCAAAAAAAATCTAAATCTGCAGATGTGTGGGTGACAAATCAAAGAAAAAACAATAAATGAGTGAAGAAAGTCTGAGTCTTAGTTTGTCCATTCTGGGCATTCTGTAGGAACATGTTGATTCAACACTGCACCACCATGAAAGGGGATCTACTTGACTGGTGATCAAGGGATTATACAGTAATGAAAACATAGTTATAGCACCCCCTAAATCTTAATTAGATTACTCATTAGCTCCCTCCCGAGTTTGCTCCTATATTTTCATTTAAATATGTATTTCTTGGAGGCAGCAAGATCATCCTCATCAGGAGGGATTGAGTGGAGAAGGACAACTGGGTCACTGAGTGAACTCAGACACTGAAGTTATGCTGTTGTGCATTCTTTCTCCCGAAGGCTCATGTATATTGTTTTGGTAGTCATGGACAATCAACCTGTTCAGTCATTCAGGAAAAAGATGTGCTGGACTGGCTGGTTAACTACTTGGAGAGCTGACAGGTTGCTGAAGGAACTGGCTCGCTGGTTGGCTTCCTGAGAGGTGTGTGTGTTAGCTGGCTGACTGAGTGGAGTGAAGGCATTAGCATGGCTGGCTGTTGTGCTGGTCAACTTTAAGGGCATATGTTAGATAATATTGCCCTGAACCCTCATATACGGTCAACAAAGTTTGTGACACCAACTGACCTTTTGTTTTAGAGACTTTTGGAATCTTCCTCTATTTAAAAAAGTGGAAGTAAGAATTTACGTAATGAACATTGCAAAAGCCACTTTTTCTGATGATGTTTTCATAAGTGTTAGAATCACGTTGCAAAATAAAGCCTGAGGACTTTCTCCTAGCTTTCATTGGTAAAACCAATTGTTATCATTATCCCCCCACATAGCATTGTTGTAATACACGTCATTGCTTTTTCATTCTTTTCTTGGAAAAATGAGCCTAGCCTTTTTCTGCATTTTTAACAAAGTTCTCCTCCTCAGTCAGGGGTGACTAAGGAGGAGAGCAGTGAGTTTGGATGATGGCTGTGGCTCAGGAGGTAGAGCGTAGGGGGTAGGGTCTTCCACTAATCAGATGATCGGCTGTTCGATCCAGTCTCCATCCAGTCTACATGTCGAAGTGGCAAGATACCGAACCCCAAATTGCTCGGTGTGTGAATGGTTAGCTCCTAAAACTGATGAGCAGTTGGCACCTTGCATGGCAGCCAATGCCATCAGTGTATGAATGTGTGTGAATGGATGAATGAGATATGTAGTGTAAAAGTGCTTTGAGTGGTCAGAAGGCTAGAAAAGGCACTATATAAGTACAGTCCATTTGCCATGATTAACATGAAGGGCACTCGCTGCTTTTATCACACTCACTCCAGTTAGGTAGCTAGCTAAAATGGCTGCTTCTCAATGTGTTTAGCAACCAGTGTTTTGAGTTAAGCTAGCCACACGGTCTGATGAAATATGAAGAGGAAATTGAAAAATGGTGTGCAGGAGAAATAGAAAACTGATTAAATATGAAGACCAAATAAATAAGAGTGACAGAGTTTAAACTAAGTCTTTCAATTAAATCAACTTATTTTTAATTAGTTTGATCAAATGGTGGAAAAGGAAAATAAATTAAAACCTTTTATTTTGTACAAAATATGACTTACCTCCCCCATCCTTTACATAATTTTTGTTGCACAAGACTCCACTTCCTCTTTCCTCCCATTTGCAAATCATGTTTTATTTGATCAGTTTGATCAGTCTTTAGTGCAAAAATGTCAGGCTCTTCTAACTTTTGCCAAGCCTTGACTTTACTCATGATATAGTAAGAAAAATGGTGTGAAGCACCTTTTATCTAAAAGCATTACTCTCATACTGGAGCACCTATTCATTCTTGCCAGCTTGATTTTTTCCCCCTCCCTCATCCAGTGGAAAGAATGTCAGAAATTTAAGCCTGGTTTATAATTTATCACCCAGCAGTGTACAAGGTGAAATTCAGCAGTGCCACAGAAAGGAAAGATTTGCCACTGAGGTAGGAGGGTAGGTTGGCAGGTGATCTGCCAGAGCTTTAAAACAGAACCCTATGCTAGAGAATGTCATAAATGATGAATAATGGTGTCTACAACCTTGGGTGGAAAATGATAATAACTTATGATTGGTCTCATTATTTTTATGTGCAGGTTATATCTGTTTGTTGATCTTAAAATAAAGAGCTGATCCAATATACAGAAAATATTCTTGGATATGTGAAGAAAACTGTCTAGATCAATAATGCAACCAGTAGGTCTTGTCCTCTTGTAAACATGGGCATGAAAAACATGTATTTGAACTCAAACCTTTAACCATTGCTGTTCAAAATAAATGTTCTTTGGAAAGGAAAGTGAAAAAAAGAAACATGCAGCCTGCTGATTAAAACATCTGATTTAATGAAATAGATTACACACAAAAAACAACCAACCATGAAGCTTTTAACTCCTTTTTTGGTGCAGCTTCCTCACTGTTTTCTTTCTCTGTACAAAGTGTTAAACCGGACAAATGAATCATCACATTACATTCTTATTAACTGTCTTTGTACAACATTTTTCTAAAGGATATGAATTATATTATAAAAACATTTTAAAAAGCAATAACATTAAACAATAGAACAAATAGATAGATAGAACAAGCAGTCATTTACAGGGTCAAAGTCTATGTGGACAGTGATGATGATTCAAGAGTTCAACAGTAAGTTGCTCACAGGAAGTAGGAAGTAACTGTTGGTACAGGCCTGCCATTGGCCGTTTCCAAAATCCCTGTGGCTACAGGAAACAACAACGAACTCCAAGCTAGCGGCCTACAATCTGAAAATGAAGTTAACCTTGCCCTAGTACTGATGCAGCCCTGTGGAGATTTGGGGCTATACAAGAATATTTTTATACTAACCACAACAAACTATTTCACTTTTTATAAAGTGAAGGTAATATGTATATATTCTACATCTGTATGTCTGAGAGTTAAGCCTACTTGGTAACGGCAACACAACTAAACAGCCCATAAACTTCCACAAGGACTCCATGATCTAAATCCAGCATGCCACTCTCCTTACAGCACTACACTTTTGACTCTCGCTAATCGAGTCAAACCCAATGAAACCAAGTGACCAATTGACTTTCATTATTTAAACATGTCCTCTACAGGACAAACAGGGGAGATTCGCAACACAGCTAAGCAAAGTGTAGATATTGATTAGCAACAGATATTTATATCAGTTTTATTATTTCTTTTGGCGAGACTTTATCACAACTTGTACTTCGTTAATCTCCACAATCACAATCCATGGTTTGTTGAACACACGGCTGTCCTAAGAAACAAAGCGCTACCCTGCCTACAGATCATTTGGTGTAGTTCTCGTGGACATATCGGTTCCAGTATGTTGACCGACAGAAATATACTTCCTTAACTTCGGGAAACGGTTGACTAACATTAGTCTGAAATAGTTCTGAAACTTTCTCCCAACGAATGTGTAGAAAATAGGACTGATGCAAAAGTAAATGTAGGCAAAGTTACGAGTGATATAAAGAGCGTAACCCACCTTTTGCAACTTTTCACATTCGTTGGTTCCACTATCATGCATCATTAGTACGATGTTGTATGGGGTCCAGCACACAAAGAACAACAGCACAATAATGAATATCAGCCTGACTGTCTTAAACTTGGTAACAATCTTCGATGATATGACGGTGATAGCAATCCTAATGTAGCAGTAAATAATAACAGCCAGAGGAAAGAGCAAGAAAAGAAAAAGCTGAAGGTAAAATCCGAAATCTCTCAGCTGCTTCTTATAATGTGTATCAACATGCTCATCACAGTATAACTTGTTGTTGAGGCCATGCGTAAAAGTGTCGTGGAGAATCATCTGTTTGACGCACGCCAAGCTGCTGACCAGCCACACCGCAACACAGGAAGCTATTGCATACCTTTGATTTCTCATTCGTAATGCGCCCAAGGAGTACACAACTGCAAGATGTCGGTCAAAGGTCAAAAGAGCTAGAAAGAGGACAGAGCTGTAAATTCCCATGTAGTAGACAGTACTGACAATCCTGCACATGGCACTGCCAAAGATCCATTCAGAGTGTTGCATGTAGACTGCCATGAAGGGAAGGCTGCTCACGAAGATCAGGGAGGACACCACCAGGTTCAACAGGAATATGTTGGTCACAGTGGTCAGCTTCTCAAACCTAGGAGATGATCATTTAAACAGATAGAGAGAAAAATGTAACAGATTTAACAGTTTTGTCTCAATAGTTCATTTGAAGTCTCATTCCACACAGCATGACATTCATTTTGTAAATTATGCTCCAATTTAGAGCAAATGTTACGGCTGCCGCTGACTTGCCCGTTGTTAATGTGTAGTAGTAGTAGTAGTAGTGTTCTGTATGCAAAGATAGGCGCGTGGTCTGGGCAGGTTTAGTTGAGGTTTAGAAGTTGAGAAGTATTTTTGTTAGAAGCACTAGATTAGATATCATATCTAGATTTGATTGCATTAAGATAGCTACTACTCTTACTTACTATACTCTTGGTTCTATACTGTATTATTTGCTTGTTTGAACGGTATCTGCTCATCCTTTGTTTCCCTTATAGTTAACCTCACCTCCTTTGGTTGTTAATTAATACAAATTTCATGAAATAAATAACTTTGATTTACCAAATACAGCTGGTTTTATGTTGCTTCCTTGCCCCTCATGAGCTGGGACGTAAAAGTAAAATAGACGATAACCAAAAGGTTACCCAAGCAACCCTGATTTAAGAAGTCATTCTCAGCTAGTCTGTCCAGCAGGCTCACAAAAGTCAGATCAAGCTGTTAAACTAGGCAGTGCTGATCAAATATGAATCAAGTTTTTGTTTCTGCATTGTCAATTTTGCTCCTTTAGTTTGTGTTTTACACATGTTTGCACATGTTTTAGTGTACTGTTTAGCTGTAGCCACATTGCGAGGCAATGTGAGGCGTGTATATTGATTTTAGCCAATTCAGTTTTTCCCTGGGTCAGATCTATTGTTGGTAAAGAGGTAATGGAACAGTGTCTTCTTTTGTTCAACCACTTGGAGTCTCCAAGGTCACAAATGTTTAAATTGTACACATAAAGGCATTAAACTGTGTTAGGAATGTTGAGGTGTGGATTGCCATTAAATCTTTGTTACTTGGGAATGTTGTGGAGATAATGCTGAAGTCAAAGGTCAATGGTGAGGTCAGGAGGGAAGAAAGTGTTCAGGAGCCTCTGATGTCTTATGCTGTAATATTTATTGACACTTGGCCAAGGAGAATTAGAGACACTCTCATAGTGCATCAGAAGTGCCTGAGTCGATCTCACATTCTGCCCAACTCGTGCTGGTGGATAGACTTTAAACCTCAAGATAACACCACAAATACTATACGCCCCAAATGAGACAAAGAGAATGTTTTTACCAAGAATGGTGTTATTGTCGACATATTCTAGTCTGGAGACACAGATGTCTGTTTACGTCAACGGCCAGCTATCTATTATGTCTAAGCAGGCAGCAATAGTCTCTTCGACCCTGGCCACCACAGTGTTGAGATAGACTGGCACCTACTGCTCCCAGTCAAAGCCAAACAATTAGTACCGCCGAGGACCTCAAGGCCCACACATGACCTCGTGTAACCTAAGGATAGAAAATTCCATAACAGGGAACACATAATTATAGAAAAAATATAATTCATACTCCATATTTAAGATTTGACATGGAACCAAACAAAGAAGAAACAGGAAGCAATGTAAATTATACGTCCTATTCTCAGATGTTAATGCATTAGGGAATAATGACATTGATTTTATTTCATTTCAATCTGGCTGAAAAGTCAGCACTGAAGCGCTGCTGATTTTTGTTGATTGCCTTTTTAAATGTGGAGACATGTTAAAAGCTTTCCAAATAAAGGAAATTGGCCCAGTTTAGAGCTTTCAGCTGTAATTTCTCTGCTATGAATGGTAGTATAGAAATTGGTGTTTGCATTGCTTGAGCTCTCACCCTGTCAGCACGCACATAGCATCTCTCATAGCAACCTTCTATATAGCATACTGTTTTGTAAACACTTATTTCAGTCTGCAGTCTGGGGAGACTTTGCTGAGTTCATCTCTGACATTGTCATTTGTGTTTCCATGAACACCACACAAAGATAAAGAGCAGTAGTGGAGACAAGGATGGAGAAAGGAGAGTCGGTAGACAGTGACAGAAGAGAGGTAAAAAGGGGGCTTAGAGAGTGAAAGTAGCATTCCTCTCGCTGTGGGATACAAGAAGGAAGTTCCTAGTATGACTTCATCTTATACTGCGTGTGTTTTTGTGTTTTTTGTTTTCTGACAACCTGATGACATCTACAGTCAAACCCACCCATGCCCAAACTTGGTCTCAGACTGAAAACTGTCATAGAACTGCTCTGTCCATTCTGCCTCCTAAATGCCATAATTGAAAAAAGTAAGGTAACACTTTATAATGAGTACACACTATTAAGCATTAGTTAAGCATTAATATATACTGAATTCATCATTTATAACACATGAGTACTCATTAGTATGTAGTTTATAAACACTGTTACAAATGTTTTACTCATCATTGATAAGCACAGTAGTTATGGATTAGTAAATACTGAATTCATCATTTATAAAAATTTATAAAAACATCTACTATAAGTCATCCATTTCCAATGGATGACTTATAAACAGTTATTAATGCAGTTATTAACAGTTATTAATGAGCTCATCTAAAGTGGCCACTATCTATGCCTCATAAAGCATTTACGAATGAGATTTAAAGGCTGGCAATGCTTCAAGACTCACAAAAGTTTCAGTTATCTTAACAGACCAAGGAGAGACACAACACAAAGGGATATAGAACATATTGCATTGATATTTATTGCAACTTCCCAACATATTGTAACTGTACAACTGCTCTGTTGATGTAAAAAGACGAACAAGGGTAAACAAAGCTGAATAAAAACTTGCCAACGCCAACAGTGGATCACAAAAGTTTAAGTACGACAAATACAATCTTTGTTTGAAAAAAATGCGTGAAATACACGGCTGTTCTATTATTGACGGACGCCGCGAGCAGCCCGTGTCAATTTATTAACACAGAGCACCTCGAGCGGGCGGAAACCAGACACAGAAAAAGAATCTGGTGGATTTTCAAAATAAAATATCCCGCGCAAACTGCCGGTCATAAAAACAGACAAAAGAGAATCTAATTAACTACGTAGCATATTTACACACGTAGAAGCATATTTACACATGCAGAAGCATATAAACCAAGAAAATGACCAAATATGAGCAAGTAATCAAAGTCTAGTGGGCTAAACACTCCGCCTCTGAAACGCTCCTGGTGGGGTTTGAAGTTGCGTGCACATTCAATGCTACTAACATTGCTTGTTTTCTTAAACATCCCTTCTTTGACAATGTGAACTTGTTTGACTGCACTTTAAACATATGCAGCAGTTGCTCTTGTGTTTTTTATCATTTCTGCTTGCTGAGGCGTTATACTGCATTTGTTGATACCACCAGTAAACAAATGTTGCCAAATTAACCAGGACTCAAATGTTAAGGATTACTCAATTATAAAAAGTGAGATCTGTTCCAACAAGGAGAATGCATACACTTGATATGCCTAACTGCTTGACCTCCTTGGATTCTTTTTAAATGACTTCTACAGTAAGTACAGTACTGGAGTTTTTTGTTAGATCACTCACCGGTGGATGATGACCAGAACCAGCACGTTGAAGCAGACACTGAAGAGGAACATAAAGTAGAAGAGGATGGATAGATGAGCTCCCAGAATGTTGTTGTTTTCAAAATTGCATAAATATGCATGTGTCGCCGTCTCAGTGCTGTCATTGCCATAGTCATATTCACTCCTTGTAGCTTCCATCTTTATCTCAAATGTTGGCAAGAAAACCTGTCAGAAACAGAAATGCAGCCATCAAACATAACATCAGCAACATGATAATCGGTATGATCGGTATGAACAATCCATCCATTAGAAAGGCTTTATAATATATTCAATTCTGCATGCCAATAAGCAGAGCTAGAAAACATTGCCTTTAATTGAGATGCTCGAAGGAGCACAGAAATAATATAAGCTGAGCTAATTTACCTCCTGGTCAGCTGAGGAGCTTCTGCTTGTTGTCTCACTCTTGAAGGCCACAGCTGTCTGACTGAAGTGAGTTCAAGTCACTGTATGATAAGTTAGATTGCTGGGTGAAGGAAGTAACTCACAGAAGAGTGGGTGGACCTGTGTGTGTGTGTGTATGTGTGTGTGTGTGTGTGTGTGTGTGTGTGTGTGTGTGTGTGTGTGTGTGTAAGAGGAGGGATTGACTGAAAACACAACATATCAAAGCAACACTCCCTCTGAAGTATATTCTCTTCCCTTGACTGTTCAGTTGAGAGTCGAATTCTAATATGACATTTACATCACATTTGACTAACCATAATGAGCACCTTAACGTTGGAGTAGTTATTGGAGAATTAATCAATAGAGCTAGTTCCATTACTTAGCACTTAGCCCAATCAGATGTTTAGATGAAAAAGAGCACTACAAAGAGTGCTTCTGATTGGTTTCATCTGACTTAATCAATTAACATATTTAGGTATCATCGGCATAACATTATAAGCTAATAAAGTGATTCCATGAACAATGTTGCCTAAAGGAAAGATATATAAGCTGAATAGAAGTGGTCCGGGCACAGAATCTTGTGGAACGACTAACATTGGTATACTTGGAGGATTCATCATTAACATGAACAAACTGAGATCAATCTGAAAAATAAGACTTAAACCAGCTTAACTTTTGGCCGGTTAGGGTTAAAGTTAGTCTATCTTTTCTTAAAGTATACACGTTCCCCATTCTATGCCTAACACCGCAGCCTTTGCATAGGTTAAGCATAACGAGAAGCATCAGGGAGGATGGATAGAAAGGTTAAATTAAAAAAAGGTATTGGAGGAGGATGCTGCCAAATGTGCCAAGCTGAGGGCAGACACTACTGGCAACTGGTAGAAACTAGAAAGAAAGATATAGGCTGAATGATTAGCAATTAGTGGGCTAATATTGGACATTGTAGAGTTGTCAACCTATTCACAATTAAAATACCAAGGTAGAGAGGATAACAGAGAATATGAATGAAAGTTATGTAATGTAAGAAAGGGCAGATATGGCAGCAGTACATGATAAACCTATATGCCTTGATGGCCCCCATGAGGTCTCATTCCCAACAAATCCGACCAACTGCCTAATTTTTATTTAAATTTGTTTATTTTTGCCATGGAAAAAATAAAAAGTACACCATAGTAAGAGCTGGACTGTTGACTGGAAAAAGTGGGCTGGTCTCGGTCCTGAAATTCCCAGGATGAAAAGTAGCCCCACTCCAGGCCTGGTGAAAAGCAGTGAGTTGGGATGATTAGCATGAAGTGCACTCGCTACTGTAGTTTGATCACACTCACAAAATGGCTGCTTCTCAATGTGTTTAGCTATCATTTAAGCTAGCCACACAGTCTGATTAAACATGGAGAGGAAAATGAGAAATGGTTTGCAGGGGAAGAAGAAAATTACTTATAAAAGAAAAATAAATATGACAAATAAATATTACTTATTTGTGTGTTTCGACTTGTCAGACAACCTTTTATTACACTGTGCCAGTTTCTGGGTGCCATAGGCAAATCTGACTGCATAAAACCCCTTTAACACTAATTTTAACCTCAACCAACACAACAATAAATGCTTTTTAAATATCAAAGCATGAGTATTTATATAATAGTACAACACATGCGATTTAATTTCTCTCCATTGAGTACTTGTGGTACTTTTACTACATTTTACTGATGATAAGTTTGCAGTTATAGTTTGCAGATCACCGCAGATCAACACAGCTACTGTAGCTCACAGTGTGCACATGTTTTATACCACAAATTATATCAGTCACCTCCTGAGCTGCTATGTGAAAGCTGCTGTAACACTCAGTAGCTGACCTGTAGCTATTTTTAATAACTTAAACTACGGGTCACTCCCTGAATTTGTGTATCTTGGATTGAATGATTCTGCAGTTAAGAGGCTAGAACTGCAACATGGGTGTGTTTGCTCTTATCAGAAATATGACTAACCTCCCACATCCTTTACACATTTTTTGTTGCACAAAACTCTACTTGTTCTTTTTCTCCCATTTGCAAATTATGTTTGAATCTTTAGTGCAATAATGTCGGACTCCTTTTATTTTTGCCAAGCCTTGACTTTACTCATGATATAGTAAGAAAAATGGTGTGAAGCACCTTTTATCTAAAAGCATTACTCTCATACTGAAGCACCTATTCATTCTTGCCAGCTTGATTTTTTCCCCCTCCCTCATCCAGTGGAAAGAATGTCAGAAATTTAAGCCTGGTTTATAATTTATCACCCAGCAGTGTACAAGGTGAAATTCAGCAGTGCCACAGAAAGGAAAGATTTGCCACTGAGGTAGGAGGGTAGGTTGGCAGGTGATCTGCCAGAGCTTTAAAACAGAACCCAATGCTAGAGAATGTCATAAATGATGAATAATAGTGTCTACAACCTTGGGTGGAAAATGATGATAACTTATGATTGGTCTCATTATTTTTATGTGCAGGTTATATCTGTTTGTTGATCTTAAAATAAAGAGCTGATCCAATATACAGAAAATATTCCTGGATATGTGAAGAAAACTGTCTAGATCAATAATGCAACCAGCAGGTCTTGTCCTCTTGTAAACATGGGCATGAAAAACATGTATTTGAACTCAAACCTTTAACCATTGCTGTTAAAAATAAATGTTCTTTGGAAAGGAAAGTGAAAAACAGAAACATGCAGCCTGCTGATTAAAACATCTGATTTAATGAAATAGATTATACACAAAAAACAACCAACCATGAAGCTTTTAACTCCTTTTTTGGTGCAGCTTCCTCACTGTTTTCTTTCTCTGTACAAAGTGTTAAACCGGACAAATGAATCATCACATTACATTCTTATTAATTGTCTTTTAACATCATCATTGTAACCAGATTTTCTAGATTTTCTAGATAAAAAATATCTTTAAAAAAGCAATAACATTATAACATGTACAAAATCAGAACAAATCAAGCAGTCATTTGCAGGCTCAAGTCCATGTGGACAATGAGTGTGCACACTTTAGTCATCATTTTGGAGAAGCACACTATATTAAGGCAGTCTACGGATGATAGCCTGCAGTCAGGAGTTCAACAGTCAGTTGCTCACAGGAAGTAGGAATTAGGCTGTTGGTACAAGCCTGCCACTGGCCGTTTCCAAAATCCCCATGGCTACAGGAAACAACAACGATCTCCGAGCTAGCGCCCTACATGCTGAAAACATATTGATGGCCTTTGCTATGTTTCACCTTTTCCACTGAAACAGCCCACAAACTTTCACAAGGGCTCCATGATCTGAATCCAGCATGCCACTCTCCTTATAGCACTACACTTTTGACTCTCCCAAATCAAGTCGAACCAATCGAAACCAATTGACTTTTATTACGAAGTAGTCAGAAACTAAAAAATGCACCTACAAAATAAGACATCGTTTTGGGCATCACTTGACAACGGATCAGTTTAAAAAAAGTCAAAATTTAAACAACGTATCATCCTCAGTAAGTGGACATTTAGGCATGAACCAGCCCTCTGAGATACATTCCATGCAATTACAATGAATTACCATTCACTGTGATAGAGAAAGGTGTTGTGGTGAGCAGGTTTGCAGCACAGATGGCTAGATTTGCTCGATGTGCATTGCAAAAAATCTCACGAGAGAGACCTAAGTGGGTGTCACACAATATGCTGACAATTAACGTTCGTGTTGTGTTTGTCTTGACCCAGCTTTTACTGAAAACTTGGAAAATCAATGTTCTTACATTTGCTCCATTTTTAAATTCAATTCAGAGCTTCTTTAATCAACTTCTTACCACTAGAGGGCAGAAAGTCACCAAAACCAATTTGTCGATGAACTGCATCAATAAAAAAGACAAACCTCGAGAGGTGGCATAAGTTTCATTGTGGACTAGAGTTTCAAAACATGTCCTCTACAGGACAAACAGGGGAGATTAGCAACACAGCTAAGCAAAGTGCAGATATTGAATAGCAACAGATACACATCTGTTTTGAAATCAGTTATTTCAGCTTTGTTATTACTTCTGGTGGAACTGTGTCAGTACTTGTACTTCATCAATCTCCACAGAGACAATCCAAAAAGAATACAAACTCTTACAGCTTTCCTTCAAACCCGTGGTTTGCTAAACACACGGCTGTCCTAAGAAACAAAGCGCTACCCTGCCTACAGATCATTTGGTGTAGTTCTCGTGGATATATTGGTTCCAGTATGTTGACTGACAGAAATATACTTCCTTAACTTCGGGAAACGGTTGACTAACATTAGTCTGAAATAGTTCTGAAACTTTCTCCCAACAAATGTGTAGAAAATAGGACTGATGCAAAAGTAAATGTAGGCAAGGTTACGAGTGATATGAAGAGCGTAACCCAACTTTTGCAAGTCTTCACATTCGTTGGTTCCACTATCATGCATCAGTAGTACGATGTTGTATGGGGTCCAGCACACAAAGAACAACAGCACAATAATGAATATCAACCTGACTGTCTTAAACTTGGTAACAATCTTCGATGATATGACGGTGATAGCAATCCTAATGTAGCAGTAAATAATAACAGCCAGAGGAAAGAGCAAGAAAAGAAAAAGCTGAAGGTAAAATCCAAAATCTCTCAGCTCCTTCATATAAAGTATATCAGCATACTCTTCACAGTATACCTTGTTGTCGAGGAGATACTTAAAAGTGTTGTGGAGAATCATCTGTTTGACGCACGCTAAGCTGCTGACCAGCCACACCACAACACAGGAAGCTATTGCATATCTTCGATTTCTCATTCGTGATGCGCCCAAGGAGTACACAACTGCAATGTGTCGGTCAAAGGTCAAAAGAGCTAGAAAGAGGACAGAGCTGTAAATTCCCATGTAGTAGACAGTTTTGACAATCTTGCACATGGCACTGCCAAAGATCCATTCAGAGTGTTGCATGTAGACTGCCATGAAGGGAAGGCTGCTCACGAAGATCAGGGAGGACACCACCAGGTTCAACAGGAATATGTTGGTCACAGTGGTCAGCTTCTCAAACCTAGGAGATGATCATTTAAACAGTTAGATAGAGAGAAAAACCAAAATGCTTATGAGTCAGTCCAGCATTTTTGACATAAATAGAGATAAGTGATATCTCAGCATCTGTAGATTCTTTGGCTGCAGCATTGACGATATATATAGTGGACAGAGCTTCCAGGTCTGTGAAGTGAAATCAGTGGTCAAGTGGCATAAACCTGCATTGTTTGTAATGACCAGCAGGGGGCAGCTTTATTAGGTGTAATAAAAAAAAAAGTCTGATTTCATTCATGGAAACATGAGCCTACTTCTCACTTGATCACTTGATAACTCATTAAACAATTTCCTCATGAGTCTCAATAGTTATTTTTACGTCTTCTTTCACTCAGCATGACGTTCATTTTGTAAATTATGGTTCCATTTAGAGTAAATAGATGATAAATCAGGGTTGCTTTGTGGATTGGCTAGTGTTTGGTTAATAATTCATTTTCAGCTAGTCTGTCCAGCAGTTTCACAAAACTCAGACCAAACTGCCTAGGCAATGTAGATCAAATATGAATAGGTAAGAATAGTTTCTGTTTCTGCCAATTTTGCTCCTTTAATTGTTTACACATATTTACATATTTTAGTGTACTGTTTAGCTTTAGCCACATTACATGTGAGATCTGTATATTGCTTTTAGTCAATTCAGCTTTTCCCGGGGGGCTTTGAGAGAGGAAGTTTACCTACTGAATAGTATTCCTAGTATGACTTGATCTTATACTCTTACCCAGTGTGTCTTTTATTTCTGACCTGATGACATCTACAGTCACACCCACCCATGTCCCAACTCAGTCTCAAACTGAAACCTGTCATAGAACTGCTCTGTCCATTCTGCCTCCTAAATGCCGGAATTGAAAAAGGTAAGTGCACTGAATCTCTTGTCTTGATGAAGAAGTGAACAGTACAGTACCCACAATAACGCCAACCTAAATGAAGGTTATGGTGTTCAGTTATGCTAAAAATGAGTTTGGGCTGCTGTTGAATTGTATTGCATGATTCTGAGGGGAGTTTCTCATATTTTGACCTTATTTGAAAGGAATTGGGTAATTTATTTCAAATAAGGTTAGACAAAATATGGTGCTACAATAAGTACAGTACTGGAGTTTTTGGTTGGATCACTCACCGATGGATGATGACCAGAACCAGCACGTTGAACCAGACACTGAAGAAAAACATAAAGTAGAAGAGGATGGATAGATGAGCTCCCAGAATGTTGTCGTTGTGCCGACTGCATATAGGGATAGGCATCGCCGTCTCATTGCCGTAGTCAGTATATTCACTCGTTGTAGTTTCCATCTTTATCTCAAATGTTGGCAAGAAAACCTGTCAGAAACAGAAATGCAGCCATCAAACATAACATCAACATGATGCAGTTAGTATGAATTTGAATGTATGTATGTATGAATTGAAAACAATCCATCCATTAGAAATGCTTTAAGGTATATTAAATCCTGCATGCAAGCTACTGCATGCCAATAAGCAGAGCTAGAAAACATTGCCTTTAATGGAGAAGCTCGAAGGAGCACAGAAATAATATAAGCTGAGCTAATTTACCTCCTGGTCAGCTGAGGAGCTTCTGCTTGTTGTCTCACTATTGAAGGCCACAGCTGTCTGACTGAAGTGAGTTCAAGTCACTGTATAATAAGTCAGCCAGCTGAGGCAAGGACGTTACTCACAGAAGAGTGGGTGGATCTGTGTGTGTTTGTGTGTGTGTGTGTGTGTGTGTGTGTGTAAGAGGAGGGATTGGCCGGGAAAACAACATTTTATAGCAACACTTCCTCTGAAGTATATTCTAACCATATCTTATTTGCTCATTTGACTAACCATAATAAGCAACTTGACGTTGGAGTAGTTATTGGAGAATTAGTCAATAGAGCTAGTTCCATCATATAGTTAGCACTTAGCCCAATCAGGTGTCTAGATGAAAAAGAGCACTACAAGGAGCTGCGTTTGTCAGGGTTTGATACAACACATGAAGTCAAGTTTTTAATATATTCATATCTGTGGCTGAAACACTGCACAGCAACATACAGTTTTGTGAAAAAGTGTTTGACCCCTTCCTGAGTTCTTATTTTTTTTTATGTTTGTCACACTTAAATGTTTCAGATCATCAAACTAATTTAAATATTAGACAAAGGTAACACAAGTAAACACAAAATGCAGTTTTTAAATGAAGGTTTTTATTATTAAGGGGGAAAAAAACCCAAACCTACATGGCCCTGTGTAAAAAAGTGATTGCCCCATAAACCTAATAACTGGTTGGGCCACCCTTAGCAGCAACAACTGCAATCAAGCATTTGCGATAACTGGCAATGAGTCTTTTACAGCGCTGTGGAGGAATTTTGGCCCACTCATCTTTGCAGAATTGTTGTAATTCAGCCACATTGGAGGGTTTTCGAGCATGAACCGCCTTTTTAAAGTCATGCCACAGCATCTGATTCAGGTCAGGACTGACTAGGCCACTCCAAAGTCTTCATTTTGTTTTTCTTAAGCCATTCAGCGGTGGACTTGTTTTGGATCATTGTCCTGCTGCAGAACCCAAGTGCGCTTCAGCTTGAGGTCACGAACAGATGGCCGGACATTCTCCTTCAGGATTTTTTGGTTGATAGCAGAATTCCAGGTTACATTTACCACAGCAAGTCTTCCAGGTCCTGAAGCAGCAAAACAGCCCCAGACCATCACACTACCACCACCATATTTTACTGTTGGTATGATGTTCCTTTTCTGAAATACTGTAATACTTTTACGCCAGATGTAATGGGACACACCTTCCAAAAAGTTCAACTTTTGTCTCGTCAGTCCACAGAGCATTTTCCCAAAAGTCTTGGGGATCATCAAGATGTTTTCTGGCAAAAGTGAGACAAGTCTTTATGTTCTTTTTGGCCATGCAGGCCATTTTTGCCCAGTCTCTTTTTTATGGTGGAATCATGAACACTGATCTTAACTGAGGCAAGTGAGGCCTGCAGTTCTTTGGATGTTGTTGTGGGGTCTTTTGTGACCTCTTGGATGAGTGGTCGCTGCACTCTTGGGGTAATTTTGGCCGGCCGTTCCATGTATTTGCTATTTGTGGATTATGGCTCTCACTGTGGTTCACTGGAATTCCAAAGCTTTAGAAATGGCTTTATAACCTTTTACAGACTGATAGATCTAAATTACTTTGTTTCTCATTTGTTCCTGAATTTCTTTGCATTGCAGCATGATGTCTAGCTTTTGGAGATCTTTTGGTCTATTTCACTTTGTCAGGCTGGTTCTATTTAAGTGATTTCTTGATTCAACAGGTCTGGCAGTAATCAGGCCTGGGTGTGGGTAGTGAAACTGAACTCGGCTTTCCAAAAAATGTGGTTAATCACAGTAAATTTGTGATTTAACGGGGGGGGGAATTACTTCTTCACATAGAAATCATCATTTAAAAACTGCATTTTTGTATTTACTCGGGTTATCTCTGTCTAATATTAAAATTAGTTTGACGATCTGAAACATTTGAGTGTGACAAATATGCAAAAAACTAAGAAATCGGGAAGGGGGCAAACACTTTTTCACAGTGCTGTATATACTGAATATAATACATGACTGTAACGGGGGCAACTATTTTAATTCTGTCTTGAAGGTGGCTGATCCTCAGACATAAGGATAAGGACAGAGAGAAGACAGGGGATTACTTTGTAATCTTAGTACTCTGCATTAGTAGAATGACCAAGATGGCGCCACGTGGGTGGCCGCTTGTTACAGCAGCTCTGAACTTTTCTTACCTCTTTTAGTGTTTTTATAGTGTTTTCGTGTACTTTTGTTGCTTTTTTTTTTTTTCCACATTGACACTTTAAGCAAGTGTGCAGCTATGGATGTTCATATTGTTACATTTGTAGTTTGCCTCTTGCTGTTCTTTGAACTTTTTGGTGTGGCTGCGGGAAACACACAGTGAAGCGCAGAGAGCGGAAAAGACGGTACAAACCATGAGCTAACGGCGCTGACCCGGCTGCAGAGGGAGTACCGCGAATGCAGCCTCATGTACTTCACTGAGACGTGGCTGAGTGAACTTTCTCCGGACTCACTTGTCACCCTGGACGGTTTTCAACACGTGCGAGCGGACAGGAATGCAACGGAGACTTGGAGCTGTTAGCGGTTAGCATGCGGCCATACTACCTCCCGAGGGAGTTTTCACAGGTTATTGCTGTGACTGTGTACATCCCCCCCTCTGCGGTCGCTGTTGCAGCTACAGATCAGATCCACACTGTCGTCTCTCAGCTTCTAAACCAGCACCCCCAATCCCTCCTCCTCATCTCCAGTGACTTCAGTCATGCTTCCCTGTCCTCTGCTCTCCCCACCTTCACCCAGTACGTGAAATGCCACACCAGAGACAATAAAACTTTGGACCTACTGTATGCAAACATCAAGGACGTATACACCTCATCCCCCCCTCCCCCTGCTGGGTCGCTCAGATCACAACCTCGTCCATCTCATCACAGACTACACCCCTGTGGTGGATAAACAACCACCTGTGAAGAGGCCTGTGAAGGAGTGGTCTGAGGAAACTAGTGCTAGGCTCAGAGACTGCTTTGAAACAACAGACTGGGAAGCACTCTGCAGCCCCCACGGCAGTGACATCGACAGCATGACCCACTGCATTACTGATTATATCAACTTCTGTGTGGAGAACACTGTGCCCTCCAAGTTGGTGCAGTGTTTTCCCAACAACAAACCCTGGGTGACCTCCGTGATTAAGGCCCTGCTGAACGAGAAGAAGAGGGTCTTCAGATCGGGGGACAAGGAGGAGCTGCACAGAGTCCAGAAGGAACTCCGGCAGAAGATCAGGAAGGGGAAGGACAGCTACAGGAGGAAACTGGAGAAGCGGGTGGAGCAGAACAACACCAGGGGCGTCTGGAGAGGGCTGCAGACCATCTCAGGCCATGGAAAAGGAGTAGGGAGAAACCAAACCAGCGGGGACAAGGACTGGGCAGATGAACTGAATCTGTTTTTCAACAGATTTGACTCTGCCTCCCCTCCCTCCCTCACCCACCCTGCCGTGTCTTCACCCCACCCTGCCCCCTCCTTACACCTTCCCTGGCCAGCTACCCCTCCCCCTCCCCCTCCACTCCACACACCTTATCAATTAATTTGAATTCGAAATTGATTTAGGACGATGTTCAAAAATGAAAATCAGTTTTCACTAACTAGAGTAATTACGGTACAGCTCCCTCCAGTAACGCCGGCCCCTCCCCTGCGCGAGACAACGTCTTCTCCTCAGAGACCGGCAAAACGTCAACATGGCAACACATGCTAATAAGAGTGACGAAAACTTCGTCCCCAAAAAAGGCTCCGTCTCCTCAGTGGTATGGAAGTGGTTCGGTTTTACAGCAGCAGACACCGATCAAACCACTGTCCGCTGGAAAGTTTGTCGGAAGTCAGTGGCAACTAAATGCAGCAGCACCTGAAACAAAAGCACGCAGCTGAGTGGGAGCAGTGTGTGCCACTGCGAGCTGCACAAGATGACAACAACCTTAAAAAAACAGCTAGACAGCTAGCTTTTATTTTTAGGCCATATCGCCCAGCCCTATATATAGGTACATAATAGCTGAATATATAGGTGCATATATAGGTGAACATATAAGTACATATATGGGTACATATATAGGTGAGCATATATGACCCTATATGTACATATATGTACATATAATATATGAAAACGGCCAATTTTATGTATGTTGCATATATTCGAAACCTATATCAAAACCTATATTAAAACTTATATGTTTATATAGGTTCTTTCCGTGTGGGCACCCCAGTCATCCTCCACCCCCCTCTCCATAACAGATGATCAGGTGAGGAGTCAACTTAAGAAAGGCAAGGAAGGCCCCGGGCCCGGACGGCATCAGCCCAAGACTCCTCAAGGACTGTGCTGACCAACTCTGTGGTGTGGTCAGGCACTTGTTCAACCTGAGTCTGAGCCTGGAGAAAGTCCCAGCCCTGTGGAAGACCTCTTGTGTGTTCCCAGTACCAAAGACCCAAGGAGCCTAACCACTTCAGGTCTGTTGCCTTGACTTCTCACCTGATGAAGACCATGTAGAGGATCATCCTGCGACACCTGCGACCGCTGGTGGGCACACAGCTGGACCCCTTGCAGTTTGCTTACCAGCCTGGGATTGGGGTGGACGACGCAGTAATCTACATGCTGCACAGATCGCTGCTTCACCTGGAGGACAGTGGGAGCACTGTGAGGGTCATGTTCTTTGACTTCTCCAGTGCCTTTAACACCATTCAGCCTTCACTGCTCAGAGTGAAGATGGAGAACGTGGGAGTGGACCAACACCTGGACTTTACTCACACCTAACACCACACACTGCCACATCCAGAAGTTCTCCGATGACACAGCCGTTGTTGGATGTGTTTCTGAGGGAAACGACCTGGAATACAGGATGGTCATCAGAGACTTTGTCAGCTGGAGTGAGCTCAACCAGCATCAGCTTAACAGCAGCAAGACGAAGAAGATGATCGTCAACTTCAGAAGGAAAATATCCCACTCCACACCGATGAACATCCAGGGATTGAACATTGAGGTGGTGGAGAGCTATAAATTCCTGGGTGTTCACCTAAACAATAAACTGGACTGGACTGACAACACCCATGCTCTCTACAAGAAGGGCCAGAGTCGCCTCCACCTGCTGAGGAGGCTGAGGTCCTTCGGAGTGTGCAGGGCTCTCCTCAGGACTTTTTACGACTCCCCCACTGTGGTGGCCTCAGCCATCCTTTATGCTGTGGTCTGCTGGAGAGGGGGCAGCACAGACAGGGACAGGAGCAGACTCAATAGACTGATCAGGAGAGCGAGCTCTGTCCTGGACTGTCCTCTGGACTCCATAGAGGAAGTGGGGGAGAGAAGGATGTTAGTTAAGCTGACATCCATCATGGACAACACCTCTCACCCCCTACATGACACTGTGGGGTCCTTGAGCAGCTCCTTCAGCAGCAGACTGCTACACCCACGGTGTAAGAAGGAGAGGTACCGCAGGTCTTTCATCCCAACTGCTGTCAGACTTTACAACACCTGCACCACCTGATCATGTTGTAGTTTCTGTTTCTGTCTTTCAATCACCACCACGACTCACTACTCATCATAGCTTTTATAATACACTTATTTATTAAGGACCGAGCCAGGGAACCTGGTAAGGTCCTTATTGTTTTTGGTCCGTTAGTTTATTATTATTATTATTATTATTATTATTGCGCTTCCACCTCTTCACGGCTTGTTTTGAGTGCCTGAATGTGCACTTTCCGTGATTTTTATTTGGCACATTTGTCTAGTCTCGTGAAAATTAATTATTCTATGTATCACATTCAACTGTGCCAATGGGAAGACCACTAGGTGGCGCTATATTTTTGCCAATTTTAGAGGCCCATAAGTTCCACATACTTTGTGCACAGTCATAAAACTCATATCCACGCGTTCAGTGGATGTAGCTGGTGTCCCTAGGTAGGCCACGCCCATTTCCGCCTAAACTTTTTTCCGCTAAGGGCGCTATATGCAAAATTACTTTTTCGGGTTTCTCCGTGCCCATTTGTCGATTTGCGTGAAACTTTGCACGTACACTCTGGAGACCGCACTGACAAAGACACACATGTACAGTATGTTGAAATTTTGAAAGATGAGCGCGTTATGACATCAGCACTTCCTGCCGATTTCGCATGAAAACAGGAAGTGGGGTGTTTCTCACAATGCTATGCCCGATTCACACCAAATTTGGAAATTACTTCATCATGTCTTCATTGCACAGTGCAAATTTTGCTTACTTCCACGCCACCACCACGGGTGGCGCTCTTCAAGTTAACGGCTCATATCTCCGCATCGAACGTGTGGTTCTAACGTAACTTGGTACGATGATTCCCCATGGCGCCCTGAGCCTCCCCTAAAAGGGGTACAAAACCCGCCGCTGGTGGCGCTCTGCTGGCCAAAAACTCTTTCTGCCCAAACCGTAATACTTAGGAATATGACATTCACAGGACACGTGTAGACTCCTGCCTGAGCTCACGTACCAAAAACAATTTCTAGCCGTTGTAGCGCCCCCTACAGGAACTTTAAATAACAGCCCCGGAGCCACGTTTCACCGTTTTACGAAACTTGGTGGGCACATAGAACATCCCAAGACTCACCAAAAGCCTCTTGGACCCATGTCCCATTCCCACGAAACCCCAATATTTTTATTTGACATTGTCATTTTTTCCACTTTTTGCCACTTTTAAAGATTAACTCCTCCTGGACCACTTCTATCGGTTCAACTTGGTCAGTTCTTACATCTTGTCACTCACCCAACGGTGCTCTTCTGACTCTAGTAAAGGCGTGTCCGGCTGGCCTAAGTCGGACATTTTGCCCGAATTTTGACTTCTTCCTAAGCTGCCCAGTGTGTATTTCTACTGCTTCCATATGCTGACCAATGCTGGCAATCACACGTGTCTATTACTGCCCGCAGATGGCGCCATTGTTAACAATTCAACATCTTGGTGACAGCTCATGTTTTGCTGCGTCTGAACGTGTGCCATCATACCCTCTCACAGCTTCTGGACATGACGGCTTGGGACTGCACGGGCTTGACGGCCCGACGGGTGCACACGGCCCGAGTGCGGGGCTCGGTCCACGTGCTTAGCTTTAATTATTATTATTTTTTTTATCTGTATTTATTTCTCCATCCGACTACTTGCCATGTGCAATATTACTTATATCTTGCCACTTTACGTTTGTTTGTAAATTAATACATCATGACTCTACCTTTGCAATATTATTTATATCTTGCCACTTACCTTTGCAATGTTATTTATATCATACCACTTACTTTTGCCTTATTATTTATATCATGCCACTTACCTTTGCAATATTATTTATATCTTGCCACTTTCACCTTCAGTACTCATTCTTGCACATCTGTACACTTGTCTGTTGTTTGTCTGTTTGCTTATTGTTGTTTATTAGTTTATTATTTACTGTATAGGCTGAAGGATTCTTTGGTCTGTCGTTGTTGTTTTTGCCTTTACTATTTTTATTCTTTTTTTCTGTACTTCTATGGTGTATATTACACCTTTGCTGCTGTAACAAAAGAAATTCCCCGTTGTGGGATGAATAAAGTATAATCTAATCTAATCTAATCTAATCCAAGGACAGAGTGTACTCTGTGATGTGTATCGCACAGAAGTCACATCTACAGTGCAAGTTAAGAGAACAGTAGAACTGTTAGAGAACAAACCACGTGGTTCATCAGTGTACACAGTCATGACTACCAAAAACATGTCAACTGAGTTGACACAGGTGCCGGATTGGGGATTACTGGGGATTCACACATATGTATTTCATACATCAAGCTATGAAAGAGATGTCTGAATTTCTTGGTTATGACCTTAAATATCACTGTTCTTACCATCCACAGAGTGGCGGTGCTGTTGAAAGGGAAAATGGCACGATAAATTCGAAACTCAGCAAGGAAACTGGTTTAACGTGAATAAAAGCACTTCCCACGCGAATTAGGAACAAACATGGTTTGAGTCCATTTGAGATTTGGGTTTATGGGAGGCCTCCAAACACAGGACTTAGACCAGGGACTTTTTCTGCTGACCCTAAGCTGTATGATGATGACATGTTAAATTACTGTATAAGTCTCTCAGCATCCCTATCCTCTCTTCACTCGAAGGTGAAAGCAGTACTGCCCACGCCAGCTGACGCACCACAACACCACTTCAAGCCTGGCGACTGAGTGGTTATCAAAGATTTCAGGAGAAAGCACTGGAAACAATGGCGGTTCCAAGGCCCTTTCCAGGTCCTCCTCATCACTCAGACCACTGTAAAGGTCGCTGGTAAGGTCCCCTTGATCCACGCCAGCCACTGCAAACGTATCCTGGAGCCCAACGACGACACTCATACATCAGCAGAAGCAAGTGGAAGGCAGCGTGCCAAGCTACCAACAAACCCGAAGGTGACCTCCCACCCACTATAATATACACACACCCAGATTGCTATACGATAACCAATAAGAGTGGGGCTGCGTGGAGTAACACGGCCAAGGTGCAAGCCCGAGCACCGCCTTCGGCAGCGCCGGTGATTAACGCAATACACATACATTCCTGAGATTTCCAATTGCACACGAGTAACCGCTTTCATAAAAGCAGTAATAAACCTACCAAAGACAATTTCTTCTTTTTCACAGTCTCTTTATTTTCTTCCACCACAATGACTTCATGCAGAACTGTAATATACTCAATTACTTTTCCTGTATTAACTGCTGTAACAAATAAATTTGTGCTATCATTAGATCTGTCTGTCTTATCTTATTGAATAGAATGGGAAAGATGAATATTTATTTACATGTATTGTCGTTGTCCAGTGAAAACGTTTTTTTTCAGTAGGACGAAAAATATTGGGTATCTGATGACTGGCAGTGCATACGTGTTGATGGCTCGGACCTTGTTCTTCCCATTCAGCTGACTCTTCAGGACCTGCTTCACCCTGTGTAGGTACTTGGCTGTGGCTGACTTCCTAGCTGCCTCCTCATGGTTCCCATTTGCCTGCAGGATCCCAAGGTATTTGTAGCTGTCCTGTATATCTACCATGTGAACTTCTGGTAGTTCAACCCCCTCGGTTCTGATCACCTTACGTTTCTTTGTTACCATCCGACCACAATTCTCTAACCCGAACGACATTCTGATGTCATTGCTGAAGATCCTGGTGAGGTGCAATGAGTTGATATCTTGCTCATTCCTGGCATACAGCTTGATTTCATTCATGTACAGGAGGTGACTGATGGTGGTGATGATCTGACTAAGAGGGTTGAAGCCTATATAGAACAGCAGCGGGGATAATGGATCACCTTGGTATATTCCGCACTTGATGGCGACTTGTGCATTGGCTTTGAGTTAGCTTCCAGAGTGGTTTTCCACAGTCCCATTGAATTCTTGATGAAAGCTCTTAGTCTCCTGTTGATATTGTACATCTCCAAGCATTCCAGTATCCATGTGTGTGGCATTGAATCGTAGGCTTTCTTGTGGTCAATCCACGGGGTGCACAGGTTCGTCTGTCTGGTCTTGGGTGACTGCTCTATCGACCATTAGCTGATGTTTGGCTCCCCTGGTATTGCTGCCAATTCCTTTCTGAGCCACACTCATGTATTGGGCCATGTGCCTATTAATCTTAGCCACTATGATGCCTGACAGGAGCTTCCATGTTGTACAGATGCAGGTGATTGGCCGATAGTGGGATGGGGATCTTTCATGATTAGGACTGTTCACCCTTGAGTCAACCAGTCCATGTGGGTCCCTTCCATCAGCAGCTGGTTTATTTGCGCTGCCAGGCATTCACTGAGTGCAGGTAGCTTCTTTAGCCAGTAGGTGTGGATCATGTCAGGGCCTGATGCTGTCCAGCTCTTCATACCTGATACTCTGTCTCGGATGTCTGCCAATGTGATGGTTATTGGTTCTTGTTCTGGGAGATTGCTGTGGTCTGCTCTTAAGTCCACTAGCCACTGGGCATCAGTGTTATGTGATGCCTCCTTTTCCCATTATGCTCTTCCAGTACTGCTCAGTCTCTGCCCTGGGTGGATCTCATGTTATTACCCTGCCACTCAGTATGTTTACATGCAGCAAAAAATTCGAATTTCTGATCGTATCAAATAAAGACATGCATAAGACCGGATCACATGTCTGAGTATACATGCCGTTCAGAGAATCGGATAAATGGCTGGAGCATGGCTGACTCTGTTACGCTATGAGGCGCTGTAGCCCTCTCAACAAAGAGCCACGTCCGGTTGACCTCTACTTATCAGCAACAACAAACGATCTGACGGCATTTAAACAAAGATGGCATACGAGGAGCTGGACGATGCTACAGTAGCGTACATTTGTTTTCCTCCTAATAATGCATATAAAAAGAACCTCCTTTCACTTCCGGGTGAAAGCCCAAGCGGAAATTCTCGAGCATGCGCAGAATGCAAAATCCGATTTAGGTCCGATTGCTGAGTATACATGGCGTTAAAATTCCGACTATGAACGAATTATCTAGGTGCTCTTATCCGATTTTGAGATGTCCGTTATGGTCCGAAGTAGGTCCGAAGTAGGTCGGACTAAGGTGTTTACAAGCATTTTAAAAGTCCGAACTAAGTCTGATACGATCAGAAATTCGAATTTTTTGCTGCATGTAAACGTACTGACTGAGAGTACACTTTAGATGGTTCAGGCTCAGCCTACCTTTGTATGCTCACCTGTCTTCATCATCCTGCCCTGAAGATTCCCACCTGGACTTACCTTGTGGTGTCTTTTCGTGCCGCATCTTGTAAATAAAACCTTCAAAGCAATTCCTGTTTGTGGTCTGCATCGTGGGTTCAGTGTTCTGCCGAAAGCTCAAGCTTAACAAATTTACTGTAGATGAATACTTTTTCATGAATGCAAGATCAGTCCTGTTCAGCAAGACTTCTTGAAAAATGTAATATTTCTCATTTTACTGTATAGTTAATAAAACACATAATTTACATTGAATTAAATATTCCCTTCTCTCTCTCTGTACTCATTTTATATGTAGTTGATGTTAATTTTTTTTTTCACTGAATATGCTTTATTCTTCATTTGGTATCAGTATGTTGGAAAATGTTGGATTGGTGTAGCTATTGCAGCTTGTTGCAGCCTATTTCTGATTGTTAGGTTTTCCAAATAAAGAGGAAGGCTTTCCGTGACAGATGACAATGTTACTGCTGATAAATCACTCAAACTTGTGTGCTGTCAGCAGAATATTCATCATATTACTACATACATGTTGCAATCCTTACTAAGAATTTGGTTAACTCAGGATGGATTTGTTTTCCGTCAACCGTCCGCTTGTGTTTGATGGTGAATTTGATCTTTTAGCTTCACATATTCACAGACTCACATTGAGGGTGTGCCCTCCCTTTCTTATACTTAAATTTGCCAGACTGGAGTTGCTAAACAATTACTGTAAGAAAAAGGACATGCAGCATATTGGAGTTAAATGTGCTGATGATTTAGTTGTAGTCAGCTTACACAAGGCAGTGCCTAAAGTGGATCCAATAATGCTGTAAAGAGTCCTTAGAAAATGTTAAGAAAAGCAAGAAATGGTCGTCAACCTGAGAAAGTCAGCACCAAACCTGACAGTGAAAGACAGAAATTGATACCCAGGGGAATTTTGAATCAAGTGTCAGTTTCTTTCTTTTTTTTTTAATGGTACAAAAAAATTATAATGGTTTTCTTTCTCCAGTTTCTTTTCCTGGACCCATTCTCTGAACAGTTTGTTCATGTCTGATATTTATGTCCTGACTGCAGCTAACAGGAAGACACTTGATTGCCTAATTGTTTGAGTCAGTCTGGGTCAGTCTGCTCTCTGCCATGTTTCCTAATGAAACACTTTTGAAGGCAAACATCACTTTTTTTAAACCTACTGCTTATCCTTGGTGTTTGTTTTTATTTGTCTACTTATGTGAGTTGATAAAGTAGACATTTAAGCTTTATGTGTTTTCTGCAATGACAGTACCTCGTGTATTATTATTCTCCAGGGTATGTGTGAAGATTTGGTACTGACTGACAATGTTTAATTATGTTTTTAATCGTTTTTGGACAAAAGTGGAGCTCAGAGGAATAATACATATCAGGATACACAATGGTTCATTGTCGGTTTGGGTCTTTTAATGGGATTTGATTGACAATAAGAAAAATATAGAATACCACACATACATATTCTTCACCATGACCCCCTCCTCTTGCAAACAAAGAAGCTATTATCTTGTCGGATCAGAACCACTCATATGAGCGCTGAGCTCTGAAACAATTTCTCAGTAATGGCCATTCATTGCGTCAAAGCAGTGTCACAGCAGCATCATAGAAGATGTTTTAACATGTCATAGAAGAAACTCACAAATGTAACACTTACCATGATGTGGTTCTTTTAGACTCATTGATGTGGCTTACAGGGACTCCTGAATCATCATTTATGTGATGTGAGTCAAAATCAGGCAGTGAAGTAGGTCATTGTCAAGATGTGTTATGATAAGGTCACATCAGCAATATGTCCTGGGAGGTACAACATGCAGTAAAAACTGATTTACTGTTTTTTGGGGGTTTTTTTTTAAATGTACTTTTCTTTGGACTTTTCCAGAGTTGTCTCAGAAACACAGCTGACAAAATAAAATGTCCCACAAATGCAGATCTGATATATGTATGTGTTCACACAGGGTTAAAGTTTATTTTATGAACATGCACACTAACGACATTACTGTCCCACAATGCAGTGGTGCAGTATCTGTGGATTGATGTGCATGTGCTTTTTTTATATTCTGTTTATACTGTTTGAGAGTTGTGTCCTGTAGATCGCGTATTCTGTATATTGTTCACATAAACGCTCATTGGATGGCCATGTTCAGAAAGATGCAAAGCACATGGGAGAATATTTGTATTCAATCATAAGCTGATCTTCATTACTTCATTTTTATAGATATGATTCAGCAGCCTTTTAAGTATCCTCACTGATGTTGAGGCAACTTGTAAATAAGTACTAAAGTACAAGGAGGATACAAGTCCAGCAGATCAGCGTTTGATCTGCTTTGGTCTGGAAATATGTGCGCGAGTATTACCATGGTTACCTAATGATAAGCATAAATTATAGCCATCGATTTTATCATTGCTTCCGGAATAGTTTGCAATCAGATAGATTTCATAGAACTTTTTAGCTCAAATAACTAATATCATAAAATCATGTGGTTTGTTTGTTTGCTTTTGGAAACCACCTGGAGTTCTTGCCCCGGATGTTTGCTCCACGAGAAGGTTTGATTAACATTTAAAAAGAGGTTCAAAAATAGGAGAAACAATCAACACAGACCTTACATCTTATGTTTTAGAGCACAGAACCTTTGTGGTTTGCGATGTATTATACAACAAGTAGGTCCGACCGAGCAATCTGATTGGTCAACTAGACGTTTAGAATGTGCTCAAATCAGCATGACAGCACACCTGACTAATCACTAAAAGTATTACTCCGCCATTGTCACATCCTGAAAATATATAACATGTAAACAAATATGAATAAGTCCACTGGTTTTATCAAAGCTTACTTACTGAAAAAAATACTTGTAAAAAATTGCAATCGAAAAGTCAGTGTTACAGAATTATGGTTTATTTCAATAAAAATCATCTTACAACCAAACTAGTAATGCAATGCATTTGGAAAATGTACAAAATATATATACGTATATAAAAAAATACTATTGTAAACATTGCCTTTTTCCAGCATTTACAAATATTAGACATAACATTAACTTTGAAAAGGTTATGAATCGATTGCATCTTGGATATTATAATATATTGCAAATACAGAGGATAGACAACATCATGCTGCACAAATCTGCACTGGAAAAGAACTTACACATCATAAACTGCATCTGCAGGGAAGATGGTTATTGGTTATTGGCTAACACCTTGTATAGTCAATGTCAGTACTCAGAAATGACAGTTATACATAGATCAGATCAAAAAAAAAAGAAATGATTTCAAGATACCGGTCATGCTGAGTTAATATCAACCACAGCTACACTTTTTTTTTTTTTTTAAAGATATTTTTTTTGGCCTTTTCAAGCTTTATTTTCAATAGAGACAGCTGAAGAGTGACAGGAATGTGGGGAGAGAGAGACGGGGAATGACATACAGGAAAGAGCCACAGGTCGGATTCGAATCCTGGGCTGCCGTGGAAAGGACTGAGCCTTCGTACATGGGGCAGCTGCTCTACCAACTGAGCTAAACGACACCCCCACAGCTACACTTTTAACTCAGTCACAGCATTATATTAAATGTGTGTACTCTGCAGAGAAACAGGAGCTTACTCAATAGCAAAAGCGGAAGTGGCATGACACCGACATAGTGCTGCAAAATGCCAGCCTTCCTGTCTGCTACCAACTGTCAGTTTTGGTTTACCAAAGTATTTTGATGTGTTTGATACACATTAAAATGATAGATTAAGCACTTTATTATACCTTCACCAAGCAAGTTTTCGGTGCCTTGCTCAAGAGCACATCTGGGGATGAACCAAGTGCTCACGGACTGAGTTCTGCCACCATCCTACCAATAGCCAATGCTGCCAGGTTAGCAAAATGCTAATTTAATATGTTTTAGTAGGCACTGAGGTTTTGGTTGAGGATATGTAGTTAAATGTATTTCCATATGATAAATCTTTGTATCATGAGTTTTCTGCCTGTGAACACTGTTGAGGATGGAAATTTGATGTGAATACATATATATTTGTGGCCTTCTACAACCCTGTGTCTTAAAATCACTTCATACACTGCTTTGCTAAATAAGTGAATATGGAAGATAGTTATGATGGATAGTTGGGTGTATAAACATGGTTCACATCATTGTGTGCCATGTGTTGT
Source organism: Argyrosomus regius (assembly GCA_946959425.1). Lineage (NCBI taxonomy): Eukaryota > Metazoa > Chordata > Actinopteri > Sciaenidae > Argyrosomus > Argyrosomus regius. Next base: position 261,527 of record CAMPSB010000034.1, read on the forward strand.
TAGGTTTAGGCTGGTGAAACACTTGGTTAAAGGGTTACTCCAGTGAATGGTATTGTATTTCCATCAGGCAGACTTGCAGTTATCTAGAACGGGTCAAGCTAAAAAAAAAAAAAAAAGCTTGGTCCTACATTTCCCATAATGCAACCAATAGAACCAATGGATACTGACTATGTAATAAACAGCCATGTCTACCACGGCCAAAGTTTGAATAATTTAGGTATTCTGTTATAAATTCTAGTCAAGATATGACCCATAATGCATCTAATACATGTAATGACAGCATATTTCATTAGACCCTCTTTTTCTCCCAAATGGTTCACAACTCCACACCTCCAGTTTGTAACTAACACAAGTGTTGTAATAGAAATTTTGAGTTTCAAGACATGACTGAAGGCATCATTGTATTTGTTTTAACTCTGATAAGCTCCCTCCCGAGCCACAGAATCATCACACAATGTAAATATAGAGTCAACTTCATGTGTAAAATCTGTGTGATGATCCTTTAAGTAAGATTAAATATTCAGTAATGCTGCAAATCAATTATATTCAAGCAAGACCTCACTAACCTTAACTAAGTGCTTACCATGAATACATGAATCATGAAAACAAATGAAATACTTAGACAGTGACCATATTTTCAATATAAACCTTTCATTTTCATATTGATATAGCATTGAGTTTCCTGCAAATCGAATGATTGCCTATGCAAATATTAGCATTTTGTTTTTCTTTTGGGACAGGGTTTCTTTTTTCCATTTTCAAAGTCTAACTGGCAGAAATCATTAAATCTTGTTCCCCTGAGGATGAATTGATTCCATTCTCCATGAAGTTTTCTCTAGCACCAATCTCAGGCCAGAATATCAACTTTGTACAGAAAATAAGATACATTTAATATACATATAACTATAGATTAATTATTAATCACATGCATGGTCCTCAGAGGATGAGCCCTTATTGTAACTACCCATTACAGTTGTATCTAGGGGAAATTTACCCAACTGGAAGGTCTCCATGGATAGCAAAATCATCAATATGGTGTTTCATCAAACTGTTACTGTGGGTTGTGATAAACAATGCAGCCTCTAGGGGCTGCTAGCTATAGCTTTATAGTTATACTCATTAAAATAGAATAATGGTGCAAACTAAGACTCTGAAAAGCTGGCGACCAAAGGCAAAATTTGACATACAGAAAAGTTGTGTAATATATTCATACAGTAAACTCATATTTATCATAATGATAAAAATGCAAAAATAACAATAGTAATAAATAGAAGTATAATCACTCTAAGATCTCCACTCTTCCAGCAGGACTGTTGATATAATGCACACCTGAATTTTTCCCTTGAATGACTCCATACCCCACAGCTCGCTACTCTTACAGCAGTGACACTTTGAAACCTGCCAAGCTTACTTTGACAAGTCAAAATTTTACAGTTTGAGAGCAACAAACAATGGTTTGGAAACTGGTATCCTGAAGTCTGTACCAGAGAGAGACGCATCAACCATTTTTTCACTCCACAAGACATTTGGAAGGGTTCCAAGTCTTTGGCCAAGTTTTCTGATGACATGTTGGACTGGAATTTTATGTCTCTCGTCTTGGGAAACTAGGACAGTAGCCATTTCTCATGAAACAACCAAGTGTGTATGTAAATAGCTATGATAATCTTAATGTTAAAAAATAAATATATGCTTATTCCTGTAGTTGAATGCTCATTGCTTTTCATTGATAACAGCTCACGATTCCTATAGCAGCTTACTGTTGCTGAATCCATCTAACTGGTGTGACTGAAAATGGGTTTATCCCTTGCTCACACTGCACTGAAGACTTTTACTCCACACCCACTTACTATGTGGGTCTCACCTTGGTCTCTTCAGCTTTGCCACTGACAGCGACTGACTAGATTCCTTCCAGAAGGGGGAACATTATGTATTCCAACAGCACGTCTGTTATAACCTGTGCCTTGGACCAGATCACGCATGTCTGGCCTGGTCTGGGCTCCCCAAGCCAGAGTACACAGTATGTCTATACTGTGATTTTCTGTTCTTAGGTAGAGAAGCACCCTTAGAAGAGATGGATATTGAATTTTGGCCCAGGTAGCTAGACGCAACCCCGTATGGCCTGACTTTTCAACCATCAAAAACCAAAGAACCAAAATCTGCAGTTGCTGTGGAGCCAGGAAAACTGAATGCACCTGTCTCCCTCTGTTCCTATCACCAAAGTGGGAGATTTCACAAAGTGCAACTTCCCTCCCATTACATCCTTAGAGCCTAACCTGGTGTAAAACAAGCCACCGCAATGATTGGACTGATGGAACCAACCAGCTAACCAGGGAGACCAGATGATTGCAAGCCTGACCAACATCTCCCTGCTTTATGACAAAATGTCCGGATACCATACCAGACAAAGTGAAAAGGGAGCTTTTAGATGCCCCCATCTGTCCAGGCCACATATCTGCTCAGTGGTAAACCACCTGATGACGGTGGCAGAATAGGTGAAAATATCAGGAAGCATGTGCTGCCCCACCCTCAGCATTGCTTGAGTCATTGGTGCGACCACCAGTGACCAATTACCACCAAAGGAAGAGATGCCCCCCCTACTGGCCCCCACTGTGACCTCAGCCGGTGGCTTGTGGCTCAGACTGTTTTGTACTAAAAAAAGACAAATATTTTGTAGAGAAAAGTCTTCCTTTGAAAAATTACTCTTCTGATTCAGCTGTAGCTGTCCCACGCATATTTCCCACAGTGCATGAGCTGGCTGCTTCTAACTTATTTCACTGAAGCACTGCTCTGCTGCTCAACTGTGTATGGCATCCTCACTCCAGTGTACGTGACCGGGGACTTGTCTGCATAGAACATTTCTGAGTCTAAATTATAAAGAATTGGCAACATCTCCTTGGCAGGTTCCCTTTAATTCCCTTATGGTGATATTGTACTTATACTCATAATGTGTTACGCTATGACACATTGGCAAGGTACGAACTGGTTATTGATTCTTGTGAAGAAGGTGTGTGTTTGTGCTTGTGGGTACTGGACGCACAAAGTGGCGCAAGGGCCATGTCCTGCTTCACCCCTACCCCACTAGTGATAGAGGGCTGTGCCTATACTTATAGAAGGTTTTTTAATTAAACTGTAAGTCCATATTATCTGAGAATAGTCACAGCCCTTTAAGCTGTGGACCCATACAGTCCTTTAACTAGCTGAAGAAAATGTCTGTTTTTGGAGCTGATTGTTGAGCCTCAGTCAAATTTCATCCACCAGGTGAGACTGAGGTGAGGCCCACCATAGTATTAGGAGTGAAGTAAAAGTCTTTAGTGCAAACATGAGTGGGATAAACCTAAAGCCTTTGAGGGTTGCTTCTATAATCAGAATCTTCAGTTATGGTAAGTAACTACTGAACTCTAAAATGATTTTAGATGGACCATAGAATGGAGACAGGTTTGCATTAAAATGATCCTCTGCAGGAAGAGACATTGTGACATTGTGGGTCTACTGTAGAACTTCTCTGTTTGGCTTGAGGCTTTTTTTGTATTTATACCCTAAAGTCCTGCTACTATCTGCAGATCATCTTTTGTGAACTCTGTTTCCTTAAATTTCTGCACTGTCATGGTCTAGTTAACGTTTGGTAAATGGTGCGAGAGTTGCATGCTGCATGTCAAAATTCACAAACGTTGAACCCAACTCAAAAGATTTGTATGCAGGTGTGGTCCAACACAGCAGTAATAACCAGTAAAAACTATCTTTGTTAGTGCATAATCACAAAATAGACAATACTGTACCTTGCTTATTTAATCAGCATATTCCATGTTGCCAATGTTAAATTTGAATTTGTCAGTATTTTAACATTTCTGTTGAGCACAGCTTTCTTAAAAGAACCATTTTTTGGCCTCAAATTACAAATGGTTTACCATAAATTCTCAAATAAAATCCAGTATATTTTTTTAAAGATAATTGTTCTGTTCAGTCACTTATTATCTCTAATCGGTTTTCCAAGTGTAGTTAGCTCAAGACTTCCTGTAGATGTTTCAAATTAAAAGCCTACCAGGAATGTCTTAGGGAGGCTTTTAATTTAAAACATCAGTTCAGGTGTAGTGCGTGTGTAGTTTAATTGATGGTGACTTAAAAGTGATCAAAATTAAAAACAGCAATTAGCGCAGTGAAAATTAAATTATCCTGAATTTATCACGAAAGGTAGAGCAGACATTTCGAATTTGCAACAGGAAACAGCATCAACAGCGAATTATAATGGGTGCATATCAAGAAAGAGCCAAGCTTCCTACTAAAATAAGGTAAGAGATACGTATATAATGGAGAAAGTAGAAAATAAAGGCCTGTCAATAATATAAGCCTATAAATCTGCAGTTGAGGTAAACAGGTCACTATTTGAGAATTTATGGTAATCCACACACACAGAAATTCAATATATTATAATAATATTGGTAAACAAGAAAACAAATATGATAGGTAAAAATAGACAGTGACAGGATTCTTACAACCCTGTGTGTCACAGTGATGGATTAGCACAAACCCTGGTGCTCTGTTCACAATAGGTGATACAAGTATGTTTTTCCACCAGACGGGATTACATGTAGGATGCACTAGAAGCAGGCTGAGAGTGAAAAAAAAATGCACTGTTGTGGCTGGAGTGATTTTAAGAGTGACTTTTTCCCATTTATTTATGAACATGAACTTCTTATCTTTGACCCAACAGCCTGACCGTTAGCCAACCTTTCATAAGATGAAAACGGTTCGTCCCGTTCTTTCATTGTCGAGTTACTTTTCACATAATTTATAGATACAATCATTTCTCTGAGGCAGCACTGCACTGAAGGCAGAAATAATCTCACTGGTTGATATAAACCTCATTTGGTGAAGCTAAGAGAAGAACGGCATGAAAGCTGATGCTTGTCCAGTTCTGTAATAATATTCAGTTTTTATCATAGTCTGGAATACATTAATAATTGCAAAATCATTAAAGAACACTTGGATTTTACAAGATCTCAGATTTAAGCTAGTATCTTTTTTTGCCACATTAGCCCACATAGAAAGCCCAGAGGTCTTCTTTAACTTTAACTAATTAAAATGCATTAGGACTTCTTCTTATTAATTGATTCATTCATATTTTATAGATTTTGACGAAGAGCTTTTCTGTGCATGCGTGTTGGAATTTGACCAGGTTAGCTTGTTAGCATTCTGCCTTGTTAACAAAGCATTCAGTAACATTGACTTGAACATAAAGAGTAACTCAGGTAAAAGAGGAGGTAGGTATTTTTAATATTAGTCCAAATCCTAGTTCTCTTGCAAGTTACACAAAACCCAACACAACTCAGTTACAACTATTTTGGTGGATTAGACCTCACTGTTTAAACCTGCTAGTCAAACTTTGCAAGTTTAAAGGATAAAGTAGCTTTTAGTCTGCTATCTCAGTCAGCTAGGTCAATAGCCTGCTGTCTTTGCTCATGAATTCCATAATCATGAATCAATGCCCTGCCCATTTCAGTTTAACTCAACTAATGTGGTTGTTTCTGCCTCCTGTGCAGCTGTTCTCCAAACACACTTTGTCAAAAAAAAAAAAGGGGGTGTCAACAGTCACACACGTCCCTGTTAATCAGTGATACAGTAAATCGCTTCCTCAAAACACTTGGGTGTTTAAGTCAACAGCAGTTTCCTCCCACACTGCTAAATCATCAGACGTTGGGTCCTTTGCTGTAATGTTCCCTGAGGTTGTACGTCTGATAACACATGGAAGCATCACAAACCCCTGGGAGTCCCGGATTTCCTCGTTTACCAGGATCTCCTGGTGGCCCTGGTTTCCCAGGAATTCCCTGGTTGCCTGGGTGGCCGATTCCGTCGAAGCCACGAGGGCCTTGAATTCCTGCAACAATAAAAAAGAAAAAAGAGGAAGAAGAAGAGGAAATTACAGTTCTTAGTGGGAAAAAAAGTTTTCACGAAATGTGATCATAGTTCTTGTGCTATGAGCTTAAAATAGTAGTTCATAAATTAAATGTGTCCGTACTGTATGGGATGAGTTAATAAGCTATTACAGCTCACAGAAAAACACAGCACTCACTGTCTGTAACTCTCTATCATACGCCTCCCTCGCCTTATCTGCCAAGCTGTCACTAAAAGTACTCCTTGAAAATTAAGTACACCAGTGTCCACCCACATATTAATTAAAAATGTAAGACTACAAACGGACTTGGTGCATTTTTGTTAAAAGTGCACTCAGGCCCGGATCTGAAAGCTCAAATGTCAGAACGTTGGTGTTTAGGTTGCTGAAATAGCTTCAGCTCTAAAAACTGACTTAATGACTGAAGACATTTAAAGAAAAACTGATAGGTGAAGGGCTTTTTACATACCTGGCTGTCCAGGTGGTCCTGGAGGTCCGCGGTAACCTTCTCCTTTGCTGCCTTTAAGTCCTCTTGGTCCCATGTCACCTGGGGATATAATATGTCTGCTTTAAAAAATGGCATTCAGGCTTCTATAAATGAGCTGTCAGACCGAGAGCTGCAGGAAACTAAAGGCTATGTTCCCTCCAAGCCAGCCGTGTCCAGTCTGCAGGCTTTTGTTACAAAGTAATACCACAGCAGTTTATTTCACTAATTCTGATCATTCATTTTTTATAACCTGGATCTGATTTTACTAGTTTTGGGTAACATGTGGACATTGGGACACTGTCAGATACAGCTTTGGCCCAACATGAACATTACATAAGGTTTTACTTTGTTGTCTTTGACATTATTATTCTGAAAGTTCAGTTTTTTTGAAACCACAGATGGCACATGACTGTGCTTGGACACAGTGTTGCTTTCAGCCAAGCACCAGCCTCTGGGGTTGGGAAATAAAGCCAATGCAGAAGTCCCAAAAATTGCAGTTCCTTGAGCAGAACATTTCAACCTCCGTAAGCTGCCCTACTAAAATGTCCAACTTCACAGCTGAAATAAACATGTTTACAGCCTGGTACAAAAAACAGTTTTGGTCTCTATAGTTAATTTCCCCGTTCATGACAACTGTACTGAGGGTGAATTTTCTTCAACCTAATTCACAACATGGCTGCTTTGATTGACAGGTAGGTGCCTTTACAGATGGCTTGTTGGAGCACCCAGTCATCATTCAGCCCACCTCATGTCCGCCAATGATGCACGTCTTTGCCGATTTTTAGATTAGCAGAAGTGGCTGCATATTTTAAATTTCAAAACCGCCCTTCAGAAATCTACGGGTGACGTCACGCTTACACTGTCCATTCTTTATACTGTCAGTGCTTTCAGCTAAATAAGCTAGTATGCTCACAATAACTAAGCTAATATGTCGATGTTTGGCATGTTAGCACACTAACATTTGCTAATTACAGCTGATGCTGGTGGTAATGTCATTAAATTTGTTGGTCATAAATCAAAGTATCGGACAAATGAAAAATTGGACTTGATGGTGGCGCTAGATGAAAAGTCACATGATAACTAAAGTGAATACCATCAATCCTGTGGGGAACATGAATACATGAACCAAATGTCATGGCAATCCATCCAAAAGAAAAATGAAACTGTCAACCTTCTATTGGCACTAGAGGAAAAGTCAGCAGACCACTAAAGCCAATCTATCTAGATGTTGAAATATTAAGTGGTGGACTGACAAAGTCATGCTGCTAGTGAGGCAAAAAAGCCTCTTCATGTAGTTGCAAGCAGAATTCTGTTAACAATCTGAAGGATTCTCTTCAAGGAAAGGAAAAGTCTGTCCCTCTGTTTAATAGTACTTCTATAAAGTTTGAGAACTGAAAGAAATTGATCAAATCAATGCAGCAGAGGCTATCCTGACTTTTAGCACTTACAGTAGTGTCCCTATAGAAGCTCCAAAATGCTACTGATACTACACTTCCCATGATCCAACTTGATAGCATCTTTCGTTGCCCACCTTGAAAGGTACATTTTCACCTTTTTAAAACTGCATTCACACTGTTCTGATAAAACTCAAGTCCAGCTTTCAGTCTTTTCCCACAGCCAAGTTACTTTGTCCTGACCCAGCAGGTGGGGAGTCGTGCACGGCCGTGAAGTGGTAGAGTTTGGCATTTTTCACAGCTGATTAGCCACTCCTTGTCTTGAAGTAGTGATAAATTAAAGACAGCTCATCGAGATGGGTTTGCATTCAGTATTTGTTGTCTTTTGCTCTGCTGACTTTCACTGATGTTCACTTGTTTAATGATCTTGTTTTATGGGGTACAGTGAACATCAACGCATCCAATTTGTTCGTCGTTGACACTGTTTTGATTTTAATCGTTGATGAAAGCAGCAGTAAATTTTGTCCTAGCTCTTGCTCGTGGAGTTTTGTTGTTATTTATTGTCTTGTTTTTATCAAGACCGATTGAAAGATTTTTGTCACAGTTTCAGACATCACAGGCTTAAAAGGGATCATTGAATATAGATAACATAAACCTGTCATAGGGCATTGATTATTGTCTTTAAATAAATCCTGCTTTACCTTTGAGGCCTGCAGTTCCTTGCATTCCAGGGGGTCCTGGATACCCGGGAGCGCCACTCCTGCCAGGGTAGCCTGGAGTCCCCATGGAGCCTTTGGGTCCTGGTGCTCCTGGCTGGCCTGGGGGTCCCTTAATGCTCTGGCAGGGTTCACAACTAGCTGGGGGTGCTAGGGTCTGGAGCAATGCTGGAAGTTGATCTGCGGGGGCACAGCCAGAAGGTGCTGAGTAATCCATGAGTATATTAAATATTCTGTCAAAACTCCTTTCATAACACATAATACTGTCAGCCTAACCACATAGAAAAGCCAGTGCAAATATTGTATATATTTCTTCTACAAATGTTTCAGGATTTTAAGATTCTCAGGATTTCTCTTGTTACAGTAGGTGTCACAAAAGAATTGATAGCCTGGCTCAGGAGCCTGTTTTCTGCAGAGGCACTGGGCGTTTTTCTATTCAGCTAATTACACTTCCTCTCATTTTTGCGTCTCTAGCCGGTGACCCCAAAATCAATCAAGGTCAACCATCATGGAGGATGTTCCAATTAGAACTACACCCATAAACTGGTCGGTATATTAGCTGATATTCGTAGCATCACTGGAAATCGAGCAAACTACGTATAGAAAAAGAAATAAATATCAGTGCTCTTACTGTTTATTGTCTTACTAGTTATCTTTGTTCATTTAGGTAAAGTAAGCAGGTGCAAATATTTGTCAGCATCCACAGCAGCTATTATCAGTTTTGTAATATACGGCCTTATTTAAACCAGGACACTTAAACCCACTGCACACTTCCTGCCCAGTGCCAAACACTAGACAGACAAAGTTGGCAAATAGCTGGTGAACATAGCAGAGTATTTAGCAGCTAAAGAGCCTGATATTTCCCCCAGGAGCTGGTGAAGAGCAAACTAGAGCTAGATGGCCAAATGAATGCCAATGATGCTCTGGGTGTGCTGGATGTGTAAATAAGAAACTGTTTTGCTGACACATTAGCCATATCAACTCTATCAGGTGATGTCAGTGTTGTTAAGATAAGTTATTCGAACGGAAAGCACCCAGAGTTTTAGATAAAGACTGTGGCAGTTAATGACGGATTGTTAGTTTACATTCATGTTCTTAAATGACAATGAAATTATCTCTTATATGTTGGGTTACCTGACATTCTTACATGAGTGTGTGACCCTGTGCATGTGCATGTGTGTGTTCCAACAGGTGCCAGCCTGGATGGGTTAAATGCGGAGAAGTAATTTCACATTCACACTCATGTGATTAATAAAGTTTCAAAAAAAAAAAAAAAAAATTCTGACACTCTTTCACACAATGACTAATGACACACTAATGACTTATACTAAATGGCATCTCACGGTAAAAAAAAGAAAAGTTGACAGATAATGTAGACTTTTTAACAAGAGCTCTCCAGACGAACTGTAATGAGAAGGCTAGAGGACTCATCTTTGTCCGTGGAATAACAAAGGAATTTAAGGTAACGGAGGAGCTGGCAGCAATGCAATCAATGAAAGGGAAGACAGCTGGGAGTGATGAGGGAGTGACCAGAGGTAAATGCATGCTTTGACAGGCTGGGACTGAAATGGAACAAACTGGCAGGTGTTACAACGGATGGTTGTCCAAATCTGACGGGGAAAAATGACGGACTTTTGAAGAAGATGCAGGATAAAGTTTCTGAAATTGGTATTTTTTCATTGTATTATACATCAGGAGGTGTTGTGTAAGTCAGTGCTAAAAATGAACCATGTTATTGATGTTGTAACTAAAATAGTTAAACTATTATTTGACTTACTCCACATTAACATGTATGCATGTATATGTATTCTTACCAGTAGCAGCTCAAAACCATATTACTGCTTATAAAGCAATGAAATTAATACTGAGCAGAACTGAGTTCAGAGTATTGGTGTGGCCCTCTACGACCTTTGCAGTATCTCATGTGGCCCCTTGGGAAAATTAATTGCCCACCCCTGTTGTAAACTGATCAAATGACATATGTGAACTGTGCACCTCTAGGTCTGACTGTTTGCAGTGTTTGGTGTGTGTTGGGTGGGAGCTTCAGACTTCTTTCTTTCTCAGCAAAGTGACACGAAAACAAACAGATACTTACTACGCAGAACATCAGAGCAGAGCTTTAGAAGGTGTTCATCTGAGGGAGGCTTGCCCTGCAACGCACAATTACACTTAGAGTCAGCTGAATCAACTCTGGGACTGAGAGAAAAGACTCAACCTGTAATTGAGTATGCCTGCAGATTTACAGGATCTTCTCAGCGCTCCGTTCTCTGTCTTCATATAGCCCACACACACTGACAGCTGCGCCCCCATTACTCCCAAACATCACTCCCCCAACCCTGGCAGGAAATCACTGACTGTTTCTTTCAGCCAATTTTTCATTTTCTTCAGTCTTTCTACTTTCTTTTTTTTTTTTTTATCCACTCAGAGGAGATGGTCAGGAGGTTCACTCACAGGTTTCCCAGGATATCCTGGTTGGCCTGGTTGGCCCGGCAACCCGTCCTGACCAGGAAATCCTCTGGGACCAACAGAACCCATATGGCCCATGTCCCCTTTCTTTCCTTCAGTCCCTCTGGGGCCCGTGTCACCTGTCACTCCTTTCTGAAAAAGTAGGAGGAAGGACAGAAAATCTCAGGTTACAAGAGAAAAAAATGTGAAACTGAGGGGTTTTTTTGCAGCATTTGACAGATTCATGTTATATTTTAAGATATTATCTGACCATTTGCTAAGTCCTGTCATAAAACATAGCTCATTGTCTGTGTTATACAACCAAGGCCAATCAGCATATCATTAACAAACCAGGTTACATTAATTAGTGGGGTTACAGGTTACGTTGTATTTCCCCACTGTATGGAAGTTGCATTAGCGGCTCTGTCCTGCTTTAGAACAAAATAACAATCTTATTTTTGTCCTATGACTAATTATAATGCAACACAAGGACAGTGCTGTGTCCATGTTTCCATGTTTTCTACATGATCATGAGTCACGGAGTGAGGACGCTGAGACATGTAGCTTATAGCCTCTGTTAGCACATTAGCATGTATGTAGCAAAGTGCATTTTCAAGACTCATCTGGAAGGATGTCATGCTCGCAAGACAGCCTGCAAAAATCGATGGTGTCCAGCTGGAAATGTCTACATCTGTCTGAAAACTAGCACCCATCATGAGGCAGCATTAGCAAATCAGTTTGCTGCTTTATGTGGGGATCATGAAGCATGCCAATACAGCGTAGGCTTGATACATGATAAATTATATCCTACAAATGGTACAGCACTTGTGCTACTAAGGGAGGCTATATCATAAATTGTGATTCTGTAGACAGTACAATAAGTGTTTGATATTTCAGATGTGTGCGCCTTTAGAAAAGAGGGCTTTTGTGATGTATATTTTTGCCCAGGGGGCCAGATTTCCCCAGGCCTGGAGGTATTGGCTCTGTAAGTCTTCTATAGCAGCTGTGCAGGCTTGACAGGGCTTCTCACTGCGGTGCAGAATAAGACAGAATGGATTATATCTAATACTGCAAAGTCTAATTCGACAAACCTCTCCTTTCCTTCCCCTGGGTCCCACTTCGCCCTGGCGGAAGAAAGAAAAGAGAGGAGGGGAAGGGTGGGGAAGAAAAGAGAAGAGGGGGGAAATAGAGAGAGACAGTTAGAAACTTCTGCTTACATATCAAAGGCTGAGTTACTATGTCAGTGGAGCTATGCTCGCTGCTCTGCATTGCTGATGCAGAACCACTGTCTTCTCTGTCAAAACCGGTGGCTTACAAAACATTTTATATTGGTTATTGTAATGCTTTTTTTTTTTTAGTTCTTGCACTGTAATGAAAAATACATCTGTGGATCTCTTAGTCATTAAAAAACAACCTCTCTTTGCAAGTCTTTTTTGGTGAAATTAAGTAGAAGGACATAATATCTGATTGTCTGCGTGTGTTCTGTTTCCTTCGCAGTCTTTTCCATCCATTTGTTCTCCTTTTCTTTGTAAGTGATTGCATCCTAGTTCAATAGTAAACAAACGAACCAGCCTTTCTGCTTCAAGAAAACTTTGTTGCTGGGAACTGTGTGATACAATCAAACCTCGACAGCAGATCTTGAGTCAAGACAGCAAAATATGAGCGTTCATACACAGCATCCAGATACGTCATAAAAATGTGGTTTGACTTTGAGAACCACTAGTGACACATCCTGCAGTTAAATTAAATACCATTTAATACCTTTTTAATACCTTCTAAATATTTTTTAAAACCTCAACGCAACTTGCTTCTAGTCATATAGCAAAAACAGGATCGATAAATGGGAGGGCACACGCACTGTTACTGTCAATCTCTTAGTTATTTACATTTACATTTAGTCATTTAGCTGACGCTTTTATCCAAAGTGACTTTCAGAGAAGATGCGATGGCTGCAGTGGAAGTTTGACTGGTGGTGGGACTCGGTTGAAGCAGTGTACTGGGCATACTAGCAGCACAGAAATTTGATATTAATGGCTGCTCTCCCATCAAGCTGTCAGTCAACTGAACACTGTAGATAGATCCATCTACATAATTTGAGTTACACTACTTGATATCTGCTAAAGAAATGACACAATGCCTAAGAGTTCAGTACCACTCCACACATAACCATGGTCTCTAATGAAGACATCAAGTATACTTGACCAACAGTGTTTTACAGTAGGATGCTTGTGAACAGCTGTTCTATTCACACTTTTCTTTTTTGTCTTTTCAATGTAATTTTCAGTCAATGAACTCAAACTTTTTTGTGCAAAGCTTGTTTCAGGTTTTACTCCAGCAATCAACCATGTACATAACTTTACAGTAATCAGTGATGTTGTACCGTCATACTAAGCACAAACTTCTTGAGAATTATTACAAAGTTCCAGGGTGTTCCTGTAACCATGGTAACTCAGTGCCGGAGGAGAGGGAGCGACGCTGAATGCCGTTTTTACATCATAATGTCTGGACAAAGTCCAAGTAGAGTCGTTATTTCACACATGAAGCAACAACAGGAGACTCTCTGTAAAGTTTAGTCAACATGTGAGAACATGTCTGACACAGAGTCTCAAAATGACAACACAGTAATAAATTCTGGTGAACTTTTAACAAACAAACTTACAACAAATCACGTGCTATTCTTTAAAAAAAAAAAAACCAATCGCAATCAGACATTTACTACCTTTTAATACTTTTTAATACCCCGCGGACACCCTGAAAAAAGAGCCTTGTCCAAAACGACATGCACAAGTCTAAATGGCAAGCAGTGATGAGGAACAAAACAACACATCTCACGAACTCCTGAATGTAGATTCATATTTATTTTACCCAATAGGAAGTCTGTCTGAAGACAAAAATTTGTCATATTCATTTCAGCATTGACACACAGTGACACTCTTGTGATTCACTGCTGATGCATTTAGCCTTGAGAGTGTGTCACGCAGAGGCTGGGCCACTCTCAACTCTGTGGAATTACAGAGTGTGTGAACATTAAGCTGCATACTGAAAAAATACAATCGCTTTATCTGCCTCAAGTGTCACAGACAAGACTGCACAACCCTGCCTCTGTATGACGCAATATGGTTACTGCTGTGTACAGGCACGCATGCACCTAAACCCCATCTACATGAAGATCGATTCCTCGCTAATCAATATTTAGCGATCGATTCTTAAATGCTACTCATTTGGTTTTGTTGCTATTAAAAAGTATCAGTTACAAAGCTCGGCTTGAACGCTGGAAATTGCAGATCAGACAGCAATTCATATCATTATGTTTGTTCATTAGCAAATATTGATGAGGATGATAACCTCAACACGGATAAATCGATTATGCTTTGCATAATCGATTATGCCTTGGTGCCAACTTCCCATCATTTCTCACTGATTTGAGATGACCTTTATCTTTAGCTCATACGAGCTGTGAGAGCTTTAAGAACACATACTCTGACCCCTGCCTCATTCTGCTAGCTACTGGAGTGTTTAATAATTACATCTAAGAGTGTGTGTCACTGATTTCTTCAGTGCGTCTGGGTCCAGATTCTCTTTATACTATACTCGTCTTCTCATGACTCTTATATTATATATGAGCTGATCACATGCAGATGTCACGTCTCTTAAATTTCCTGCTCCTTCCACTCACCTGACCTAGCTCACACCTATGGCACTATTAAAGAAATACTGTCATTCACTTACTTGTTTAATGAGTTTAATGTGAAGATTGATGAAGACTCATGTCTGTACTGTAAGTATGAACAGCCACACCCAGCAACTGGTTATCTTAGCTTAGCACACATGAGCAGAAACAGCTAGCCTGGCTCTATCCAAAGGGAGCTAAATCTTCATCCCAGCACTTAATTAACAGATTTGCATGGTATGTCTTGTTTGTTTAAGGACAGACAAAACTGCAAGGCGTAAAAATGAATCCAGGAAGTCGCTGCACCTCACACACAACCCTGCACATGACCCGCTCTAAAACTTTTTGTATGGCAAAGTATAAAAACGAGGAAGCTGAAGTAGTCCGTGAAGCTTGGTGATGCAGGGATTATTCACAGGACTAGCTGTTGAACCAGCGCTAGTGCTAGTGATGAATTCCATTTAACAGCTTCAGGTTTATGGTATTGTTTACTCACAGTCACACTGGCACTCTTAACAGAGTTATCTTTAGTGTTGTAATGTAATGTAATACCTGTGCTTCTTTATTGTGAGTCAAAATGTCAAAATGTGTGCTGTGAACGGTAGCAAGTTAACTGTCAGTTAAAGGAATTCAGACATCATGAATCATAGATAGCACATACAGTCAAGGACGAAATTTGATTTCAGAGGTGGGGGGACACAAGTATTTTTAATAAAACTCTAACTCTTTCAGTTCACTGTGTTTTCTAGTAGTTCTTCTAGTTTTCTATTGCTACTTTGAAGTTTACTTTAACATTACCACCCAATTCTGTGTTTCACCTTGTTAGTCAACTTCACTCCAACTCAGTACCACCAATTTTACACTTATTTTTGGAATATATGTCAAACAGACCTCATTTACATAGCACCACCCAGTGGTGGGCAGGTCAAACTGGCAGGAATATCACAGGTGGGGAGAAATTGAATAAAATGTCCATAATTCAGTGTAAGTAGTAAAGTAATCGATTTTATTTTAAATTAATGTAACAGGGAATCACTGTCATTTTTAGGCAGTTATATGGAAGAAAATCCTATTTTTGATGTCAATGAAAAGTGAACAAGGGTCAATTTGACCCAAAGACCACAGAAGGGTCAACATAATCAACTCATCCAAAGCTTCCAAACACATGTTGTCGATCATTGGCAGAGATAAATTCCTGTCAGAGACTTTGACTTCTAAAGAAGTCTCTTATGTCCACTTTTCTTTTTTTAGACATCCTGGCTGCGCCTAATTACCAAACACGCATACACACGCACGTACGCACATACGCACGCACGTACGCACATACGCACATGGACACCGATTCAAACGTTAATGTAAAGGAAACCTCTGATATTACAATCCTTCTAGCTGACGTGAACCAGGCAGAACAAACGCCCAATTTACAGTGGCAGATTAACAGGGACTCCTGGGCAACTAGCAGACCGGTGTGCAAGTCCTGGTGCTGTTTACAACCTGATGGAGTGACAGCGCGGACGGCCAATCACACAAGAAACGGCAGAGCCAATCGAGGAGCTTGTGGGCGGGTCTAAACTAAGGGAAACAGGCTTCAGCTTGAGCGGCCGTTTACGTGTCTCAGTTTACTGTAGCTAACATTGTTTTTGGACGGTAAAAACTGCAGGGGACCAAAACGGCCTTTTGAAAAAGTGCAAAAAGTGGAAAAAGTGCAAATTACGTCCGTGCATACAGTTGTCATATAAAAAACAGAAGTCAAATAATGGCCGGGGGTGTGATCACACAGAATGTTCCGGGAAATGTTGCAAAATAAAAGCCTTAAAAATAGCCTTAGAAATGATAGAAATGTGTCTACTGAAACTGTAGAGGACTCTTAATTTGAAATGAATACCCCTACAAAAATGTAACAGATCGGAACAAAGAAGCTTCGTACTAAAATATGAGCAAATATACGTTTCAAAAAGAAGACTGTTTAAGACAGTCCAGACGTGTATTCATGATACAGAATGCTTGGTGAAATTAAAAATGTGGGTTTTATACCAAAATAAAAAGAACCTTTTTTTTGTTCAGTTTATATATACATATTTTGTTCTTACTACAAGGCTGCCCTTCATTTTTTTTTTTTTTTTTTTTTTGCTTATGTTCATTTTGAAAATAAAAAAAAAGACTTGATCTTGTTGTAAACAAACATTGGTACTGTAGGTATTGAAGGACTACACACACAATAACACATAAAGAGGTAGATATTATTTTCAGCGTCTCACTGATATATGGCTTTAATATTTTTTTTTCTTTACCTGTTCATTATCTTAAATGACTAAATTTCTCAAGAAGGATTACTTATTGTGATATATATCGAATTCAACACATTTGTAACAATATTGTGTACAATATTCTGAAATAATTGGCACCTGTGAAATGTTACTGCCTGATGCTCGTCTTTCATTAGAAAATCCAAAAGTCTGTTATTTTCTATGATTTGGGCTAGAACCCTGAGCCAGAACCTCCAAGACGGTCGCTCAGGAACTATGATTATTAACTATAAGGCAGCAAAATCGCCAGCTCTGTCACTAAAGTTTAATCAAGAGATGTATTTGTACCTGTGTGTCTGATAACAGTTTATACTTTAGCAGCGGAAACCTGCTGATCTTTGCTGTGAAATGTTTCTGTCTTAAATGAGGCTTTGGTTGCTCTCACACCTGCTGTCTGTCTGTAACTCTGCAAACTGACCACTGATATGTTGGTTAAATGTCTGTAATTCCACCTGCTCTGCCTCAGTCTCTGGGTCTTGGGTCCTCTGCACTGTTGCCAAGAATCTGCACCGTGACACTGTGATCCTCATATGGCTGTTATGAGGTTGAGCCTAAACACCATGTGGCTTTGCCACGAGGGCCCTTAGACTCTGGAACAACTCTTCTAAGCAGATTAGCTCGGCTAACTCAGTTACCCCGTTCTGCGTCCCTGCTGAAAGTTTACTTTTTCAGACTACATTTATTTGATTTTATGATTTTATATTACTGTCTGGAGCTTACATGCTGTTTTATTCTCTTGTTTTTATTTTGTCTCTTCTCATTTAGTCTGTTTTTCCCTTTTATTTCATCCTGCTCCGTACTGCTCTCTGCTTGTGCCGTTTTCTGTTCAGACTTTTATTGCAGTTTTATGTGTTTTTATATGCTGTGTGATTTTAATCTTGTAAAGCACCTTGTAAAGTCACTTTCAGAAAGGTGTTAGTAGACTTTATTATTATCATATTTATTTTGTGATAAAGATTTTATGGTGACTTGTATCAGCGGATTTATGATATTAACTACAGACAGACTTCACAAAAAAATTCAAACTCAGGTTCTAACCCCAAATTAGCTGCTTGTAAGTGAAGAGTGGCCAAGATATTCTTTCTCATCCTCATACCCTTGTGGGGACATTTTGTCCCTGTACTGGCACACGTCACACACACACACACACACACACACACACACATTTAAACTCCAGTCTTGTTGCACAATCATAGAAAGATAAACTTCGCTGCCACCTAGTGGAAGAAGAATGACTCTGCACTCACAGTCGCACCAGGAATCCCAGGTTCTCCATCTCTGCCTAGCTCCCCCTGCAAACAGATACATCATGATTAACTGAAGGTTTGTGTGAGTTTGTTTACATAGGTGCTGGTATGACTTCATGTGGTGTGTGTGTGTCTGTGTGTCTGTGTGCAAGGGTGAGATTGAATGTGTACAACAACGTTGTGCGTCGATTTCGGTGTGTACGTAATACTGTGTGGCGGTCCGTGTCTTCATTCTGTGTGTGTGTGTGTGTGTGTGTGTGAGTGGAGAAAAGGTCATGATTACCACTAGCAGCCAATAAGAGAAACCCAGGGAGAGAGGGGATAGGAATTGCTAGTGGTGACCTTTAACAAACCTGACTTTTTATCTCGTGTGAGCCTTTCCGACTGCATCCTGCAGCGGCGTAACACACTGCTCTCCTCTCTCTCTCTGCTCCTCTGGGCTCTCGTACTGTTTTCCATTAGTGCATGTAAAGGGGAGCGACTGGATCAGAGCGTTCATCGCATGCTTTGATTGTTCCGTTTGTGACTGATGCTGAGTTCACAATGCTAGAAATACAACTGTGTGGCATCCACCCCCCTCTCATAAATAAACAGCACATACTGTGCATTTCCATGTGTAGATGTGATTGTATTCACAGTAAATGAAATGATTACATTAGTTTTGATTGGCTTCTTACACTCACACTAAGTAGAAGATATTGGATCGTACTTAAACATCCCACGTATCCCAATTACCACTAAGAGGCTGATGTAAATCAGTGCAACATAACCCCGGAGTACGCTATCCGAAGAGAACGTAATATAGCTGAAACACTAGTCACAGTAAATGATGATCAGGTTCACAGCAGAGATATGGCACATTGGTTTTTACTGATCAGCCTATAGGAACAGGGCTGTTTCTTGCTATATGCGGAAGCATACAGCCACTAGGGGGCCTCCCAACAAGCTGCAAGTTCAGCCTCAATATACAGTATTTTGGGAGAATTAAAAGTACCTGTCTTTATTTGTAGCCAGGCAACCCCCCTAATTTGTTGTGTGAAGCACTGATATGCTTAAAAAAGCATATACGCTTTTTTTCAGGATCCACTGAAAAGGTTAGGAATCTCTCCCTCAGTGTTTGACAAAATAGCATCTTGCATAGGGCCTCCAAACAGCTAGAAGTGGCCCTGTATAGAAATGTTTTAGCCAACAGTGCTCTGGAGCTGGACCATGACACTGAGCACACTTTCTCTGTACTGTGTTGTATTTCTTAGATTTCGAGATTGTGTTGAGGTGAGGAAGAGTTCTACAATTACAAATCAGACACGATGTTTGTTTTCAAGGCTGATAGTCTTCACAGTCAAAGTCTTTAAATGTTACACTGCATTCCTGACTCCTGCAGAATTATATGAAGCCATTTTAAACCACTGATTTGGGAGACGATTTTTTTTTTTTTTTGCTGTCAAGACAATTCTTTGACAGGTGAAGGAATTCATGACCTTAGCGTTTCCCCATCAGGAGCTCTGTCTAGACAGAAAGCAATGTAATGTAATAGAGCAATAGAGCCGGACCGGACAACAGGACTATAAAAACAACAATCAACAAGACAAGTGTCATGATGTGACTTTCAAATTGAATTCTGGACTTGGACTTGGCTCTCTCTGTCTGGGTTTCATTTTATTTACTGCTTGACTTCTGATACTATGGACGGATCCACTTGAAGTATTGCGGGGGGGCATGTGACAAAAGTATCACTTCCTGCACCTGCCTTACAGTATAGGTAGTCCAACCCTCAATCAGATGGGCACCAACATTAAGCGGGCCGTAGTATGGTGCAGTAAAGGGAACCTGTCTATCAGGTGGGGTGCCGCTATTTCCAATATCTGACGTCCATGACAAGTTCTTTGCGATGCTGATTCCCCGCAACCTGTTCACCTGCTACACCTCAACTCCACGTATGTAGACTTGGCTGTGAGTCTTTGCCTCCTTTTTCTATAAAATCGAAGACCAAGATAATATGGTACCAAAATATCGCAAAAATTGGACTTGCAACTGTTTTATGAGGAAGGAAATGCGTTTAACATGTTTGTCAAAGACAGAAGCGTAGTGTTTTGGTGAGAAGAACTGTAAATATAAATGAGTTTGTTTAAAATAAAGGTTTTCATTTTAGTGGGACTCTCGTCAGACTCTCGTCAGCTGGTTTGCTTTACTGGTGGTAGTAAAATCCTTGGCACCTTATTGACTGTGATTTATTCTCAGTCAAGTTTTATATTTAATACAGGAACTGTGGAAGTGTACTATGAACTCACACATATTTTCATGACTTTCAGGTAAAAGTATAAAGAAAAAGTACAATACCCGGTTTCCTTTAGAGCCTGGTTCTCCTCTCTCCCCCTAAAAATACAACATTGCACATTAGAACACGTCTGACTTACAGTAGTTTGAAGTTTTTTTCACCGACAGGGTGACATCTAAATAACAAAATGCCGTTTGAGGAATCATTAAGAGTTGACAGAATCCTTTAGAGAAAACAAAATGCAGCGTGTTAACCGGGCTGATCCCGAGTCCTGGGTGTACTGCTTTTGAAGTGTGAAGGACAACCTTCAGCACCATTAAAATGAATCATGTCATCTAAGCAAAATATGAATAATACATTAACAAGCATGTATTTTACAGTACAACATGTAAATGTACAAACTCCTGACGGCCAAAGTTATAAATCATTCATGAAGTGTTGCCTCTGTTGCCATTTGTAGACTTCATTAGATCCAAACAGAACCACACAGGTCATTTATTTTATTTTGCTCCTGTATGTTAGTATGTGATGTGACTCACCTTGTGACCTTTGAACCCTGGCAGCCCCATGGAGCCCGGCACCCCTGGAAAACCTGGCTCCCCTGTTGAGCCCTGGAGAGGGGAAAGATTATTGATGTTTGGAAAATAAGATACTCCTCTTCATCTGTCAGAAAGTACTAAAATATCAAACGTGAGTCGTTTCCAGGTGTGTTTGTGTCTATTCTATCCTGTTTGACGACTTCTCAGGCTGCTGCAGTGAAAAAAAAAATGTTCTCAGGTAGTAATCAAGGCTGGTTTAATGTGGGTTAAAAAGACGTTTGAGTGAAAACTTTTCCAAAAGCAAAAGTAATTTCTGCTTTAAGAGATGGCACCTTTAAAATAACCAACGTTACCTGTGATTAAGCAGCACCACAGAGACAACTCAGATTCAACTTTTCAAACCACAATGGTTGACATTTATGGGCGTAATTGCTCAGAAGCGTGTCACTTAACAAACAAGCAGCATTGAAAAGTGTAGCTGTCACTCATCAGGAGGATCCAAACTGCAGGCTGGTGAAATAAGAAGTGGCTGGCAGGATGACAGGAAACAGACAGAGAATGAGGTTGGTTTAGAAAAGAGAAAAAGCTGTCGCCTTGATCGCACCCTGATCCCTCAGGAGGGAATTAGTAGTGCCCTCACTAATCCCGCCGCCACGTTGAATTTTTATGTGGCTGTGACTAACTGGGACTGGGGAATAAGAGTGCAAATAGTGTACATGCTTTTGGCAAGTGGAGGCTAAAGGACGGACAGTTATGGCAACGAGAGCGTGTGGATGCTGGTTGAATGGAAACCTTGTTATTTCTCAAGAAATAATTACAGCACATAATTCAAACCCCTAAACTCAAAAATTGATGCTGCGGCTTCATGTGGTGTTGGAATAATCAATTATAATCCCAAATGATTCACATGAACACCCACCAAGACAGAAAAAGGAAAATCTGCATACATGTTACATGAGTTGACATCGTATTATGCAGAAATGTGGCGCAAGATGTAAGGTAACTGTTGGGTTGATGGTAAGAAACGTATTCATGTGCGTATTGCACATCAGTTTGATTGACAGGTGGGTACTGTTACAGGTGCCTTGTTTGAGCAACATGGCTTCATTTAGCCTGCCTCAGTTCCACCAATGATCCACCTCTTTGTCCAGTTTTAGATAGCCAAAAGAAGATTGCAGCGCCCAGAGCCACCACACTGAACTTCTCAACGGCTCTTTAGAAACCTGTGAGTGACGTCCATATCTTGAACTGCCTATTGTAAATACTGTAATCAGCTATCATGTGTCATTTAGACAAACTGAGCAATAAAGTACAACACATACTCTTTGTAGCGTCCATGTCGTCTCCACAGTTCGACTTAAAGCTTACGAACACACACTAAAGTTAGAAGAACAACTTGGGAAATGGGACCATCAGAGGACCACACGAGTGCAGTATGAGTATGAGTGTGTATGGAACAGATGAGATATGGGTGTATGAGTGAACTTAAGAGATGTTCTCGTTTCTAAGCTAGGCTCAACCTAGACATCTTCCAAAAGCTTCTTCTAGCAACACTGGATATGATAACTCCTGTGATTATCTAACATAAGAATAAATATAATAAACACAACAGACAATATATGGATGCAGAAGAAAAGACAGAAGCTGAAAGATGCTGAAAATCAGTGAAGACAGAGGTTCAAGAAAACAATGTAGCATGGTCGATAATCTGCTGCTCCACTCACCTTCTGGCCTGGTGGACCAAAAGGACCAGCAATCCCTGGATCTCCACATTTTCCCTAAATGAAACACACACACACACACCATATTTGTCTGACAATACTGAACGTAATGCTTAACATAGATCTTTGAGCTCTATTTCAGCCATCACAAAGACCAGCACACAGGTCAGTGAGGGCATATCGGAGTGTAGCTGCTATTTGCATTCATATAGGTGCAGCGCAGCATGCACAAAGAGGTTGGCTGAAGTAGAATATAAATCACAGTATGTGGTGATTAATCATTATCCTCTCAGCTAGTCCCATTATTGGCCTCTTCCCTGTTAAACAGCTGCACCAGCCACACAAGGTATGACAGTGGTGCATCACGGAAAGAAGCTTGATAAATTTAGGCGTATGAAAATTATACTGCTGTGTCCATCCGGACAGAGAGGGTCAGAGGGATGACGTGCACATTCACAACAGAACAAACGCTAAAAGAGGACTTTATGTTGGTAGTGTGTGGTTGTGTTTTCAGAGTGTAATACACATTTTAATTGTGCAACTAAACTTATGCACACAATAATTGTCCAGTTATTGAGTGGGATGTAGGTTTAAATTAAATGAGTAAATTAGTGAAAGGGATTATTGTGGTTTTAATAGAGGAGAAAGAAGAATTACTGAAGTAATATTAGCAATACCATAACATAAAAATACTGTAAAAGTAAAAGTTGTGTGTTTTTTATGAGTAAAAGTACATATTACAAACATCATCAGAAAAATATAGTTATCAAAAGTAAGCAAGAGAAGTGTCCCCTTTCAAAGCATTATATTATTATATTCATTATTATCATTATTATTGCTGCTGGTGTGTTAATAAGCATGAGGGAATTAAGCAGTTGCAAAAGGAGCTGATTATATCTGCTTATGCTGTTTATGTATCTGTCATAAAACGTATTTTATAATGAGCTGTGCGATAAATGTAGGAGGTGAAATATTTTATAAATGAATATGTAGTATCTGAAAATTGTACTGTACAATACTTGGGTAACTATACTTATGCTATTTTACTATTTACTGTGGAATAATCTGGAATAATCCATCACACTTTTTTATAAAACACTATTACATACTGGTTTTTGTCATGAGTATATAACACATCAAGTACTGCACTATACTGATGAGTCCTGGTTATCTGGTAGTCGATGAACAAACTGTATGATGACAACTCTATCTTCTGCCTGAAATATGCACCCCACCAACATTGGACAGATCAAAAATTAATATTAATCTCACATAGATGTTATCTGGTTATTGCTGTTTCAACTTCTTTTATTTTATTTTATTTTATTTTTTGATACTGAGTCATTTCACTTTTTTAAATGTGGCTTATGTTGCCGTTTCTTGTCTTATTAATATAGTGTGATTTTAAATTCTTGTCTAATTATTGCTGTTGTGCCAAAACTGTAAACAGCTTGTTTAAGCTGGTTAAAGTAAGACCACATAACATCTGAAAGAAGAACTGGCATAATTCATACACAGTCACACACCGCCTCTCTCAGTTCAATACACTCCTAGGTCTTTAGCTTATGGCGGCTAATGTTAGCAACCTTTAGAGATATCACTGTGCACAGGCTGCTGTTACGCTACATTATCTCGTGTTTCAGATAATGATTTTATCACAGAAATAGATTCATAAACACAGAGCCTTTTTTGTAATGTTGTATTGTAATCTTCAGTAAATGTTATTTAGCTTCATTTTAAGCTGATTATATTGACAGTACTTCATAATCCTGTTCTGCATAACTATCCAACTTATTAGAGTCATAATTTAGTTTTAGAAAATGTAAAAAAAAAGTGCCTCATTTGCTGATAAGAAAGCTGTGATGAATGCAGATGTTGCTCACTGTTCTCCGGTGTTTGTGGATGTGTCTAAAACTTCTAACCAACCACTGACGTGTGTGCAGGACTACGTTAGTTATTGAGTGTGGTTATTTTGCAGCAGTCTGATGATGCTTATGCATGATTTAATCAAGGTAACCACGTGTGATCATTGTGTGTAATAGTGCTGTCCTTTTCACATGTTGTGTGTTCATTCTGCAATTATCGTCTACGGATGGAACACGCAGCTTTCAGACTTCAGTGAGGGTTTAATCAGCTGATAGGGAAGTTTCCATGCAGGTGCTGATAAAACAGAATCCTCAGCTCAGTGCAGACTGCTTCACTGGCATTTACGTCACCTTTAAAACCAACAATTTAAATTAATTTTCTAGTTAGGGAGTGTATAATTAGAAGTGTTTATATTTGTTATGTATTTATTTGTGTATTCTCACTTGAATCAACAAATTATCACGTGCCATTCTGCTGAGAACAGCCCGTTTTCCCCTCCTTTTCCTTCTTAGCACAACGTCAAAGAGACAGTTTTCACCTTCATATGCATAAAACTCCTATCTATCACTGCCGCCTTTCCTACCATCTTTGTGCCGTGCATGCTGCGCTGAGTATACAAATTCCAGTGGGAGAGGAAATGTGCATTTCAAGGTCAGGGAAATATGAACAGGACCTCTTGCCCCTTGTGCCAGTCTTTGCGAAGAAAAAAAAAACAGAGCCCTGAGAGGGGCACTCCACAGATTTCACAGTTAATTTGACTGTCATTTATGCAGCTTTTTGGGGAGCTAAAAGCCAGAATACCACAGTGTTGCTGTGATCTTGACCACTCTCTTGCAACTTTGTGCAACAACAAATCACAGGTTCCTTTAGAGTTCTGTAACTAGGCTCCTAATTAAGTAAAATATCGCAAAACCTCACTTTGCATAAAGGTCTAAAGGAGTGAAACTTGTTCTTTTAAAAGAGAAGCTAACAAGTATGCGCACACCAGGAGTCCAAATCTGAACCGTCCTTGGCAGGACGGCATTTATCACATATTAAGAAACACCTACAATTTGATTCCAAACAAGTTGACTCCCTCTCAGCAAAAATGCAGTTTTCTCTACGGGAACATCAAGAGAACAGGGAGGGAGGGTACAACATTAGAAGAGGCTGAGAATAGCCGAGCGGCTGGGGAGCAGCAGACCATTAGCATAATAACTAATTATAACGTTCAATGCACAGACCTTGGGACCATCGCGGCCGATCTCTCCGGGCGGCCCCCGGGGCCCCTGGATTCCCTGGACAGAGAGAGATATTGGAGGGGAGACGGAAAGGGAGGGGGAGGGGGAGAGGACGAGAGAGGAAAGGAAAGAAGAGGGAGAGAGAGAGAGAGAATGAGATGAAAGAGACAGACACAGTGCTTTGGGCTGAATGTGACAGAGTGCGTGACGGCTTAGTCAGGAGGCACTGAGGGGGAAATGAGATGGCTCAGGTCCACACACACACACACACTCACACACATACACACACACAAACTGGTGTCCATGTTTGCATGCTTTGCAGATTTAACAGTCCAAATTCTGAGTCATTTTGGAAACACTGGGTTCTCCTTGATTTCAGACGGAGGTGTAGCTTCATAGAAATGCAGTTATTGAGCTAATTAAGCTAACATTAGCTTCATGACTTGGTTGAAAAAATGCTGTTTCTGCATTTTTAAGTGAGTCGACTGGAAACATTAAAAAGGACTTAATGACTTCATACATGATATTGCACTTTAACATTCTGCGGTCCGAGCAATGGCCTGAGATTGCAAGAGCAATAATGGAGTTAATGCTAGACAGCAGACAACGGTCCACAGATAGCATGGCAACATTGATTCAATGTTGAAATTCCATCAGGATCATTGTTTTTGTTGAGGATTTGTTGAGGAATATTCAAGACTAGATAACATTGAATCAATGCTCATAATTCTTTACTTTTTCAATGTTGAGAAGAGAAACGTTGATTCAACGTTGGTCTGCTATCTGGGTCATCATCCTCCACCAGTTCATGAACTGTGTACAGTAGATCACAGTAGTTTTAATTATTTAAGATGTTTTTGATGGGGGATATTTTTCCTGTTTACTTTCAATTTGGAATACCAACTCCTCTGTGCACTGCAGTCCTTGTCATTGACTGTTGCCTGGGAAGGGTACAAAAAGACGTGTGCCACCTTCATGTTGCCAACTGTTTCTTTTCAACTTCCAGCAAAGAGCTTCACCGTGCAGGGAGTAAAGGCCTCAATATGCTTCAAAGAAACCAGGGCATAGGACGAGGGCAAAAGTTTAGCTATTTCAAAGTGTCACACTTAGAAAGATCCCACGATCACAGCCTTCTTATGACTGTGTGTCACTGCCTTTCCAAAATCTCTGCAAGAAATCAGTCTTGTGTGCGTCTTTTTTGTCTTAACATAATGAAAATCTTGCGAGGCAGCTGATCCTGAAATCACAACATTACATGAGAATCCATCTTGCCAGGCTTTAAGCAGAGAGGTTCAGACCTACTAGAGGAACTTTAGGCTGCTACAGCATGAGCTACCGTGCATAGAGTAAAGGACATGAAAATTGTCTTAGTAAGATGGTTTTGGTATATTCTTTATATTTATCATATCACAGGCTTGTTTTTTTGAGGTGTGACCAACATTGTATGGAGTTTTGTGTTGTAAATACTGTAGATAATTTGAAGTGTATATGTTGATGGCCTGTGGTTCACACCTGGCTGGAATCTTGGTTACATGTCGAGAATTACATTGTTTGGAAGTGCGTGGGAGGCAACGTTCTCGATATTGTTCTAATCGTGACACAGTTCCACAAAGCTTAAAGGTTTGAATGATTCACGGTGACACTTGCGCCTGAACATTGTAAGCCCTTTTCAGTTAGTTTAAGTATCAGATGTGAATAGAAGCAGCAGCAGAAACACAGTGATGGTGACAATACAGGGATATGAAATACATAATTTCAAGTATAAATAAACATAACACTGCATGACTATTGATTAATAAGTCAAACATGAGTATGCACAGTTCGAAATGCCAAATTTGATTGGTGTTGGCTGGCCAACTGACAATTAATTGGAGATGCATGTATATTTTTCATCGCACAATTGTATGTGGTTGCCTAGACACAAGGGGTGGCTCATCCTACCTCCTCCTCCTGACTCTACTACAGTGTGTGTGTGTGTGTGTGTGTGTGTGTGTGTGTGTGTGCACGTTAGATAAGTCAGAGACCCACTGCAGGCATAACGTCATAGCGATGTTCAGTTCTACTGACAGGAATAGAAAGAGGGGGATGAAGACTAAAAGATGAAGCTTGTGGTCGTGGAAAGGTGACCTCTCTGCTCTTAGATCCGTGCAGCAGGCTTCGCCATTGTTCAGATGCTTTTAACAAGGCCACAGAGAAAGGATGAGTCAGTCTAGAAACGACAAAATTAGAACTGAAATGTTCCATTTTATTATCGTATTAATGTAATTTAAGTTTCATATTGATGCTGGATCAGGATGCAGAAAATATAATCATTTTCTCTTTTATATGTTGTTCCATGACAACCAGATAAATAATCTGAGCAGGTTTTCATCATGTAAATGTGTTTTTATGTATTTATTGTCTATTAAATGTCTTTCCTTTTATTATCCACTTTTTATCTGTCTGTACTGTTTCACTTTTACCACAAGAGGGCAGCACAGCTATGACATACAGCCCAGTGATCACTATGGAAGCCTGTGTATTCACAATGCTCTGCTGTAATTGCATCTGCCCGTGTGTTAATCTTGTTTACCGGAGGGGGGTGCCCTTACTGTGTATACAGCCGTAACCCCACACAAACTCATCTGACTTTGCTTCTAAATTAACAGCCACTCACCGCTTTAATGGCACTGCTAAATAAACCAAACGGACTCATATGGCGCCTGAGCTAAATTAATGATCTCATTATAAGCCCACTGCAGAGACACTAATGTGAGCAGTTTTTATGCGTAGAATTCTAGTGTAAGAGATAAGACTGTGCTGCTCAAAGACGAATGTGAAAACAGGTGGACCCTGTTACCCTCTTGTCACTTCTAATATGTTTTAAATGTGTGGATCCTGTGAGGGTTAAATGTGGGCCAAGTAGGCCTAGACATGAAGTAGGATTAGTAACACGATCCCTCGTGGCAAGCCGATGTGGGTTGACTGTTTTTGCCCCTTCTAGTGGACAAGGTCAAATTTGACCAAATGTCCTTCTTCCTTTAATTATTTAAGATATTTTTGATGGGGGATATATTTCCTGTTTACTTTCAATTTGGAATACCAACTCCTCTCTGCACTGCAGTCCTTGTCATTGGCTGATGGCTGGGAAGGGTACAAAAAGACATGCGCTACCTTCATGTTGCCAACTGTTTCTTTTCAACTTCCAGCAAAGAGCTTCACCGTGAGGGAGTAAAGGCCTCGATATGCTTAAAAAAAAACTGGGTCACAGAACGAGGGCAAAAGTTTAGCTATTCTGAAGTGTCACACTTGAAAATGTGGCAAGAATCCCACGATCACAGCCTGTGTCCCACTGACCCTCCAAAACTCTCCCCAAGAAATCAGTCTTGTGTGCGTCTTTTCAGTCTTAACACAATGAAATGTAATCTTGCAAGGCAGCTGATCCTGAAATCACATGAGGATCCGTCTTGCCAGCTTCAAGCTATGCGCTTGTCTCCATGCACAGTGGTTCAGACAAATCGGAGGAACTGTGGGCATAGTTTAATGCTAGGTGTGTGATTATGTGTGAGAAGTGACAATGACAGCTAAAGAAGTTTTTATTTTGGTTTTCACTCTTCTCCTAACAGACTTCATTAAGAGTTTGACTACATTGTATGGTTCGTTGGTCTGACGACGACTTCCCAGATGGTTCTGTTTAGCAAACCATCTGGTGCATTCAGATTAAATGACTTGTCCAAGTGGAGGCAGTGACACACACTTTGTCACCCATGTGTCTGGTCAAGTCAACGTGTCAGTCAATCAACGAATCAATCAGAAACACACAAAAAGAATCACCAGCTTTCATAGTGTAGGTGGACACAGATAGAGCCATAGAGATCATCAACATATGTAAACTTTTCAGTACTTGACAACTTTCTTGATTATTGTTAATCAGTGTTGTCATGTAGAAAAGTTGAAAATTGAACCGACCAGTATTCCGCCTTCTCCAGGTGGTCCTTGTGGCCCAGGCAATCCTATCTCCCCCTAGAAAGAAAATGAACAGCTGATTAGAATGACTTTAAGTAACCAACAATTCTGACGAGTTCATCTGAGGTCACGTTACCTGAGGTCCCTTTTGGCCTGGCTCACCCGGTGGTCCCTTGACACCCTGTGGATGATACAGTGAAGATTAGGCAACGTCTTCATCAAGTTTTCAGCAGAGGTTCAATCCTAATGTTAAATGCTTAAATGCACTATAATATACAATGTTTCTCATTTTGCTTTTACAAAGCTTTTGTATATCATAGTCCATCTTATTCTTTACCTTTACGTTATCTCACCTCCAAGTCTACTTACTCTGCCAAGAATGACCTGTCACTCACTTTCAAGATCAAGACTGAGCTGTCACCCTCAGCTATCTTAATCAATTTAATCAGTTCAGATGTCTATAAGCTGCTTCAGCACTCTTACGCACGTAACTGTGACCCTTTTACACGTGTGCCTAAATTCTTCATCTAAAATCTCTGGACTATAGAGATTTTCAGTGCAAATACAGCAGCTGAAAGAACACAACCATCCATGAGAGGAGACATTATTTAATGTATTTGTAGTTTTGAAGTTTGTAGAAATGTTTCTCTCTTTCAGATCTCTTAATACTCATCCATCGTTATATAATATATTATGAAGATTGTAGTGATGAACACAGGGAATCATCAACCGACTCTGTAGCTCCCCTCAGCTCAATGGAACATTCAGCTCATTATTTTGGTTTCACAGTCTTACCGCTCTCATGAAACTAATTTGCTACTGTAGCAGGAAACTTCTTTCAGTGAAAAACCTCTGGTAAATACCTGCTCAGACAGACACGGAGACAAGCTGGTGAACACAGTGGAGCACTTACAGTAGAGCTTGGTGTGCTGCTCCTAAGTGGCTAAAGAATCAATTAATGCAAGTTTATCCAAAAATGACCATTGTCTAGCCCACAGATAACTGATATGTACTTCCCCATTTTTAAGACATGAATTCAGGGGTTACACTCTGAAAACAAAAGTCAAAAATGCAGACACAAAACTGCTTTGCACAGCTGTATGACACTATTTACATGGAGCTATACATTAAAGTGTGGCAGGATTCCTGCAGGAAATAATGGCTCGATAATATAATCTTTCATTTTTTTTAAATTACGTGCACCAAGTGAGAGAAATATCTGTTACTATTTTTGTGTCTTGACAAGAAGATCCCCACACTTTGGAAAGTTCAATAAGTATGAATAGCAGTCACATTATACATTACGTTCTGTCATGTCAGGCTGTGATCTACTAATGGTTAAAGGCTTTGTGAAAGTGGCGCTGTTGAAGATTCCCTACCTGTCATGCAAACATTAATGGATCATACTGGAGGATCAAAGTGCTTTGAATTCAGATTATGTGAACCTGCACTAATGATTCCACTACAGATAAGTCTGCACTGTGTGTATGCGTGATAAAGTAAACCAGGTATAATTCCTTGGGGTTTAAATAAGTCTGAGAAATCACGCGGGTGTCTGATATGGTGGCTTTACTTAAGTAACAGCATCAATGTTTTTTCTCAGCTAACAGTAAGAAGACTTCCTGTGTACTCTCCGTTATCTTCTCTGAATCTCTGTTTGTAAGACATGTCAGTGTCGTGTCAGAACAGCCACAAAGACTTCTAATTTAGCGATTTGTCACATCCTGGAGGAAGGTGACATGGAATTACTGTAATATCAGATTTCAGTGTTGATTAAATTGAAACTATTTACACTGACTCAAGTTCTGTGGCTTTTTAGGTACCGTTGAGAAAGAAAGTCTCCAGGCAATGTTGGAAATATGAAATGCATCTGTATTTCTGGTGAAAACAGGAGCACCGATCAGGGTGATAGCAAATGGTCCCCCCCCCCCCCCGAAAAAATTCACAAACACTTTAGAGTGAAGCGGGCCCTGCATCGTAATATTCGTCTTACTCATCCGTCTCTCATCAGTATACCCGCAAGTCTGTGGACAGATGAGGATACATGATCTGTCTTTAGCAGATCCTGGTTATCGAGAACACCATCATACCTTCACCCTGAGGTGAGCGGAGGGCAAAACAGGGAAGGGTAGGACGACAGACGAACTGAGAGGAGACAACGGCAAAGAAGTTTCAGATTTTGGACTGAATAACAGAGCTGTGCTCATTCTTTGCTGCTCATAACATTTTTCAATTCTGCTTTTGAATAATGATTAGTATTAGTAGATACAGCAAAAATAGTACCATGTTTGTATGTATTTACTGTATCTCATGTTAGAACTGGAAACGTGAAGATATTTTTAATGAAGGATGAGCTTGAGCTGCAACATTTTGTCAATTAATTGATTAGTTGTCAACTAACAAGCTTTGGGGGTGGTTAAAAAAAGGCTGAATTCTCTGATTTCTGCTCCTGAAATGTAAATATTTTTCTGTTTCTATAGTCCTCTATGACAGTAAACTGAAATTGTGGACAAAACAAGACATTCAAGGACATCACCTTGGGCTTTTTCACTATTTTTTGACATTTTATGGGTCAAACATTTAATCAATTTGAGAAATTACTGATGGTGATTGGTTATGAAAATAATTGTTAGTTGCAGCCACAGATTAAGCCCTGCAAAGTGGAACAGAAAAAGGCCCTCTTGTGTTCTTGAGAAAAAAAATTTTGGTCAAAGTTGTGAAGCTAGATAGCTTGCTTATAGGTTGCTAAGCAGACAGTATGTTAACAAATATTTGTATCAAAATCTGTTCTATAAAATTAAGTAGCTCATATTTAGATGGTCTCATCCCTTCATTCTATTAATATGACTTGATTTTGCTACAAAATTTCACTGTTTAAGCCACTTTCTATTTCTTGTGTAGTGTACTGTTTTTACTGTACACCATTCTGAGTGTGAATTCAGAATTCAGCCTTCAAAAGGCCGAAGAGCGGACCATTTTTAAGAGATTTACTGCTATCTTATCTTTACATCACATAAACAACACATCACATAAACAATGTATCTTTACATCACATAAACAACTTATCTTTACATCAGATAAACAAGAATAATATCATCTTGTTATGATGTCATGAGTGAAATTCTGTAGAAGAGAACAGAGAAGTTTGCACACAGCAACTATTAGCTTAGTTCCTATGAAAGTAGATTGGTGTAGGTATAAAACACAGGATCAGATCATCACTTGTCAACGCATTAGTCCATATTGTATATACAGACATATGGCTATTCTGTACCTGTGTTTTTTTCAAGCAAGAACATCTGTCTGGCCACCCTCTGACACTAAACATCTGTTCTAATCCAGCTGGTAAAGAGGCAACAAATCTATACAATTATTATAATGATCGACTTTCATCATACTTCATTCATGGATGCATTTGTGACGACGTACTGTACATATAAACATTGTTTCTCTGCTTGTGCCTACGTCATTTGATTTGTGTGACAATCAAACACCCTGAAATGAGAGTGGAGACAGTTTAATGCAGCCTCTGTTACAAGCCAATAACAACTGGGACAATGTAGTATAGTAAAACTATTTACAATAATAAAAGCTGCATTCTGCGTTTTTTGTTTCCCAGAGTCGCATGTAAACATGAGCTTGATTAGGAAGGGAGGGTTTGGCTTTGGGAGGTGGCGGGGAGCTGCTCTGCACGCAATGCCGTCTGCTACCGCGGACCTGCCGAGATCTGTGTGTGTTCACGTACATATGTTAACATGGGCGTCGTAAATAGAGCGTTACTGGATGTCTGGATATCAGTACTGAAGGCTGTGTAATTAGCAAAGACAGGAAAAATAAGCTCCTTTAGTTTGTTTTTTTCTGTTTGTGCATGTGAGGAATGCATGGGTATATCTGTATATGTGCTTTGCTTTACACTCTGCCTCCTATAAAAGTGTGTGTGTATGTGTGTGTGTGTGTGTGTGTGTGTGTGTGGTTGTGGGATGTGACGGTGGTGAGTTTACCAGTCTGACACAGGATGTAAAAGTGTAAAACATTAAGAGTACGTAACAGTTCTTTTGTTCCAAAGAGCAGCCTCTTAGCTGAAGGGCGATGAATGGTGACTTTTCATATGAATAGATTTCTTTTTCACTGCCTGATATAAAAGTATATTCAACCTTACTGTACAGCCAGAGGTGCAGAGTGTGAAATAACTTGGAATACATCAAAGCTGGGTAGCTTCTATTGCACAAGCAATGACCTCCGTCACCTCCCGGAGAAAGAATGCTGATACAATCTGACCTGAGTTCATCCACATAATACTGTATGTGTACTTTAAATTAATATATATTCCAGTACGCATCCTGCTGAACACATTTCAGCACCTGTGCTGCTCCAAACTTATCTCCTGTGTGTTGCATTTACTTTAGGTTGAACTTAATGCTGTCTGCTTTACACTGCTGTGGCTCAGGAGGTGGAGCGGGTCGTCCACTAATCAGATGATTGGTGGTTTGATCCCCGGGCTCCTCCGGTCCACGTGTTGAAGTGTCCTTGGTCAAGATACTGAACCTCAAATTGCTCCCGAAGGTGTGTGAGTGTGATTAGTTACTTTCTGTTGAGCAGTTGGAACCTTGCATATCAGTCTCTGACGTCAGCGTGTTGATTGGGTGAATGTGATGCGCGGCATAAAAGCACCTTAAGTGGTCGGAAGACCAGAAAGGCGCCATATAAGCAGAGTCCATTTACCATTTACTTTAAGATTTACGTCAGCGTTATCAGGCATAAGTGTCTGCAAAATGTACTAGTGTGAGACGGGATGTGAACTAGGAGCCTCAGTGTTAAAAAAGGTTCATCCATTACTCAAACCTTCACACACTCACACACTCTCTCTGCACTGTATTAAAGCTGCTCCACTTCCTGCAACAGTACAGAAGGTCATGCTTTGAACATACAGTAAATTGCTAATGCTGAATGTACTCCGCTGATTAGAGAAAGTAGATACCATTTAGATTTGAACGTGTGTGTTATATCTCCTAGTCATGGCCTGTTCAGGGCATGAGTGAAGTAAGTAAGTACTTAGGGGGCCAGTGGAGAGCCGTGAAATGAACAAGTGTGTTGTTCAGTGTGAAGTTTTTCTGTTATAAATGTGCAACTTTTTGTCATCACGGGCTGAGTAGGTCTCCCACCGATTGATGAATTGACTTTGACATTTAAATTTGGCACTAAGCACCTTTAATGTGATGGTGTCGTGGCCTCCAGCGGTTATGATAATTGTGTTTTTTAAAACAAACATCACAGAATAATCAGATATGTCATTATTTGTTCAAAAGGGAAATAGTCAATGATTTTCTTTCCTAACAGGTTTAATTGACTTTTCTGCAACATGTTTTGCTTCCAGCAGGATAACAAAGTGTGGATTTAAACTCTGTTTGACAGATTTAAAACAGCTTCCTGTTTATAACAACTATTGAAAAATGGTTGTTACCACTGAAGTTTAAACCTCTAAAAAGTTAAGTTATCATACAGTTGGTGTTATGCACAATTACAAAACACTTGAATCTTAATAGAGCCTCTTCATAGAGTAAAAAAAAAAATTCCAGAACAATGAAAGCCAACACAAAGCCTTACAACATCTTTGTCCAGTCTGTGTGCACTTGTGTGTTTGCAGTGTGTGTGTGTGTGTGTGTGTGTGTGTGTGTGTGTGTGTGTGTGTGTGTGTGTGTGGGCAGTACATTTATAGCACACAGCAGTGTGTAAAAGCAGCAATGAATCCGAGCTCTCATGTTTATGTCCTGATTACTCTTTCCTTCAAACCTTTATGGGACCATTTAAAAACTAGTTGCTTGTTATGTCCGCAGAATGCTGAGTTAACGGGAATCACGTTCCACGAGCGCTCTCTCTGCGTTCATCAGCAGCTGGAACGCTGAGCTCTTTGTGAATGATGCTTTATTAATACATCTTTGACACTAATGTTATACATTTGGCAACTACAGAAAATCAGAATCAACTCACCGGGGCACCTTGAGGTCCAGCAGCACCGGTCAACCCGATGTCTCCCCTCTCTCCCTGAGGACACAACAGACATGTCAGTACCTTTTTACCTGTGTGGATTATGAATGAGCTCCGCAAGACAGCAAACGTTGCACAGTGTGTGATCATTATCACATATTCACATATTCTGGTGAGAGACAACTGAATAGAGGATACAGTAGAAGGATACCCATGTAGAATATGGTCCACATACATGTACTTATAGAGTTCAACACTATTATAAAGAAAATACAAATGAATGATTTGCTAATATGAAATACTTCCAACATCTTTCTTCAGACAATGGCACAGTAAAGATCACATGAGGGACATTTTTGAACTTGAGATAGGCTGCAATATTTCCTTACATTACAATCAGTGAGATGAAAAATAAAAAAGATATGCAAAAAAGGGAGGCACAGGTACAGGTCATGGACCACATGAGGTCTAGATAAAAATATTAATATCCCATTTCCCATCCCAGTACTTCTCTAGTCAAAGGCTGAAAGTCATTTTCTCTATTATGCATATAGAGTTGCTTATGCTAATAAAAAGGGCAATGGTGGGAGGGTTTTTCTGGAACCAGCATTTTGTAATCGGTTTTTACTTGCAGCCATAAAGATCTTCAAAAGGTATGAGTCGCTCCTACTGACGGCCTTTAGGAATATTTCCAAGATACAAAAAGATAAATGAGAAATCGGACTTCAGGTCTGTAATCTCGGAGACTAAATTGCTTAGTAGCTTAACTTTTCTAAAGCGCCAACTCCATCTTGCAGTCTTTCAGCAGCTGGAAATAGAAACAGTTGGGTAACTTAATGACAACGGAGTCATTTCCATTAGCTGATGGAAATGGTAAGATGGTGTTGAAAGCTCTGAAAAGTGCTGCTAAGTGGAGTAAGGGCGGGCAGCCTGCATCTGCAGTATAGACTAGTGCTATAGGGGCTCCGGGATACTCAGGTTATGTTGAGTTTTGCCTCCTTGATACATATTTTAGCTCATTATAATGCATTAAAATGTAAATTGTCATTCACAACCACTGTATAATGTATAAGGTCCTTTATTTTTAGTTGATGCAATACCTGTAGTCACATAGCATGTGTGTTCTGCATTCCTCAACATAGACAGGATTAAAATTTACAACTTCAAGCATTTATATTTGTCTTTAAAATGATTTTAACAAGAGCCCAGTGTACAAAAATATACCTATGGAGTGCAGAACAGTGGCTTAGATTCACACACTGCATCTCAGTGTGTAACCATAAGTTCTTGTATCATGTAAGACACACACACACACAGAACACACTCATTTATCTGTGTTTTTTTGCATCTAAGGGAGTTGTTTGTATTGTTTGCATGTTGCGAGTTTATCTCTGGCGGTGACACTGACGCATGAACGCCAGCCTGTGTGGCGAGTGGTGTGGTCAGAGATCTCGCATCGAGGCGGCAGCTTGTTAAAAACAAAAATGAACAGCGACAAACAAACAGATCTGAAGCCACAACACGACATGCAAATAAAGTTTTAAGCGTCCGCGAGACACCAGAATCCACTGCTTGGTTTTACACTCAGACCTCTCTATACTGTTTAACTACGTCGGTTGGATGTGCTACGACACAAGTGGTATGCGAACAGGTTCCAGTGTGTGCTGCTGTGATGCACTGACACTGGCAATGAACATGTGAAACAAGCTGTAAAATATATCGTGGTACTGCAACCATTCATTTGTGAAATTATATGATATTCTCTGCAGAGCTCTGACACGTCACATGTCACTTTTGGTGTACTGTATACAGGCAAATGCTCCAAACATTGTCTTAAAAGAAGAAAATCTCAAAGACTAACTAAACTAAACGACTAGAGAGAATACGTACGCCTGGAAATGTCTTGACTCTTTATTAAATTAAAGAAAATTGAAGAAGCAAATGTTGCTTGTTTAGAGGACATCATGTGAGTTTGGGATCCTCCACAGCTCAGATCGTTGCAGAATTAAGGATAAACTTTTCAAAGATAAGCAGAACTCATAAATAGAATCTTCAAATCAATTCTAAGACCGAGAGGCAAACAGTGAAGGGCAGTGAAGATGAGTGTAATGTGGTTGTACCTCTCAGAGTTTGCTCAGGCCTGGCAGCAGCATTTCACAGAGGCTGCAGACTGGATAGATATCTCTCCTTACACAGTCCACAATAAAAGGGCATTACAACAATCAGGCCTGCAGCAAATTCAAGCATGAATGACCTTTTCAAGATCTTCATCTCCTAAGAAGGACTTCATTTGAGCAATTTGTCTCAGCTGCAGGAAACACGACGGAACAACCTTCATCAGCTACGGAACGGAAGAAATGTGGGAATTGAAAATCACGCCTGAAAGGCCTGAGACTTAACGTTGGATCACAGACTAGATGATGAAGAT
Source organism: Argyrosomus regius (assembly GCA_946959425.1). NCBI lineage: Eukaryota > Metazoa > Chordata > Actinopteri > Sciaenidae > Argyrosomus > Argyrosomus regius. The sequence goes on from CAMPSB010000034.1 coordinate 299,658, forward strand.
TTACCATGGTAGCCACCCCACAGCAGCCTCAGGAGTCAGCGCTCATTCATAGTTGTAAAGCTTATTCAGATATGACCTGACCTCTTTGCTGAATGCTAAGTGAGGGGTTTGCTAAATGTGTTCCATACGAGTTCCATTTTAAAAAATGTACATCTGAGTAATGGCTTTGTTTTTTTTTTTTCCATGTCATACAGCACATACTGGCTATAAAGTACTACACCATATGTGCAACATGCTGTTTTATGTGCCATAGCACATAACACATGTCATAGCACATATGTCTAAAGGTCTGAAGTCTGCTGTCAGACACTTAACCGCTACAGTGGCTCTATTTTAGAGTCGCTCCCAGTGGTGTACATTAGTTACAACAGGCCCCAGCAAGCTATTATGATGGGCTTCAGCTGTGTATTGTACAGTCTCGTCACATGATCAAATAGAGACATGACATTGGACAACATCGACATCCCACTTTACACACTGGTGAACTAAAGGACTAATAATCAACATTTCCAGCACTCACAGCACAGCTCAAACCTGCAACCACCTGCATCCATAATGAAACTGCTGAAATGGTGGAGTGCTTCGAATACCTCACTCACCCTGGACAATAAACTGAACTTTGACCAACACAGCACTGACATTCAAAAATGCTGCCAACAAAGACTCTCAGCCATCCACAAACCTAAAACACTTTCTGTTGTTGTTCTATAGAAGTATAATCCTTTCTCCAATTCTCTTCTATTGTTCCTGCTGTGTCCTCAACATGTTAACTGCCTCCAATCACTCACCACACCTCCAAAAACATCGATCTCCCCAACCCCAACCACTCAGACCTCAACGGCAAAGCCATTACAAGCAGAGCACACAGTATAGCACGTGACCCCAGACACCTCCACAAACACACAGCTCCCATCCAGTCACAGATGCAGATCCCCGGCCTGGAAATGGGCACTCTATGGCAGGAGTATATAGCATCACTCAACAACACACCTCGCTAACTGCTGTGTGTGGGTGCTATACATATGGGATGTGGGTAGAAATGTGCAGTATCAGATGTCCCTTTGTGTTGTTATGTTGTATCTATGTATTTATGTGGGGCTATGTACAGACTGTGGCAACAGATTTCCTTGAAAGGACAATTAAAAATCTATCTATGCAAATTATACAGCAATCTTTGTTGCATATATGTATGACAAAAATACCAAAGAAAACAGGAAACTATTCTTGTATACTCTATTTTTAGTTTATGTAGCATAAGCATGATTCTTTTATAGAATTCTATTTATTCAAAATGAAAACCCTGACAATGACAATTTCTTGAGCACAAGTGTATTTCCAAGGCGGCAATCTGAATCATTCACAAGGGCCATTTCTCCACCCAACACATTTTTGTAGGGCCCGTTCTTTCTATGCACCCCCCAACCCAACGGAGCCCACTTCAACAGCACCGCCTGCACTGTCTATATTTACGTCCCTGGTTGAAGTGGGTAACTGGTGGTTTCCAGTGCACACTGAGATTCCTCTCTGGTATCTCTGCCTCGGTTTGGTATCTTGGTAACCCACTGTGTGCCCCAGTGTGAGGTGAGGTGTGGTACATTAAAACTCCCTCAGGACTGTCTGTTCCTGGCAGTCCTTCCCCCAGTGTCTCCATGGCCCCAAATAATGAATAGTCAGAGTTTGCACTAAGGGGTCGCCTGAAGCTCTGCATGCTTAATTACAATGTAGGTAGACGTGTCACTGTGATCACCAACGTGATCACACAGACACTGGGATCTGCACTGCCTGCTACAGAGCCACGGGTCTCCACATGACACACTGCTTCTTTATCCATATTAGTGATGTGGCTCCAGGGATGGCAGTGCTGGTTGGTTGGTTGGTTGGTTGGTTGGTTCACTTAGAATCAGACTAACATATCTTTACAGCAGTTGGAAGGATATGACAATATTGCAGATATTGAAGGCAACTAAAGGTCAACGTGTCATGATTTTGGTGATCCCCTGACTGTTCATCTAGTGCCACAAGTGGGCTGAAAAATGCCTCGACAGCTGCTGGGTGGATTGTCATGACATTTTGTCCAGACATTGCCTTGCCTTACATTTAGCTCAAAGAATTGTTGAGTTTGTATCAACGCTCAACCTTAGCTAAATAATATTTAAACCACCTATTTTGTCTGTCTCTGCTGTCATCACCACCACCACCACCCCTCCCCAACCAGTGTCAAGGCTCTGGCTATAGCCCCCCATGGGGGGGATCTCTAATTGGCTGCTATAGGGTCAAACACTCAGTACGTTTACATGCACAGCTTAATCGAGCTATGCTCAAAATTCGATTTTGGTGTCTAATTGGACTTCTGTCCTTGTCCCAGTTTACATGCAACTGAGAAAACCGAATAACTGACAGGAACGTGTCCTCCTCCTCAACACTAGGTGGCGATATGCGTCGTTTCAGCAGGTTAATACGGCCCCCTTTCCGGTTGACCTATTACGTCACATAATAATAAACAACAAACATTTTCGAACAACAGCAAGATGGATAGTCGTACAGCTTTGTTCATCTCGTACGTAATGTACGTGTTACTTATTGTGCAGATAAGGTACACGCTATCCCTTGTGGCCATGGTGATTTCGAGAGGCAGACAAGAACGTCGTATTTTGTTCAGGGGGCATACGCCAGCGCAGAGGGTGTGGAGCATGCATGCATGCGTTCTCCGATTAAGGCGTATACATGCCGGAGAAAATCGAATTCCAATTGCATTATCTGGGTGTCTTAATCGGAGTTGGAGAACTCCAATATTAGTCGGACTAACGCGTTTACATGCACTTCAGTTGTCCAGTTATAGGGCGATTAAGGCAATAATTTGGTTTTTTCAAGTGTCATGTAAACGTACTGACTGTAGATCCATCTTATCAACAGGGTCAAATCTTGATCAAACACAGCTCCTGCATTCATGTTAACTTGAGTCTTTCCTGCCTTATAGAGCTGCTAGCATGGCTACAGGCTGTAGATTTAAGTTATTTTGGGGACACTAATTAGTTATATATAAAAAAAAATACTCACTTTCAAATTAACTTTACGTGATGAAATAAAAAACGAGTCTGTGAATTCTCACTTTGCTTGAAAACACGATCATATTCCAACATTTTTAGACAAGTATGCAACATAACTGCTGTCTGTGTGTATAATCTGAACAAACAACAGGGCTTCAAGTATGACACCATGAGGTTTGAAGTACTTTCTTTTTGTTTGAGCACTCGGCAGACACAGAGGTTACCAGGTCCCACCAACATATATTTTAAGTGCACAGCTCTCCATGTTGGCAGCGAGGAAACAACTGAATTAGCTCTCCACTGCATCTGTTTTCTTTTGAAGTGTCTCACCGCACTACGCACATAAACCCATAAGAGCAGCAGACCTCATAATTACACAGCCAAGACGCCCACCACGGCCCAATAAATGACAAGATGACATAAATCTCTGGATGTCTAGAACAAGAAAAAATAGACAAGTGCACCAGCCTAACACTGTCCTGTAAGCAGACCAATCTGCTACTACACCCTGCCACATATTGTTAAAGACTGAAGAGACGGTGACTGCTCAACTTGAATGAATTCTGGTAGAGAAAGAAAAGTCAATAAAAGATAACAACAGCTAGCGGAACAATACAAGAGCGAAACAGACTCTATGTATGACCATATCCTTTTTTAACAGGATCAAACTAAACAGTGTACTGTTCACTTGAGTTGCTGCCCCAAGTGAAGGAATTCAAGGATGTCAGTGGCTTATTCACGAGTGAGGTACGTTAGAACATGAGATCAATGAGGCAACAGATGCAGTGTTAGCAGGAATGGAGATACAAGAGACAGGAAGGAAGGAAGGACTGCTGCCAGAATTTAGGTTTAAGACAACACCATCAGATCAAATGAAGATAGTCATCTAGGGGCAATCAAGTCAACCCAGTGATAAGTTGAGAGTTCAAGAGGAGCTACAGTGTGTTGTTACACTTAATCGTGGATGAGAGGCTTCGACTTAGGCTGTTTTTCCACTATACCCCACTTGAATCGTGCAATGGAGCTCAAATCCTTTGCAGGGTGGTTGGACTTCACCCCAAGAGATAAGGAAAGTAAGGAGCTCAGACATCCAGAAAGAGCTTGTTGTGTGTCAGAAGTCTTTTCTGACTCCTTCAACATTTGTTCATAAATTCAATTTATTTTCAAAGAAGGCACTGGAGAAAATAGAACCGGATTTCGTCCATGAAGGAAAGCAGTTTTTTTTAAGCTCAAAACATCATCTTTTACAATGGTATAATCGCAACATTGGTACTACCCATTTTCATTCTCTAACAATAAAACAAGAGCATCAAGATCACATGATTCTTAGTACCCAATCAAATTATTTGGGCTGGGTTTTCTAAAACTGCTAGCATAGCATATATCAAAACTGCTGACATAGCATGCGCTCGCCCCCACCCATACCTTATAAAACTTTATTTCAATTTTCACGTGTCCTTGACCACCCTCCACAGCCCAGGTGAAGACTTCAGCCTCGTGTCTGTTTCCTGCCTCGTCTGTCCTTCCTTTTCCACACAATTAATTTTCAACCTCTAAACTGCATTTTTGAAAGTTACAAGAATTTTAGCAATTTTACATTTTCACACTTGTTGTTTCACATTGTTAGGGCTTATGGCTTTGATTGTCTATAAGATTGTTACTTATATTTTCACTCTCGTTACATTACAAACAATTTATCTACCACAAAAAGGATGTTGATCGCAGATTAAAATGCAACAACAAACCCATGTAAATTTTACTATAACAGAACCTCTAAGCTCTAAGTAGAACCCCTGTTTCTTTGCATCAAATTCAGCTGAGGTGGTTTGGGCATCGGCCAGCTGGACGCCTCCCTTTAGAGGTTTTCCAGGCAAGTCCAACTGGGAGGAGACCCCAGGGCCGACCCAGAACATGCCGGAGGGATCGAATATCTCATCTGTACTGGGAACACCTTGGGATCCCCCAGGAGGTGCTGGAAGATGTGGCTTTAGAGATGATTCTGAGAAGTCTGTAATGCTGTAGCTATGTTTCTGAGTGAAATTGAAATTAAAAGCAAATATCAAAAGAGCATATATTTTTTCATTACTTGTTATACCATGTTCCTTCCTATAGAACCTTTAGAAACCCTGCTAAATGTCACGAGACCAACTGCCCACCCTCCATAACAAAAGCAGGAGAAAAAAAAGAAGCAAGCAGAGTGCAGACTTGGCTGATTAATTTTCAACCTCAAATTATGTCACTGCCCCTGGAAGCGTGTCTGTGCACTCTGCCATTATAAAAAGCAGATCCTGTGTGTGTGAGTGTGTGTGTTTAGGGGTGGGGGGTCAGTATGTGTCGAGGGATGTGCCTCATTTGCCTCACTCTGAGCATTTACGCGAGTAAAACAGCACCTAATGTGCCTCCATAATCACCATGATTAATCACCTCATTAAATAGCTTAATGTGTGATGGTACAGCTATTATATGTCTTCAGTCTGATTTATTGTTCTGGAGATATTTCATTCAGGCACAAAGCAGAAGTGGTTGTTTTGGGTGCTTCAAGTAAAAGGCTGTTATATTTGAGTTGTGGCGCTCTGTCGTCATCTGGAGGTGGTCATAAAACTTAGTCTGAGCTGTCTTAAAAGTTGGTCTTTTTCTCATCTCGATGTTCCAATAAAATCAAAGCTGTTATAATATTACCAGATTTTAGTCTTGGCACATGCAAATAGTGAACAACCAATAGGTGCACTCTCTAGCTCCATCAGGAGCAACTAGGCAACTGGGATTCCAGGGAATCTTGGTTCTCTTGGACTGTAGAAAAGGAGACAAGTCCTCCCATTTGTTTAAAAATTGAGTGGAGAATGACATGAAAAAATGGACAGAAATTGCTGGATGGGAAATCAAAAATCATCTCAAAATGAATCTAGTCTAACCTCTGTGACTGAGACTTTAGTCTTTTAAACATATGATGTATGGTAGACATTAGATGGACACAAAACTCTTGTTGAATCAATAGTATAAAAGATTGTGTTAGAAAAGAAGTACAAGTTTGTACACTCAAAAACAGAGAAGTTACAATGTTAGGCTACTAATGCTCAGGGTGAATTACCTCTAAATTCTGTTGTCTGCATAAACAGAGTTTATTTACATTTATTCTTAGTCAAAACTGCGTAAAACCTGGATGAATTCAGCTAACATGGGACACGCAGCAAAAAGCAAGAAGTCAAAAATCCTCAAATCACCAAGACTTTGTCTGTATTTCCTTGTAAATAGCACCAGGTTACATGGCTCTTTCCAGGAAACTTCTTTAGGAAATTAAGAGGAAACTGTGGCCTTGTAAATAAATCATTACTGTTTTATTTTCCCAACATAGGTTCAAATCCTTCTACATTCTGCCAAGAAGTCAATTTTGGTGTAGAAATACTGAATCGTTTATTTATCTATTGCTTTGTTAGCATTAAAATTAAATAGAATTATGAATTAATTCCAAATTACCATAAAAATACAGAGAACATGACGTCAGTGACCTTCAGCCCTGATCGCATGGTGTTTAGCTCTCAGCATTTTGAACTGGCTTGAATTAGCAAGGGTGCCTGGGACTCATGGGTATTGTAGTGTTTAGAGCCTTCTGCCCTACCAAAGAAACAGAAAATGATTAATAATAAAGCACAATTTCTCAGGAACAAAGTTGAAATATGTAAACGCATGGCCACCAACATAACCATATGATGTTATTACATTATCAGAGACTCTGGTGTTTCTATGCTGAAGATTACTGAGAAAATTACTAAAGCAAATATTGGAAAAAACACTTTTGGAAAAAACAACTTCTCCAACTTAGCATCTCTATTCATAAGAATATTGTTTTATAAATACATATGCAAGATTCAGGCTCCATTGTACTATATGCAACAAGATCACAATGTAATGTAGAGCCACATAGAGTAGAATCTCTGTGTTAATTCAGTTACTCAGCATTAGATTAACACACCATCTGTCTGCCCTACTACAAAAGTACTGTAACAGAATAAAAAGTCCAACCTGTGCTCTTAGTTACAGAAATTAAATAACACATGACTTTATTTTAAAACTATATTTCCAATAAAATGTACAGCTTTTATTTTGATGGTCTAAAGAGCCAGATATGTACATGTAAGTCTCATAGTTTTCATTTTATCCGTTGCTGTAGTATGTGTTCATTTTATTAATGTTTTTTTCCACATCAGTAGTTTTCCTTCAAACACATGACCCCCTGGGGGGGCTCTGTGCATCTGTACTTGTGGTAGGCAACCGATGATTTGGAGGTCTAAGAGCTGCAGGATGGAGAAGCTGTAACCTACATATGTAGTTAGGAGGTCTCTGAACTTGCTCCTAAATTACAAGCGCAGTGGTTAAAAATAAACCCTACTTAAACTCAGAGGCTTCCCTCTGATTTGTAGAATGACTCTATTGTCATGTTTGCTAATTTAAAGCTTCCGAAAGCTTCTTTGGATTTGATAACACACCTCTACTGTTGTCAAATCTTTTTTTTTGTCTTGACAGAAAATTCCCATTTTAAACATTAAATCATCTTTCCAAATGTCTTCTTACAGGTAACAGTTATACTATTAGTAATTATAGGGAAGGCATGTGTGATGTACAGTATCTTTATCTCTGTGTGACATGAAAACCTCACGCAGCTGCGTCTGAAAAATCCATAATTTTGGGTGTAGAAAACTCCACGCCTGATAATAAGAGACCCGCATCCACCACAAAGTTGATAATTTTTAACTTGCCTCACGAGTGTGAAATCCTAAATTGTTTGAAAGTTGATGTGCATGTTGCTGAAAGAAAGTTTTGTGTGTGGGGGGGATAGTGTGTGATTAAAGACCATGCTGACAGCCTTAAGCCTTGTACAGTATATCGAACTTTAGGCCTCATTAACATTCAATGGAGCTGTCATGGATGGGTGGACAGAAATTCTTTACAGTTGATGGAAGATGTTTCCTCAGGCGGTGACCACACTGGGAGCTAATTTGGTTTCTGCACGGATCACATCTGGATTTTTTTTACAACTTTACTATCATTGGGTGTTCACTCAGTTGTATGGGAACTGGTTTAATGCTGTGGCCTTACGCAGCAGTATCTACATTTTCATCTGTGATATTAAGCAAGGCTGTAGCTAGGATTGTGGATATACTGAAGTTGTGAGCCCAAAGTCTTCAAGTGAACCCCATCTCCCTAAAACATGTAATTTCCTGCAAATGTTCTACGGTCTAAATGCTGTGTCAAAGAATCAACCTCGATCTGCCTCCTCAGGTCATTGAAATCCCCAAATTTCCAGAAACAATACTGACGACATGACCTCAGTGGCCTCAGTGGTACTGTGGCTGTTACAGGTTACATAATCGTGGGCTTGGTGGGAAAGAAAATGTAAGCTTAAAACTCCATTAACTATAGACTTCATAAAAAGACGGACAACACATGTCTACTTTCTCCCACTGTACAAAAATGTGAAACTATCTCAGATATGGCCGCTGTCATCTAGCACCGGTGACATCATTTGTCTCTGCAGTAGTGATCGGGGGTTGGAGGCATGGCAGACCATACACCTGGCCAACTCAAGCACAAGCAGGGCTCAGCTTTCAATCATGACGTAAAAACCTCCTTTTTCATAGCGTCACGTAACATATACAGTCATTGTCAGTGGAATAAACAAAGAAAAATCGGAATCAAGGCCACAAGGTGCAGTTCAAAGCTCCAAATTATTGGTGTGTATGACTTTTGAGCTTTGATTCTCTTCATCATATTTTGTCCCCAAAACTCATCCATGTACTTTCATCCATAAATATTCATGTAAGATGTATTTAGGCTGCTTACTATTGCAGTGATGGCTGCTGATTATTTACCTGGTAGACAGGAAGAAGATGAATAAAGCTGGAGCTCAAACTACTGCAGAGTGTCTCTATCAGACTAACACAATAACACAAATATTACAGCTAATTTATGACTTTATTTCTTGAAAGAGCAGAATAGAGCGGCTAAAGGTTTCTCCTCTAATGACAAGCTGCAGCTCTTAACTGGCTACTCGGCCAGTCATTCATAAATGCCATTGTTTTATTGGTTTTAGGACACTGACTTCCCATGTGTTTATACTGGTTTATATTAAATGGAGGCTGGATCAGGAGAAGGCTAATTTGGAATTAGTGTGTATTGAATATCTGTAACCCCTCAGAAGAAATACAAAATAAGCTTATTTTTGTGGTTAATTTCATGCTGTTTCAAGTTCATGATCCATGTTCTACTTAGCCAACAAAATGAATAAATAAAGACCATTATTCTTGGCTGTGGAGTGAAGGCTTTGCAGAAGAATTGAGGCCTTAATGTTGTGAAATAATATGGGAAACATGAAGCACATTGGACTGCAACCATGCAGGATGAAGAGAATGGTTGAAATCATTTGTCACATGTAGTGTGCGGTCTTTTTGTTTACTCTTTTTTACTGACAGGATTTGGACCTCAGTATCTCTAAAAGCTTAGTTATAGCTTTGATAGCAGTTGGTGGTATTAGATCTATATTGATATATTTAGGAGTTCATAGGTAAGGAAAAGGCTTACCAAGGAATTCATTTCATATAAGCTGAAATACAAATTAACAGATGACAAAAAAAAAAAACACGTCAATTGACTTTTGCGTGACCTTGTTTTTCAAAAAGCACCAGCACAGTCAGCTGCGAGATCAGTTAAAGAAGTCCACGTCCAGCCCAGAGCCAAATCACCACCAGACCACCGAACAACCTGACAAATGCTCACATTCACAAACACAGCTGTGGATGTTTTCTTACCACGGCTAATTGTTCAGCATGTTGCTCTCTGATCGAGCCTGCTCTACCCCAAACACACCTCACCGTGACTCGAGAAAGACGTAACTACTCCGCTCAATTGATTTCTTGTGCTTGAGCTGAATTGAAACCTTGTTAGGCCCGGTAGACGCTCTCCGCTCACCTGTGGCGTATTTATATTCAGTGCTGCTCCTGTCAGACTTCAACAAATATTAGAGAAAAACTAACATGTGCACCCAAAATACTTTTATATGTTTGCTTCACTGACCAGTTTGGTCAAAAGATATGATCCATGACAAACACTGGATCTCATGCTATACGATTTGCATTGTGTCAAGCATGAGAGCTCCAACATGGTGTGAAGTGTCTGCTGTGAATCTAAAACTAAATGTATGCCAGTAACAACACACTTGGACACATAAACAGTATTCTCCATGAACTGTAAAGCAGTTACAGCAGTCACTTCATCTAGCAGATTAAAGCCTTCAGTCTGATGGAAATGTAGACAAAAGTCTGCATTTAAACTTCCGATTTAACCCCAACATTGCACTCAACACACAATTAGTGCTCCTTATAGCCCACTCTGCTGTGTTCTGTTAAAGGCAGCCTGTTTCCTGTTAATCATTAGGATGTTCAATGTTCCCTGACGTGACAGGAAATAATTCTGTCTGTTTTTTGTGTTATTTTCTTGCTCTTGTGGCATCTGTGATGCAACTCAGGTCAGGTCAACACCCGACTGTTCCGGGAACTTGTGATAAGTTAACAATCTGGTCGTCCGGGCCAACACTTTTGTTTTGCTGTGCGTTCAATCTTGACATATTGCATCAATAAAAGAAACGAGATAACAAGATATCAACACTGTACCAAACATTTGGAGGTCAAGTGTTGATCACACAGTTGTACTATCTTTTAATCTCTTGCTGCAGAGTCTGAGTGTAAATACAGAGCACTGTAATTAAAGGTCCAATAGAAAAACTGAGGGAATAAACATTTCCTTATCCTTTTTTGAGACAAATGAAAATATTTGAAGCTACACAAATCAACATTTTTATAAATGAGTGTGCATTGTGAGAGGAGGTGTTGCTTGTCACGGCAAACCAACCAGAAAATTGTTACTTGTGTTGCAGTTCCCCAGAATGTTTAAGTGTCTTTTAGCTCATTGTTTTGGTTTTGCAGCCCACAACTGTATTGTTTTGACTGTATTGTTGCTGATGATACACCAACTGTACAACTGCCTACCCAGCAGCAGACAGCAAATAGATAAACACCCGGATCTTATTCTCAGACCAAACTGAAGCTAAAATGAGTGAATTTTGGACTTCATTCATTCATTAGGTTGCACTGTGAATGCTGGATATGCAAAAAAGTAACTGTTTGCTAACACATTTGGTACAATGATTATGTGTTTTTAGCTCGCCCGTCACAAAATAAATAAATACAAAAGATAAAGCAGCTTTGCAAATGCAAAGTAAATCTTAGGGGTACTGACTGTAAACCTCATTAACACACTGCTTAGTGTCTGGTTGAAGTTTGTGTCATTCCAAAGTAACTCAACAGTTAGCTGTTTACTATCTTTCCTAAACACATTCACCACACACACCCACCACCACCAGACATCCACACATGGACACCAACTGTGCCCTGCTGTGTACCACCACCCTTCAGTTGGTGCAGAGCGCTTCCAGATTCTCGGGGAAAGTAGTTTATTGTGATAACAGGAAGAGTCCCAAATTACTGAGCAGCGTGGCTGCGAGTCAAACTGGGAGAACGCTCAAAGGAGTTCAGAGAGAGGACTGAAAATAGCATAGCAGACACTCGGAGCTGGTGGGCGTGCACACATGTTTGCAGATGTGTACATGTGCTCTTTCATTTAGCCACTTGTTCTTTTCAAGTTACCACAAGGGAACGTTCCATATACAGTACCGTATGTGGCCTGTGGTGTTAATTTCATTAAGTGACAGAAGTGGAGAGTGTTTTCAGATTTACTATATGACTTTACTTCTCTGCATGTATGTCTGTTCTTATACCTTTACGCCAAACATGGGAAAAGATGTGCACTGAGAGATTGTCACACACTTTCACACAGGAAGCCATTCACTTCCCCTCTGTGGTACCAAAAAAAAAGAGTTGGATATCTCAGTGTGTTACAGTTTGTACTTGGTGCCATCATGGCTATAAATTCCTCAGTGTGGCTACAGAAAAGGTTTGACAGCTGTTGTTACATCAAGGCGAGAACTTGTTCTCACATTTGGCTTCATTTGTGGCACTTAATTGCATCCATTGTTTTGAGCGCACAAATTTAGATCCTTGCAGACATGTCGCATCACAAGAAGTTTAAACTTCAAAGACTTTCTGCATGTTGTTGTCTGTTCAGTGTAAAGCGTGTATGCATTGAATTTACTGCTTGTAAGATCATTTGTAAGATTTTAAAATTGTGATTTACAGACAAAACATCCTTAAGGCAGCAAGGGTTGGTCGCAAGATGATTTGAAGTAGTTACATTTAAAATAAAAGCCTTTCAGTTTTGTTTGGCCCTTCTGACCCCTTATGTGATTACGACAGATTAACGACATTAGCAGCAACAACAACATTAGCTAAGGTCTATTAGCATCATGCTAAACATTACAACATGTAACAAGGGCAAATCATCTGACATCTGGGGATAGCATATCAAATATGTTAATTGTCACTACTTTTCACAACTTGCAACCTGGAAGACAGCAGTACAACATTTGTGCTTCACACCCCAAGCATGACGTCATTGGAAAATGGCCACCATGTGAATATGGTGGATAAACTCTCCAGCAGTCAAATTCACATGAATGCGAAGAGGTGAACACTCCTTTAGACAACAGTGTGCTTCCAAAAATATCAGCCAACCTGCGTCTGAATTGGAGCAAATCACTGCAGCTTTGGAATGAGTGTAATGTCTGAATATTCACATATTCTGGGCCTTGTAGTGTATGTATCTCCCACCTGTTCTCTCAGTAGCTACAGTCTGTACTGACCTTTAGTCCTGGTGGCCCAATCAATCCGCCTGTGCCTGGTAATCCTGCTTCTCCCTGGTTGGACAATAAACACTCTGAGAGGCAAGGTGGAGCAGCAGCAGCCAAATTCAACACTATTACTGTAATTATCTGTCCTACTTTAAACACAGCACTGCTAACACTGCTGGGACAGGATGAAATCCTAAACACACACAGACACATGCACAGAGCAAGCCAAACCCTGAGAATTACAGAACGGTTCTCTTTACTCATATTTACAGTCGAATTCACTGTACAGCTGGCTTGGCGTGGTTAGGTTGTTACATCTGGCATCGTATTTTATTTTCATGGACTGACACAGCAGATTTCACATTTGCTTTCACATCCTGGGTAAATGTCAGTTAAGTTGGTTTAATGCTGGTTGTAGACACATCACTGTTGAACAGAACTGGATCTTACCATTGGTCCAGCTTCTCCTGGAGGTCCTGGCTCGCCGCTCTCACCAGGAAGACCCTGGTTAAAAAAAAAATGTGGTTATATCTTGTAGTGACATTTGATTTTATGTATCTATATCATGCATCCATCCATTTTCTGTAGCAGTATGGAAAAGTGGAACATAATGACTTACCCTCCAACAAAGTTTCTCACCAACAGGAATACAAATCGCTTAACTACTGTAACAAGATAAATTCTCTGTGTCATATAGTGGCCACAAGTTGTAGCCACTATACGAGTGGTGCCTCTGACATCAGGGTGTGGTATATTGTGAATGTTCAAACATGAGTTTATATATATATGTACAGAAATATTAATGATGTTTGTCAGGCTGTCTCATCCCGATAGACTTACAGAAAAATGCTGTCCCAAATTCATGAGTAAGTTATACCAACATCAGATCGAACAAAGACTGACAAGTAACAGCAAATGGGTGGTGTATGTTGGATTAAGAGTCTTCAGCCAAGGCGTTGGTACACTTTTTAATGCTTCTGCCTGTTAGCAAAGCCTACCGAGGTTGACAGGTCTGCTTTCTCACCCCATCTTCCATTTTCTACTAGCAGGGACAGCTTGATTTTTCAGTGCAAAGCTATAAAAAGATAACCATACACTATACAAATACATGAAATAGTCTTATACATTTGGAACAATTCATAAAGTGTTCAATATTCATGCACTTTCTGTTTTAACAATAGATTTATTAGGAGAAAAATGTCTTGTGTCCCAAAAAGCATATTCCCAATAGACCACCCTTATAAAAAAAAATAATCTACTGTGGACTACTGGCATCGTAGTCTCACCTTGGGTCCTGGGGCTCCTGGTTCTCCTGATAAGCCTGGTTCCCCTCTGTCTCCCTGGGCAGTATCAGAAGAATCAGATACTATCAATACTGGCAGCACATTAGTAAAGCCACAACGCTGATACTACTGCTTCTTTAAAGACTTACCATGTTACCTTTTAGACCAGGTTCCCCTCTTGGTCCTGGTGGTCCATCTTCACCCTGCCCAGCCAAGGAAAGACAGCATGACCAACTGTCAGAAACTCAAATAAATAAACGGTATTGAACATTTTAAGAGTTCATTATTTGGCTTATAATACACGTATACACGTCCATGCCAGCTGGCCATGAAAGTTAAGAGAATTGTCATGTTGACCAAAGTCTAAGAGGAAGACCTTCAGCTTGGGAGCACCACATACAGGTTGTGGACTGCACATAAGCATGACCTACAGATCTTGTTCTGATGACCTTAGATGTATATAGAAACAGGTGACAAATTATAGGAAAAAGCAACATAGTGCATCTTAGTAAAGAAAGCATACATCACATAATTTTCATATTCATCAGACCATTCAGTGAACATTTGTGTCCTATAGATGGGGCCATTGTCATCCTGGAAGAGACCACTCCCATTAGGATAGAAATGTTTCATCACAGAACAACTTCATATTTATTTACAGTGAGTATTCTCCCTAAGGGGACAAGTGGACCTAAACCATGCCAGTAAAAGCATAACAGAGCTACCAGATCTCCTCTCTGTAGGCGTCCATCCAATGCCATTCTTGTTGTGTACTCCACACATGCACTTGTTGAGAATATGGTGAAGGATGATTCATCTGACCACATCTCTGCAGACCAGTGCAGATGGTTTTTACACCACTAAACTCTCAAATGTGCATTAATGTTTGTGATGAGGCGTTTATGCACTGCAGCACTACTACAATGTCCTCTTTATGTGCTCTTTAAATCTACTCTTTAAATATAGATGTCACTCACTGTTACTATTAAAACCACCAGCTTTGAGGCACATGATCTGTCAATTTGGCTGTGTCACTTGCTATTGCTATAACAATTTTGTCATTTATTCCTCTGTTTGGTGTAGCAATACTGCAAGAAAATTCAAGCTACTAAAAAGGTCAATCGACAGATTTTTTACCTTCATCCCTGGTAATCCAACAGGGCCGGTTTCCCCAGGTTTCCCATCTTTACCCTGAGAACAGAGACAACATGAGCCAATTCAGTCATGTTCAGACAACATCCTAAAGACCGGAGCCAACAGCATGAAGCGGTGAAAACAAACAAAGTGTTGGAGAAACTGATCAGCACTTACAGGCTTACCATCAGGTCCTGGTGGTCCTTCCCTCCCTTTCTCCCCTCGGAAGCCCTGTTACATGAAAACACTCATCACAACATATTCATACTCATTCAAACATATTCCTTTGATATAATGCATTTTACTGCTGGACAGTTCATTCAAATACAAAGGCCTTAATAATTACATATTTTTGATCAATGATAGTTGCATGGCTCTATGGATGGCAATGAGGTCGGTCAACTATTTGTTGTCAACCATTGAATGGATTGCCATGAAATTTGCCCCCTAACAATAAATTGTTAAATAAACTTTGGTGATTTTTCCTCTGGCACCATCAAATACTTTTGTTTATGATCAAATATCTGGAAAGCTATAAGCTTTTCCATCATCCTCCACTGTACTTTCAAATTAACAAATGTTAGCATGCTAATACGCTAAGCCAAGATAAAAAACATGGTTAACATATTAAAAATCAGCATTATCATTGTGAGCACGTTACCACACTAATGTTAGCATTTAGCTCAAAGCAGTTTCTACAGTAGACTATCATTCAGGATATGCTACAAAGTTCAAATGGAGTTTACTCCATCCCAGATGTTGACATGTTAGCAGCAGCACCGCGGAGGCAGATGAGTGGAACAATATCCATAAATCGTCTTTGTCATTTCAACTATGTAACTTTTGCTGAACAGCAGCCACTGTGACCACTGTGAGTGTCATTTATGGAATAATTGTAAGACTGTAACATCAAAACATCTGCATGAGTTGAATTTATAATAAACAAATGAATTAAAAGGAATAATGTGTTATTTCTTCTCTCAAAAGCAACGCGTTCTCGCCTTCACCTTTCCATTCCAAGCTACTTTTACAAAATCTGGGACACACCCAAAATCAAACATCTGTAGCTTCTGATCAACACTGATTATGTAACATGAAGGATAAACGTTTTGAGGCGTTTTGTGAAAATCTCAGCCATCGTTGAGTGTAACTGAAGCAGAGCAACAGAGGCTTGAAGTCAGCGGTCAGGCAGCTCTCCGAAGGGTAAACAAACGGTACCATGAGTCACAAGAAATGAGTCACTACAGCTAGAAACCATTAGAGGTCATTAGTACACAGAGGACAGAAGTTGCGGTCTGGAAATGTATATTTTTGGTGTAATGCGCCAATTCCACATCAAATACACGCAAATTAGTTTTCTAGTTTCCAATTTGCCTGTTCTGGTCCCACCCCCCTTTCCATACATCATATGCTGTGGAGTGCATAAATACCAGTGTGTGTAGTAACCTCCAATATAATGATATAGTGTTGACTCTAATTAGAGCATATGCATTATTGCACAAAAACAAGCGGGAAAAAAAATAATGTGATTATTGATCACACATATTTGAGCAGTCGATGTAGATCGGTGCTTAAAAGCCCTCACCGGAGGGACAGTAAGTCACATATCAAACGTCCTTTGAGTCTTATAGGATGAAGCAATGTTTGTGTTTGTGTGTGTGTGTGTGTGTGTGTGTGTGTGTGTGTGTGTGTGTGTGTGTGTGTGTGTGTGTGTGTGTGTGTGTGTGTGTGTGTGTGTTACCATGCGTCCTGGCAGGCCACGCTGACCCGGTGGTCCGACCACACAGTTGCAGTCTTCTTCCTCCTCTGTGGAAGTTCGGTTCAGGGGACACTGAGGAAACACAAAGAAACTGATGTCTGCGATATAAAACACACTCAAAGGTTCCTCATTAGTATTAAAGACCAACCTGAGGACAGTTCAGGCGATTAAAAACATCATTTTCACACTGAGGTGTGTTTACAGTTTAAATAAAACAGTCCCTATGGAAGACTGGTGGATGACAACTGTAGGAATGAGGTGGACCATGAACCGATCTCTCACTAAAATAAGAGCTGGTTGATAGATCTGATTAACGCTGAATTAATATACTGTTAATTGGTCATCGTGTGTGTGATGGTATTTTATGAGCTTTTTCAGCTGTTACCCACCCAGTTTCCTGCTTCCTGTTCAGTGCTGAGCAGAGTGCACCTACCTTCTAATAATATTAAACAAGTTTGATTGTAGCGGAATCTCAACAGTGCAGAACTTTTTGTGTTGGCGGGTCCAAATTAATGATTAAATAAAGAAACAAATCATAATCTGTTGTCATGTTTACTGTTAACGAACTGGCCCTTGAAGAACTGTCGTATAAAATCAACATCACACTTGAGGCCATGCTGCTGAACATCAGCATGCTGTGATTCGGTTGTAGACATGAGGTCACAGGTACAACAGCACATTACCTCAGTGGCTAAATACTTTTGAGCATACTCAGATTACAAGTGTGTGAGAAACAGGATAGATTGCACTTACCCTTTCATCATCCTGTGCAGCAAAAGAGAAAGAGAGAGAACAAGAGAATTCTTATTAGTGTAACTTACGTGTAGCTATATACAGAGGTACAAAATGTAAATTTTGTAGTATAGACACTGGAGACAGTTGAAGTCTTACCACAGAGTAGATCTCACAAGCTGTTTCTCTCTCACTCTGATGAGGATCGCAGTATAGACGCAGCTTCTGAATCTCCACCTGGATGAAAAATGTATGATCTATTAATGTATTCAGTTAAGTTTTTGATTTGTCTGATAAACTTTTACTAGATTTGGTCAGTTTGGGGACTCCATACATGGCTTTATCATTTCATGTTAACAATGAAAAACAAAGTTGCTGTCCAAAACTGTTTATTATTTTACTTCTATATTGACAGTAAAATGGAAATATATGAATATCATTATTATTAGTAGTAGTATTTATATGAGAAAGAAAAGTTAGTACAAAAAATATACAGCTGTACAGCACTAAAACATTTTAAGATCTGCTTAATGGCCAGGACTCCCTTGAAAAAGAGATTTTTAATCTCAATGGGACCTTTCCTGGTTAAATAAAGGTTTAATAATAAAAATAAATGTTCCTCCACTATTGTAGCTTCATTATTTGTGGCTGCTCCTATTACCATAAATTTGACTTAAATCAACTAATATTTTTTGCTTCATGAGCCGGATTCCTAAAGTTGGTGTCAGAATGAATTTAGGACAGTTCTTTGTTTTTTCTGAGATGTGCTTGGACCTCTCGGTTGCAGCGTTGTTACTTACGGGCACAGTGATGTCCGTTCCTCGCCTCTTAGCCAACTGTGTCTCCCCATTGATGTAAATGGGCTCCGCCGGTTCCAGCATTACTTCCTCGATCGATTCATCGTCAAGGAAACTGGTGACGTGTCGCGGCCTCACCAGGATTTTAAGCTGATGCCACTTTCCATCATAGAGAGTCTAAGAGAAGGCACAAATACAGAAGACTATATCACATATAAAGATACATTTATCCATGAGACTGAAGCATCTTTGTTTAAGCTTTGAGTCATGAGTAAAGTTGAATCTGAAAGCGATTATTAACTTGTCAAATCTTCTTTTGCTGCCTTCCATTTCTGTTGCCAGTCTTATGTGTTTCGTCTAATCAAAATGTGGTCAGAAAGGCCAAAAATGTGTGTTCGCTAAATGCTCTACAAATGCTTATAACCAAAAGGGTATTAAGACCCAAAACTCCTTCCTTTTTCCACCACAATCTTTTTCTTGAAAGCTTAACCCATACAGAGGAAGAGTGAGAAACAGAGCAGCTATTGTTTCATTGGGCCTGAGCCACAGCCATCCTTTCCAAGTGACAAATCACAGGCTACTACCTTTTGCCACATCAAACCAAATCAAATCAAACATGTGCAAACACAAATTGAACATAATTACAACGCTGCTCCGCGCTCTACTCTAAAGTCTAGGTGTGTTACGATGGAGGGCGGTGGGTGTTTTTTGGAAAAAACAACCTGGCGTGTCCAACTGGATGTATTATTACCTTGTGCTGCCATGGAAACAGAGGCATGTGCTCCAAGAACTACACATCCACCAACTAGTTTCCACTGGGGGAAATGCAGTGGTTTAGAGTAGGAAACGTCCTTTGAGCCTCCATCCATCACATTACATCTTCATCAGTTCAGCTGGGTATTGAACTGAACAGGGGATGATGTTTAAATAACTGCTAGTTTGGCTCTCTGTAAGTCATCCCAGTCAGGTTCATTCACAGCAACCAACATGAAGGGAAACCCGAGATTTGAAGAGACAGAGCTGCCTGTAGTAACACAATATGTCCTTTCAGAGGCAGGAAAATAACGGTACCTCGGCACAATACAGTCCTTGTATTAACCAATAAAAACTGTGTATTACTCATAATTATATAGTCTATGAATGAATCAGCTTACCATTGTGAAGATATTATTCATGGAACAAGTTTAAGAAGCTGCATTAAATTATTTTTTTAAAGCTGTATCAAGTGACTTTTAACCACTAGAGGGCAGGGCAGAAAGATTCTCACTGCAATGAGCCTTGTTATATATGTTGGTGTTAGCTAGCATGTTAGCCTACCTAGCTTTACACAACACGACAGATTCATTCATTCTAGATCTGACCTAAAGACTTGAATTCTGTTACTAGAAAAAGTCCAAAAGTAAATGAACCTTTCATATCAACAAGACAATTCACAAATGCTGAACAAACCATGTACTGAATTCATAATTTATGCTAATTCAATAGTCCAACTTTGTCTTCTTTTACAGGCTTAAAAACATTCCAGTTTTTGTACCTGAATTTCAGGATATGTTGAGGTCGAGTGACTTTGGATGCATACTCCTTGGTCTTCTTTAGTCTTTAAGTGCAAAGCTTTGAGGTGTGTTTGGGGTCATTATCCTGCAGTATGAATCCTTTTCCACAAAGAGGCAAACCAGAGGGAGTGGCATGTCTCTGAAGAATGGAGTGCTACTTCTTCGTGGTCAGGGTGTAGTCAGCTCAGTGCAGGTGTCCAACTCCAGGGCATTCTCCCTCCTGTTTGTCTCTTTACATACACCCTTCAGTTATTGTCATAAATCTTAAACTTGGATTCATGAGAAAACTTTTTTCAGTCATCCACTATGAAATGGTGGTATTTCTTAGTCCACTCCAAGTGTTAAATCTTGGTTCCCCGCCCAAGAAGTGGTTTAGAAACTACTACTCATCCTCTAAGACCACCACAAGACCACTTTCTTTGATTGGAGTGATTGGAGTCTTGTGTTCTTTATTTAGCAAATTCCGTGTCTATGATGACGCCGCCTTTCTATCTCTCAGGGAATTAGGTTTGATGTATTGATCTTCTGATGGTGTGGTCACTTTTGGTTTGCTCGATCGTGCTTTGGATACAACTCATCCGGTTTCTGCAAGGCAAGTCCCATGCCCTGCTCCCTTTAGAAACCTTTAGAAAAAGCCCCTTTTTGTTGAGAATAACAACTTAACTTCTGACACTTTCACTTAGTTCTGAATTGTCAAACTTTTTGAGGTTTCCGTGAACATATTAGAGATTTTCAAAGTGCTCTCAGACTTTTGGATCCCACTGTTCACTGGTCATAGTTTGCCTCTCCCTTCTTTATTCCAAATCTTTCAGTTTACTTCAATCATTTATTCATCATGTCATGTCAATATAGATGTCTTGGTTTGATTTTACCATTTTCTTAATTAACCTGTGAGTCACTCGAGAACCTGAGTAGCAAACCAAGGCTTACCAACATAGTGAAAACTTTAAGTGATACCACAGCCAGACTGATGTTGTCTTTGTAGCTGTGTCCAGAGGCAAAGTTAGAGTAATGTTTCTTGAACTGCAGTGTATTTACCAACTGACAGAGGGGGAAAAAAAGCATTTTTCAGTACTTGGAAATAAACAGTCCAGCCTTTTGGCTGGCCAAGTGAGAACTTGAGTTCCTTAATCTGGCATGGAGATGAAACTCAAATACCAACCTGAAAGCCACTTTTAAAGATGACTTTCTGCTCTGTTTCTGTTACACTCGTAGTGGTAAAGATGACAGTTTTGTCTTTCCCACTTAGTGTCACTGCAGCCTGTATCTCCTTATCTTTAGACAGCACCCTCCAAAGGTCAAAGGTCAGCTTGCTGGAAGATCCCTTTAGACGCAGGGTGGCTACGAACACGTACGATGGAGGGAGGCCCTCTGGGAAAATATCCCTAGAATAACGATGAAGTGAAATAATTAAATATAAACAATAGCTGATGAAATGAAATGCTCAACATGAAAAGTACAAAGTGATAGCTTTTTAGGAACTTCGTTATGCTCTTCAGACTCTTCAGTATTCTACCTGGTATTCTCAGTAATGTCTGTGGAGTCAGCCAGAGCGAAGGCTGTCTCAGAAGTCAGAGAGCCAGGGATCTTCTTGGCCTTTGTCTGAACGTTCATGCCCAACATCAGCTCAAAGCCTTTCTCATCACGAGATGCCACCGGGATTCGTGTTGGACACACCGACTCTAGAAAAGAAACGGGTCATTTATTTACTGATTTTGGTGAAACTGCATCATACATCAGATGGTATCTGTGTAGAAGTTTACAATGACTCCCAAAGTGCATTTTGACAAGAAACATCTGGTCACCAAGCTTAAAATTTAGTGCTAACGGCGAGTGGAAAGTAAGCTTACATAATTCAAATCTCCAGCTTAAACCAGCAACCTCTCCCATTTTGAAACTCAAAGACCACACCACATACAGGAGAATTAGGAAAATGTCTGATAAACTTGATATCCTGACCTTCACAGAGCTTCTGCTCCATGGACTCTCGAATTCGGTCAATGGTGGTGTAATCTTCAGCATACAGGACGTAGGTGGATGATGGTTTATTGGCGATGGATACTAGTTCAGAGGTGGTGATCTCACTGCCAACTCCAACGGCGAATACTGTAATGCCCTGAGCTCGTGCCTCCATACTGGCATCCACCTAAGGTTGAAACAAAGGTTGTCCATGGCGAAAATGAGCCTCCCATGATTACAGCCAACAACGTCATAGTGTGGATACCCTATGTCAGATAGTGGTTTTATGCATGGAGTAGCTCCTGTGACACTTCCACTGCAATTTAAGTCCACCCAAATAAGCTTGACTTGGTTTTTACTCTAGTAGAAAGAGAGAAAGTGTCATTTACCACGTCATCCTGAGATTTGCCATCAGTAACCACCACAGCGATGCGGTTCTTGACCTGGCTGACTCTTTGGGAGGAGGCAAAGACGTGGTTCACTGCAAACTTGATGGCCCTGCCGGTCTGCAACAGTCAGAAAACAGTGATGAATGAAAAACACCATAATGCTGTAAGGAAACGTGTCACCAGCTTCAAGTGCATCAGACTGCAAATTACATTATAGAAACAAACTGTTTACCAACATGCAGTATGTAGAATTCAAAGAGATGAATTTGTATTTTTCCAGGCGCATGTGATATAAAGCTAAACCAAACAACCAAACATAGCATGTCTCCATGTTAATTGACCCTTTCTTTCTGCTTGTGGTGTTGCTGTGTGGTCATGTTACTGCCTGAGTGTAGTTTGCCTCTCCAGCCTCAGCCTGCTCCACTTTATTAGTTTCTTGTTTTTGGATGGAGTACTGGAAGTATAGTGAAGATTTTTATAGGACATAGTATTAAGTCTGAAGTATAAAGTTTTATTCTTCCAACACTCTACTGCAATGCAGGAGTCCTGATCAACCAGTCAGAGTTATAAGTGCAGAGACCAGGTAATTGAGGTATGAATATCAAATATGCATCATTATATAAGTAATCATATGAATCAATGGTGTAAAATATACAAAAGAACCAATATTTTTTGGTTTTATTTCATCAGTCATTTTCATAACAGAATTTCAAATGTCTTTTTTTAAAAAGGCTGTTTTTATTTATTTTTATTTATGATGCATTTTTTTTCTTTAATATAACTTTTCATGATGTCACATTTTATCTCATACTGTCACTTTTCATGTGTTGTCACCCACCACTCCCACCATTCTACTTCCTAAACTCTTAATCCACTTTAAGATAAGTAGATCTAACCAGTTAGCTCCTGTTAGCTTGCTACAAAGCCTCTGAAAAGGAGAGCTGCAACACTTTGACTTCTGTTGTAATTGGAAAAGGCAGAAGCAACATGTCTTGTAGAACAATAATAGTTCTAAACACTGACTATTTTAAGCATTAAGCAGCAATTTACTAGTTACCATAATCAGGTATTTTACAGTTGTCTCAAATTATTGCAGTTATTGGTGTTCACTGACATGCAAAGACAATGAAATCAAATGTTTTCTAAAACATATTTTAGTTACTGTTCAGCTGTAATATGGGAATGTTTGTAACCCGGTAGGCTGCCATTTTTTTCTTGCTTGAATACTGAGCCAAACAAGCATCACCCACCAGCTCCACTCTCTCATCCAGATCCAGATCCATAGGGTCACTTATGGTACAAAAAACCAAGATGGCAACGGCCATAATGCAAAAGTAGATGCTTGAAAACAGTTGTCTACAAACCATCATGGTTGGTTTAAAGGCATTAAACACATAAACGACAATGGCAGGTGAAAAGATCAGCAGCATACAGGTCATGTGAATAATCACAGTGACGGATATCAATGATGAATATGTTATATTTCAGCCATGACATTTGTGTGTTAGATCCAGGCTGTCAGACAGTGGTGACAGCCTGGATCTAACAAAACCAACAACAAGAGTGGAAGACCACAGGTAGAAGAACAGGCTGGACACGAGGGCTCAGCTGCAGGGGTGAGGTGTAAATCCCTCATCTATGACCGGGTTTCATGTCTGGTCCTGCCTGATAGCGTAGTATGAAAAGGGACTTGTCATAAAAGCAGCTGATGGAAGAAAGCAGTGGCTATTTTGAACACTAATGCCTGCTTTCTGCACCCCGTCTCTCTCTGTAGGAGGTCGAATGAGTTTTTTTGAAAACTGCCTTTCACATAAAAACTTACCTCGCCTCTTCCCTGGACATGTTATATTAAAAAATGTTTTGTTGAATGCAATTGGTTGCCTTTTATATGTTGCACTATTTACCAAACTCCTTTCTTCATTGATATTTACTTGTGCTCATTGTGCTTCAATGGCCATAACTGAAGCGCGAGAAAAATATGAACGTATACATAAATGTTTTCTAGGTTATGAGAGTGGTGCCCCTTCACTCCTGAAAACTGATTAATGCCATCTTTCCCCAGAAAAAAAAAATGTTGTGATGTTTATTGAATGAGAGTAGCAATCAATGCACATTATGCATTAATGTTTACCAAAATTTGCTGCAAATATTAGTCCCTGCTGCTGTCTGTCAAACAAGTAGACAGTGTGTGGAACTATTGAGAGCTACGTTAACCACAGGAGCGCATGTGGCTTGGCTTGCTAGCTTAAGAGAGGCAGGCAGAGGTGAGAGATGGATGGCGGATGTGACAACACCACAGAACGACAGAGTGACAGGAAATAAGAACTGACATTATGACATAATAATTTGCATGTTATTAACACTTGTGATGAACTCCTATCTGCTTCCAACCCATGAATGTTGCCAAGCTGTGTCTTGATGGACAATGTATTCTGGGCTGCTGGACTAGTAAGTAATATTAGCTGGTTTTTGATCATAAGTAATATAATCATAACAAATACACAAATATGCATTGAAACATTACTCATATTTTGATGTGTGTGTGCATGTTAACATACTCAGTGTGCATGTAAATTAAGACTGACAGAGTTCTAAAGAGAAAACATGCTGTCCTACCTGTGTGTTTCCTCCCAGGTAGGTGATGCTCCGTATGGCCCGGATGAGGTCTGCTCCACCCTGGTGTTTCCCCAGAGAAATCTCCAGACGAGGAGTGTCGCTGTACTGGATCACAGCCACCTACGGCAGACACACATTAAACTAATGCAGGTGTTGTAGACGTTTGCTGATGCTCTGTGGCGCTCAGAAAGGGCCAGACTGTTGTAATAATACAGCTTTTATCAAAGCTGGCAACTGATAGACAGCATTCTTAATTTGCCAAGAGAAAATAATCATGTAGAGAATCAAGTTTAATGGAAAATTGCTGCTAATGAGAACGGCAATTACAATCTCAGTCACTCAATTCATGCTCTGCACGTACAGTAATGTGGTTATATTACCTGAGTGTAGTGGGAACTGATGTCAAATTGGCTGGTGATGTTGATGAGCCACTGCTTGGCCGTTTCAAAGTCAGAGAAGCCAACACTCCATGAGCCATCAACGATATAGACCAGGTCATTTACAGCTGTGCTGCAGCCTACATACACACACATTCACACACACATACACACAGTGATAAGGGAAAAATACCATCATGTTTCATACTCGAGGTCAGTGTCTAATAGCTGCTGCAATCTAAATCAACTGAGACTCCAGTCCAGGAGTCCTGCTGGTGTGTAGGTGTTGTTACTTTGTTGAGCTCTATATAACAGAGTCATCCCTACCTGCTCGGAAATCGTCATCTTCTGCGGCCACCAGCGGGGTCAGCAACACTATCGCACTCCATACTGACCACAGCAACATGGCTTTGTAGCAGCAGTCCACCTCAGTCCAGTCAAACCTGGCTAAATTAGTGTAGAAAACAACAAGAATTCAATCAGTTCATTCATGCAACATTCCAACAATCCTGCAGTTCATTTTAGTCTGTGACAATATATCTTTTAGTAAAGGCTAAATTTGAATATTCGGTTAACTCCCTGACCTTTGTCTAGCACCACCATCAACAAAATATCTTGTACAGAAAAAAATATTACAGTCTAACTGACAAGTTGGCATCAAATTTAAAAACTACATTCATGGTCACCATAGGATGAACCCTTTTTCGCCTGGGCACCCTTGTACCACCCTCAGGCCACAATGTCTACATTTCACATAAAATATCTCATGAAATTAACACATTCTTCCCAAGGAGATGTTTTATTCTACTGACCCGTGGTGCCATCCTGAAGACAAACACTACAGATTTGATCAACACTAGAGGTAGAGCTCTACAAATAGAAAAATCACGGGCCATTTGGTTGTTCCTACCCACACTTTGGATGTCGTGGGTGTAATAAGACGTTATGTTCTCTAGGGGCCACTAGGGAGGCTTCAAAGCCCTGAAACTGAAATAAACAGCCATAAATCATTCAGGTGAACTTGAGTTACTTCGGAGACAAGGCATCTTTACATGTTTGCTTTTCAGCGTTCAATTAAATGCCACAGTAAACACAAACCAAAAAAGACATGACTCTATTGGTCCATCACCTGCAAATTTTCATTCTCAGTTGACACTATGCTGAAAATGATTTTTTTCTGACTGATGTTTTAAATCTGTTGCTCTAAAATATCTTCTGTTCGTTGCACTTGTGTGAACAGAACCACAACAACCTGAGGTCAGCCAAGACATGATTTTGTGCTGTGTGTTGAGGCTTACAAATAAAAATACAACACACATCATAATACATGCATGTATGTGTTTCCACCAATTAGAAGCACTGTTTCCAACAGTCCATAAAAAGCCCAATAAATAGAGTGTGTGTTGTAATGTCGAGTTGGCACATATATGATATATGGCTTTAGAATGACATTTGACTGCCTTGTGAAACCTTTTTTTTCCTCTCCACTGTCCCCGCTCTTCTTCTTCCCTCCCCCCTCGACCCTGTGAAATGCTTTTGTGAGTTTTCTCGTTGTGCCATGCGACACATGGTCTCGTAGTGCGTTTTTTTTGTTGTTGGTTTTTTTGCGGAGCTCTTGCTGTGTTCATTTTGCAAGCGCAAACATGGATTCCGCCGACCACAAGGCTGGGCCGGTGAAAATAACAACGTAAGCACTATGCTGGGACGGTAAAACAGAAATATAAACATGGCAGAGCGAGCTGCAGTGTGCTGGCAGAGGCTTAAAGGCAGGGGAGGATCAGTCAGCTGAAAGAGAGGGCGGCTACCACAACCTTTCTCCTCCCAGCCCCCCTGACCCCTCTCTCTTTCTCTTTTTTCTCTTTCTCTCTTGTTTGAACTGTTATCATAGAACTATATTACATCTTCCACTTTTGACTTTTGACCTCAAAACAATTGTTTAATGGTACAAAATAAACATTACAATGTGCAAAGACTTCCTTCTTATAGAAAGTGCATTAAGAAATGGCAATATTATATAACTGAAATAACTAATAACTAATATTTCTTGCATTACTGCCAACATATGATGAATGAACCTACAACACATAGAAATAAAGTTACTGCATAAAGGCATCACAGTGTCTCTGCAACTAGGCAACATAAGTACCCCATGTAGGCAATGTGGGTAACAAGTTAAATGGGCAAAGGTTGCAAGGGCTAAATGTAGGCTGTGTACATTATACAAGTCAATAACGGGTGGTCAATAATAAATGGGTCCAATGGGTTGACTGTAAGGGTTTCATGTGGGCAAAGGGTCCATTTCTTTAAAGTGGGCCAATAGCTAACAGTGAGTTGTAAACAGTATTTATCACTGGCAACTTTATTCAGATTACTAAATTAGGTCAGTTACCATCCATCTATTATCTAACCGCTTGTCCTTTGTAGGATCGAATGGGGCTGGAGCCAGTTGACATTGGGCAAGAGGTGGAGTACATCCTGACATGGCAAACATAGACGTAGTATCCGTGACATCGCCCTGCAAAAAGCTGTTGTGAAGTGTGGTGGCTCTGGCAGCCTCTACCGGCTCGCCACTAATCCAAAAATGGGCAAAGAAGAGCTGAGGTGGACTGAGTGAAGCTTGGCAAACCACCTGTGATGGCACCCACCTGTCAATCAAATCGGCCACGCTCTTAATTCTGCATAACTTTAAGCCTTAATATAATTTGAACAGGTGAGTTCTATAAAAATTCACCCTCAGTACAGTTGTCATGAACGGGAAATTAGCTGTAGAGACCAAAACTGTTTTTTGTACCAGGCTGTAAACATGTTTATTTCTGCTGTTAAGTTAAGTTCTTAAGTTAACATGTTTAACAAGTTTAACATGGGAGTTTATAGAAATTGACATGTTCTGTAGCCAGCCTCAAGTGGACGTTTGAGGAACTGCAGTTTTTGGCATTTCCTCGTTGGCTTTTACTTCACAGCCAGGGAGGTTGCAGCTTGTTGGCAACGTGTAAACTTCACTCAGAAAGGCCCCAGCCTTCACCAACATGCCACACCAAAGCTTACACCAAGCCATATAAAAGATACGTTTGACAACATAACAATCGATATATATGTGATATGGCATTTAGCTTGCACTTTAAATTGATGGAATCACACTCTCACACTGATTCTCACAGGTCATGTTTGCCAAAAATGTGCTGACTGCTTTCTGTAAACCCATTTGTCTTCTGTTAACGTCTGTGGCTAAAACCACTTGTTAATGTGTGTTCACCCAGAACCTAGATTTCTAGTTTTCATGCACCTGTTAGGGGAACAGACACATCTTTTTCATCCTTACTGGTTCATGTAGGTTGGTGACCTTGTATAATTCCAGCAGAGCTCTGCCCGTCTTCAACCTCAGCAGAGATCTAATCAGCAAGAAGAACACCTGAGTGTGTGTGCAGGGTCTTTGATGTAACATGTCAACTAATTTGCTGACTGAATAACCTCAAGTGATTCCTCTCTTGACCCAGTGAAGTGGTCTGGACAGTGTGAGACCTAATACCAGTAGAATGATGATCTTTCATCAGCCAATAGGAAATTCAGGAAACATACAAAAAGCTGTTACAGTGCAGTTTACATTGGAATCAATGTGCAGCCTTGGCGCAGCTTGGATCACCATGTAGGATACCATTTAAGACAAGAAGAAAGATTTTCTTCTGTTAATTAGTCAGGAAAACAAGTAACGTACATGTATTATGCTATTTTTAAGGTCCAGTGTTTAAGATTTAGGAGGCTCTATTTCCAGAATTCCATTAGTCTATAATCGCCTGAAAATAAAAATTGTTGCCACAGGTCCTCGTCTATGGAGTCTGCCATGTTGAACCGGCATGTTTCTACGGAAGCCAAGAACAGACAAACCAAATACTGGTTCTCAATAGAAGCGTTTTTCTTGTGCTTGGAAAGGGAGGGCAAGTGGAGGGGGTTGTAATCCACAGCTACACCACTAGATACCACTACATCCTACACACTGATACTTGAAAGGGATGAACAAAACAAATGGCAAAGCAAATAGATATTTTATAACAATGAACACTGAAAATTATCAAACTTATAGTTAACAAATCGATGTCACAATAGACTTTCTTTCAGCAGACATTTCAAATGGTCAAACATACTGTAGGTGTAACTAATAACATATTTGTTGGCTGCATTCCTTTTAGGACTTTCAAGGTTTAAGATCAAATTTATTGTCATTCTCTCCCTACACAATTGAGCAACACTGCATCAGTATGACGGTGTATATAATTTTTGGTGCCACAACCCTGGTACTGTCTATACTGGTTTATTGCTATGGTTTACTGACACATTTAAATGGAACAGAGCCATCATTATTATCAATAGTAACATCTGTGTGGATGTGAACATATAGAAAATGGTTTATCTGGTACATTTCATCAGTTTGGGCCCTGCAGCAGCTACAGAATTGAGGTGTCCCAATGATGTTAGGAATAAAAGAGACTATTCTAATAAAAACAACAGCACCAGTCACTGCTCAGATGCCTCGATATGACCTATGTTACATTTAATGGACAATCGAATGTGAGCAAAACCTCATCTGCAGTAGGTCAGGGTGTATTGATGGGTCAACAAAGTGTGTGACTTTGACATGAGAGGCCACCATTCATTTCACAGTCAACACTGGTTTCTTTTAACCATGACCACAAACTTTTCCTAACCATAACCGAGTACTTTTTGTGTATAAACCTAGCCAAACCTTAACCGTAGCGGTGGCAGATTAGGGAATGCTCATATAATTGTGATTTGCAATGGTTTTGTAAGGCACTGACAAACTGTGTTGCCCTGCCAATAGGGATGGCATCTCAGACACTATTATGGGTTGTGTTTAAAGGCAATAACAAATTACATATTTTGTTGTTTGGTTCAGACAACTTTTTGGAGCACAAAACAACACATACACCTAAGAAAGTCACAAGCTCACGAAATACTGGAAATTTGGAAATGCGACAATTTGCAATGGAAACAGACTTAGGATACATGTGAAGCACGTGACTTTAACATCCACTGATCTTCTACTGCAATTGATTAATGACCCAACTGGAGAATTAACTCTAAGAAATCTCAATGCACCCAACTCCTAATTTTTTTTAAATTTTTTTTTAGATGGAAACGCATTCTCTTTTCTCTATTTCCAGAATTCCATTAGTCCATAATTGCCTGAAAATAAAAAGTGTTGCCACAGGTCCTCTTCTATGGAGTCTGCCATGTTGAACCACCATGTTTCTACGGTAGCCAAGAACAGACAAACTGATAGACAAAAAAATACTGGTTCTAAATGGAACCTTTGTCCTGCCAATAGGGATGGCATCTCAGACACTATTATGGGTTGTGTTTAAAGGCAATAACAAAATATAGATTTTGTTGTTTGGCTCAGAGAACCTTTTGGAGAACAAAACAACACATACACCTAAGAAGGTCACAAGCTCATAAAATGCTGGAAATTTGGAAAATGCAACTACCGTAATTTGAACCACACTTTGAACCCTGCGGCCTATACAACGGTGCGGTTAATTTATTATTTTTACTGCCACCGGGGGGCACTCTCTAGCAGTAAACACAAAAGTGAGACAGACGTGGGGAAAGATTATGCGCGTTGGTGCCGTACTGCCGATTTTCAGGCACAGTTTGAAAAAAAAAGTGTGTCTTAAATTAAAACTAAAAAAAAATCTTCCGTGTACCGTCTTTCTGTGTAAATATCTCATGTTACAACATGAAAACCTGCGGCTTATATTCAAGTGCGGCCTAAATATGTACAAAATGTATTTTCTTTTAAAATTTAGCTGGTGCAGCTTATATTCAGGTGCGCTCAATAGTCCGAAATTTACGGTATTTGCAATGGAAAATCTCTGTTCTTGGCTCCCTTGTCTACCTGTCATGTCCCTTGTCTTTTAAACTGTACTTATGTCTATACGTAGACGTGTACTGTATGTACAATTGAGAGCACAGTGAACCGGAGTTAAATTCCTCGTGTGTGTACATACAACTGGCCAATAAAGCGATTCTGATTCTGATTCTGATTCTGATATCCATTCACATTTGTGCTAAATATTTGTGCTAAATTAGGATAGAAACTTGACTAATGGTGCTAAGACAAACTTTTCCGAACCAACTGTCTCCATTGGTCAGCTTCAAAAATTGCTTTGCATTAAATTCTGTGTCTATATGACAATACACATATCTTCAGGTATTGGATGAAAATTATATTTCTGCTTCTGAAAATAAATGTCTACACTCATTAATGTCCAGCGCCTTCTTGTGTATTTCTTTGGTTGCTGACCCTGAACCATCAAAGTTGTCCATGGTTTATGATTTACTTTCCTTTCATTTCTATTTCAAAGCTCATGGCTGTGAGGCTACATTGAGACAGCATGCCGATGAAGAATGTTTAAAATGTTTCCGTATTTCTAAATGTGTCGGGATCCTCAAAAAAAACAACACATTTATTTCCTTCCTCAGATCCATCTATACATCCTTTTCTCAGTGCGTCACTCTTTCATTTTAAAGCACATTAGTCATTACAGACACACTGTGTGGATAGGTGGGTACTAAACCTGGATTCCTCCAGACCTCACTCTACATTTGGCAAACCAGAAGCGCAGTATAGCAACCACATCAGCCGCCTCTGCTGGCTTCAGCATCACAGAACATTCCTTGTGCACAGATGTTTTTTGGGATTGCTCAGCGCCTTTGACTGGTTTACGAAACAAAGATGACTGCAGAGAGCAACTCCAGAGCTGCCATCATCCAAACATGTTATGAATATATGTAGAATATTATTTCATTAATGTGGTTAAATGCTGGAATGAAATTAAATTAAAATAGCATCTTTAAAAGACTAGTATTTTGCATGTTGACTGTTTACATTATATACTGTAGCTACTGACCTTTTCAAACATGTTGAATGTTGTTTCACAACTTTATAGCATTGCTTTCCATTTATTACACTATGGTATTAAAACATTCATTTGCAGTGACTTTCCATTACATGTTTTTTGTCATACAGTGTGTTCATTATCATTGTACACATTGACTCATTCACAAGGCCAGCAGTTTATTAACATCGTGCAATGCTAATATAACAGACATGAGGACTGTGATGAACTACTGAAAGGACCCCTGTCTGGAAGACGAGTAGACAGTATTTACATCAGTAATATGCTTTGGATAGTCACATTACATCAAGCAGGTTTAGGCACTATCTGAAAAGTCAGTGGGGAAACACTGAAAATTCTAAAAAGAAGTCAAAATGTTGCTCAGCTGAAGTAGAACAGAAACGAAAACATCAGATCTGTGTGGAGTGATGAAGGGAGTGTGACCTTCCTCACATTAATACATGAAATAAACAAGAATGTCATATTTCCATCATGCTTTATGCACGATTTTCCATCATCTGAGTCTTAATAAGAGCTTTTTTCATAGCATCATTATTTTCTTCTGTGACGGTTTGATGGCATTTGAACTGCTTCCCCTCATTGTGCCCAACTCACAACATTACTAGATGGAAATGTGCAATAATTCATATTTTATTTGTATTTATTTCTTGGATTTTATGAAAAGCTTCTACTAAATCTGCTTAATTTAGATGGAAATGTAACTAGTGATACTTGACTTGTAATAAGTGGGTTTAAAACATGCAAAAACATATAGCTGCATTTGTGACCTCAGGACTCAAAATCCAGAATATTATTTGTTATTCATTCATGTGTTTGTTTGTTTTTTGTGTCTCACAAATGCCTATGGAATCTATCTGTGTGTATGGAATAATAAAATGTTTGCAGAAGGCTAAACCAATAATTTTAACCCAATATTTCTACAGACTTGCCCGACTTGCTAACAGAACAGAAAAGAAAAGCAATGAAAGGGCAATATTTTACAGTTATGAGGAGGCAGTATCAAAAGAGCTTGTCTCTTCTGGATAACAGGTACAACTTTGATTTTTTTCCCCCCATAAGGTCTGTGTAGGGAACACTATGTAACTGAATCACAGGATAACATATGCTGTGTTAAGGTCACAAAGAAAGCTACCATAGACTTTATAATAAATAGTGGATCTGAAAAGTGAAGCCATTGTGGAAGGCCTTCAACCTGCATTCTTTCTTATGACCAGCAGGTAGTGATTCCATTGGTTTCAAAAAACAGTCCGATAGTATTGAGTCTTATGTAAAAATGATTCTGTCTCTCACACTCATTCTGTCTATCGCTCCTCGTTGATGGCCTTAGTTGCAAGTTTCAAGTCTTCTCCCATACAGCATGATAAATTACGATCTCACTGAGAGTAAAACAAACAATAAAACAGGGCAGACATTGGTGTCATTCTCAGTCTGTCCATCGCAACACACAGCCAACGAGCACATCCCGACTCGCAGTACATCACCACTTCTGGTTCCAAAGAAAGCAAGATGCAGACAGCCTTGAACGCGAGGCTTTAAAACGGTTGTCCACAAACCAGTGGGTGACGTCAAGGTGGGTTTACACTTGGCCAAAACATTGATACGGTCCTTTAAACTGGAGCAGCAACTTGTGCTGACAGTTACAGGTTAACGGTGAATGTTAAAATGTAGCTCAAGTAGTCAGAAAGTTGACTCTGTAATGTCAGTTAAATCTAGCCACAATAAGCTCATCGACACACCAGGCTAAGAAATGCTGTGTCTGAAATGAGCAATAACTATGCTTTATTGCTTTGTGAGATGAAGACTGTGCTATTTGTTCTTTCAGATTCTACATACATAGTCTTTCTTTGAGGAATTTAATGGCATGCATGACTCGCACTCAAAGCAAAAATAACTACAGTGACTATTTTAGCTGTCATGTAAAACCTCTTGATGACAGATAATTGGTGACTACTCCTGAACACTATACTTTTCTGACTTTCACCGATGGAATGGTCGTTACATGATGAAACTATACGTCCCAAACCAAACATTTCTGCCCTTGTCCCACTGACTATCTCGAACGCCACCCCGCACACCTTCTCCGTCATTTCCAGCTCATTCTGTAGTCGTACATACAGTAATTAGGATGGAAGGATGATCTGAGTTATTTCAGGCTGCAGACTTACAGTCACTAACAGCATAACTCTGAAATGCCAAGACACAGAGGGAGAGAAAGCCCGGTGCCTTTGCGCTAAAGCAGAGGACCTCGCTGACCCATAATCACAGAGGTGGATGAATGCAGTTATACTGTATATTTAGCTTGTCTTCTCATTGTCCTCCTGCCGGTCACTTGTGGCCAAACCGAACTCATGCCGTGGTAATATCGAGTTGGGAAAAGGGCTAAAAAACAGCCATGATACATGCATGCAAAGATATGTACAACTGCAGATAAACAACCAGCCAACTAACAAAAATCCACCAACAAGAGCAGAGAACTTGCATGTTCTCTAAAAAAAAGTACAAATTAATGCTTTTGTAACGCTGCCTCTGTATGACTAACATCACTTTGATATTGATTATTACAATACACACACCACAAAATATATCACATACAACAAATAGTTGTCACTCCCTCTACATAACAGCTCGTGCAGTAAAGAAGTGATGACAGGGCCTTACCTTTCTCTTTCAGCTGCAAGTAGGCACTGATGAATGCCACAAGGAGAAAGTGAAGAGAGTGAAGTCCTCACTTGGTAGTGACAGTCCTCCCTCTGGTTGGCAGAGGGAGTGGTGGGAGTGTCAGGGCAGCTTTTATAAATCGTGGCTATAGCTTCACCACAGAATGTGACACTACAGGGACCAATGTAAGTCTAATGTGGATTTATATTTACACACACACACACACACACACACACATACATCGGATGTGTGGACTGACCGCAGTGTGTAAATGCACTGAATCATGTTTGATATTATACACAGACTGAGAGACGAACAGTTAAGAAAGTTTCAAGATTTTCAGTCACTTCATGGTTTATAAATGAACAACAGCAGGCTAGGTTATAGCACCAGGCTCGTGGCGTTGAAAACATCAGTAGCCATATGATAGAGTGGAGCAGGGCTGTGGTTTAACAGGCAGTGTGTTTTTACTGCAGCTGTGCATGAGTTTAATTAAATTACAGGTTAAAGAAGCCCTGTGGGAGGAGATCAAACAGCACATGTGGGACCTCTGTCAAACTCTGTGTAAGTAATGATTCAGCCATTATCCACTCCAAAGTGATTAAAACTGACTGAATAAATGTACACATTTACACTGCATTCAGTTCATTTGTATCTAAATGACAAATCTTTATGAAATGTTCAGATGGAAGACATCTATTCTAGTTCCTACTGTGTGTTAAATAACATGAGATTCTTATTTGACTTCAGTCTGTTTCTCTAGTTGACAATAACAGGACCTCTGCAAGGTGGAATGCAGCTATCATTAATGCATCTGGGAATTTCCTGCTATGACATGAAAATGTTTTCTGTGCCACCAGTCCATTGAAGAAACGATTTATTAATCACCTCCATATTCACTTCTGATTAATAACTTAGTGTCTCCAAAGCAAAAGGCAGCCATGAAAGTGAGTCCATTGGAATAATTTGGTCAAGATCCAGATAACCTTCAAGGATAATTCTGGAGATATTCTATACTTTGTCAACCGATCCCATGAAAAGATTAAAACCAACATGTTCTAACAAATATTGTGGTCTTGATTAAGGTCTGAGGACTGAAATGTCGTACCTGTCCATAAAACTTTCTGAAGTTTTTGTGTCCAAAAAGTATTAAAACACATCAATGAACCACACCGTTACACTGAGTGACATGTTCCTTCACTGCAATGAACATCTGACTCAGTCTCACATACACCACCCTGCTGCTGTCACTCACTAAAGCACTAAATGTGTATTTATCTGCCACAGAAGATAGTCCTAGACAAGTTTGAGTAAAATTTACAAAAAGTGGACAGACTGACACATTTGGTCTTTTCATGAAAATGAAAATATAGAGCTGCACCATGCAGTCTTTTTCTTTCAGTGAGGCTGCAGGTTGGAGATGTAGGACTTTGAAAAAACTAAAAACATTCTGGTTTCTTTCAAATCATCAGCAGTCAATTCAAGTTAACTCACTCGTGCATGTACAAAGAACAGGGGCCCTAATAAGAGCAACTAAAAGAAGCTGAACTGCACTGTAAAAATACTGCATTGAAAAGTATTATCACAAAATGTACTCAAAAGTAAAAGTACTCAAAATAGAAATGTGTGTGTTGTTACAAAATCATATTATCAGATTATTACTGTACTGTTCATTAATGCATTTTACTGTTTAATGTATAATGATACATCATATCATACATGCTCCTCTGAACTGTAGTGAAGTAAAAGTATTAAGTAGACTAAAATAAAATATTAATGTAAAGTACCTCAAATATGTACAGTACTCGAGTATTGTCATTATATCATTACATTTAATTGCTTTTAATTTAAGAACTATGATCAAGTTGCTCATCCGTGACTTGAACATGTAACATATCCAAATGGTTAAAGGCTTCTCGAGTGTAAATGTGTGTGAGATATGAATGTATGAATGAGAAGCAGTGCGGTTCTGGGAAAGGACAACGACAGTCTCCGGGAAAAGAAGCTTTAAATTAAATCTAACATTTATTTGGCATCTTTTAAAGAAGGCGGACTGAAAGAGACGCAGCAGCTTTTGGCAGCTGCGTTCATCCAAAGACCTCTGAACTCTGAACTGCCGTTGCCCCCTGTTGGAGCGGCGAAGTTGTTCTCAGAGACCTTTATGATCAGGGTTGTTGTTCCCTCAGTGTTAGTATAAGGCTTTGCTGTTGCCAGGGCCTTTCCGAACTGAGTAAATAAATAAATATAAGGAGAAAAAAAAAAACACAGCACTCCAAATATGTGCCTTCACTTCCTCTCCAAGCCGACCACACGAGGCTGGACAACACAGAGGAACCATGCTAAACTCTGTTTATTGCAGAGGAAGGCTAAGGGAAGTATCAATTCAGAACAGCTTGGGATGCAAGGACAGAGTTGTTTTTGCATTTTTCATGCAGAAATTCATCTGAAATAGATTGACTGCTCCACTGAATGTACCTACTGTATGTATCTGTGTAAAGAGAACAGGAAAGGGTAGGACCTCTGCACTGCAGACATACAATACAATACTGTCTACGTATTAAATACAGCACAGTTAAAAGAACATTCACCATTTTCATACTCTCTGTTGAGGAATGTCACTGAAGGCCAAGGGCTGTCTTAAAAGACTTGTTCTGACAGAAGGTGGTGGAATTGTCTATAACATAAAGCATGGTTCAGCAGTGCACCAATCACAGTGTGAGTAGTTTCTGTAAATCCAGTGAAAATGATGCAGAACCAACAGAACATTTTTCATCCTTTGACTAAGTTCTCTAGAAACAATTCAAGAAAGGATGATTAAACATTAGACAAGAAGAGATTAACATTTTACTCATTTTGACACTGTGTTTGAAATACTGCCTATTTTAGATATTATTAGGGAGTTTCAGTGTTAAATGAAATCATTAAAATAATAATAAAAACATATAATGAAATGACCTTTATGATCTTCCAGCTTATGTATCTGATCTTATATGTACAGCAATATATAATTTATTTCTCTCAGCTCGTCTTTTCTTTCCGTCTTTCATCTGACCTCATGTTTGTTGGCGAGCTGTAGGACATGTGGTCAAAAGAAAGGAGGCAGATGTTCATTTTTTCAGATCCAGACTAAGCAAACACTCCAGCAGCCAGATTCACAGAAAGACACAGAGGAGGTATAGACAGCCACATTTACACATTCTGCTTTTCTTTATATGTAATGGCCACATTTTTCCTTTAGAGGGCAGTATTGACTAAGTGAAAGTCAGTGAAACACCTGTTTTATCTTTCCATTATTTAGTTTAAAAATACATGAACATATGGAAAAAAGAGGAAAAAATAAAGATGTGATTCTAAAATATCTGAAAATATCTAATGTGTCTATCTGAGAGTTTCATCATGAACACACTGTAAGGTGTCTCAAACATTTACAAAATCTATTTCATCCCTCTTCAACTTCAAACCCAGGTGCTTTATTATTGCTTGCTTTTATGATGAGTTGGTTCGGTAACTGCCATGAAGTGCTCACATGTCTCTCCATAAAGTGTAGAAATCTGTTACAGTTCATACAGAAGACAACAACATAGAGCTACACTCAACATGTTTTAAAATCTCTGATTCGTGTTCTTTAAAAGTGTTTGTAGACACATCAGGGTAGATCCCCCAGATCCACACACTCTCTTTACTGTATAATCATTAAATGTGATGAAGCTGCTTTTCTGGACCCAAACTCTACAATTGTACTTTCAGCCTGACGATATCAAGATCATCAGATGTGGTGACTGTTCAGAACTCACCTTTTCAGCCTTGCTTTTAATGTAGAATCTGTTATTACTAGTCCAGCTATATCTTCATTACTACTTCTCAATGAATAAAATAATACTGGTTAAGTGGTTATGGTAATGATAATTAATGTTGTATGCTATATATACATGATTTCCCTCACCCTCACCTTCCTAGCGTAAAGGAAAAACAACACTTTAAGGACC
The DNA here is from genome assembly GCA_946959425.1 of Argyrosomus regius. Classification (NCBI taxonomy): domain Eukaryota; kingdom Metazoa; phylum Chordata; class Actinopteri; family Sciaenidae; genus Argyrosomus; species Argyrosomus regius. Next base: position 338,679 of record CAMPSB010000034.1, read on the forward strand.
CTTTTTAGAGTCAGTATTTAGTTTGTCTGTTCTGGGCTACCGTAGAAACACGGCGTTTCAACATGGCGGCCTCCATGAAAGAGGACCCGCTCCCACTGTAGATATAAAAGGAGAATTTTTAAGTAACAAAAATAAAAAGATTCTTATTTTAAGGGGATTATACATGCATGAAAACATAGTTATGAATATTATATTCCATGTTTGCCTTATTCTGAAAATAGAGTCCCCAAATCTTACACACTGGACCTTTAAAAGTGTGAATTTATTGATATGAAAACATACACATACAGTATATAAGAGTTATTGACTCCAAGCCTGACTAATATAATGATAACTGGACTATTTCAATGATAATAAAATAAAGCTCAAAAATTCCAAAAGAAATATCTTAAAAACAAACATAAAAAAAAAACATAAGTTATCTGTTTCACACAGATAGAAATAGCAGGCTAATAATGTAGCTAATATGCTTTCTGTGAACACGCTGTTTAAAGACGGTGTACCACAATGTTGGAGGGGTAATAGGCTTACTCGAGTCGTTAAAAGAACCGCGGAATGGTCAGAGCGAAGATATAAATAGTAGCCTACATTTGTATTATTTATATATGTTTATTTATGTAGGCTACAGCAAGTCGTCTAACAGCCGCGCGGTGGCAGCAATGTGCTAATCGCGCGTATTTACTCTGCCGGAAATGAGGAGTAGAAGAAGAAAGCAGCGTAGGGTACAGAGCAGAGCTGGATGTATGGCTGCAGGACACCGCCGCGTCACATCATCAGCTAACAGTGAAAACACGGATAGTTCGCCTCTCTTATCAATAATGTATATTTGTCCGTTATTTACACTTTGAAGGCTCACCCGCGGCGCTGATAATGCTGAAAATGAAGCTACCGATGAAAACGGGCGAGGAAGGAGGCGACGAGACGGCCGAGGACGATTCATTGGATCAGTCGGAGCACCGACATATTCCCAGGGCTGTGCCTTCCTCTTCGGTGTCGGACAGAGTGGATGAGTCGCCCAGACCTTTTGTGTATCCATCCCAGCTGGACAAGGAGACTGTTTTCGAGTGGTTCGGCCTACATCTAAACCCCGCTAAGCGGATCGAGTTCATGTGCGGGCTTCTACATATGTGCCAACCCCTGGAGCTCCGCTTTTTGGGATCTTACTTAGAGGATCTGGCTAGAAAAGATTACCATGTTTTAAGAGACTTCGAGTTTCGGGCGAATAGTCCGAGCGATTTGGGAGTTTTAACGGACGTGATTGACCCGGTGGTTAGGTCCAAACTCCTGGTCTGCCTGTCCCTCCTCGGGTCTGACAGCAGGGAGTGTGCTGGAATACTCTTTCGGATACTGAGCCATGTAGATCCGGCCTTGTTCTACAAAAATTACGACTACTCCCTTCCACCATTCAGGAACACTCACCACCACTCGCCCCATCCACCGTGTCAAGACGGGAGTGTGTACGGGCGGTCAGAGCAGAACTGCGGCTTCTCCTCTAACGAAGCGGCGGCAGGACCTCTGGAGCAGTTGGCGCTGCTTTTTACCATGGCCTCTTTACACCCAGCTTTTCACTTCCACCAACGAGAGACGGTCCGAGGGCAGCTGGAAAAAATAGAGCTTGCCATAGAGGAGGAGAGACGTCAAAGTCAGCTTAGAACGAGCGCCCAGACAACGGTAACGAACCATTAAGCAACATTAGTGCCTTTAAATGCTAAGGTAGCTCAAAAGTTGCTCAACTTTCAACTGTGCGCTTCAGGTGGGAGTTGACGTTTCAAGCAACCTTGCAAAAAATTGCAACTTAAACTAAACAAATAAACTTGTATAGTTAATTAGGTATTAACATAATATCACATTACACACGGACACTGGGACAGGAAACGACCCTTTCCTGTCATGTCGTCCAAAGCAGGACCGCTAATGCTAACAGAGTTAGCTAACATATAGAAGCTAGCCAGTTAACCTGCCAGCAGCTAAAGTTTGGCCGGTGCTTTCATCCGGTTACACGAGCCAAACCTACGGTTTGACCGCCGTGACTGTGTCGCTTTGGTCCCATTATGTAACTATTTGTCGGTGCCGTGTGTCTACACGGGCTACACAGTCGCTGTGTGTAGTGAAAGTCATTAACGGGCTTACGTGATGCTAAGCTGCGTCTCTATTAAAGCTACATCCATGAAATGCCAAGCGGCGCTCTGACGGTATTTATCCCACAGCCTGCTGCTGCTCCGGCTGCCCTGTGCTGTGTCCGCCGCGACGGGAGTTCCACAAAGTATTGATTCACTTGTGGCTTTTTTAAGGCCGTCTGCAGGGTTTCACTCCAACCAAACAGGACAGCAGCTGATTAGACTGATTATTTCCTTCTTTGTTATGGAGGTTTTATTAATCAGATAGAGTCTGTGCTGCTTTATACCTGTCAGTTTCTTTTATTAGGCACAGTAATAATGTTAATCGCCAAGGTTACTGGCACTGTTAATGATGATTTTAATCACTAGGCTGAGCTTTAACCTTTTTTTCCACACACAGCTCTCCCTCATTTGATTAGTCTGTCATTCCCAATCAGATCCTTTGATAGCACAGACATCATAAAGTGGCCTGGACATTGGAGCATATGTGTAAGGAGGACCTTATTTACATAACAGGGTTAGTTATGCCTGTGTTAGGCAAAGCAGCGTTTGTATTAAGGCTTAGCAGCATGTGTTGTTTCAATGGTATGCAAGCCTAGTTGCACAATGATGTAACAATGTCCCTGTTTACATGTTGCGACCCGAAAGAAAACAATTCCAGCGGCACATTTGGTTCTTGTATAAATCAGCAACGAGGAAAAAAAACAGATCGTAGACAAACACGCAGGTAGCCTCTTGGGGAAATTAGGAAGTGGTCTGCTTTTCCAGCAGAGCACGTCTGAACCGAATTTCCTGACTAAACCTTGAGAATCAATCGGTCTTCCAGATTTTCAGGGGGTTCTGCCTTTGACAACGGTATGCACATAACTCTGTAAACCTTCTTTGTGTATAGCAGGCCCCTGGAGTCCAGGTTTAGTGCTTGTCAGTTACAGAAGCCAGAAAGTACAGCTTTGTTTAAAGAGGTGGGAGCCTGGGTGGAGTTGGCGTGGGAAGTTGCAAGCTCGAGACACCTGCCGATCAAACACAATTCCAAACATACCACTAAATTACAAAACTGCCTCAAGGATGCACAGATGAAAAGTTGAAACCTTTATGTAACGTCACGAATGTCTGAGCTTCCTTGGTGTCAGCATCTAGTAGCTGTTTGAGGAGACTACATAGGGGACTTCAGTATTCAACAGAGTTGTTAGGGTCGTTTTTACACAGTATTCCATCAGTCCAGCACTTATCCTGTCATTCATCTGTAAGTACTGAATCATTGAACATTGAGGTCCAAGAGTTAGCAGACACTATAACTAATTCAAACAGCTGATTTCACTTATTAGACCTGTTTCCTCCCCTCTGGTTAGGCTTATTAATCAGTAATCATAGGGTGAAATCATACACAAAGTTACTGTACTGTGTGTGTTTGAGGTGAGGATGGATTACTGGTCCTCTGACCGCAGACAGCTCAGGGTTTCTCCCTGGAAACTGTTTAACAAAGGTCGTAAGAGGTTCGTTTCCATTGACTGATTGTCTCAGTGCGTACAGGTCCAAAATGGGAAAAATCACTTTCCTAATCTGAAGTCATGTTAGGAATGCAAAGCTGCTCTGCAGCCCACTCTCAAGTGTCAGAGCTTCCCAGCAGCACACCAACAACCCCTCACCCCTTGGGGGCCTGTGCAAGTGTCTAAAGCACACATGTGGTACATTACATTAGTGATGCTTCAGTTCACTGAGCAGTTATTGGAAATGAATTGCCTTATCTATTATAAATAAGTACAATCTGTAGTGATTGTAGGTGCTGATTAAAAATATTTAAAGGGAAGCTTAGATACTTTCCCATGTTTTTGTGTCCAGGAGATTAATGAGTATTGAGTGAGGGGGCTGCTGCCAGCAGCTGTGAAGCGGCACTGTATACTCCTTATTATTGTTATTAAATGTCTGACAGCATTATGGAAAGGATCCCAATAGAGAAAGACTAAGATCCTTTTTTTTGTTTAACCAGAACCAGCAGTTCCACCAGACTCCACTGACATTTTACCTTGTGACATCGTAACACTTCATTTACACTCGACAGGAACAAAATAAAACTCACCAAAACGATCTTCCTTTCTTTTCCACTGTTCCAAAAATTAACAATTTTGGTTTGGTCGAAATAAAATGAAAATATTCTGGCTCTGCACGTTGTTTATCTCTAATCCCTGATCGTCCTCCTCCCAATATTTTCACATCTAGCTCTGTAAATTAAGGCTGTTTTTTCAATAACTTTTGGGGAAGTGTGATTACATAACAATCATTTCTGACAAATAAGTTAATAAAGAGCAGTGGGCATGTATGCAGTTCAGAGGTGTGCAAACACTCTTATCACACGCAACAAGAAGATGAACCATTGCTTGTACGTTGCTTGTACCTGTCGCAGCTGCCATCCCAAAGTGACAGTGGGTTTTAATAAAGTGTGAACTAATTTATAGTTATCATCGTGTTGTAGAAGAACAGCCATTTATAATAAGGGACTGTTTAAATTGTATTTTGGGGGCAGTGAAAATAAAAGCCGTCAGCTTGGTACCAAACTTTAACCTTCTTTGTTTAAAGCTGACTTATCCCGGTCGGCGAACCTTGAAGCTGCACCCAGTTTGGTATAATACTGTCTCTGTTCTGGATAAATCCACGGGGTTGACATCACTCATTGTGAGTCGGGGCCTGGCCTGGTGAAGATGCACTGCTCTTAATAAAATCATGCCAGTTTGAGTCTGCGGACTGATCGAGAGAGCAGAGAGAGCAGAGCGAGTGAGAGGACGGCTGGAAGCAAACAAACAAAACAAACGATTGGTTCCTGGGGTTTCTTTGTGTTTACATAATGTCTGATTCGTCAGGTAGTGATGCTTTATTTGTCTTAAAATCCAACAGGGACGCTGCAGCTCAGCTGTTGTCAGTTTCCTTTGGTATCTGTATTGCATATTGTTTTTATAATCGTGAAGATTGTAATTCATCAGAGACTGATGTTTAAACCAAAACTAAGTGTTATTACAAACAAAGTATTGGGCTATTATTACAATATATCCACTCCTAACAATGACACATGAAACTACAATAAGTTCTGGGAAAACCAAAACAAGCCACTACTGATGTGGATGATCCAACTTAAGCAACATGAAGTGTTTTTCTACTGCTGCGATGATTCTGTTTTTGCAGCGTCTTTTTTATAATTAGCTAAAAATCTACACATTATAGACATGCTGTCATCTACAGTCAAGAATGTAACAGACCAGCATGAGACACTGACTTTGTGTTTTTTTTTTTTTTTTTTTTTGGTCTGCAGGAGCTGACGGCTCAGAACACCGACTACCTGCCTTCCCCAGCAGGTTTGGGGGATTGCCATCCTCCGTGCCAGAGCCGACGCTCCAGCCGCTGGGCGACACAAAGAGAAGGTGAATGGAGGAAGCTGTGCATGTATCATACACATAATAATTACTGTTGATTTGCTGCTGGTACAGCAGGGGACTGGGAAACAATTAGATTTGTGGATTCAATCAGTCTGCCAAAGTAGTAGAATAAACACAAGCGACAAACACCTGCCAGACTAACAGGTCTCTTCCATAAAACAGTGATTTCTTCTTCATGTGTTTACTCATTTAATTCACCCTGTAGCTTTTTAAATGTTTGATGTTGACAACTGGAACAGGAACATACAATAAAGCCTGCTCACAGTTCTCTATTTCTTTTAATAACCTTTAAATTGGAAATGTTGCCCGGACACACAGAAAGCACTAGTTGATTCATAATAAGTGCTGCTACTCATGCAGGCTCTCAGTAGACTCATACTAGTAAGTGTTTCTAATAGTCCTGATAGCTGCATTGCTTTTGTCCTACTTGTTGGAGAGAATGAGTCATAATGGTTTATTATTGGTGTCTGTTGTTGTTGCAGCGGTGCATATAGAGGGAATCGTGCTCAGGGGCATCTCGCGGACCAGAATAGACAAAGAGTACAACTTTGAGGTAGGTAACACACACACACACACACACACACACACACACACACACACACACACACACACACTTGGGAAGGAGTGGTCAATTTACTGTGTTGAAAGATGCTGTTAGCTTGACAGTGAAATGTATGTAGATTTTCCTTTACAACAAACACATTGACAAACAGATGCACGGTACGATACTTGCATCTGCTGATGCCTTCTTTTAAATTTGGTGTTAGTCACACTGATTGGAGCACGTGGCGATTGCTTCTGCTGCTGGTTGTGTCATCACTGAATCACCATCTCGCCTGTTCACTATGCACGGCCGTCAGTTAACAGCCCTCATACGCTAGCTTGTGCAAAAAAGGTGTCTGCTACTCTTGTTCTTTGGCATCACTCTCTCCCCGTGGCACATTGTGCTGCTTATACTACTGCCAGCCTGGAATAAGACTATTTATCTCCAACATGGTGACATTTTTGGTTGAGTTGAGCAGGATTTGAACTGGACTGCTGCCCTGCGTGTTGTAGCACCCAAGTTGGACGTGACCATGCAAGAAAAATCTAAATTCTACACGTGTCTGTATTGTTACAGGTACAGTTGTGATTCTGATGGTTAACTGTGGTGAACAAAGCTGGAGAAAAAACCCTTTATTTCATTTTTTGGCCATTGCATTCAGCTAATCCCAGACTCCAGTTCAGTAGTAAAGCCTTTTGTGGTGCCAAGCTTGTGATAGCTCGTCACTGCAGATGAGCTTGTACCTTTATAAAAATTACTGGTCTGCAAGCACAGACTCACACTAACAAATGGGAGTGTTAGCACTCATTTACAGAACACTCACACTCAGTCAGACAGATGGAGAGGAGAGACTAAGTCCTGTTGGCTTCACCGAGCTCCGACAGTCGAGCCAGAAGCGGTCACAACAGTGAGCCGTTCTCACTCTCCATCTGTTTATACTGGACCAAAGCACTGATGCACACACACACAGTAACACATACATTTACACTGCATTAATGAGCTTGTGTAGCATAAATATTCTCCTTCATCTATAGATATGAATACTGTTCATTAGAAGCTAAAGAGTGAATGGCTATCTGCTGTTTTTGTGTCATGAATGGCTCCAAAGAGTTTCCTGCTGCTCTGCTGATTAAAAACGCTCACACTGCTATACGGATGTTCAGGTCTTGATCTTTGGGACCAATGCTGAACATCAACTTCATTCAAGTGGAACATCTCTGTAAGAGACACTGTGAATGTGTGTGTGTTAACCATATTTTTCAAAATGGGATTGCATCACTCTGATTCTTGCTGTTTTCCTCTATATAGTCAATGTCTAGTTACTGAGTTTAAAAGTAAAGTTTCTGTTTTAGTGGGAACGCTCATTGGCAGCTATCAACAGTGTTCATGTTCCTGTATATATTGAGTCACACAGTACTTAGTCTGTAGTCTTAGTCTATTACCATACTGTACCCAATCCCAAATAGCAAAATTCCACCAACCGTGGTGGTTGTGCGGTCATTAATGTGAACTGAAATAGTTAGGCCTCATTTAAAATGAGCAAAGGACATCCAGTTTCAGTGAAATACACTCAGCTTATTAAAGCCTGACTGTATAAAATATGAAATAAATAATTATGCAGATGAAAGTAAGCCTTTAATAAATCAAATGGCTGATAAATATATCAATAAATGTAACTTTAAAGAAAAAGATCTAAATTAAGACTTTTCTTTTATAAATCTACATTTATGTCCATAACTCTTGGTGAGTTTCCTGTTGGTCAGATAGCTTTACTTGTTGCTAAAAAGCTAATTGTCGCTGTTGAGCTCCGAGCACCAAGCGAGTGTTGTGTTTACACCAATATCACCGGAGCTTTGGACCCCCGGGAGTCCTGGGGCGGGGGGCCCAGCAGGGAATACTGTTGTTAATTGAGCAGTACAACCAGAACGGGGCGAATGGGCAACAGAACTGGGCCTTAGCAGCATGGCTAACTGAGCTAAAGAGCTAACAGCAGCTACCATTAGCAGCAGTTAGCAGTTTCTTCAGAGTTGAAGCAGAGGATGTCCGGGCTGCCGGGAATCAAACCCAACAAGAAAAGCTCCTCTGTAATGTTACTGTATTACCTGTGTTCAGTCTCACTGCTCTATGAGATTACTCTCATTTGAATATTCAATAACAGATATAAAAAGAGCTGGGAAATTATTATGACATTATAAAATAAAAGTACTCTGAAATAAATAAAAGTAGTCTTTTATTTTGAAAAAAGTTTTAAATGTATTTATTTTACTGAACTATACTGACACATTTATATATTTAGAAATACATTTATTAATATATTTATTGCCTAATTTATTTTCCATAGACATATTTCCATATAGTTTGCATCATGTCACTTGTGATTGTCCTTCTAAATTCACGTGGTGTTAAGACAGTAAGGCACTCCCACAGTTGCGTTGTTGCGTGTTGAGTCATAAACTGAATAAGATGCTGTGTAACAACATGTGACTCTTCACACAGCCCATCCTAACGCTTCTATCAGCACACACCATCCAGAAAGCAGTTATTAGTTGAGAGGAAACAGAAACAGTACAGTCGGCCTTCACGTGGCTGTAATGGGTCAGACAGTGTGAGCACAGTTTGAGTTTATATCAGCTGATTTCTGATCTTTTTTTTTTTTGGCGCAATGAACATTGATCATTTGTACTGATTATCAGCCAGCTGTGGTCTGTCTGATGTTACCTCACCATTCACAAAGGACTTTGTTTAAGCCTTTTGTTCCTTTGTGCCTTTCATTAATATATTCCTAACTTCCTCATACAGTTATTCTTGATCATGAGCAACTCATGAGCTCATGCAGCTCAGAAAAGATATCACCCTGTGCCTCAACAGGAATGATACATGAATATATCTTACATCCTTTTTGTACAGCCAGATGTCACATGTCCATGGTTATTCATTTTCTTTGGTAATTTTCCATGAAGATAGAAAGTGCTTAATACATTTGAACAAATATGTTAAGTACATCCTTTTTTTTTATTATCAACTTTTACATAACCTTAGCACATGTGTCTTCTGTATGGGTGTAACTGTCATACAGTTGTACATGATTACAGGGAGAGATGAGAAGGGACGTGTGTGTGTGTGTAGATGTTAAGGGTGGGGAGTTGACCTGCTTTCTCACTTTCCCACAGCACTCACTGTGTTTTGTTAGTGGAATCATTGCCTTATTTCCACTGCATGGTACAGCTCCACTCGACTCGCTTGGATCCGTTCTTTTTGATTTTCCACTGACGAACGTTGTGGGCAGTATCTGGTACCCAATAATACAAGCTGGAGTGAAAACACTGCAGACCACACAGAGAAAATAGTGTCGTCTTGCCGGCTGTGCTCTGATGTAGGATTTCTCAAACTCTCCTGTTGTTTTTTCAGCAGTCTTTTGTCTCGCCGCTTTCTGAAACAAAGATTGTCTCTTTGCTGTGACAAGCAGCCACATACCGAGAATCAAGAACACCATCCCTTCAATACATTTTCCCTCTTTTTTATGTGTTTATGTCGCGCTGAAGATAATGTCACAGTTTCACACGGCATCACGTTGACAGTCAGCTAAGAATCCCGCCCTGCATTGAGGCTGTATTATCCGCAGTGGAAAAGATATTAAAAAAAGTACCTGAGACTTTTCACTATGGCATTGTACCATGAAGCATGAGCGTGAGCCCATTTCCTGTAATACTGATGTCAGATTTGTGAATATAGCCTGTGTGGTGATGGAGAATGTCCTGTGCTGTGTTTCAGGTGAAGTGGTCAGACTCTTCTTCCAGCAGCGTGACCAAAACCCATCTGGAACTGGAGAATTTCCTTCTTAAGGTACACACTTTTGTTGTTATTGATTCAAGTTATTGATTTTTTCCCCTCCAATCCAGAGCAAAGACAAAGTAGCTTAAGTTACAGATCCTCCAACCAGTCACACAAACAAGAAAAAACTGTTCTTGTCATCACTCCAGCTAGGACTGTTGTGTTGTATATGCAACTCCAAAGTGTTAAATACTGAAAGAGACATTATGAAATAAATTATCCTATAAATAAACCAATCAAAATGTGTGAAATCATTGAAAAAATCTTAAAACTAAACTTATCTTTGTTGGATAGCATTTTTCTTTCAATATACTTTTATTTCAGAATGTCCTTTTTCAAGTCTGCACTCTCACCTTTCAGCCAATCCCATGTCCCCTTTCTCTTTTTAAACCAGCAAGCTCAACAGCTGCGACCACATGTAGCCAGTTAGCTCCTGTTAGCTAGAGCAACGTCAGTTTCAAAGTATCTGCATGGGACGAGTAGTACGTTAGCGGAACGACAGCGGCTTCAGTGCTTCTTCAGAATGTTTCAGGCACACTGTTGAGTGTAGGTCATGTTTTGGCAGCACGTAAGCTCAGTTTCTACGTGTAGTGCTAGTGAAATGGGAACCATTATGTAGCCACATAATTCAAAATATTGAATATTCTCTTGTCTAACTCCGCTAAAAGCACAGAATCCGTCAGCATGGTAGCGTGTCATTCACTAAATAAATTTAGTTTCAGCACAGATTTATTGTTAACAGTGTAGCATCTTCAGTATACACAGTGTACGGTGCGTGCGCTGGAAGTGTTGATAGTACGTTTACCGCGTTTTTGGTTAAATCAAAGCAGAATTTTTGGTCTGTGTTATGTGAGGCGATACCTGAGTGTATCAGCACCATGGACAGTGTCTGTGTGACAGAGCTCACACAACACATATTGGCAGTGGCGCTCAAAACGTGTTCACAGAAAATGAACGCTTCACTTTCAGGGTTATCTTTACAAAGTTTCATAATGAAATGCCACATTGTAGCTCCTTCAGCCTACACAAGAAAAACATTTTTTTACCAGTGTAGTGCGGAGGAGTTGATGAGTCTCACAGCCTGAGGAAGAAGCTGCCCTGCAGTCTGGTGGTACGGCACTGGATACTTCTGTATCGCTTGCCAGATAGCAGCAGGGTGAACAGGCTGTTTCTGGGGTGGATATTGTCTTTTAATATCCTTTGGTTATATACAGGATCCTGGTATCGTCCATGCTGACTCACTGTTACACTATCATGACTTACTGGGATGCTTAAACATAACCCCATTCATGTTATTTGCTATTATATTATATTATAATAGTGTTTTTCCAAGTTAAGCAGTGAACAGGGCAGATTTAGTTATTTTACACCAGTATTAAGACCAAATAATACAGCCAGGTAGATTTCAGTGATCACTCAACAGGTGATGACCTGTTTCGTTGCACACACCACCAGACTCAAGAACAGGTTTTACTACTCTTAAACTCATCTCATAAACATCTGTGCATATATAATATGTCATGTTTATTTATAGAGCTCACTCCAATACCTGTGTACACGTATTAGAACACACATATTTTTTTCATATCCTATTTTAGTATTTTTTAAAAAATATTTCTCATATTTTTTATATTCTATTTTAGTATATTTTATATTTTGTATCTTTATTTTGTGTTTCTATATTGTTCTTTTTCACCTAAAATTTTATAGCATTGTATTTTGTTCCTATCTTATTTTTATTCTTATGTGTAGTACTGTTACACGGTTCCTTCTCATCCAGCAAATTTCAGTGTATTGTTGACCTACACACAAACTTACACATGACAAATAAACTTGAAACTTGAAATTTCATGGGGAAAAATAAAAGCCTTCAAAGATTTTGAAAATATAGATGATATCCATGTCTCAAGCTATGTCGTGTTGGGTCCTTGAATTTGAGTAAATTGGCACTGGAAAGTCCTGAAAAAAAGTCTTTGAATTTGATGTTGAAGAAGGTGTGAAAACCCATCTGTCTAAAAATGACAGTTTTGACAGTTCACTTACACAAGAGGGAAAATATTTGTTTTTATTATTTTTTGTTTTTATTTACCTCCAGTAAAGAAAGTACAGAGTACAAGTACAAAGTTTGACCACTGATCATAAAGTAATTGGCCCAAGTCTAGAAGCCAGTTTCTCAGGGCAAGGACTAATATGCTGACAGATTCTTTGGCTAAAGCCTGATTCAAGAACACTAAAGCTGAATTGCATTTGATACCAGATTTAGCAAGTTTAGACCTAAATCATTTAATCTCTAGCTTATTTCTCTAGTAGTTGTTTACCTCCGCTCTTTCTCTCTGCAGCTTCCTAAGGATCAGTCTACTGAGTCCTTTGAGAAGAGCATCCTGAGGCTTCTGAACCAGGGGGACCAGAGTGAGAGCAGGGACGTGGAGAAGAACCTCAGGTACGTTACATTTAGCCCAGATATACATCTCATATGTCAAATAATGGGGATATTGCAAGACTAATAGCACTAATGGCATTAGTGATCAATATTTGTTTTTGCTGTAATGAATCTGGCTTTAGTGTTCTTAAAAGGATTCTAACTTAAAAATATTTGAGGGTTCTTTTTGATGAATTTATTTGAAACTGTACAAACTGACTGACTGATTAAGATGGGGGTGGTGCACTTTGGGGAAAAAGTTTCATTTATTTATTGGTTTCATTGGTTGATTCAGTCATTGTTCTCCGTTGAACATGTTCATAATTAGATAGAGCTCAAATGAATCTCGTTTCAGCTTTGTCACGTGATGAATGTGTCTGGACTCTGTGCTGTTGTTTGGTGCTCTCTGGCGTTCATGCCACACACATAAGATTGCTATGAAAACACTGCAAACTGCAGCCTTGACTGAGGGCAGACTGCAGTCTTGACCGTGGTCTTGTGGTCGTCTCATTTTGTTTGTCTGAATTCTGGAAGGATAAGAGGTCAACATCTGTCTCCTTTTACCCGAAAACATTCTTTTTTCGGGGGGGTCATTTCCTGTATGTAATAAATCTGAAATACATTCCTGCTCAGTACTGTGCCATAGTTCACTTCACCAAGACTCTCTTGTGCTCTCTAGAGCTTGACCAATGTGAAGTTGAGACTGATTACCAATATGGTATTACCATGTATTGAATTTCTGAGATGAAGTGGAAAAAATAGACCTTTTCTATGTGGGTTTGGCACAGATTTAACTATGCAAAGATATTCTTTAATAAAGTTATTTGTTTAAGAAAGCAGCAAGTTAAATATTCTTTAACATGGTTCATAATTTAACATTGTCAACAAAGCTTCTTCTCTCTTAGTCTGTGCTGCTTGTCACAGTGTTAAAAAACACCAATATATTACCATAAACATTTGTTCTGCATTATATAGTAGAAAAAAAACACCAATATAATATCTGCTGATTGATGCTGTGGTGCTTTCTGGCGCCTTGATTCAGTCAGTAGAATTTGAAAGGCTTTATTCTCACCAAGAAAATTAAAATCATAAACTCCCCATAGATTTTCAGTGTTTGATGCAAACGAGCTGTTGGTTATGACATGTTTTGACTTTTTTTTTGTCAATCTAGAGCAGATGTTTTCAATGTTTGTTCAGCCAGGGACCCCTTACAAAATATAAATATACCATCATGGGTGTCCCTGTGAATATTTCGATGCCTATTTTTTACACTTTGTGAAAGAAGAGGTATTGGACAGGTATTAAAAATGTTTGCAACATCAACACAGAATAGCCATGTTACATACTAGACTGGCAGTAGTGAAGATCTGTTAGATTAGAATGTAATCCATGAACTATTAAGATTTGTATATTAAAATATTATTCATTTAACTATTTTGTAAAATATCACGATAATTTAAAGGAATGAATCTGAAATCTGGCATTTAAAAAAAATGAGAGATCTAGAGCAGGGTTTTTAAAAGTCTCTAACTGTGACCCTACTTAAAAAAAACAAAAAAACAAAGTCATCTTCGTCAGTATATGGGCATAATTGTGCTTTAAGTTATGTAACTACAGTTCCCATAATGCTTTGGGGGAATGCAAACAGGAAGAGTAAATTACCATGGATATAGTGAGGTAGCTATTTTCAATGTAGACACTGATGCACATACAACTACCATTAGAGTACTTTGATACTGAAGAAAACATGTGAGGACTCCGGGCAGGAGTTCTAATGAGCGTCTTTTTGTCATGTTATGACTCCAAACAAAAGCAGCAGGCAGTCAGGGCTGTGTGTCACAGTCACTGCTTCTCCAACTGCTGACCGTACGAGTGAGCGGGCCAAATCATCAGGTCAAACTACAATAATCAGCTTCCTGTTGTGTTCAGAACAACAGCACACGAACGTCCCCTCTCTTTCTTCCTCACAGTTTGAAAAGCTCTGCTCCAGAGATCCAGCTTCACTTTAATCACAAGATTATACGATTATCTCTTTCAAGTAGGTCCCAACATAATCTTCAACCGACCACATGTAGGCATGCTGGACAAGGGACATTATATTATGTGTGTGTGTGGACAGGTTTTACTCATGTTGTGGGGACATAAATCAGACAGTCACATTGTGGGGACTTGTCTTCCTTTTGGGGACAAAGCACAAGTCCCCATAAACAAAATCATTAAATGTTAGGGTGAAGACTTGCGTTAAGGGTAGAGTAAGGTTAGGTGAAGGTTAAGGGTAGGGCTAAGGTTAGGGTTGGACAAGTAGTGCTTATGGTTATGGTTAGGGAAAGTCTCCCAGAAGTGATTGTGTGTGTGTGTGTCATAGCTGGATGGCTCGTCAACCACTGACAAGGGGTGAGGCTGATTTTTAAATCCAACTACGCCCTTTATGTGATACACAAAAGTCACACACACACACACACACACACACTCTCTCTCTCTCTCTCTCTCTCTCACTCTCTCTCTGTCTCTCTCTCACTCACACACACACACACACACACACACACACACACCCCCATGGTGTCCATCAGTTTCATTTTGTGCAAAGTGAAACTTATCAGCCTGAACTCCAGCTTTTCATCAGCCCACAGCCCAGCTGCACTGCAGTGTGCTGTGCTCCTTTAACTGTGCCAGGGAAAGCTTTATGCTTTATTTATTTCAACTACACCATGTCCGTGTAACTGCAGTGTTTTGGCACTGCAAGAGAGGCCTAAAGATGGTTTCAAAAAGTTTGTTTTGATCGAGCACTAATTTGCATGTTCATGTTAGCCACACAAAGGCCAGTTCTGTGAAAAACAAGTCCATTGTTCACTGAGAAAGCTTTCTAAAGTATGAACGTGTGGTTTATTACACAGTGATTCTCATAGGATTCTTCACTTCCTAGACATAGAAAAGTCAAATAAATTAGTCTCGGTCAGACCTTTGTTATGAGGACAAGATGTCGTTAAATCCATGGTGACCACACTAATCTTAAAAATGCCAAAACATGACATAATAATGGAAGGATACATGTTTGAGTGGTAATGTTACAGAATTTAAATGTCTGCCTTCTACAATTGTATTGTAGTTACTTTGCTGCCTCGTGAATCGTTCTCCTTACAGAGAAACTGTGACAGCCAGGTTTCACTCATCCTCTCTCTGCCTCTGTCCACCTGCAGGGAAAGGTTCCTGTCTGCTCCTCCCGTCTTCAGGCAGACCAGAAAGGTCTGCAGCTTCTTCAACTGTGACTCCACTTACTCGACAAAACCTGCTGGCTGCAGATGTGAGTATCAGACTGCGAGCAAATATCTATAAAGCCGTAAACGTGAGGAAGAATTTCCTTAAGTCATGTGTTCCCTTTTCATGTACAGTATGTTTATTGATCAAATCTCCATTCTGGACACAGTCCGGCCTTTGAATGGGTAATATTTAAACTGTTCTGTAGAAGTCTCTGACTTCCTCCATAAGGACGCTGTGTCCTCATGTCCTCTGCTCTGTTCTCCCCTTCTAAAGCAAGTTGAGCAGTCACTGTAGAGCTTTGTCTATTTTATATTCACTTGTTTATTAAATAAAAAGCTTTTAAGCAGAACATCACCACCATCAGACAGATGAAGATGTTGGTCTCATTCATCATGATCTGAATAGCTCTTGATATGTGCTTAGAGACTGTCGTGGTCTTTGACTATTAAAACATCAAATAGTCAGTTGTTCCAGAACTCACATGGACATGACCACCTTGATTTGTTGATACCAGCTGCTGTAACAAGACAAAAAGACATCATTGACTGGTAGACGAGATGCAATCAGCATCGCCAGCAAAAAACCTTTTATATTAAACTATATAGAAACATAATACTTTTATACCTTATGTTGAGGAAATAAAAATCAGACATGAAATATTCATGAAATGTTCGTGGGGAAATTCTTGTTACTGAGATAAACTAGTCATTTCAGTAATTGAGTAATTACCAACTATCAAAACCATATGGTAAAAAGTTGAACACAAGAAAGCTCATAGATTGCATGTTTTAATCGTTTCTTAGCAACATCTTTTAACCATAAAACAAACATATCTTTTTCTTTGTAGGCAACTGCCAGCTGGGTAAGACCTACCCGGGAGACTGTTCTGATGCCTCCAGTCAGGAGGAAGGTGAGAGGAAGTGAAATGATTGCACTCGTTTCCCACAGTGACGTACTTCTTTGTGTGTGTTTTCCCTCCGTGGAGAGTAGTAGTGGCAGGGAGAGGGAGCAGAGGACAAAAGACATGCACAAGAGCATGTATAATCAGTGAATGAGGCCTGATTGTGTGTGCAGACAAAGCAAAGGAACAGCCCCACCGACCAGCAGACTGCAGGCATAGCTGGAGCTCCGTAGTAAACACCAAGTTAACTAGCGTTTATTTTTGGAGGTCGTTCAGGGAGGCCGAGTCTGTTTCAAATCCTCATATTTCACGGCTATATTTGCCCGATCATGTGCTGGACTGAGGTCAGCTCGAGCAGCAGTAACCACAGTTCTGACCTGCCTCATGCTTACATCAGAATCATCAATGCTAGAAGACCGTGCTGTATTAGATTAATGTTATACTGCTTTAAATAAGCTCTCCCTTTAATATTAAAGAAATAGTGCAATAGAAAAGTCATACTCTTTTATGGTGTAGTTTCACACAGCAAATATCTGTTCTATAGCTTCAAAATCTGTCATTGTTAATCCCAGTCATTTACTTCCACATGTTTTCCTCATCACAGTGGGAAATCATCTATAAAAACATCTCTTGAATATTGATGAGCAGATGTGTGATGCAGTTTTCTTGATCTTTGTCTCAGATTTAGAGTCGTACGTTCAGGGACATAAGAAGAAGCACGGGACCAAGAGTCCATGTCAAGGGTAAGTAGGCCTGGTCCGGTCTCATCGGTGCCCCTGATCAAAGTAGGACACTGCAGCAAACAATGGTGTAATACTGCTATATTCTATATTACAGAAAACAATAGCACTTGAGTTAGAATACAGAAGATACACAGAGGTGTTTACTTACATACACAGCAGTGAAACATGTTTTTGTTCAAAGGACAATACTTACATATTCCTCTATTGTCTAAAAGTCTCTCCAGTGCCAAGGGCTCACAGGGGGATAGTCGGAGGACGGGCCACGCCGCAGAGCTCAACGGTCCAGCAGAGAGGAGGAAGAGCTGCACACTGAGGAGCAGCCAGGCAGCTGAGCAGGTGAGGTCTGAGGGCTGCACGAGGGCTGGCAGCAGGGGACGCATACCTTTCTGCTGCTGCTGCTACACGGCTGATCATTTCACTTTATGGACAATTATTTCCATCCTCTGTACACAGATTCTTGTCACAGTAATCCTTCATAAATGTTTGGATGTTTGCTGTCCTTTGAATTTGAATTTCCAGTAGCAGGCACATTGATTGAACACATTTGTGTTGTTTAAAGATGAGTTAAGACGTCTGCGTCAAACAATGTTGGCAGCTGCTTCTGGCAGAAATCAATCAAAGTGTCTGACAGCAGAATCTGTTGGTGTGTCCTGTCCACGAGAGTTTATTTACAAATAAAAACACAGGCTCATAAAATAATCATATTTCAGTGATGATTGTTTGTTGGGTGTGTTGCTCAGTCGTGATGTTCAGTCTCTCTTGTGTAACAGCAGCAGAGGTATTCGGCAGCGTCCGTCAAATGATTAACTCGACTGTAAAGTTCAGCAGCACAGTTCACAGTTTAATTCCATGAACACAAGTTAATCATTGCAGTTGTAGTTGCATGATGGCTCTGTGTGCATTGTGTGTGTGTGTGTGTGGCTGGATGTGTCACACACTGCCACGTGAATCGGAGTACTCACTGCTAATCTCACTGATATAGGTCAAGACTACGTGTGTGTGTGTGTGTGAGTCTGTGTGTGTGTGAGTCTGTGTGTGTGTGAGTCTGTGTGTGTGGGTGGGAGAGAGAGCACTCTGCTGACGAAGCACATCCTCTCTCTCTGTCTGATGTCTCTCTGTACTGCTGGACTACCTTTAGCAGATAATGTTCTCCTCTGTATTTATTGATTTTTTTTTCACAGATGCAATTTACGATTATTTTCTTAATCTGTTATTTTCTTAATGTTTCGATAAATTGTTCTTGAAAATGTTAGAAAATAGTGAAAAATATTCCAAGTCCAAGTTGATGTCTTTAAATGTTTATTCTTTAAGTCCAAATCTGTTCATTTTAATATGATATAACAGAAAGAAAAACAGGAATTCTCCAGATTTGAAATGCTGAAACCAAAATTTTACATATTTGCAAAGAATTTTGATGAATTGATGATCAAAAAAGACTAACAATGAATCTTTTTCCTGAGCTATCCCATAATGACATTTTTTAAAATAAAATCTTGGCTATGCATGGCACACAGAGTAAATTAAACCGTATGAGTAACAAAACATTGATATGAACAGTGATGCCTCCTTGGTGTTCTAACTATGTGGTAGTCATTCTTTGCTTTCTAGTGTCACATTAACGATCCTGGAGGATTTCTCTGTAGTGCTGTGTGACCTAGTTTTTGGTTGATTCTCATGAAGCTCTTCTGACTCACTGTCCTCCTCGCAGCACCCGGACAGCGAGAAGAGAAGCCACCCGGGCGCCAAAACAAAGAGCAGAGGCCTGCCCACAGACAGGTGAGTCAGCTAACGCTGATCGGTGTTTTATGACTCTGCAGCTGTCAATGCTCGAGGATGAAACTGTGAGACATCAGTGTGATGTGTACGGATACAAGAGTAGTGTCACTGCCATTAAAGCTGCTTATGTTACTCTCTCTACTCATTGCATACCACATCTGTACCTCTTCTTACCTTTACTGTGTCTCTCTCTTGACTGTCTCCATTCCCTGTCTCTTTTCAGGGACAAGGGGAAAGTGAAGGGTCCTGCCTTTGTGGCCAACGGCAGGCTGGCAGCAGCCCTGTCACCTCAGAGGAAAGGTCAGTGTCTGGATGGATGGCCCTTGTGGTGGCTAATTGGATGATGAAACAGTTTGAAATGATACAAACCAAAAGACTGAGCCTTCATATTGGCTGCAGCTTTTTAACGTGAAGAATGTCAGGTACATGCTGGTCCACGGTCCCCACTGCTGTTTCCATCCACGTCCATGAATTATCCTTAAAAAGTCATTATTGAATGGAGCGGCAAGGAAGTAGAGACATGAGGCAAAGATCCTACGTGATGTAAAAGGAACGAGAGCACGTCACTGTCCTAAAAACAACAGGAAGGTACTTGTTGGGATTTGGCTCGTGTCTCGATAAGGCCAGCCGTCGCGGTGGCAGCAGCGGTGGCTCACAGAGGCTTAACAGCCCAACTCAGTGTCAGATTGCTTCAGTTTCCCAAAACGGTTGCGCTGCTTCTGAGTCATAACTCGAACACACACAGACATGATTCACAGACTTTTATACACTTATAACACTGCAGGTATCATCTCTGTCTTCAGTATCAGTCAGTGATAGTAGTCTGCACATGAGCGGGTACGCTGAAGACAGGAAGCAGTAATAGCTCACCTATACTGTTAATAACTGTTAATGGTGCAATACAGTACAGGCATGATCTATCAAATAGAACAATAATATGATTGAGAAAATATAAAATAACTCCACTTCATAGATATTTGACATATTCGAGGTGCTTTTACATGATGTGTCTGAGGCTGGGTGTATTGTCTCTGTAGTTAACACACACATGTTGTTGCAGATGGAGGTTCTGGTCCAGATACGTTTGGTGAAACATCATCAGAAAGCTACAGCTCTCCATCCAGCCCTCAACACAGAGGACCAGAGAGCATGGACAGCGAGGATGACAACAACAAAGGTAAAACACACACTGCATGGCTCTCTCTTCTGTCTCAAGAATGTTGTTGTAACGTTGGCTGAATGTCATCTTGTTTCTCCGCCAGACACCGACAGTCACTCTGATGACTCCAGCAAAGGCCCGGGCCCTGACATGTTCTTCAGCCACCAGGCTGATCCAGCTGTGGTGGGGGAGGTCACCTCTGTCCACCCTCTGTCTTCCAAGAACCACCAGGCCCAGATGGACCCAGTCTGCCCGGAGCCCAGCGCAGATTTCCCCCATCTCCCCCTCTCCCCCTTCATACATTCTCTGCCCTACATGCTCCCCAACGGGGCCGCTGACTCTCCGCTTCCACTGGCGCCTCCTCCCAGCCAAAGCATCGTCCCCGATGTGAAGCCCTCGTCTGGGACACTGATGATGCAGATGCCCCTAGTGCCTTCAGCTATCCCAGGCCCTGGAATAGTGGGAGACCCAGAGAAGAGGGACATGCTCCCGACCTTTGGGATTCCACCTATTGGCCTCCACCCTTCAGGAAGTCCTGCCGTGCAGCCCATGGTGCAGAGGTTCAAAACAGCTTTGTCTCACAGCCCAGGCGGCACTGATGGAGCTCTAGGGAGTGCTTCGACTCCTGCTGCCCCGCAGGCTCCACACCAGGTCCCTGTAAGAGCCATCAGCGTCATGTCTCCCGGGCCCACATCCTTCTCCTCTCCTCTTCAGCAACCTCTGCCCTGCCAAGACCCGGCCGGCGTCAGCTCAGGCCTGGCCCCCGCTCTGCCACACGTGGAGACTTCACAACATGCCAAGCACCCCGGCTTAACCTTACCGTCCGGCCTGCCTTCTCCCTACACCCTGCCGCCGGTCCCCACCTCTGTCATGCCTACTGTAGGAGCTCCTGCAGCCGCTGGAATAGCTCCGTCTCCTGGACACGTACAAGCAGCTGTTCCTCCAGCCGTGCCCACCCACACGCCTGGACCTGCCCCCAGTCCCAGCCCAGCGCTCACTCACAGCACGGCGCACAGCGACTGTACATCGTACAGCAACAGCAGCGCTTCCTGTGGAAGTGTTGGCAACCTTATTACTCTTCAGCAAACCCAGCAGCAACAGTTGCCCCCACAGCAGCCAACACCACAACAACAACCACAGCAGCAGCAGCAGCAGCAACCGATGGGCTGTGGGACCTGTGGTTGTCACAACAACTGTGGCGGTCGAGTCAGCGTCAGCAACAACAACAGTGTCAGCGGCGCCTCTGGCTGCCAGGCCCCCTTATTCTTCCCCGCCCACCAGATGGCGGCAGCCCGGCAGGTGTTTAGCGTTCCTCCACCTCTCTTCGCTCAGCTCACGAGCCTGTGCAGTAACAGTTACCTCACCCAGGCGCAGCCTCCTCACCAGGCCAACGGCGCTGCCACCCTGTCCCCCTTCTTCCCCACCGCTCCACCTCCCGCGCACCCGCCCCCCTACGGCCCCCTCCACACCCACGCACACAGCCACGCGGACGTGCCATCGCACATGCTCGGCACCCAGGCTGCCGCAGTGGCAGCCGCCGCGGCCGCAAACTACAACCTCCAGCAGCAGATGGCGCCGGCCGCGTCGTTCTGCCAGCGCGTCTACCAGCACGTGTACCCAAACACCCTGGGTATGATACCCACTGCTACCCTGGGCGGAGGTGGAGTCAATAAGAAGAACGGCAATGTGTCCTGTTATAACTGTGGGGTGAGCGGCCACTACGCTCAGGACTGCAACCAACCCTCCATAGACTCCACGCAGCAAGGTAGTGCAGCTACACGGAACAGGGATAAACAGAGGACCACTTAGTCATTGAGAAGGTCCGACACTGAGCACAGACTATGAGAAGTTAGGGCGAGTATATTGTGAGCTGTTTAGTTTCAGCTCTCTTGCTTCAGTTTGGAAGCTGTGCCACCGGAACATTCAAATTGCACCAAACAACAAGTGTGGGTTATCCTGCAGGACACGACAACAAGCAGAGCTGTCAGGGGCCAGAGTAAAGTTTGTTTGGGCTACATCTCTGCCATCAAAATCCACTGTGATTGGTTAATCCACAAGAGTACCATGCCAGTGCCAGTCCCTGGTTTGCATGTAGTCAGGCACTCTGACGGTGTAACCACCGTCTTCACGTGGCCTCTGTTTTAGGATGTAGCAATACACGAGACAGTGTTTCAGCCTGAAGGCAGAACTCAACGTGAAGCACTTAGATAAGCTCACAGGCTCACTCATTCACGGTTAACCACCTGCAGATTTCCATCAAGGGGGAACTGTTCAGTTGTTGTCATGTTATTGGCGGGTACAACCTGCACTACTTCGACAACATCCGCATATGTCAGTGTCACCTCCTACAGGCAAGTCAAGTAACCGATAGACGGCTTAACACAACGGTTTTACGTGTGTTTGGAGGTTTGTTAATATTACAGGCTCACAGCTTATTATTTTGCTCCGTTGAGGACTGTCTCACCCACTAAGCGTGGACAGAATTAAAGGTTAGCGTCTGTATGCTGCTCCGGATGTGGTGAAGTTACCAACCAAGCGGTTAGTCTTCATCCTCGAAACCTTTCCTCTTATAAAAAAACAAAACTTACAATGCATAAATCTGACCTTTGTGTAGCCTTTCCAAATTTTAGTTTAGTTTTTTAAACTCTGGTCCATCTCCTCCTTCCATTTTGCGCCGAGCAGTGATGTGCTCGTCACTGCCCCCCTGAGGCAGGCGGTGGAAAACGTCCACAGCAAATATGTTTTAGGGTTTTTTTTGGCAGCAATGCTCAAAGGTGAATTTCCTGCACGCTTAAGCTGTTCCATGTCAGTGGATGACAGTGTCAGTGCTCCGCCCTGCTGCTTGTAGCACCACCTGCAGGTTTAAACTGGCACTGCAGCTCAGAGGACGTGACAAATATCAATCATTCTATCGATCGTTGTTATTCAGAAATGAAGTCAAAGCAAACCAGTGACTGCCAGGATGGTACACAAACACTCACAGTTCAAACTCATAGTCGAAGGTACTTTAATTAAGGTGAATTAATACTCTAACGATGTAAAGTGAGCATGATCAAACAGTTTGTAAGCTACACACAGCCTGACATCATGACCTTTTAAATGTTCAGTGTTATTTTTTGTAACTGTCCACTGATTGTATATCCTCTGTGTGTTTGGATGCATCTCTGTATGTGTGCATGTGGTGGCTTGTGTGTTGACAGGTGGCTTCCGGTTAAAGTACGCAGCCTCCCACATTTCAGAAGCACTTGACAATGCCGACTGAAGAGGAAGAAAAGGATGAAGAGGAGTTTGGCTGGTCTCATTCCCACAGTGACGGTCCTCTGTTCTTCCCCAGGCACTGTGTGTGTGTGTCTGTGTGTGTCTGTGTGTCTGTGTGTGTGCGTGTGTGTGAGAGTGAGCAGCGCACTGAAGCTTCTGAGTACTTCAGGAAAAAAAAAGAAATCTCAAAAAGAAAGAGTGAGCTGCCAAGGGCTCTGTGGACAAAGCCTAAGTACTTGTGCCTGAGAAAATCTTGTTCCCATGGAGATGATTTGCCGTCTCGTGCACACCAACAGTCCACGTGACTCCCCGGGTCTCTTCCCTTTCAGTTTGTTTTTGATATTTTTGCACTGAGGGTTGGAAGTGATTAACTTATTACTTAATTATTAGGAGGTTCAGAGATTTTTTGTTTTGTTTTTTCATTCAAGTGGAGACTAGTCCGAGCTCTGTACACTTATTTCTAAAATAGCGTATTTATGCTTCTCCCTCATTACTGTTCATCTAGGATTTTATGGTCTGACAGAAATGTACAGCAGTTTTTTCAAAGATGAGAAGAAGAATCAAAAAAAGTGTCGTAAGCAAAGCGGATTTTAGGTTTGTTTTATGTTGCTGTAAGGTTTTTGAATGTACACCTTGTTTAAGGAATCTATGGACGTGTATCGATCTCATGCGTTTTTTGCCACTCGATGTATGTTTAGTTGGAAAGTAATTGCTGCTTTGTAATATTTTGTTTCAAATTGTTTTATTTGGTGAAATGCACTATAGCGAGGCAAGAACACAAGTGCACTAAAACTCAGCATTATGACAGAATTTCTTCATTTTTAATAGCCCAGTCAGCAAAACAGTCAGCAAGTCCTGCATGTTGACTCTTTTAGAAGTGCTTCAGGTGAGAGACAGTTAACGTTTTAGACAGAATGAGCTCTCACTGTTCTAACTTAAACTACAGACACTGTAGAAATACAGCAAAACATAGAATCATTCAGATCACCTCTCTCAGTCATCGCATTTGGTCAACAGCAAGATATCTACTCCAACTACCAGCCGGATTGCAGCGATATTCAGACTACAATTCCCACGTGCACACAGAAAATACCAAGCTGCATTCATGTTCTCCTGAAGATGAACACATTCTATTTTGGACCCAGTATTTGGAGACAGGACTTCAGGTTTTTAACCACTACTGATGATTCTAAAGACCTCAGTCTGCTTCAAATGTTTGTTTTTATCTCCTTGCTCACCCCTATCTCTCCCTGAGAATGACGTTTTTTGGCTAGCTTTGTGGGAAGGTGGCGTTCCCATTATTTCATCAAGTCAACTGGACTTTTGTTGAGTTTACAGTATGTTAAATGTTAGAGAATATTACATATAAAGTCAGTGAAATGACTCCATAATTAATATCTATCCGTTAGCTATCATTGGCCACCGTATTGCTTATATACCAGACCAATTCTGGTCTAGATGTAGACAATTCAACAAGTTGTCTGTTTGAAGCATACTGAGGCTTTACAAAACAACAGTTTGGTGTTGTTCGGTGCTCGTTGGGGATGCAGACTGTCAAGCTTACATTTTTAAATGTAGAATTTCAGCTGTTGCTGTCATCAGCGTACAAAGGTACCACACTACAGAGGGCCGGCTTCACGTTATTACTCGGATAAATTCATCAAGTGACAGAAACGGACAGCAAACATTGCATTATATAGACCAAGTCATCAAGACACGTCTCTCTTGCACTCTTGGTATATTAATGCAATGTGTTAGTTTTATCTGACAGCTCTGTGTGTATTGTCAGATCACCTCTTAGAGAGTGAAGTGTGCACATCTCGTTCCATTTGAAGCCTAGAAGAGAGCAGAATGTGTGTTGAAGTTGAAACACTGAGGAGGGAAATCACTGACTTTTTCTACACTTGTTAATTGAGTGAATAAATCTGAAATATCTATGTTGGGTTTTTTTGTTTTTGTTTTTCTGCACAAAACTGTTGATAACTGACCCAAGATGTCTGACAAACATGAAAATGACATTTGATTACATTTGAAGGAAGCTCGTTACCGTTATTTGGGGGTTTTAAAATAATGATCGGAAGCCATGTGTGAGAATATGGAGCCCAAAAGTGTACAGAATTAAATAAAAAAGAATAATAGTAAATGAAACAAACACATTATATTCTGGTTTTATAGTTTTATTACCTGTCAGCCTATCACGTGCCCCGTCTCTCATAAGCTAGCAAGTTCAGCAACTACTCCCGGATTTAGCCAGTTAGCACCTTTTAGCTTGAGCAGTGTCAACACTAAAGGCCACAAACTCACTGTTACTGTGTCTAATTAACAGAAATTAACGTTTCTTTTTTTTCCAGCATAACTAGGCTGCACATGCTACCTACTTAGCTGGTGAGCTAGGAAGGGTCATTAGCTTGGTTTAGCATCAAAGTGAAGTGCTAATGACAGCAGCTAACGTTAGCTGTTTAACTCCGTTGTGTCTGCACTATAAAGATGTTAGAAAACTCTGTGAAGACTAAAATAAGACTTTCACTGTGGTCACTTTAGCCACGCAGAGCTAGCTCATACTGCAAACTCAATTTTAAGAACTAGATAGTTCTAGAAGTTAGATAGTTAGCATGAGCAGCTTTAGGCTAAGCTAAACAGGTTTAGTCACTGTGTTTGTATTCAGCAGCAGCTAGTTGACATTGTTGCTCTTGCTAACAGGTGCTAACTGGCTAACGGAGGCTTGTGATTGGCTGACATGAAAAAACTTTTGAATAAGGTTATACTGGAATGAGGTGGTTCATTTAATGTATTTGCGTTTATTTATTTCACCAAATATTTATTTATTAAATATTGAACACTTTTGGGTTCCATATCAGAAAGTGTATAAAGAGTTAACAGTTCTCATATTACGAAACATTATAAAGGTGATAGTGAAGTTTTTTCTCTCTCTGACGAGGACAAAAATCTCTTTCATTTTTCTGTTCTAAGCCATCAGATTTCCCGGCAGCCCGGAAATCTCTTCTCACTTAATTTCTTCTAATTAAGGTGATGCTGTCCTCAGCATCGTTGTGTCCAGCTGTGTTGTTTCTGGTCAGAGGGGAGTGTGTGTGTGTGTGTCTCAGGCTGCTGTTTGGTTGTTTTCAGGGCTTTGTGCTTGTTTTTGTGGTTTTGTCTGCAATTCCTGCTCAACCTACTGTCAGTGCGTCAGTTCAGTTCAAATCTATGCATACACACTTGTTTTCCTGAATTCTCGGCGACTGTCAGGAGATGATATTTGATGTAAATCTCTAAAGGATGCACACCCTCGAACACACTGCTGTCAGATCAGACTATTTCCCCCCAAAAAAGTTCTTTCTTTCATTTGACACTTGAAGTGGATCAGAAGGTCCTGCAGAGTTCTGGATCCAGTGATCACGAGCAGTGAGCAGACGTGGACCAGTCAGACTGTGTGGAGGAAGTGGGAAGTCCAGTGTATATACTGAGGGTGCACCAAACAACCCAAGTGTAGTTTTGTTAACCTCGATGGTTTGAAAAATGCTGTACTGTACATTTGCAAAGGGTCCCTCTGCTGCCACCCTCAACTTGTAATGTTTACTGTACTCTTTGATATCTCTGTACTGGAAAGGTCAAATATATTTCTAGAGTGGAGTTTGGATTTTATGCAAATCGTTGATGTTTTTTCCTGTAATTAAAAGCAATAAATATAAAAATGAGAAGTGAATTTGTCTCACTTTAGATTTATTGTTGGGATGTTTCTCAGGGTTTGACGGCAGGAGCCAGCGGTCACACCATGGCAACAGTGAAGATCAGATAATGATGACACAATGTAATGCATTATGTTGGAGTTTCCTGGTTGGGTAAATTGATTTGATAATGTAAATTTAGTCACATTTATGAGACTTAATTATGTTTTGTTTTCATGAGAAAAACAGTTCAAATAAATCTACAGCTTTCCTTTAAAATGTGAGAAATTCAGAGACAAGTTTACAAAGCTAAACTTCCGTTCTAATACATTACATTCTTTGAGTCATGGAGAGCAACATAGCCCATGACCAACGAAGAGGACTTATTTAAAAGTCTGCACGGCGTTAGCACGCGACTGTGAAGTTATTTGACCCAAGTAAAAGCCGACACTGTGCTTACTGTCGCATCAGTCGTACATGTTGATTTCTCATTGAGCACTAAACTGAATGAAAGCACTGGCAGCCTGATGGGCTGTGTAAGAAAGACAGTGTCATTTAGTGTCTGTTAACTGTGAATGAGTCTGCTAAAACTTGTATAAGCATAAATATTGATGGATGTGTAACTCATCACTCCTGATTAGACTTCAATGATCCCACACTCACAGCAGCTCATATACACAAGATTGATGACTCATTAATAATAAAATAGAACAGAAATAGAAGTCATGCTGGTGTTAAAAAGTGTGACAGGACCTGTGGTAGCTCTTCTTACATGGTGGGAGAAAACAGGGTGAACGTCACCTTTTGTTGGAGCCACATGGTGACCTTTGTAACTTAACACAACTTATCATTATTGAAATGCATAGGCGTAATGGGTTGCAACCCACCCAATAATCCAAATCTTCTGTTCTATCTGGAGTGGTGGAAACTGTTGAGAAGGAGTCAGTGCAGTGAAGGTGTGATGAACAGACACTTTGTGTGTGATGATTTAACAGACAAACAGAATTATTGATGGATGTTTGTTTTATTTAGCTTTTAAGGCCAAAGCAAAAATATGTGTTCATTTAAAGGACCTGACCTGTTCTGAAGTTATTATATATCAAC
The DNA here is from genome assembly GCA_946959425.1 of Argyrosomus regius. Classification (NCBI taxonomy): domain Eukaryota; kingdom Metazoa; phylum Chordata; class Actinopteri; family Sciaenidae; genus Argyrosomus; species Argyrosomus regius. The sequence goes on from CAMPSB010000034.1 coordinate 366,879, forward strand.
AGGTTATTTTAACACCTCCTCTGTGTTTGGATTTATGTTTCTTTCTGTTGCTCTGAACGTTACTGAAACAATGTTACTGTGTGTAGTGTGTCATCACTGATTACAGAATGAGCTTAAAGGAGAAGTCCATTTAAATTTTAATTTAAATAGCACCAATTCATAACAAAAGTTATCTCATGACACTTTACATACAGAGCAGGTCTAGACCGTACTCTTTATAATATTATTTACAGAGACCAATTCCAACATGAGCAAGCACTTGGTGACGGTGGCGAGGAAAAACTTCCTTTTAACAGGCAGAAACCTCGGGCAGACCCAAGCCCATTGGTTGACGGTCATCCACCATGACTGGTTGAGTGAGACAAAGAGAGGTGGACAGACACTGATGATGATGATGATGATGATGATGATGATGATGACGACGATCCACAGCAGCAGCCATGATCCATGAAAACCTGACAAGAGAGCACAAAAACTCCGGGAAGAAGTTTTGTTAGTAACATGCATTAATGAGACATGAATGCTTACAGATGAAGATGGAGAGAGAGGTAGGAAGAGAAGAGCTCAGTGCATCTATAGCTGTCACGACTTAGCTAGGAACCCAAATATAGACACCAACTGACAAAAGAAGAAGTTTATTTATGATAAGGGAGGTGTGGGGAAGGAGGGGTGCTGGTCCAAGGGGGTGATGGGCTGGAGAGTGGGTCCAGGGGGGAAATAGCTGTAGGAGGGCTTGAGGAGATGGCTGGGCTGGCAGGCAGGCAGGCAGGCAGGACAGGAAACATGTGAACAGAATGACGATCCAGCAGAGACTGAAGGTAGGGACAAGGGGTACGGTCAAATAGTAAAAAAAAATTTGCTCCTAAGTCCTTTCCTAACCACTTTTCCTTGACCTCGATAGAAAATGTCACGAGGTCAAGGAAAGATGTGAAGGAGAATTCATAAGGACCGTGGTGTTCAGAGAATCTGACTGCGAATGTTATTGGCGTGACCTGTGGTAAAACTACAAAGTTCAGAAGATGGACTGCAAAACGCACATCTGAGATACTTACAAGATACTCCCCGTGCGCTCTTAGCATGTAGTTTAATGCAGGAAATATAAACGTGGAAAACCCGGTGAAAAATGTGACTTCATTATCAACGTCAGAATTCAAATAATCGATGAATATTGTCCACCTGTCACAGAAGTCAAATGAAGTGTTTGTTACGCTGGTATGGTCGCTCACCCTCCTGTCCACTCATATAGAAACATATTAGCAAGTTATGGCAAAGATATATGATTAATCAGCAATGCTAACTTCATGATGATTTGCAGGACGCTGGATGTCACAGTTACAAACAGTTTTTACTGTGTGTGTGAACGCAGCTCCACAGTCAACAACAGAACACACTTCATGTTCAAAGTTTTACATCACGTCAACACATATGTTCATATTCACACGCTCTCTCTGCTGCAGGCTGCGTCACACTGTTTAAATACATTCATGTTTTCTGGTTGTGAATGACTGAACGGTGCGCCATTTTTTTGTCGCTGCCGCAAGGAATTGTGGGGCGGCATTACCTCCTTTCCTTTCGTAAAGGATGGTCCGGTGTATCCTATGCTAAAGGAGATAATAAAGGAAGCATTGAAGCTCCTTTCCTTAACAGTTTGAGAATTTGAACAGCTCTTATCATGGCGGCTACGTTAATACTTCCGGGTCATTTCACTCAGTTAGGAAGGTTCCTAAGTAAAACTGACTATTCGACCACACACAAGAGCTGTGTCTCAATTCAGGGGCTGCATGCTTCGGAGGATGCGGCCTCCGCGGCCTTCGAGGGTGACTCCTTCTGAAAGACCTTCGAGGGCCGCATCAACCGTTGTTAAATGAGACGGTCTAGCCTTCGAAGCATTTCCTGGTTGCGTCACCAGCTGCGTCACCTGTCGTCAGTTGGTACTTTGTAACGTAGCCGTTGCCTGTCAGTTAGTCGTCAGTTGAGAAAACGAAGAAAAAACAGACAGAAGAAAGTATAAGAAAGAAGAATGAAGTATAACATATAATAGTGATAATCCTAAACGTAGCTCTTTATTCAATCCAATCGTTTAACTAGACTTTGCAGTTTTACAGCAGGGATAATAAAAGTAATAAAATATACGTAATTAGTAAAAGTATAAGTAGTAATAAGTAAAAGTAATTAAATATAAAAACCCAATACTTACTTTTATTATTATTATTATTATTAAATGTATTATTCATTATTAGGTATTATTCATCGCCGCTTGGTGTCGCATTTTTATTTTCCCGGCACTGAACAGCGGCGCGCAAAGGATCTTGGGATATGTGAGGCCGCGAAGGATACTCCGGTGCATCCTCCAAAAAGAGGGAAAAGAAGGACGCATTTGAAGGAGCCTTCGAATTGGGACAACCTTCACGCGGCGTTGTGACATAATCGGCCTTCAAATGCATACTTCGAAGGATGCAGCCCCTGAATTGAGACACGGCTAAAGACTAAATGCAGACTGGGTGATGAGCTGATGGAAACCAGGTGCCTTGTTTGTAGCAGCAGGGCAGGTGTGGAGTGGGAGGTAGGCGGATCCAGCAGAGGTGACAGAGTGTAAGGGGGAGGGGAAGGTAACAGACATACACAGAGGTAGAGACAGAACAGAAACAAACAGTACAGACAACCACCAAAACTGTCATGATGCTGGCCTCGTGACAATAGCAGCATAACTAAGGGATGACCTGAGCCAGCACTAATTATAAGCACTATCAAAAAGGAAAGTCTTAAGTCTACTCTTAAAAGTGTTGACCGTGTCTGCCTCCCAAACCCAAAATGGTAGCTTGTGTGTGTGTGTGTGTGTGACGCAATATACATCAAAGCATTCTGTAGAACCTTCCATACCTTTGTTACATCATCATTCTAGAACCCTATCAGAACCTTATATTACAGGCTGCAGTGAATGAACACACAGTCAGACACAGCTTCAGAAGTGAATTGTAGTTGGACTGGGCACTTTAGAAAGAAACAGTGTCTCAGACATTAAGACAAGATTCACTAACAAGGACCACGCCCATACGGATAGTATGGGTGATGTGCTGTGGGGGAGGTTTAGGGAGGAGGGTTGAGGGGTCGAGGGATGGAGGGATGGTGGGATGAGTGGAAGAAGGGATGGAGGGATGAGGGATGTAAGAATAAGGGGGTGGAGGGAGGAAGCAGGACCATCGGTTGGAGGGGTCCTTGGGTTGACGGGTGGACGGGAGGGATCCTGGAGGGAACCTGGAGGGATTGAGACTCTGGGTGTGGGAACCGTCTCTCCGTGACTCTATGGATTAGAGCCCCAAGACAGAACTTCATGTGGAGAGAAGCGCATGAACGTTGTCTGGGATTCCCTGTCTGGAATCGGTGCAGGCTGCTCTGATGCGGAAGGAGTGCCCTGAGTATACCTCCGGGGGTATGCCGGATCGGTACAGGATCTGGCGAAAGTGGCGGTGGAACCAGGAGCGTGTGACTGCTCTGCCAGTCTCTGAAATGAACAGAGGGTCTCTGGGGGAAGCTCAGCAGGCTAGACGGAAGTTGATGTAATCAAGAATGGGTTCGAACGGGCTGAGTGCACGCGTAGGCGCAGTATACTGCGCTGGCACACGCTCTCTCTGGGTATACTGGGCACTACACATACTTACTGAGGGTACGCGCAGTATACTGGGCAGTACTCATATTTACTGAGTGCACGCACAGGCACAGTACACTGGGCAGTACACATATTTACTGAGTGTAAACGCAGTATACTGGGCAGTACTCATATTTACTGAGTACACAAGAAGTATACTGGGCAGTACACATATTTACTGAATGTACGCACAGATGCAGTATACTGGGCAGTACACATATTTAATGAGTGTATGCACAGATGCAGTATACTGGGCAGTACACGTATTTACTGGATGTACGCACATGCGCAGTATACTGGGCAGTGCACATACTTACTGAGTGCACGCGCAGTATACTGGGCAGTACACATATTTACTGAATGTACGCACATGCGCAGTATACTGGGCAGTACACATACTTACTGAGTGCACGCGCAGTATACTGGGCAGTACACATGTTTACTGAGTGCACGCGCAGTATACTGGGCAGTACTCATATTTACTGAGTGCACGCACAGGCGCAGTACACTGGGCAGTACACATATTTACTGAGTGCACGCGCAGTACACTGGGCAGTACTCATATTTACTGAGTGCACGCGCAGTACACTGGGCAGTACTCATATTTCCTGAGTGCACGCGCAGTACATTGGGCAGTACTCATATTTACTGAGTGCACGCGCAGCACACTGGGCAGTACTCATATTTACTGAGTGTAAGCGCAGTATACTGGGCAGTACACATATTTACTGAGTGCACGCGCAGTATACTGGGCAGTACTCATATTTACTGAGTGTAAGCGCAGTATACTGGGCAGTACTCATATTTACTGAGTACACAAGAAGTATACTGGGCAGTACACATATTTACTGAATGTACGCACAGATGCAGTATACTGGGCAGTACACATATTTACTGAATGTACGCACATGCGCAGTATACTGGGCAGTACACATATTTACTGAGTGCACGCGCAGTATACTGGGCAGTACACATATTTACTGATTGCACGCGCAGTATACTGGGCAGTACACATATTTACTGAGTGCATGCACAGGCGCAGTACACTGGGCAATATACATATTTACTGAGTGCATGGGCAGTATACTGGGCAGTACTCATATTTACTTACTACTCAGTAAATCTGTGTACTGCACGCACAGTACACTGGGCAGTACACATATTTACTTACTACTCAGTAAATGTGTGTACTGCCCTGTATACTCCTCGTGCACTCAGTAAATATGTGTACTGCCCAGTATACTCCTCGTGCACTCAGTAAATATGTGTACTGCCCAGTATACTGCGCGTGCAATCAGTAAATATGTGTACTGCCCAGTATACTGCGCGTGCACTCAGTAAATATGTGTACTGCCCAGTATACTGCGCATGTGCGTACATTCAGTAAATATGTGTACTGCCCAGTATACTGCATCTGTGCGTACATTCAGTAAATATGTGTACTGCCCAGTATACTTCTTGTGTACTCAGTAAATATGAGTACTGCCCAGTATACTGCGCTTACACTCAGTAAATATGAGTACTGCCCAGTATACTCCTCGTGCACTCAGTAAATATGTGTACTGCCCAGTATACTCCTCGTGCACTCAGTAAATATGTGTACTGCCCAGTATACTCCTCGTGCACTCAGTAAATAGGTGTACTGCCCAGTATACTTCGTGTGCACTTAGTAAATATGTGTACTGCCCAGAATACTGTGCCTGTGCGTGCACTCAGTAAATATGTGTACTGCCCAGTATACTCCTCGTGCACTCAGTAAATATGTGTACTGCCCAGTATACTCCTCGTGCACTCAATAAATATGTGTACTGCCCAATGTACTGTGCGTGCACTCATTAATTTGTGTACTGCCCAGTATACTCCTCGTGCACTCAGTAAATATGTGTACTGCCCAGTATACTGCGCCTGCGCGTGCAATCAGTAAACATGTGTACTGCCCATTATTCTATGCATACACTACGTAAATATGTGTACTGCCCAGTATACTGTGCGTGCACTCAATAAATATGAGTACTGCCCAGTATACTGCGCCTGTGCACACACTTAGTAAATATATGTACTGCCCAGTATACTGCGCGTGCACTGAGTAAATATATGTACTGCCCAGTATACTCCTCGTGCACTCAGTAAATATGTGTACTGCCCACTGTACTGTGCCTGTGCATACACTCAGCAAATATGTGTACTGCCTTGTATACTCCTCGTGCACTCAGTATATATTGTATGCAGTACTGCGTCCAGAATATGGTACTACCCAGTGCATTCAGTAAATATGTGTACTGCCCAGTATACTGTGCATGTGCATACATTCAGTACATATGTGTACTGCCCAGTATACTGCGCCTGTGCATGCACTCTGTAAATGTGTGTACTGCCCAGTATACTGCGCATGCAGTCAGTAAATATGAGTACTGCCCAGTATACTGCGTCTGTGCATACACTCATTAAATATGTGTACTGCCCAGTATACTGCGTCTGTGCGTACATTTAGTAAATATGTGTACTCCCCACTAAGTGCATGAGGAGTATACTGGGCAGTACACATATTTGCTGAGTGCACGCTCAGGCGCAGTACACTGGGCAGTACACATATTTACTGAGTGCACACGCAGTATACTGGGTAGTACACATCTTTACTGAGTGCACGTGCAGTATACTGGGCAGTACACATATTTACTGACTGTTAGCGTAGTATACTGGGCAGTACACATATTTATTGAATGCACGCGCAGTATACTGGGCAGGACACATATTTACTGAGTGTAAGCGTAGTATACTGGGCAGTACACATATTTCCTGAGTGCAAGCGTAGTATACTGGGCAGTACACATATATACTGAGTGCACGAGGAGTATACAAGGCAGTACACATATTTGCTGAGTGTATGCACAGGCACAGTACAGTGGGCAGTACACATATTTACTGAATGCACGCGCAGTATACTGGGCAGTACACATACTTACTGAGTGCACGCGCAGTATACTGGGCAGTACACATATTTACTGAATGTACGCACATGCGCAGTATACTGGGCAGTACACATACTTACTGAGTGCACGCGCAGTATACTGGGCAGTACACATGTTTACTGAGTGCACGCGCAGTATACTGGGCAGTACTCATATTTACTGAGTGCACTCACAGGCGCAGTATACTGGGCAGTACACATATTTACTGAGTGCATGCGCAGTACACTGGGCAGTACTCATATTTACTGAGTGCACGCGCAGTATACTGGGCAGTACTCATATTTACTGAGTGCACGCACAGTATACTGGGCAGTACACATATTTACTGAGTGCACGCGCAGTATACTGGGCAGTACACATATTTACTGAGTGCACGCGCAGTATACTGGGCAGTACTCATATTTACTGAGTGTAAGCGCAGTATACTGGGCAGTACACATATTTACTTGCTACTCAGTAAATGTGTGTACTGCCCTGTATACTGCGCGTGCACTCAATAAATGTACTGCCGAGTATAGTATGCATACACTCAGTAAATATGAGTACTGCCCACTATACTGCGCAGTCATAGTTTACTGAGTACTCAGTAAATATTCTGCTGGATCAGTAAATATTTACTGCCCATATCGCTCACTAGTAAATATGTACTGCCCAGTATATATCAGTAAATATGTGTACTGCCCAGTATACTGCGCGTGCATTCAGTAAATATGTGTACTGCCCAGTATACTCCTCGTGCACTCAGTAAATGTGTGTACTGCCCAGTACACTCCTTGTGCACTCAGTAAATATGTGTACCGTCCAGTATACTGCGCTTGTGCGTACACTCATTAAAGATGTGTACTGCCCAGTAATTGTTACTGCCCGTTCTTTCATTAATTTGTACTGCCCAGTATACAGTGCATCAGTAAATATGTGTACTGCCCAGTATACTGCGCCTCTGCGCGTGCAATCAGTAAACATGTGTACTGCCCAGTATTCTATGCATACACTACGTAAATATGTGTACTGCCCAGTATACTGTGCGTGCACTCAATAAATATGAGTACTGCCCAGTATACTGCGCCTGTGCACATACTTAGTAAATATATGTGTACTGCCCAGTATACTGCGCGTGCACTGAGTAAATATGTGTACTGCCCAGTATACTGTGCGTGCACTCAGGAAATATGTGTACTGCCCACTATTCTGCGCGTGCATTCAGTAAATATGTGTACTGCCCAGTATACTGCATTAGCTGCGTGCACTCAGTAAATATGTGTACTGCCCAGTATACTGCGCGTGCACTCAGTAAATATGAGTACTGCCCAGTATGCTGCGCTTGTGCATACACTCAGCAAATATGTGTACTGCCGTGTATACTCCTCGTGTACTCATTATATATATGTACTGCCCAGTATACTGTGCGTGCACTCAGTAAATATGTGTACTGCCCAGTATACTGCGTCTGTGCGTACATTTAGTAAATTTATATACTGCCCAGTATACTCCTTGTGCACTCAGTAAATATGAGTACTGCCCAGTATACTGCGCGTACACTCAGTAAATATGTGTACTGCCCAGTGTACTGTGCATGTGCGTACATTCAGTACATATGTGTACTGCCCAGTATACTGCGCCTGTGCATGCACTCTGTAAATGTGTGTACTGCCCAGTATACTGCGCGTACACTCAGTAAATATGAGTACTGCCCAGTATACTGCGTCTGTGCATACACTCATTAAATATGTGTACTGCCCAGTATACTGCGTCTGTGCGTACATTTAGTAAATATGTGTACTCCCCACTAAGTGCATGAGGAGTATACTGGGCAGTACACATATTTGCTGAGTGCACGCTCAGGCGCAGTACACTGGGCAGTACACATATTTACTGAGTGCACACGCAGTATACTGGGTAGTACACATCTTTACTGAGTGCACGCAGTATACTGGGCAGTACACATATTTACTGACTGTTAGCGTAGTATACTGGGCAGTACACATATTTATTGAATGCACGCGCAGTATACTGGCCAGGACACATATTTACTGAGTGTAAGCGTAGTATACTGGGCAGTACACATATTTCCTGAGTGCAAGCGTAGTATGCTGGGCAGTACACATATATACTGAGTGCACGAGGAGTATACAAGGCAGTACACATATTTGCTGAGTGTATGCACAGGCACAGTACAGTGGGCAGTACACATATTTACTGAATGCACGCGCAGTATACTGGGCAGTACACATACTTACTGAGTGCACGCGCAGTATACTGGGCAGTACACATATTTACTGAATGTACGCACATGCGCAGTATACTGGGCAGTACACATACTTACTGAGTGCACGCGCAGTATACTGGGCAGTACACATGTTTACTGAGTGCACGCGCAGTATACTGGGCAGTACTCATATTTACTGAGTGCACTCACAGGAGCAGTATACTGGGCAGTACACATATTTACTGACTGTTAGCGTAGTATACTGGGCAGTACACATATTTATTGAATGCACGCGCAGTATACTGGGCAGGACACATATTTACTGAGTGTAAGCGTAGTATACTGGGCAGTACACATATTTCCTGAGTGCAAGCGTAGTATACTGGGCAGTACACATATATACTGAGTGCACGAGGAGTATACAAGGCAGTACACATATTTACTGAGTGTATGCACAGGCACAGTACAGTGGGCAGTACACATAAATACTGAGTGCACGAGGAGTATACAAGGCAGTACACATATTTGCTGAGTGTATGCACAGGCGCAGCACACTGGGCAGTACACATATTTACTCAGTGCACGCGCAGTATACTGGGCAGTACATATATTTACTAAGTGTGTGCACAGGCGCAGTATACTGGGCAGTACACATATTTACTGAGTGCACGCATAGTATACTGGGCAGTACTCATATTTACTGAGTGCACTCGCAGGCGCAGTATACTGGGCAGTACACATATTTACTGAGTGCATGCGCAGTACACTGGGCAGTACTCATATTTACTGAGTGCACGCGCATTATACTGGGCAGTACTCATATTTACTGAGTGCACTGCACAGTATACTGGGTCAGTACACATATTTACTGCCCAGTGCACGTGCACTCAGTAATACTGGGCAGTACTCAGTATTTACTGAGTGTGTGTAGCGCTAGTATACTGGGCAGTACACATATTTACTTACTACTCAGTAAATGTGTGTACTGCCCTGTATACTGCGCGTGCACTCAATAAATGTACTGCCCAGTATAGTATGCATACACTCAGTAAATATGAGTACTGCCCACTATACTGCGCCTGCGCTACTTCAGTAAATATGTGTACTGCCCAGTATACTGCTGCGTGCATTCAGTAAATATGTGTACTGCCCAGTATACTCCCTCGTGCACTCAGTAAATATGTGTACTGCCCAGTACACTCCTTGTGCACTCAGTAAATATGTGTACCTGCCCAGTATACTGCGCTTGTGCATACACTCAGTAAATATGTGTACTGCCCAGTATACTGTACGCCTTACTGCGCGTGCAATCAGTAAACATGTGTACTGCCCAGTATTCTATGCATACACTCAGGTAAATATGTGTACTGCCCAGTATAGCTGTGCGTGCACTCAATAAATATGAGTACTGCCCAGTATACTGCGCCTGTGCACACACTTAGTAAATAAATATGTGTACTGCCCAGTATACTGCGCGTGCGTGCACTCAGTAAATATGTGTACTGCCCAGTATACTGTGCGTGCACTCAGGAAATATGTGTACTGCCCACTATACTGCGGCGTGCATTCAGTAAATATGTGTACTGCCCAGTATACTGCGCGTGCACTCAGTAAATATGTGTACTGCCCAGTGTACTGCGCTCTCAGTAAATATGTGTACTGCCCAGTATATGCACTCAGTAAATATGAGTACTGCCCAGTATGCTGCGCTTGTGCATACACTCAGCAAATATGTGTACTGCCGTGTATACTCCTCGTGTACTTATATATGTGTACTGCCCATTACACTAATATATGTACTGCCCAGTATACTGTGCGTGCACTCATTAAATATGTGTACTGCCCAGTATACTGCGTCTGTGCGTACATTTAGTAAATTTATATACTGCCCAGTATACTCCTTGTGCACTCAGTAAATATGAGTACTGCCCAGTATACTGCGCGTACACTCAGTAAACATGTGTACTGCCCAGTGTACTGTGCATGTGCATACATTCAGTACATATGTGTACTGCCCAGTATACTGCGCCTGTGCATGCACTCTGTAAATGTGTGTACTGCCCAGTATACTGCGCGTACACTCAGTAAATATGAGTACTGCCCAGTATACTGCGTCTGTGCATACACTCATTAAATATGTGTACTGCCCAGTATACTGCGTCTGTGCGTACATTTAGTAAATATGTGTACTCCCCACTAAGTGCATGAGGAGTATACTGGGCAGTACACATATTTGCTGAGTGTATGCACAGGCACAGTACAGTGGGCAGTACACATATTTACTGATGCGCAGTATACTGGGCAGTACACATACTTACTGAGTGCACGGCAGTATACTGGGCAGTACACATATTTACTGAATGTCGCACAGTATACTGGGCAGACATATTACTGAGTGCAGTATACTGGGCAGTACACATGTTTACTGAGTGCAGCGCAGTATACTGGGCAGTACTCATATTTACTGAGTGCACTCCAGGCGCAGTATACTGGGCAGTACACATATTTACTGACTGTTAGCGAGCGTAGTATACTGGGCAGTACACATATTTATTGAATGCACGCGCAGTATACTGGGCAGGACACATATTTACTGAGTGTAAGCGTAGTATACTGGGCAGTACACATATTTACTGAGTGCAAGCGTAGTATACTGGGCAGTACACATATATACTGAGTGCACGAGGAGTATACAAGGCAGTACACATATTTGCTGAGTGTATGCACAGGCACAGTACAGTGGGCAGTACACATATTTACTGAATGCACGCGCAGTATACTGGGCAGTACACATACTTACTGAGTGCACGCGCAGTATACTGGGCAGTACACATATTTACTGAATGTACGCACATGCGCAGTATACTGGGCAGTACACATACTTACTGAGTGCACGCGCAGTATACTGGGCAGTACACATGTTTACTGAGTGCACGCGCAGTATACTGGGCAGTACTCATATTTACTGAGTGCACTCACAGGCGCAGTATACTGGGCAGTACACATATTTACTGAGTGCATGCGCAGTACACTGGGCAGTACTCATATTTACTGAGTGCACGCGCAGTATACTGGGCAGTACTCATATTTACTGAGTGCACGCACAGTATACTGGGCAGTACACATATTTACTGAGTGTAAGCGCAGTATACTGGGCAGTACACATATTTACTTACTACTCAGTAAATGTGTGTACTGCCCTGTATACTGCGCGTGCACTCAATAAATGTACTGCCGAGTATAGTATGCATACACTCAGTAAATATGAGTACTGCCCACTATACTGCGCCTGCGCGCGTATTCAGTAAATATGTGTACTGCCCAGTATACTGCGCGTGCATTCAGTAAATATGTGTACTGCCCAGTATACTCCTCGTGCACTCAGTAAATGTGTGTACTGCCCAGTACACTCCTTGTGCACTCAGTAAATATGTGTACCGTCCAGTATACTGCGCTTGTGCATACACTCAGTAAATATGTGTACTGCCCAGTATACTGCGCGTACAGTCAGTAAATATGTGTACTGCCCAGTATACTGCGCCTGCGCGTGCAATCAGTAAACATGTGTACTGCCCAGTATTCTATGCATACACTAGGTAAATATGTGTACTGCCCAGTATACTGTGCGTGCACTCAATAAATATGAGTACTGCCCAGTATACTGCGCCTGTGCACACACTTAGTAAATATATGTGTACTGCCCAGTATACTGCGCGTGCACTGAGTAAATATGTGTACTGCCCAGTATACTGTGCGTGCACTCAGGAAATATGTGTACTGCCCACTATACTGCGCGTGCATTCAGTAAATATGTGTACTGCCCAGTATACTGCGCGTGCACTCAGTAAATATGTGTACTGCCCAGTGTACTGCGCCTGAGCGTGCACTCAGTAAATATGAGTACTGCCCAGTATGCTGCGCTTGTGCATACACTCAGCAAATATGTGTACTGCCGTGTATACTCCTCGTGTACTCATTATATATATGTACTGCCCAGTATACTGTGCGTGCACTCAGTAAATATGTGTACTGCCCAGTATACTGCGTCTGTGCGTACATTTAGTAAATTTATATACTGCCCAGTATACTCCTTGTGCACTCAGTAAATATGAGTACTGCCCAGTATACTGCGCGTACACTCAGTAAATATGAGTACTGCCCAGTATACTGCGTCTGTGCATACACTCATTAAATATGTGTACTGCCCAGTATACTGCGTCTGTGCGTACATTTAGTAAATATGTGTACTCCCCACTAAGTGCATGAGGAGTATACTGGGCAGTACACATATTTGCTGAGTGCACGCTCAGGCGCAGTACACTGGGCAGTACACATATTTACTGAGTGCACACGCAGTATACTGGGTAGTACACATCTTTACTGAGTGCACGCGCAGTATACTGGGCAGTAACATATTTATTGAATGCACGCGCAGTATACTGGGCAGGACACATATTTACTGAGTGCACGCGCAGTATACTGGGCAGTACACATATTTACTGACTGTTAGCGTAGTATACTGGGCAGTACACATATTTATTGAATGCACGCGCAGTATACTGGGCAGGACACATATTTACTGAGTGCACGCGCAGTATACTGGGCAGTACACATATTTCCTGAGTGCAAGCGTAGTATGCTGGGCAGTACACATATATACTGAGTGCACGAGGAGTATACAAGGCAGTACACATATTTGCTGAGTGTATGCACAGGCACAGTACAGTGGGCAGTACACATATTTACTGAATGCACGCGCAGTATACTGGGCAGTACACATACTTACTGAGTGCACGCGCAGTATACTGGGCAGTACACATATTTACTGAATGTACGCACATGCGCAGTATACTGGGCAGTACACATACTTACTGAGTGCACGCGCAGTATACTGGGCAGTACACATGTTTACTGAGTGCACGCGCAGTATACTGGGCAGTACTCATATTTACTGAGTGCACTCACAGGCGCAGTATACTGGGCAGTACACATATTTACTGAGTGCACGCGTAGTACACTGGGCAGTACTCATATTTACTGAGTGCACACGCAGTATACTGGGCAGTACTCATATTTACTGATTGCAAACGAAGTATACTGGGCAGTATACATATTTACTGAGTGTAGGTGCAGTATACTGGGCAGTACACATATTTACTGAGTGCACGAAGAGTATACTGGGCAGTACACATGTTTACTGAGTGCACGCGCAGTATACTGGGCAGTACACATGTTTACTCAGTGCACGCGTAGTATACTGGGCAGCACACATATTTACTAAGTGTATGCACAGGTGCAGTATACTGGGCAGTACTCACATTTATTGAGTGTATGCACAGGATACTGGGCAGTACACATATTTACTGATTGCACGCGCAGGCGCAGTATACTGGACATTACACATATTTACTGAGTGCACGAGGAGTATACTGGGCAGTACAAATATTTACTCAGTGTACTCACAGGCGCAGTATACTGGGCAGTACAGCATATTTACTGAGTGCACGCGCAGTATACTGGGCAGTACACATATTTACTGAGTACACGCACAGGCACAGTACACTGGGCAGTACACATATTTACTGAGTGCACGCGCAGTACACTGGGCAGTACACCTATTTACTGAGTGCACGCGTAGTATACTGGGCAGTACACATTTACTGACTGTAAACACAGATGCAGTATACTGGGCAGTACACATATATACTGAGTGTACGCGCAGTATACTGGGCAGTACACTTATTTACTGAGTGCACACGCAGTATACTGGGCAGTACACATATTTATTGAGTGCACGCACAGTATACTGGGCAGTACACATATTTATTGAGTGCACGCACAGTATACTGGGCAGTACACATTTACTGACTGTAAGCACAGACGCAGTATACTGGGCAGTACTCATATTTACTAAGTGCACGCACAGTCGCAGTACACTGGGCAGTACACATATTTACTGAGTGCACGCGCAGTATACTGGGCAGTACACATATTTACTGAATGTACGCACAGACGCAGTATACTGGGCAGTACACATATTTACTGAATGTATGCACAGACGCAGTACACTGGGCAGTACACATATTTACTGAATGTACGCACAGACGCAGTATACTGGGCAGTACACATATTTACTGAATGTATGCACAGACGCAGTATACTGGGCAGTACACATATTTACTGAATGTACGCACAGACGCAGTATACTGGGCAGTACACATATTTACTGAGTGCACAAGGAGTATACACGGCAGTACACATATTTCCTGAGTGTAAGCGTAGTACACTGGGCAGTACACACATTTACAGAGTGCATGCACAGGTGCAGTATACTGGGCAGTACACATGTTTACTGAGTGTATACATAGAATACTGGGCAGTACACATATTCACTGAGTGTATACATAGAATACTGGGCAGTACACATATTCACTGAGTGCACGAGGAGTATACTGGGCAGTACAAATATTTACTGTATGTACGCACAGGCGCAGTATACTGGGCAGTACACATACTTACTGAGTGCACGCGCAGTATACTGGGCAGTACACATGTTTACTGAGTGCACGCGCAGTATACTGGGCAGTACTCATATTTACTGAGTGCACTCACAGGCGCAGTATACTGGGCAGTACACATATTTACTGAGTGCACGCGCAGTACACTGGGCAGTACTCATATTTACTGAGTGCACGCGCAGTATACTGGGCAGTACTCATATTTACTGAGTGCACGCACAGTATACTGGGCAGTACACATATTTACTGAGTGCACGCGCAGTATACTGGGCAGTACACATATTTACTGAGTGCACGTGCAGTATACTGGGCAGTACTCATATTTACTGAGTGTAAGCGCAGTATACTGGGCAGTACTCATATTTACTGAGGGTACGCGCAGCATACTGGGCAGTACACATATTTACTGAGTGCACGCACAGTATACTGGGCAGTCCACATATATAATGAGTACACGAGGAGTATACACGGCAGTACACATATTTGCTGAGTGTATGCACACTGCCCAGTATACTACTCGTGCACTCAGTAAATATGTCTACTGCCCAGTATACTATGCGTGCAGTCAGTGAATATGAGTACTGCCCAGTATAATGCGCGTGCACTCAGTAAATATGTGTACTGCCCAGTATACTACGCGTGCAGTCAGTAAATATGAGTACTGCCCAGTGTACTGCACGTGCACTCAGTAAATATAATTACTTCCCAGTATACTGCGCGTGTGCGTACACTCAGTAAATTTGTGTACTGCCCAGTATACTATGCATACACTCAGTAAACTTGTGTACTGCCCAGTATACTATGCATACACTCAGTAAATATGTGTACAGCCCAGTATACTGCGCTTACACTCAGTAAATAGAAGTACTGCCCAGTGTACTGCGACTGTGCGTGCATTGGGCAGTACACATATGTACTTAGTGTATGCATAGAATACTGGGTAGTACACATATTTACTGATTGCACACGCAGGCCCAGTATACTGGGCAGTACACATATTTACTGAGTGCACGCGTAGTATACTGGGCAGTACACATTTACTGACTGTAAACACAGACGCAGTATACTGGGCAGTACACATATTTACTGAGTGCACGCGCAGTATACTGGGCAGTACACATTTACTGACTGTAAGCACAGACGCAGTATACTGGGCAGTACTCATATTTACTGAGTGCACGCACAGGCGCAGTATACTGGGCAGTACACATATTTAATGAGTGTATGCACAGACGCAGTAAACTGGGCAGTACACATATTTACTGAATGTACGCAGAGACGCAGTATACTGGGCAGTACACATATTTAATGAGTGTATGCACAGACGCAGCATACTGGGCAGTACACATATTTACTGAATGTACGCACAGACGCAGTATACTGGGCAGTACACATATTTACTGAATGTACGCACAGACGCAGTATACTGGGCAGTACACATATTTACTGAGTGCACAAGGAGTATACACGGCAGTACACATATTTACTGAGTGTATGCACAGACGCAGTACACTGGGCAGTACACATATTTCCTGAGTGTAAGCGTAGTATACTGGGCAGTACACACATTTACAGAGTGCATGCACAGGTGCAGTATACTGGGCAGTACACATATGTACTAAATGTACGCACATGCACAGTATACTGGGCAGTACACATATATAATGAGTACACCGAGTATACACGGCAGTACACATATTTGCTGAGTGTATGCACACTGCCCAGTATACTGCTCGTGCACTCAGTAAACATGTGTACTGCCCAGTATACTCCTCGTGCACTCAGTAAATATGTCTACTGCCCAGTATACTACGTGTGCAGTCAGTAAATATGAGTACTGCCCAGTATAATGCGCGTGCACTCAGTAAATATGTGTACTGCCCAGTATACTACGCGTGCAGTCAGTAAATATGAGTACTGCCCAGTGTACTGCACGTGCACTCAGTAAATATAATTACTTCCCAGTATACTGCGCATGTGCGTACACTCAGTAAATTTGTGTACTGCCCAGTATACTATGCATACACTCAGTAAATTTGTGTACTGCCCAGTATACTATGCATACACTCAGTAATTATGTGTACAGCCCAGTATGCTGCGCTTACACTCAGTAAATAGAAGTACTGCCCAGTGTACTGCGACTGTGCGTGCATTGGGCAGTACACATATTTACTTAGTGTATGCATAGAATACTGGGTAGTACACATATTTACTGATTGCACGCGCAGGCGCAGTACACTGGGCAGTACACATATTTACTGAGTGCACGAGGAGTATACTGGGCAGTACACAAATTAATGAGTGCACGCACGGTATACTGGGCTGTACTTATATTTATTGAGTGCACAAGGAGTATACTGGGCAGTACACATATTTACTGAGTGCACAAGGAGTATACTGGGCAGTACACATATTTACTGAGTGCACGCACAGGCACAGTATTCTGGGCAGTACACATATTTACTGAATGCACACGAAGTATACTGGGCAGTACACATATATACTGAGTGCACACGCAGTATACTGGGCAGTACAAATACTTACTGAGTGCACGAGGAGTATACTGGGTAGTACACATATTTACTGAGTGCACACGCAGTATACTGGGCAGTACAAATACTTACTGAGTGCACGACGAGTATACCGGGCAGTACACATATTTACTGAGTGCACGAGGAGTATACTGGGCAGTACACATATTTACTGAGTGCACAAGGAGTATAATGGGCAGTACACATATTTACTGAGTGCACGAGGAGTATACTGGGCAGTACACATATTTACTGAGTGCACGCACAGGCGCAGTATACTGGGCAGTACACAGATATACTGAGTGCACGCACAGGCACAGTATTCTGGGCAGTACACATATTTACTGAGTGAACACGAAGTATACTGGGCAGTACACATATCTACTGAGTGCACGAGGAGTATACTGGGCAGTACACATATTTACTGAGTGTAGGCGCAGTATACTGGGCAGTACAAATACTTACTGAGTGCACGACGAGTATACTGGGCAGTACACATATTTACTGAATGCACGCACAGACACAGTATTCTGGGCAGTACACATATTTACTGAGTGCACGACGAGTATACTGGGCAGTACACATATTTACTGAGTGCATGAGGAGTATACTGGGCAGTACACATATTTACTGAGTGCACGAGGAGTATACTGGGCAGTACACATATTTACTGAGTGCACGCACAGGCGCAGTATACTGGGCAGTACACATATTTACTGAGTGCACACGAAGTATACTGGGCAGTACACATATCTACTGAGTGCACGAGGAGTATACTGGGCAGTACACATATTTACTGAGTGTAGGCGCAGTATACTGGGCAGTACAAATACTTACTGAGTGCACGACGAGTATACTGGGCAGTACACATATTTACTGAGTGCACGAGGAGTATACTGGGCAGTACACAGATATACTGAGTGCACGCACAGGCACAGTATTCTGGGTAGTACACATATTTACTGAGTGCACACGAAGTATACTGGGTAGTACACATATCTACTGAGTGCACGAGGAGTATACTGGGCAGTACACATATTTACTGAGTGTAGGCGCAGTATACTGGGCAGTACACATATTTACTGATTGCACGCGCAGGCGCAGTATACTGGACAGTACACATATTTACTTAGTGTATGCATAGAATATTGGGCAGTACACATATTTACTGAGTGCACGAGGAGTACACTGGGCAGTACACATATTTACTCAGTGTACGCACAGGCGCAGTATACTGGGCAGTACACATATTTACTGAGTGCACGAGGAGTATGCTGGGCAGTACACATATTTACTGAGTGCACGCAGTATACTGGGTAGTACGCATTTTACTGTCCAGTATACTGCGCGTCCACTCAGTAAACATGTGTACTGGCCAGTATACTGCGCTGGCACTCAGTAAATATGTGTACTGCCCAGTGTACTGCCCAGTATACTACGTCTGTTCACTCAGTAACTATGTGTACTGCCCAGTATACTGCGCGTACACTCAATAAACATGTGTACTACCCAGTATACTGCGCGTACACTCAGTAAACATGTGTACTACCCAGTGTACTGCGCATACACTCAGTAAATATGTGTACAGCCCAGTATACTGTACATGAACTCAGTAAAGACGTGTACTGTCCAGTATCACAGTATTGAGTGTATGCACAGACGCAGTATAGTGGGCAGTACTCATATTTACTGAGTGTACGTGAAGTATACTGTACTGGTATGTGTACTGCCCAGTATACTGCGCTGGCACTTAGTAAATATGTGTACTGCGCAGTACAGTATGTGTGCACTTAGTAAATATGTGTACTGCGCAGTACAGTATGTGTGCACTTAGTAAATATGTGTACTGCGCAGCACAGTATGTGTGCACTCAGTAAATATGTGTACTGCCCAGTATACTGCGCGTACACTCAGTAAATATGTGTACTGCCCAGTATACCGCGCCTGTGTGTGCACTCAGTAAATATGTGTACTGCCCAGTATACTTCTCGTGCACTCAGTAAATATGTGTACTGCCCAGTATACTACGCGTGCAGTCAGTAAATATGAGTACTGCCCAGAATGCTGCGCGTACACTTAGTAAATATGAATACTGCCCAGTATACTGCGCGTGCACTCAGTAAATATGTGTACTGCCCAGCTTCTTTCAAACAGAGTGTCATTGATCAAAATCATGTCATAAAAAATAAGATAATAAAATCTGCTGACCTGTCTGTCGACCTCATCGCTGTGCCATGACACCAGTTGACAGGTTGAGTCTCCTGCATCAAAAGAGAAGCAGTTAAACACACACAGTAGACAACAATCTGATCTTCAGTTGATAGTTAAATATCAGCGCTGAGGAGACCACAGACAATCTCCTGGAACATAGAAACATACAGCCTTCATCTACTGTTGGCAGACGTCACATCAGGAAAGCCTTTACACTGCATGTGGAACCGCATTAACTATGTTGACTGGAGGACTGTGCGCTAACTGTCTGCAGCACATGTTAAACTGTGAGGAAGTGATCCAAATCATATTCATCTGTATCTTCAGTTTAATGAGCAGAGTGTAGCAGTAATGAGGAACCAAAGAGTTCAAGAGATGAAGCTGTATTCAGTCACATTTAGTTATCTGACATTCAACATGACTGTCACTGCTCAGTGAGGGAACAATCAGTTAGTTTAAATCCACATAATAACCCTGCTCACAGTCCTGCTTCTGATTATGAAAACATATCTTGTTTCTATGTTGTCTGAACAACGAGCCATAACTCTGTCACACTGCATCATATTTTAGTTCTATTAAAAATGAAAAATGGAAAATGGAATAATTCTGCGTAGGTGGTAACAGGTGGTTCTGACTATGTTTGTAATACGTTGTGTTAACGTTTTCATGTGCACTGTGGGTCTCGCTATATACAAGTGTTGGCCATAACTGTGATATTTAACAAATGAAAGATTCAAATCATATTAATAATACACATCTAATAATGTCTTGTCAATAATCCAGCTTTGGTTAAAAACTCTCTCTACAGTCAGATTTAGAGTGAAATTCAAAGAGAAGAAGAGACTAAACACTAATTAATTATATAATAATATAATAATATCAATATCCTGTGATAACCGTTTAGTGAAAATCTAATATCAGCCCATTGTGTACGCCATTACGTACGCTACGTGGGTACGTTGATGAAATCATGCTTAATTAATAACATCGCTTCTCCGACATAAGCTCAAAACAATGTGTGCTTGTTGACAGATGAGAGTGAGATGAAAGCAGACAAACAACAGTCAGAACAATATTGATCTGTGTGCTGCATCTTCAGCACAGTTAGTTCACATGGGAAACTTTTTCACGTTTCAGTGTGCTCTGACTGTACCTGTATGTTTCTATGTGAGCATTCAGATCAACTGAAATTTAAATGATGCTTTTTAAAAGAAATCATAACATGTTTGCTCCTAAACGTTCCATCTCCATGGTGACACAGAAAAATTGTTCTTTGGTCTGATTCGAAATATGGAACGGTCGCCATCTTTTTCCATAAATTTTCATGATAAATGTGTAAAAATTGATGCCCTCACATAAAATGAAAAGTATTTTTACATTACTACACAGTTGTTGACACATTTTCCAGCTGTCCCGGCACATTCAGTCATTTTTACCAGCTAATAATTTTACAGAGAAAACGTCGAGTGTCACCAAAAAATGTTTTCCTAACAAGCCGGTTCAAATTCTGTTGATTTTCTATTTTTATATTCAACAATTGACGTGAATTAAATCTTATTTTTCCTTAGACTGATTTATGACTTTCAGGAAGATGATTTCATAAATTTAAAAGATGTCTTACTTGTCAAATTAAAGATCCACCGCCTGATTCTGCTCAGCAGGGGCTCCGAGACAGGGGCTGTGTTAGAGGAAACTTTCCAGCAGGTCCATTTTTCTCTCTCAGGGTTTTTATTCAGCTCAATCCAACACTTTAACTTTCCAGTCCACTTCAACTTTCCGACAGAGACCTTTCTCTGCAGCCTAACTCGTGTCCAGTCCAAGCTCGAATGAGCAGTTCCACAGAACTGCAGCTCTGAAGTCACCCAGGCCACGCCCCTTTCTGTCTCCATGACTACCGATGCACGTGCATTAGTGTGTGGATTGGAGGTAATGCACAGTAAATGATCGTGTATGTGTATGTGTGTGTGTGTGTGCAGCAGGTGTTTCTGTCGATAAGTGATGTGTGTGATCTGTGATTGCTCCACAGACTGACAGAAACTCCTGATGTGTCACACACACACACACACACACACACACACACACACACACAGAGTTTTCACATAGCTTTAATACCTGACCTGAACAGAGGTCTTATATAACAGGGCTTCTCCTGCCGAAAAGTGACTGCACCCTCTAGATTGCAAGGAGTGATATTGACCAAATTGACTGTACATGCACCTGGCAAACACAGAGAATGTTATGCAGAATGTAAAGGTAATCCGTTACAGTTACAGTTCTATATATGCTGCATTATTGTATTCATAATTATACTCTTAAAAGTACAAGTTATCCAAAAAGTCACTTAAGTAAATGTAATGAAGTAAATGTAACTCGTTATTACCCACCTCTGATAGCACTTACTGATTTCTCATTATGTGTTGTATGATTGCTATCTAATATGACGTTAAAACTTTCTGCATTCTTTTCTGCATTTATTTCCTAGTCTTCATAAAATCATTGAAACTGAGGTATTGAAATATAACTTTATTTATAGATCAAAGTGGTGTAAAATCACATTGCAACAACGATAACAACAATAAAAGTGGCTGTGTAAAGCATCTACCCTCATCAATTGTTGACAAGTAGTCTACATTATGGAAACATCAGGTTACTTTTTTATCTGCGCCGTTCTTTTCCCGTAGCCTCTTCACTTCACTACAGGACATTTCTATTGCACAGTAAAAAAACATTTCTCTCGGTGCTGCGCCTGCCAGCTGACCCGTTTATTATATCTACGGGTAGACCTACGCTCACTTCCTCTGAACTGATGCGCGTTCCCGTCGGGGGCAGTCGTTTTTCGGTACTACACCGGGACACTTAAAGCTTTCCATTGAACCCATCGGTGTGTCCAATAGGAGACCCGTGCGCCGTCACATGATGGGCTAAAAGTCAATAGGAGAGCTTTGTGCGGTAACTTTATCAGCCAAAGATCGTCTATAAACGTGACGATGATTGTTCCGTGACCGTGTATGATCACTACTATCGGCGGTATCAGCTATAAATCCTAATAAATTATATATAAACAGCCATTTATGCATGACAAAAAATGTCTGTAGCTCATGTAAATGTTTTATATATATATATATATATATATATATAACCGCCCTTGTTCCCTTGTTGAAATGATCAGAGCACTCTGAGGAACATGGAATTTTAATACAAATTTTAATAGAAAATAATGCAGATAAATACAAACTTTGACTAAACAGACACATTTGGGGATTTTAAGGACAGTAAGCTATAGTGTAAGTGACTTTCATCACAAACGAAAACACACGATCTTTTGTCTGGAGAACAAAACAGAAGACGAGTTTATAAGTTTTAAAACTAATGTGTAATCTGCTCGTACATGGTGCTTCAGTCTGAGCATCACTGGTACATGATTCCACTCTACCTGAAGTGTGTGTTTTCCTGTGTGTGTGTCTAACTCCTGTTGTTTTGCAAGTTCTCCATCAGACTCTTGTTGTACTCGGACACTTGCTGGGAGACGTTCTTGGCGACCGAGTCGTAGTCGGTCTCCTGGGATTTTGAGGCGATGACTGATGCTGCAGTTCAGGAAAGAAAACACTGATTGTAACCAGTGGGTGTCTTTTACACAGACAAATTACAGATCGTTGGAGGTGATGAGCGGGAAACACTCCACTGACTGTCTTTAGCCAGGCAGAAAGAGATAAAGACACATTTGTGAAGGATACACTCTTTCATTACAAAGTTGTTCTGCTCCATATGCTGCCATTTCCTCTCAAGGTTAGCCAGCTAAAACACACACACACACACAGGAAACAAACACAAGATTAGCATGAGCAGGCTAATAAAATGGTAAAATGGTTCAATTGCTTTGCTCGAGGGTACCTCAACACTGCTGTACTCAAACACTGTCTGATTCACTGTGCGTGTTGCTGCACAAACATAAGTCCCTGCTTATTGCAGCTTCTCTCAGCTTTGAGTAGGAGTGACACAAACAAAGCAGCAAACGTTCCCAGAACGCTTCATTAAAACAGCAACATGGTGTAACAACAGAACCTGTGTGACTTGGAATGACTGCAGCGCAGACACAAACATGTTCTGAAGCAGAGGGATCAAATCTGAACTCAGGTTGTGTTAAGTGTTTGCAGACTGCATGAAGAGAACCAGAAGCTGTATTATCAGTGTTTATTATGATGCTGACATCATAGGTATCGACTATAGTGATGTATTTTCTGTGTGAAGTGTGAAGCTGAGCTCCAACCTGAGCGTGCGTCTCGTTTTCCTGCAGTTTGCTCTTCAGAGCTTCATATTTCTGGTTCATTTCTTCCAGCAGCTGTTTGAATGAATCCCGACGCTGAGTCATTGACACGCGCTCCTCCTGTAGTCTCTGAACACAAAGAATGTACACTTTAGCTTTAGTCAGCTGTCTTTAGTCAGACAGTTTTGATGAAGTTGGTATCTCCAACTGCAAACAAATAAAACTGTTTGTCTGCAGATCAGCTGGTGTTACCTTCTTCTTCTCCTCCGCCGTGTGCTTCAGGGTGTCCAGGTCTCGGTAGGTGCGCAGCTCGGACTCCATGGTGCTGACGCGCTCCCTCAGGGTGCTCAGCTCGCCCGTGATCTTCCCCTCCAGCTGCTGCACCTTCTCCAGGTCCTGCTGCAGACGCTGGGACTCTGGGTGGTGGTCAGTGTGGGTACAGGGTGGAGGTCTGCCAGTTAGCCTTTGAATGTTTGCCGTGTTCGGGTTTTCAAAGAAGGTAGGGTGTGTGTGTGTGTGTGTGTGTGTGTGTGTGTGTGCTACTGACCGGTTGTCAGTCCCTTGGCGGTGCTCTCTGATTGGACCACCTCCGTCTCCTTGCTGACCAGCACCTCCTGCATGTTCCTCAGCTCACTGGCTGTCACTGTATCCACATGACGTAGTCGCAACATGTTCTACACACACACACACACACACACACACACACACACACACACACACACACACACACACACACACACACACACACACACACACACACACTTAGTTTCCTCCACACTTTCCTTCCCCCCCGTGGAATTTCCATTTATCCTTCTCCAGCTACTCATTTCCTCACCCCTTCTCTTGGATACTCCAACATTCACATTCCTTCTTTCCTACCATCACCCCCTCCTCCCTTCCTTCCTCTCCCCTGCTCCCCCCTTTCTCCTCACCCTGCTGCAGTGTTCCAGGAGGGAGACGATGTTCTCCTGGCTCTGTGTCATCTTCTCCTGCTCCTGAGCCCTGGACTCCTCGAACGACTCCAGGTACCCTGAAACAACGAGACAAAGTGTGACTGCGAGCTGTGTGTCATTCAATTTACAGTGCGTGACATAAAAACATTTTGCCTTTGGCGACACCTGGTGGCAGCTTCTGAGAAGACTGTAAAGTGCCTTCTTCAATAGAACTGGCGGCCATCAGATGATTGTATCAAATCAAACAGTTTTAGAACAACAAAGCCAAACTGATGCGATATGATGAGATATTAATTCAATATCTACATTATTAAGTCTTCTCAGAGATTATTATCCACCCCTGTCTTACAATAATCATCCCACAATACTGACACATCATTGAAAATAAATAAAAGTGTGATTTCAGGTCCAGTTATATGAACTCACGATCGATTTCCTCCTCTTTCTTCTTCAGCTCTTTGTATTTCTGCTGACACTCGCCTGATGGACAGACAGAACACATTCTTCATCTGGTAGCACTGTCCTATCATTTTTGTGTTTTAGAGTTTGGAAATGTGTCCAAATAGAGAAACATTAAAAAATGAATTAAATTTAAAAAATTTATCCATTAGTTGACAGAAACAATAATTGGTAGTGGAGTAACACTTGACAGGAAGTAATGAGAAGTGTCACCCTGTGCTTCCTCTGAGTCCTGCTCCAGCTGACGGATCTCCTCTGTGATCTGTCTGGCCCTGTCCCTGATCTCTGTGAGCCTGAACAAACACACACACACACACACACACACACACACACACACACACATATTACATAGAAGAAGTTTCAAATTTAGAAACATCTAACTGTGAGGCACAAAAACTTTTGTGCTGTCTCGTCTCGTCAGGTTCTCATGGATTGTGGCTGCTGCTGTGGTCCCGCACGACGTCCACTACATATTATTATTATTATTATTATTATTATTATTATTGCTACTATACCTTGCTGCTGCTGTGCATCTGTGTCTCTCTCTGTCTCTAATCATAGAATTGTTGGTCTCTGTAGATAACATTATACAGATCTACAGTCTGCTCTGCTCTGTATGGAAAGTGTTGTGAGATAACTTTTGTTATGATTTGGTGCTATATAAATAAAATTGAATTTAACTGAATGAGGCAAAACATTAACATGAATAATTAATGAGGTGGATCTAACTCTTCTTTTACACTGGATCATCTGGCCAGTGTTTCATGACCTCCAGTTAAAGTAATAAATGTGTTTGGATGAACACATACTGTCTCTCCATGCTGGCGATTTCCTGGTTGTCCTCCTTCACCTGGAAAATAAAAACAGCAGCTGGAATTGTTTCTTTACTGACCTGAACACAGCAAATAAAATGCATGCAGCTTACATTAGTCTAACAGAACTTTGTTGTTACATATTTTCTCTTTCAATAGTCTGATGTTCTCGACTAACACTGATTGGTCGGCTGCTTGTCTGTGTAGCTGACCTGTTTAAACAGCTTCTCTCTCTCCTCCTGTGGGGAGCCCAGGCTCTTGTGCTCGGCCTCCATGGTGTCACGTTTCGCCTCCAGCACCGACAGAGTGTCGTGAAGCCGAACCACTTCCTGCTTTATGTGCGAGTGGTAGAGCTCCTGCAGACGGGAGAAGGTCATTTAAAAAACAGCTTAGAATAATACTGTTACTACAGCAGCTGGAGGTGTTACTGCTGCTACAGCAGGAACCACTTCACAGCATGTTTCCACACCTCATCTCCTCCCTTCACAGGGTATCTGCAGGCCAGGAAAAGTCTGAAAACAACTGCTGCTTATCCAGATCCAGCTCATGATTCATTATTGATATCACTGATAATGATTGTAACATAGAAGGAAGTAATGACAAAGATGTGAAATAAATGTCAATAAATTGACCTGTGGCAGTTGGTAAGTTATAACAGGCCTTATCCCTCCTGGTTTTCATTAATATCTTTCATATTTTGGCGGGTACGATCATGTCACAGCTATTAAATTGTGAAAAGTGAATTATTGAATTATGTGAATAATTTAATCCATGTATCATATATTAACACTTCCTTTTACCCCCCTCGACTCCTCTTTGTAACCCAACTCACTGCTTCGTAGTCCTCCTTCCTGGTGATGAGAATGTCCAGCTCCTCCTGGAGAACAGTGAGTTCCTGCAAAACAAGGAGGTAAGGAGAAGAGAGGAGGACATAAAGCAGATTTATTTAACAACGTATCATCACTGCACTGTCGTGCAAACATGACACAAGTCGTACGAAGAGAAGAACAGTGACATATAAACTACATGAATACCTGCAGCAGCTCCTCATTGGCTGTCGTCATGCTGAAATACTTTTCTTGCTTTGTGGCCGGCATCGCCTGGACAACCTCGTCAGCAACTCGCCTTTCCCTCCTGATCTCTTCTTCAATCGCCCTGATGGCCTCCTCTCTTCTGCAGAGCACACACACACACAACAGTGTGGAGTGTTTTTTATTCATTTCACTTTAATTAATTGTCTTCTTAGTTAAAATCATGAGGAGAGCGACGTGACAAACGTTCTGGGTCACATTCAAACCCAGGACAGATAAGACAGACAGATATCCTGATGAGATAACGTGACAGATAAAGAAAGGATGGTGGAAGAGATGTTACACAGACTGGCCACGTGGACATTATATCACTGTCTTCCCTCCTTTCTCTCATCCACGACTGTAAATCCTTCTCCTGTGATTTCTTTACTACTTCAGCCTTCCTTCAAACCACGTTACAAAGAAAGAAAGGAAGGAAAGTGGACTGACAGTCATAAATGTTTAGCACGCTGTAACAGTGAACATCAGCCTTCAGGTTTTACGACAAGGAACAAAGGTCGTGCTGCGCTGGCTTCATCACGTACAATTAAAGTTCATCTGAGTGCCCATACAAGTACAGGTACGTGTCTTCGGTTATTTTTCAGTGATATAGAACGGTGAAATAATGAGATTAACGTGTGAGATTACAGAGAAACAACAGAAACATGACACATGTTGCAGTACTGTATGCAGGTTAAAGGTTATTCAGCAGACACGTATTTACATGACTTCATAAAAAGTAACAAGCGTGCTTTAGGTGTTCACTGAATTTCAGCCTCAAGAGGTTCAGTGTTCGTTTTCTCCAAAAGATATCAGGAAAATGTGGTTGATGACTGTGTGAAGTTCCTTAAAAAAGAGAACTCCCAGACTCAAAGATTTCAGAAATGCTGTACGAGGAACAACCTTCACTTGTCAGCAGACTTGTATGAAGCAGGAAACACAAACAAATTGAAATTTGAATTATATATGCAAAGTACATGTAATGTATTTTTAGACATTTGTATAAGTTCAGACCTGTGAAGCTGAACTTACAATTCTGTATATTAAATATAGGTTGTGTTGTGTGATATTTGTCTTGATTAGAATTACACATTTGTGAGGACCCAAAATCAAACACAGATCATATTATGGTATTATATACATGTTTGTAAATCTTAATTTTTCCTTTGTAGATCATGTCGTACACATCTGTAGTTTCTCTCCATGTTCAGAACAACAGTTTGATGAAGATGTTGACATGGTTTTGTGTGATCTACCTACTCTGGGGCAGCAGTAGCTAAGTCCATAGAGACTTGGCTTGGGAACCGAAAGGGTGGCTAGTTCAAGTATGGAAGGTGGACAGGTAGCTGGAGAGGTGCCAGTTCACCTCCTTGAGCAAGACACCAAACCTTTAAATTATAGTTTTTGTTTTTTTCAGGTTAGGATGATGGAAAGGTGGCAGCACCCTCTTCTTCTGCTGTGGATTACTGCAGTGGTAGTGTTGAACATACTGGGAAGTAATGCTGCAGAAAACGACACACTGGTAGGAAAAGTTCTGTTCAGCACAGAGTGGAGTTTCATGTTTTTATGGCCTGTCTGTGTGTTTATATATTATAATAACTGTCCATTATACCCATCAGCAGGTGAAGAACCTGACCAATGAGTCCCTGCAGGTCATTCCTCACAGTGACAACAGTTCCTTTGTTACTAAACTGGTGATTGAGGGAAGCCTGATTACTCTGAATGAGACTGACAGACAAGCTCTGGCTAGTTATCCCAAACTGGTGGAACTCCACCTGAATGGTAACCAGGTGACCGGTGTAGCAGCCAAGTACTTCTCTGGGGTTCCACTGCTCAAAGTGTTGTCTCTGTCCGGGAACAAAATCAGCAGGTAAATGAAGTCATCTGTGCTGCTGCAGCATAAATAAGTGTGTTTGACTGTTTCTGCTACAAAAAGTGCAACTGATCCTCCTCCTGCTGCAGCCTGGACCCAGAGTCTTTCTCTGGCCTGAAGTTACTAACAGAGCTGGACCTGTCCCACAACCTGCTGACCAGTGTCCATACACAGCTGTTCACACAGCTCAGTAAACTACAGGTGATCCAAAAATCACTCCACAAAATCTGCAAAATATTTAAATACTAACTGATTATGAGACTATATAAAGTCTATCTTCATTCTAATTCTTCACCTGACTCTGTCGGTCCCATCAGGTGCTGAAGCTACAGGCGAACCCCTGGAATTGTTCCTGTCCACTGCTGAGCAGCGGAGAGGTCAAAGCAGATGGAGTTAGCACAGGTAATTCAAACATGGACAAACTCATTTGTCCTCAGATCAGAGGGTGCACGTCTGAAAGGAGCTTACATCAAAGCTCATTAATTAAATTGTATATGTGATGTCTGTACAGGGGGGCCACAGGTCACCTGTGCTTCACTGGAAGATGAGACAGGGAGGGATTTTTTGAAGGCTATAGGTGTGTGTTACCCACCATCACCACCACCCACCTTCACTACAGTCCCAAAAGAAGCACCAACACCAGTCAGTGTTGGGCAGTCGAGCTCATCCACTACGCTGCTGACCACACTGACAAACCAGAGACGGAACAACAGAGGTAGGTGAACGATGTCATTGTCTTAATGTATGTGGATGTACAAACAGGTTTAACAGTCTGATCTCCATCCTTCAACCACAACCAGCCCAGGCGCCTGTGCTGGGCAACACGTGGAAGTTCACAGCGTGCGTTGCAGCCTTGGCTCTGTGCTCCTTGATGCTCATCGTGTTAGCCATAAAGGGCCCCTCCTGGTACAAGCTCTACCACAACTACCGCCATCGGAGACTACACCAAGACGAGCTGGAGGAGGACCCGGTGTCGACGATCTTCACGGAGACGATGAGACAACATCAGACTTTCATTTTCGAGCAAGAGAACGGGCAGATAGAGGAGGATGGGGAGGAAGAGGAGGAGGAGGAGGATGTATATTTTGAGGATCCATACATCAAGAGGGAAGAGTGACATGCATCGTCGTTCCTCTAAATGGGATACCACATTGGGTGGATAAGCTAAATCAAATCATTTAGCTATTTGTTCTCTAAGCACTTTGTTTTCTATCATTCAGGTGTCAATCTTGTCCTAGCTGTGTCTTATTCTGTGTGTTTCTGGCTGACAAATCAAGCCTAACATGGAAGGCCTGCTCATACTATGACAGTCCACAGATGGAGCTCTTTGCTCTCTACTTCACTCCACAGATCCAGACTGTAGACCAGTGGTTCCAACCTTTGTCCTCTAGGAAGTCCATTTTCTATTACTGATTAAACGGACGACTGCTGACATACTGTGACATATTTTATGAATATATTATATTATATTCAACACATAACAATAACAGAGCTGATAAACATATGATTAACCCAAAGTGCGAACGCAATAACTGCAGGAAGTTTGTGTCAAATGATGATTTGGATGTATTTTCCTGATATTTTTCTCAGTCTGTATTATGTATTTTTCATTTTTAACAATCATACACACTTAAACAGCTTCTATTTTTGACAAATTCAGATTTGTTTGAACTTTTCCACTGCAGGACGAGGCTGTTTGGCGGAGAGTGAAGGCAGTGTGAATATAATCTGCATTCAGGTCTTTTAAGTTTATATCTTAAATAATTATCCAAACTTTCAAAATAACAATTTCATTTAGTTTTCTTCACAGAAATGAATGAAATGTTGAGATATACTGTATATTTTTTCCTTACACTCCATGAATCTTTGGTGACCCTCAGGTCCATTAAATTCATTTACACACGCTTGTTTTGAAAGTGTGAAGGGTGAAATTGCACAGCTGATATTGTAAGATACACGTTGAGATGTTACTCAAATCACAAGAAGTTGAAGTGACTGTTTATGTGAGCTCTTCAGACAAGGTGGGAAATATGTGATGTAGAGTCAATGCTGTGAATTAGTGTTTTAACTGAGTGAATGAGCTCCACATGTAGCTTTCCTTACAAGTCTGTGTTTGTTTTTTACAGTAGTATCACCTCAGATCATCTTAGCCACTGAGCCTAACATTAGCTTTACCTGCACACTTCTGAAGATGTTTATGAGTGGGTCAAACCAAAGATTCTTCTGCTTCATTCATTTTGTGCGATGTAACGTTTACAGCCTGTCTGAAGGTAAAAACTGAACTCAAACACATTAAAGATGAACATGTAAATATGCTCATTGATGCAACTCTGTAGCTCAAATTGTTGTTTAACTGTATGAAAATGTAATACAGCTAACAACCATGATGAAAGGCATGACCATGACATATAACAACTTTAACACAACATTTAAACAATTGATCTTTGATAAAACTGATAAACCATTAAAAACTTTCTCATGTTTGCTTTTCAGCGTCATCTCATCATTTCACCAACATTCAATATAAAATATCAACAATAATAATAATAATAATAATAATAATAATAATAATGATGATACAGGATTTCCTAATAGAAATCCTAAAGATCTCAAGCAACTGTTTGAGAGAACACCATAAGAATAACCATAACATCATAATAATAAGTACTAACTTACTCTCTCCTCTCAGTGAAGATGCTGTCAATGCTTTCAGCCTCGCTGTTATTCTGGGCTTTCACCTGAGAGGAGGACACGAGTGGAAATGAAGGGATGAGAGGGCAGACTGTTCACTGAATCATATCCATGACTTGACTTCTGACTTTTCAGGTTCAAAGCAGGTGAAGTAAGCACAAAAATGTTACCATGTTGGTGAACTTACAATGTTGTAGTTGTTGATCATCTCCTCCATCTCTGTGTTGGTGTTGAGCTTGTCCACCAGCTGGAAATATAAAGAAACAAAAACACGCAAACATGAAGCTACGTGACTCATCAAGTGTTTAATAAGGACAACACAGAACACTGTGAACCACTGAAGACTCTTTAAACAACACCTGTAATTCATTTGAGCTAATGTACTTTCAAAATACTCCAAATACTTCAAAACTTCAGCTCAATACATAAAGTGTTTGGTCAGTTGGTTGCTTTTAATGTCCAGGATGTAAGAACTGAAATTATTTTCCAGTGGCTACACCTTAAATATTTGAGAAACAATGGCTGAAACTTCACCATGTTGTAGTCAGCAAGCTGGCCTTGTAGATCTTTAATCTCTGCAGCCAGGCCTTCAGCCCTGCAGGGAAAGAAAACAACAAAGTGTTGCTGAGTGATTGGCGCTGTTACACCATTGTTCAATCAGTCCAGTATCACACGAGCCGTCGTGTTTGTGTGTGATTTGGTAATACTCCAGTACAAACTGGTTTCAGCTCTCACCTCTTCTCATAGGAGAGATAAACAGAGTTCTCCTGGTTGTAGTTTTCGATCTCTTTGTGCAGTTTGCTGCTCTCCGTGGTTAACTCGTTGATCTTACTCCTAACAATAAAAACAGTCACTTTTAGACCAGTGTGTATCAACAGGTATGTTTGAGGTGTTGAGGACACTTGTTGCATAGTGTAAAGAAATAGGAGTAGTAGTAGTAGGAGGAGTTTAGTAGCATGTGTTACCTCAGGAGGCCCAGGTAGTAGGACTTATCCAGAATCTGTCTCTGAGGTCCTGTTGAGGAGGCAGGTGGTGGAGATAAAGAGAGAACATAAACCACACAAACACACATGTATCCATGTAAAAGAGTGGGCTGATGTCACTTCAAACTTACCTTTCATACCAGTCTTCATCCCACTGAGCCCCTGTTGGGTCACAGGCCTGTCAGTCACTTTGATTGGCGCTGACAGGACTCCAGGAGTGGCAATAGGGAGGCCGCCCCTCATACCAGGATGACTACTTGTACCTGGAACCATCTGAATGATGAAAGAATAAAACTCTGTAAGACTGGGCTTCTACACAGAATTAGAAGTTCAGGCTAGAATGTGTAAAGAAATGATACTTTAGTAAATCAGGCGCTAATAACATGCAGATCATAAATGCAAACAGAAATCTTCATTGTGATAAGAAGTAGTTTGTGTGAGAGTTACAACTAACAGGTAAGAGAATTCTGGTTGTGCTAGAAAAAGTGCATCCATGCTGCAGTTGACTTACCCCAGTTGCGACACGTATAGCTGTAGGAGGAGGTCTGACGGCTGTCGGTGGTCTTCCAGCACCAGGGAGCACTGATCCACTGCGGCTCATTGGGCGGCCCATGCCGGAGGGAGGCCGCTGGCTCGCCATGATGCCTAGAACTACTGGACAGATTATTAACAGTAACAATCAACCTAGTGGTGCTGCTGTAGCTCAATTAGTATGTTTGATTCAATTGCTGTACTGTAAATTTCCCATCCATCCATCCTTACTCTGCGTACACCTGATCCAGCTGATGTTAGTCCAGGAGGGAAAGATGGAAAATATAATGCTAAGGACAGATATTCAAAGTCATGCATCAGTCATGAAAGCTGTCTCAGCAACTGAGTGCTGCCCAGTTTGTTTGTTTGGCTGGCCTGGGAACCAAAATCAGTCACACAACAGTTCATCACTGAAGTGGGAGATGATATAAAACAGTTCCTTTATGTTCCTTTATGACAGGCTGTCTGTCTGTGGAGCTATGCACTGCTGCTCGTTAGCTTAAAACAGGGGTCTTCAACCAGGGGTCCTTGACCAACTTTTGTCATAATAATTGACAATTTTTCCAAAATAATTTGTGAGAATTAAAAAATATAACCATAATGATACTGAGTAAACTGCAAGCAATAATAAGCTACTTTTGACAAATACTATTTACAAAATAAATTATTTCATTCTGCATTAAGTTTTTTATCAATCATAAACACATAAAGGCTAATAACTCAGTACATAAATAGGTTAATAAGGTGAATAAAGTCAATATAAAAGTTATTATAAGCCAGGCTTAAAATGTGACAATGTGGGGGTCTCTGTTCTGTTGGTCTCTCATCTAAGGGGTCCTTGGGCTGAAAAAGGTTGAAGACCCCTGGCTTCAAACACACGGATGGAAGCTAACAATAACAGCTAACAATAAAAGGCAGGGTATCCGTCAAATGATAGTTTGAGGACTCTGTACTTTAAAATATCAAGAAAACGTTACACTTGCTGAAGAAATGATGTTATACTTAACGTTACCGAGTAGAGTTCACGTTATCCGTAAGAAATACTGTAACATCGGCTGTAACGTTAGCTGAACTCATGTCGGACATTTCACGCTAGTTTTTTTTCCAAACGTCATTACCATTAGCCAACTTTAGCGTTAACTCGTTGTCTCGGTATAGCACGCATAAGACAGTAAGCGTTCCGTACCTTAAAATGAACTCCTTCTTGGCCGCGTTCGTCGACAGTACAGTCTGGGGTTAGTTAGTTAAATTGTTTCCCTGAGAGGGAAATGTCAATGAAAAATAAAATGCTCTGTTAGCAACGAGAAAGTTAGCAACTCAACATGATGTTGACGTTACCCCAGTAACCATCTTCTTCTACTGATATTAGGGGTAGTCATAATAGAAAAGTGTGCCGCTGCTGCCACCCATCATCCAACAGCGGAAATACATGCACACTCACTCTGAGTGAGTTTAATATTCTGCTGTGTATGTACGCATTATGGATGATGGTGCATGTGCACACAAAAGCGGCATGTTTTGTCCTACTCCGCCCTCAGGTGGTGGAGGACTGCAACGACATCCTGAAGGAGTACAGCTTTTCCAAATGAGGACCGTAATGGCCAAAGGAAATGTGGTCCTGGTGAAGTGTTTGGATAGATATATGCAGAATGTCCACTTTGTTCCATTTTTCTCAGATGAATACCATTTATTTCACCATGACTTAAAACAAATGCAGTCACAGTCAGACCTGTTGGAGGTCCTAGAACAAAAGTTCACTGCTCGACCTCAGTTGATCACATCCACCTCCTGACATCTGTCTCCTCAAAGTTCCCATACCTCATACCCAGAAACCCCTCAGGGGTTCTTAGAGGAACACATCTGGCTCCAGGTTTTCAGTCAGTCAGTTTGAATTTGGTAATTGAATTAAACTTAACTTTACTTAGGAATATATGCACTAAGGATGCCAATATAAACTAAAATAATAAAGCTGTGGAAACTCTCTCTATTTCAAGCAGTTACTGTGAACAACTACTTTTTTTATATATATAATTAAGGAATAAAGAAGGATATCTCACTCACAGGCAAGTGAAAAAAACATGTCTCCTGTTAGGCTGTTACTTCTTGTACTTTTGTCATACAACCAAAGCAGATGTGTGACATACACAGCGTAAAAACAAAAAGACTCAGTAATGTTACACAGCACCATGGAGCCATTTTGACAAGAAAAAGTAAACACAGGTCTTATCAATGATACTAATTAAGGCCCAGTTCCATTCAGGTCACACAGTGTCAGAGTGCTGCTGTGGTTGCATGTTGGCTCACTGGAAAGTCTCTGCTATAATAAATGGAACGGAACCTTAATTAGTGTCATTGGAAACACCTGTGTTTACCTACTATTTCATGTCAAAATGTCTGCTGTGATAAAGGTCTATTTACCGTTAGCCTACATTTGGACATTAGCCAACAAAAGCTAAAGTTATTGGTTGTACCAGCCCAAGTAAAGCTGCCTGAATAATAATAATAAGGGTTAATTTTCTATGAAATGTATTTATTTATGTTTTGTTTCTTCTTTCAGAAGTTGTAGTCTGTCTGTTAGCTCTTGTTAGCTCTAGCTGTTAGCAGTTAGCTGTGCCCATTTTCACCCTAAAATCAGCCCACTGAATAACACCTGTGTGTGCTGGTGTAGTGGTACCATGGACAAGTGGGTTACTCTTAATTTATAGTGTCCAACAAGATAAACACACTGTGTTATAAACAGTAACATGTAGGACTGCTCACCAACAAATGGGTCAGTAGTATTTGGACATTATGACTTAACTTCTGTTGCTTGATTTCAGGGTCTAAGAATCCTATATTAAATCAACATTAGCCACAGAATTAGCTACTGAATGATGTACATCAGAGATTTATGAGTGGGTATTCCCAATGTGGACTGAAAAATAATGAGTATATTCTGTAAAGCTGTGTATTCCCTGCACTACACTGTCTGAACCAGAACAAAGTCAACAACACAAATGAGAGTTTTAGTCCATTTTATTTCATGTTCAACAATCACATCACTAATTAACAAGTAATCACAATAAACACTTTTTTTTCCAAACCAAAAAATAAAATTCAAATTAATGAAAAAAAAAAAGAAAAAAAAGAAAATAAAATAAAACCACAAAAAAATAAAACAATGAGGAGGTTCTGCAAATGACATATTAAGTCTACCTAACACATCCCATTGTTGTTTTTCAGCATGCTCTGCAGGTACAGTAGGTGTTTATTAGCTAGTGTTAACACTTGCATGTCTGGTATGAGTGGCGGTAGATGAAGCTCTACGATGCTCCCTGGATAGATTACTGAGGAGCATTTATTACACAAAACCAACCTGACAACTACATTTAGTCTTCTTAACCTTAGACGAGGATGTGTTAGGGTCTCGGTGTGTGTGTGTGACTCTCCTGGGCAGGTTGCTGCTTTTTGGATTGTTTTGATATGCAGCGCTCCCAAATGACAGGCCTGTACACTGACCTCTACACTCAGCGCCTGCTGGAACAAGACATGTCCACTGTGATATACAGCGTCATGTGTTTCAGGTGTGTTAGCTTCAGTCCCTTTCAGCTTTGTTCTGTTATCATGTGAACCTGCAGAGGTCCTGAATGAGGAGTTTACCAGCCTGTCAGAACATTATTCTCATCTCTTAAGACTGGGCTCGAGCGCATGATTCAATAGTGTGCAGGCGTATTTTGTGCACTGAATATATTGTTACAAAAGTCTTAAATTAATTAAGCTATATGTTGCCAGTTAATTGTTTCTAACTCAAGCACTTTAAATAAAATCTGATTTATTGAGATTTTAAAGACTTTCAAAGTGATGTACTGGGTTCAAATCTCATTGTGCAAGTCGTTGGTTTGTGAAACAGGCTGTCACAAATCAAAAGTACAATCCCTTCAACCATGAGAGCACAACCACCACGAGGCTACAGGAACACAACGATAAATACATATACAAAAGTGTTGCGTCTTTAGTACAATATATCTCAAAAGACATTCTTTCACTTCAGTGGCCCCTTTCTAATGAAAAAGGCAGACTTTTTCAATTTGTCATACTAAGAATCAGAATAATAGTCATGATAAAAAGCTTCGCCCCCTTAAAACAATTAGAGGTACATGGACATAAGAGCCGGTCTGAACAACTTTGAAACCCCCCACCCACCAAACCCCCCTGATGCTGTTGCTGGACTGTCTTTTGTTCTTTTTTTTTTTTTTTTTTAGTCTTTAGGGCCATGAAGAGTGCATCAGCAATAAAATATCTATATACATCCATGTGCAATCTCATAAGTAGTGGTAAGTAAAAACTCTGGGGTAAAAGCGAAGCTAAAATCTTGGTTGTGGACAGGCACGAGGACAAATGGAGCTTGGCGACAGCAGCGGCACAAGCAAAGCAATCCAACTATCTGATGACAGATGTTCTTTTAGCAACACTCAATCCTCAGCTGGCAGAAAAGTACTCAAACATCTGCACTGAAACATTCCCACTTTCAGAAGACATTAATTAGAAGTTATTGCCCATTTCTGTCACAAAAAAACAGAACTTTCATGAAAGCCTTCATTTTCTGATATTAAATTTAAAGGGACTCCAATATAAAAACAAAACAATGACTGAATTGAACTGTTTCATGATTGAATAATAAAAGGAAAATGAGGGCGCTCTCATCAGGTTTATTGCTCTATTCATGTCATCATGCAAAAGCTCATTCATTATTAGGTCATTTAGGATCACTTGTTCTTAGAGGGGTGTTTTAATTGTTAATTACATACCGCCACTCCATCACAGTGAGCTCTCTTGATACATTAAAGCATTAAGGTGCAATTTAGTTTCGTCAAAGCTTCTTCACAAACCATTTCTAAAGTGACAGTTTGAATAAAAGTTGCTTTTATAAGTTGATGTTGTCTCTCGGGGCATTCAGTGGAGCTTTGGTCTTAAAACTGAAATTAAAAAATGACTTGAAATTAAAAGAATGAAAGAATTATGATAACGTTATTGGCTGCAAACTCAACCAAAGCTGGTTACATATGTGTTAGAACTTTGATTCTTTATTGGTAGTATCAAGTATGGAAAGGTTGTGTCATCAAATGTTTGGGTCAGAGTTTGAGTTTTGCTTCTTCTGTTAAAGGAAAGAAGGTTTTTGTAGAAACATTTTTAGATATTGTTGAAGCTGCACTAATAAATACTGAACAGTGGGTCAAATGATTGTTTTTAAAGTGAAAGATGTCGCACAGAAAATGATCACCTGACCTCAGTTCTTTCTTCTTCTCATTAAGCAGCTGTGCTCAGCCAAAAAGGTTCTGACAAACCCAGAGCACGGCACCTCTCCAACAGCAAACAGCAAACAGACACAGTCAGCGGCTAGCTGGTTAACATCGTCAAGGCTTTTGCAGCTTAAAGCCAGATATTTCCCTGAGGAATTGGTAAAGACCAAACCAAAGGAAAGTGAATACTGGACGTTTGCAAGGTGGACACAAACACGACTCCAAATAAATGCTAATGCTGCTCTATATCAGTTGTTATCTAACACAGTTCATACAGGGATTATATGTCTATTTCATGTTTACAGCTTGTTTGCGCAGTCCCCCAAAAAACAAACTATATTGATGCACGTTTAAGATGTCAACAAAAGTTTCTGTATTGGGACCAAATCTGATATTGAAAGTTTCCGGATGATGACCCAGCCCTTTGTGACGACACTAGAATTCAAACTGAGCATTTTATGGATATAGCAATGAAATAACATGCCACTAAATCACCATAACCTTTGATAAAAACACAAAATCTGCACCTGGAGCAAGAATGAAATCATAAAACTGAGAGGTGAAACGACAACCATCAGAAAGCAGCTCTTCCTGCCCTAAAAGTCTGAGTAACAACACATCAACCAGCGTGGACTACCCCAGAGATATACACATGATACCAAACCACAACACTTTGAGTCATAATGCACATAGGCTTTCAGCTCCGGGCGTCATATTTATATAATCTGGCCATGCATTATAAAGGCAATCGGAGGCAACAGTTGAATACATTGCTACAAGAGAAGAGAATAAAGCCACGCCATGTTCCACTGATACTACATGACAAGAAAAGTGCCCAACACATGTTACAGATGTTTCTGTTTATCAGCTGACAAACAACATGCTACCAAACCCCTCGTAGAAACACCTGAAAATGAGACAACAACCTTGATAACACGCAACTACCAGGACAAATCCCTTAAAACAGCAATACCAGGTGTCCCCTAGTGTTTTATGTCTGCTTTATCGACTATGATATTCTCGTCCTGTGAGCAGTTTTAGGCGTCATCCTCGCTCGGTAAGAAGGACAGGAGGCACATACGAGACACACAGCTCCTTTGACTTCAGAGACGTTTCCTATCTGCAGTGTTTAGACATCTTCCTCATCTCCCTCTGGACTCTGTTAAAGCTTCCCTACTTCAGCAACGTCCTCGATCGTGCTTCAAAAACTTTCAGATTTCGACACGTCTTTTTTTGCTACTCTGCCACAAACATGAGACACACCTCAAATGCTTCTTGTTCACCCTTCTAGCGACACGTCTTTCCTCACTTTCTTCCTCCCCTCTGACTATCATCTCCTTTCTTCACTGTGTCCTGAAAAAAAACCTGTGCGTGTTTCCAAGATTTTCTGAGTGCTATCGGAAAACAAAAAGACCCGCTGTATTGCTTATACAGGAAGAAATGAACAATAAATAAATAAAACCTTGTTTTAAAACCAAGAAACGAGGAGGAAAGAAAGAAGAAAGACAGAAATAAGGTCCGAACAGAACACCAAAGCTCATTTTTACACAATTTTTGTCACTCAAACACATCATCACAAACACAGAGAATAAAGAGTTAAACATCCTACTTGTTGTCTAGCTTTTTTGTTTGTCAGCTTGTTTATGATAAGTGGTAGTGAAGAGACGGGAAGTGATGAAGCAGATGAGATGAGACAATGAATTACTAGGATGTCACTGAAGCAGAGAGTTAAGTGGTTATCGGGTACAAACAAGCCCCTAAAAGTCACGAGGAACAGAGAAGCTATGTGTGTGACAGAAGCCATAGGTGAGTCTGAGAGGGGTTTCCACACTGCCCAGTCGACAGATGAAGTGATCACGCTGCTGTTATTCGGTGTGTGGAGGTGAGATGATGAAGGGTCGCCACCAGGCTGTTGGGCAAAGAGGATCCAAGTGAGACCCGATGATTCCAGGTCAACCGGCTGGGAGAAGACGCAACCAAAAAACCTTGTCGTCCCCTCGTTTCCCACCACATAGATTCCCACCGAGGCCCAAGCTTAGTCTATACAGTCACTTCAGCCAAATATAGGAGGGTAGGGATGGCGACGATGAGGGCGATGGCGCGCGATGATGAGCTCAGATGTGACAGAAGAAGCATGATAACGTGACGTTGACACTAGAGTTGCAGAACTATTGGATGATTCAAACATTTGCAATGACAGATTTAAGATAAAAGGGGGGTTTTCAGAGCTTGATGGGGGGGGGCAGGAAAGGTCAAGATCCCTTAAAGGAGCTGCTGTTGTCCCCCTGGACCTCCCCCTGAAGATGCAACAAGGAGGGGGCAGAGGGGGAGCTGACGCAGCCTGCAGAAGCCAACGATTCAATGAGGGAGACACTGCGAGGAGTCGGGTGGTAGTGGTGATGGGTTTGGTGTAGAGAGTAGGTGGAGCCGTGTGGGTGGGGACTGTCGTTGTCCTGGGGGGCTGGCCAGGTGATGATGTCGGCGCCGTGGTCCGTGCGAGAGCGAGCATTCTCGCGGAAGTTGAGCTTGAAAGACTCAATCTGCAGCAGAAAGGTTGGAAAGAAAAGGGAGTGGGGGCAGAGAAGAGGGGGAGGGAGGTGAAGAAAAAAGGGGAGAAGTCGGGGAGGGGGGAGGAGATGTTGTTGTGGGGGAGTTGAGATGAGGAGGGCAGAGGGATAGAAGAATTAGATGCCTGCAAGATAAGAAGTCAAAAGATGACGGTGTGATCAGGTGCTTTGGACTGCAGACAACATGATGGATACAACAGATACAGATTCACACTCAGTGCAGTGACAAAGACGTTATGATGAACAGTTTGATCTCAGTTAAGGAGAAAAAAGTCACTCCCACACACTGTTAGTCCATTTATTATTCAGCACGCTATGTTTCAGATGCTCCCCGGCAACAGGATACCATGGGGCATCATTGGCTTTTCCCATGTGCCCCCTCCTTCCGTGTTTGGACTCAAACCCTGAACTGACAGCAGATGAAGCTGGCACACACACAGACTTACTTGTCTCTGGGATGCGCGAGTCCAGAGCCTGGGGCTCCCGGAGGCCCTCACTATCACAGGGAGCCCCCTCCTTCAGCCCATTCTCCTGGGCAGCAGGGCTCCCTGCCTGCCCTGGCTCGGAGCCTGGGGCTGGGGCCTCGGTGCTCAGGGGAGTCCCATTCCCCTCTGTTGTCTCCTGGGCCCCCTCAGCCTAGAAACACATAGCAGGGCGTGTCAATCGGTGGGGATGGGGATGAATAACCTGGCTCCAAATCTCAGGTGACTACAGTGCATTTGTTTGCTTTTTTTTTGTGAAAGAGAATCTAGTTCTGTATGTAGATATTTTCAGATGATTCAGATTACAAAAATTGGGTGAGGCAGATTATAAAGATCTGGAGCCAGACTCAGGTGGAGGGAGATGGAATAACAAAAAGAATAAGAGTGTATAACATTCAAACTGAACATGCCTAATGAATGCAATGACAGAAAACAAATTCAAGCACATCATATCAAAAAAAGCAGATGTGAAGTGTGTAGAAATGGTGTTTTCCTGAACCAGAGACCCTTCTGCATGATCTCATATGCATATTGTAAAAATGCTTTGATTACTCGACAAAACTGCGGAGAAACCAGGTAAAAACACAAGAGTCCAAGAGGACTGAATAGATTTACACACAGTTCAACAACCTGCAGGAATATTCCTGCAGAAGTAAGAGTCCTGAGTGACAGCTGTGTAGCCTGAAACACCCTAAATACGTCTTGGTAGGTTGGCAATATTATTCATTGTTCTTAAAGTCTGTGTAAAAGTAAGAAAAAAATATGTGTTCTGAGTTTGTCAGACCAAAGAAGAAAGTGTTATTAACCATCCAGCCAAATTTGAAAAGATATTGACAAGTTTATGAAATTAGGTGTCAAAATCAGGTCAAAATGAATTCTCAGCTCCAGGACTGTGGGGGCGTGTCCTCTGAATGTGCTGAAGCCACGCCCACCCGTGGGAGCAGTCAAACAGCCATTTTGAAGCGACTGAAACGTGTCAGATGAGTTAAAAAAAATCACATGACGAACTTTGAAACACTCTGAGCAAAATGAATTTATCTCTATCTCTCTGCTAGGGGTGGCCTCAGTGTGTCATCGAGCCACTCTTTAGGACCGCCCAAAAAATCCTGGACTGAAAACTGGTGAAAAACTATTTGAACCTCTAACTCCACATTTCAGTTATATATCGTTCAAAGTCTTTTCACGTGTTTTCAGCAACTTTTTTCCAACATATTTAATGTATTTTGAAAGAAATCTCAGAATTGCCTTTACATGGACTTGAATGTCAACAATTCCCATGAAAAAACATTCCTGACTTCCCTTCCCTGTGTGCAGCACTCAGACCCGAGCCGATTGGTTGCTACTGAAGGAAGGAGCCACATTTGGTGCTCTAGAAAGTATTTGGGGCAGCACGACAGTGTATGTGGGAGTTAAAAAAAAACAACTAATGTGTGCTATGGTAATGAAGGAACATGTCACCCAGTTCAGCAGTGTGGCTTGCTGATATATCAGGCTATGGACACACATCAAGGGTCTAAGGATAGAGGGTGTAGTATGCTGTACAGATTGTAAAGCCCCCTAAATTGTGATTTGTGATTTTGGGCTATATAAATAAAACTAGATTTGACAATACTTGTTAGCATTGTTTATTTAGTCTTTTCACAGAACTTGTTGATACTAAGAAAAATATATAAATATATTGTATTAAAATAATTGTATTATGTAAGGCATAATGTACAGTGAGCCGTCCGTTGTTACAATATAAACCCCAGACAGGGACCCCAGTGCGTAGCCGAGTAATATCTCACTTATTATATGGCTACTCACTGAAGAAAACATTGATTGATTGGTTGATGAACATTGATTTTATTGATTTAAAACTTGATTTTATTGCTTCTGCTGTACTCCTCCAGAGTCTATGATCAGAACTGCATCTATTGCAATGGTCTGTTAATCAGAAATAACCAATAACCATGCTCTGTAGAATGCAGTAACTGACAAATCAACTACACAGAGCTGTGTGGCAAAAATATTGATTATTGCCAATCTTATCTGTTCAAGCAAAAAAACTAAAAACACGACTGCT
The DNA here is from genome assembly GCA_946959425.1 of Argyrosomus regius. NCBI lineage: Eukaryota > Metazoa > Chordata > Actinopteri > Sciaenidae > Argyrosomus > Argyrosomus regius. Next base: position 410,989 of record CAMPSB010000034.1, read on the forward strand.
AAACATTCAGAACACCCATCAGTTGGGTACTTAGACAGTGACAGCATGAGAGACGTGGGCATTGGGTTTGTTTAAGGTCTAAAAAAATACAAGTATGAGCAGCAAAATATCTGTTTTGTTGTTGGTCTAAAGAGCTGTAGATGTCCCAAAGCTCTACAAATTATTTTTTAAAAATAGACTTCAGTTAACAGTCTTCAAAAAGTAAAATTCTCTCTCTGTCAGGTTATTATTATGTGGGTGATATTTTTAGCTGTCCTTATGATGACGCCTCTTCTTAGACTGAAGGCTGCAGATGATAACTGAATGTGCAAAACAGTGTGTGAAGATGAGAATGGTAGTGATGGATGGGATCATGCAGTGATCATGAAATACAGATGGGCTGCCATAGGCTGAGGGGACAGGTGACTATCTTCTGTCTATAAGTTCACAAGGCCATCAAATACAATAACCCAACCCATAATTGTTTGAAATGTTTTATATTTTAGAAATTTATGACCATCTCCAATCTTTTGTATCACATATGGGCGGCTCTGTCTATGCCATACGCCATCATGTCAACATCTTTTCTCTGCGTCTCAATCTTCTCCCATTTTCTCTCTAAATCTGTCAGACAGCTGAGTTGTGGCCTGCAGGGAAACGTCCAGACACGACAAAAAAGACAAAAAGGCCAGGAGGAAGGGAGCCGATTGTAGGTGAGGAGGGTTTGAGATGTTTCAGGTTTCTGCAGATGGTTTATGACAGGCTGTCATTATCATCAGCGACTGTAGCTTGAAGCCACCGAGCATCTTTTAGGTGTCATTATGAACACAGTGGTGGAACAAGACGAGAATGAGAAGCCTCAAACTATTTTCTTCTCATACACAATGATCTCCATGACCCATTTTATTTTATTATTAACATGCAGACACACAGGAAGTGAAAGAACTGAGTCAGCAGCAGTGTCCTTCACTGAAAGTTATCACAAACACTGTCTAAACTTGCTGATGTAAGAAGGGAAGTGATTTAGACCCATTCCTGAGCAAAATCAGCAAATATGAAGAAGAGCCGAGATATTATCTAACTTAAAACTCTATCCTGACAGAAACACGTGAAAAAATCTGTGTTTTTTAAAAAGAAATCAGGTTCCTCTGACTCCTCCTGGACGCATCCAAATGGAAACAACCAATCAGAACCCAGAAAGATAGTTGATTATTAGGTCGCATTCCCGGGTTGCCAAATACCAACATCGGTGCCAACATCAATCAACTTCCTTCAAGCTACTGACCCGAAGTGTCTGATTTTTTTCACAGATTATCTGTCTCGTACCACTCTCAGGATATTGTGACAGTTTCAGCAAATATGACAAAAAGTTTAACAAGTTTAAGTATAAAAAGTGAAATCTGGTCTCTCATCAAGGCAACATGTCATCAGCTTACAACAAACACAGTAGAGTTTACATACAAGCAGCCATTGTAGAATACCAACAACCAGAAACTGGACTAATGTGCAGCTCCTATTTTCATAGGAGGGAGTAAATAAATGGACTGCTTACATCTAGACACATTGGCTCAACTGCATTTTCTGCATATAATAATAAAGGGGAGACATAAAAATCTGAAAAACTACTAAAAAAAAAAAAAAATTTAACAAAAAAAAAAAACCCCCACAAAAAAAAAAAAAAATATAATAAAAAAAAAAAAATTTTTTTTTTTTTTTTTCTGAAACTTTGAACTTCAGATCCACAAAGTCCTCTGATCCACAGCCACTTCTAATAAAAAGGAATGTAGTTAATAGTTTATGTGCACACAGACTGTAGTGGGGTGATAAATCTCACCTTGATGTTTCCTCCACCTGGTGAATGGCTCACATTGTCCATGGAGCCCACTTTGGACTGAGCTTTTTCCCTAAAGCTCACTTTGTGGGACTCGATCTTCACGTCACCACCACCTGCAGCACACATGGACAATCAGTCTGATGATCACGGTCATGCATGCATGGACACAAGCTTACATATTCATACGCGTGGGCAAAACAGGTTCTAAATAAACTGCACTGTACTTGAAAAGTATTTCAACGTTAAATAATAAACTGCCAACTCAAAACATTTCCCAGCTCACCAGGCTTGTGCTTGATGTTGTCCTTGGAGCCGCACTTTGACGTCACCTTGCTCAGATCCACCTTCTTGTTGAGTATCTGCACCTGTCAAATGTCACACAGGCCTTTTAATCAGCAATGTTTAAAGCACTCTACATGGAGCCCTTCGTTGTTTCATTTTTAAAGGTTATTTCTTCTTCAGCTGCACTAAAAGCCCCTTTTACACGTTGAATTACCACCGTCAGGACAGGTGGATCTCTCCCAAAGACGAGGAGCCAAATCAAGTGGTGGAACACAAACTGTCCTCCATATTGCGGCCAAGATCATGCTGCTTACTGACTTGAGAAGTCAGACAAGATGTTGTTGGATCCAGCCTTATTAAAAATACACTTTATTATCCTCTGTTGTAAAAGATATGTGCTGTAATGACGGCAGGATCACCTGGTACAGTCAGTGTACAGAAGCCAAAAAGCAAAAGACGAAGTTGCAGACAGGACAGCATCATTTCAGGAAATCCCTGGAAATGTACCTCGCTGTGGTGATCCTGTCCTTATAGAACCAGACAACCTTAACAGACACAGCCAATCAGAGGCCAGTGGTGTATGTTTGCTTGACTTTATTATTTGTTTAGTAAGTTAGTGACAAGGCAGGACAACACAGGAAGAGTTTAAGGAAGCAAGGGACTGTGAAGCGGGTTCTGAGGAAGGGCTGGCACATCAGGCTTGCTAGCATGCTGTCCATTAATCCCCTTGACTTCCAAGCAAGTGATGGTGGCCTTAAGTACTGAAGCTTGAAGCTACCTCGATGCTTTTAATGGCTGACCCCTCTTATAGTTGTTGTACAACTGTTCCCTTTAGCCATTTCATCAAGTCGAATTTGTCTGATTTGACTGATTGGCCGATGCATATGAGCTCTGGTTGCGGGCCAGGCAGTACTTACATTCCCTCCACCAGGAACATGCTTCATATTGTCCTTGGAGCCCAAGCGTGAGGTGACGTGGCTGAAGTCCACCTTTTTGGAGACTATCTGAACCTACATGGACACAGCATAGCAGCAAGAGGGGAGAGGAGAGCAGAGGAGAGCGAGGGAGGGGATGGGAGGGGAGGGGGTGACATGAGAGGAAGTGAAACCAGAGAAGAGGAAAGAAAAGAAAGAGGACAGAGGAGAGGAGAAGGAACGATAAAAGGAGACAGGAGGATAAAAAAGAAAAGAGTAGAGGAGAAGGAGTCACCATCACACGTGGGGTTAGATAGGAAAGGGCAGAAGGGTGGAGCGAGGTTCACCTGGGCAAAAATCAAACATGGCTACAAATATTTTAGGTGTGCTTGATGTCAGCTGCTGGGATGGTAAATCTTTCCTGTGTTGCCTTTTGAATGGTGAAAGAAATCTTTCCAGAAAATGGAAAGCAGCAGCTGCTTTACAGAGCACACACATGCAACACAACATATAAACACCCAGTGTCACTGTGAGGAGAATCCACGGACCCCCGACATGTTATTAACACACAAAAGCAACATTAAGACTGTAATGACAGGTTAGACTTCCAGACCACAGTGACACTGATCCACGTTAGTTGTTACAGTTAAAGTAAAACCCATCACATGTTTGTCACACACACACACACACACACACACACACAGTCACAGATTTGTCAGCTGTGGGCCACACAGGTCCCTTTACACAAGAGACGAACCAGCAGGAGTCGCTAGTGCAGCGACAAGGGCGTGATCCAGCTGATGAACAACAACAAATGAGGGAGCACCACTGCTGGGGTCCTGTAGCAGTGAGCCATCATAGCGTGGTGTATGGAGTGCACAGACTTAGAGTATTATGCTGTAAATGAGCGTGATGGTTGACACTTCTGCTACCTCAGGACGTTACTGCTGTAAGAATCTGCTGTGTTTGAGGAAATACTCCCTCACATTTGTACTCATTTAAATCCAGTACAGCACACATAACCTTAGACATATGTCATGCAATAATGTCAGCAGATCAGGGATACTCACCTTTTCATCTTAATTTTTACTGTAACAACAGTAACACGTAAAAATCCAGTATTGTCAGAGTAGCTTGAAGTTAGTTCTGTCTGCGTTATCTGTTGATGAGTGTTTGGATGGTCTCTGTGTAACAACATATATTAGAACAGAGATTTTACACTATCTCCATGGCTCAGTGGTAGCGAAGTAAAGCTGAAAAGCTGCAGCTTCAAATGGAGCATTACGAGATTAATGGAACCAATGGCTACTTTAAATATCCACTGCTGATCTGATGAATGTAGTGAAACCAGGCCAGGATGTGGGGGTGATGAGTCAGCTTTCTTTGATTTCTTCATTTTTCATAGCTCAAGGTAACGTCGACACGCAGGATCGAAGAGAAACTGCAAACTTCGTCAAGGTTAATTATCAGCCTGGCTATCTAAGCAGGCTGATAATTAACTATGAGAGCAAGCTTCTCTGTCAGAACAACCTAACTTAGAGAATAACGAGGCAGAAAGAATCAGTTATCGCTCGTGTGATTATGATATTTCTGTATCCATGTTGAGGATGGATGTGATCACTGAAGATGAGTGATTAAATGGGTTTGAAACTTCGTTCTGACAGATTTTAAGGTTAGTTTTGTGTCCTCAGTAGTGCACTTTCTTCAAAAGAAACAACAACAGCAATGAAAAGAAAACAACTGAATATGTATGAGCAGAAAGGAGAGGTGGGAGGTGGGAGAGAGTATGTGGTGATGGTGGGGAGGATGGAGAGGGAACTCACTTTGCCCTGGCTCGTTTCTTTGGAGGCGAGGGCCCTGCTCTGAGAGGCAGATGATACCTGGGGAGACAAGCCCACCCCGGGGGTCAACGACAACAGCTCATAACAACACACAGGAACGGGAGGCGGTGCAGGAAGTGCAAACAAATTATACATGAGGATGACGGATTGAGATTGTGAAGGAGTAAGAGAAGAAGGTAGATGCAGGAAGCAGAGGGTGAGATGAGGGAGGAAACAGATGATGGAGAGGACCAGGGCAGGAACGAGGGAGGAAGTCGGGGACGCAAGAAGGAGAGGAGCAAGAAGACATCAAGGTAGAGAGGGAAGAGAGATGGAGAGGGAGGAGTAAAGCGCACAAACAGAGAGCGCAGAGGTTTCATGAAGGCTAATTCTGGTTTATTGTAAGATGGGTCAGCAAAACGCACTGACGTCCAACAGGCAAAGCTTAACTACCAGTTAGTCAAAGCATGCAACAGCCACAGAAATCCATGGTCCAGTGTTTGTCAGATGGTTCTGGTAGTTTGCAGTTTGCACCACTGAGGTACAATATCAGCTCAGAGTCTCTTGTGTTATAACATAAACCTGTGGTCCTGTCTGGTAGAAGATGTCTGGTTCCACATCTTTAAATAACTCCCAAATAACTCTCTTTTTTTTTCAGAGATCCAAAAAGCTCTGAAACTGTCCTCACTGACAGCTGCTGGAAAAAAAACTGTATGACACAACAGTTGTAGAGGTAGTTGTAAGTCAAGGCACAGAAATAACATCTGCTACCTCAGCTATTGTAAGGGGGCCTGTACCTTTGTTACAATAATTTGTGCTGTGGATACAAAGTGACTGACTGACCTGTAGTCAGGTAGAAGTACTCCAGCAAAGGAGTCCTGGATTTAACTGCAGTGTGACTTACTTGTGGCCCTACTATCATTTTACCCAAACCGATTAGAGAGCGACTTACTGCTTCAACTTAAACCTACCACACACACACCTGCCAAAACACCTTTTCCTGCACACATTGTCGCAATGTTGCTGCAATCCTGCGCTAACGCCGACGAGCAAAGGTTCAAAGCTCAGAGAATGAAGAGAATGGTAGTTAGTGAACATGCAGAGGTATGAGGAGTAAGAGATGTAAGAATACAAGAAGGCGTCACGTCAAAACCGAGAAACTGAACAGAGACAAGGACAGTGAGGAAGAGGATGCAGAAATGTATGGACTATATTTAATCTTTAATATTTCTGGTTATATGAAGGTTTGTATGAAACACTGCAGAAATAAGTTTGAAGTCTGCACTTCCTGTTAGTTGAGGGGCGGCGAGTGTCGTGTCATCACAAACCAAACACTGGTCTCAAAGAGTGAAATTTGCGGATGAAGCAGGACCTACCTTCCCTCCTCCAGGCTGGTGCTTCATGTTGTCCGTAGAGCCGATCTTAGAGCGGGCGTTACGGATGTCGGGAGCCGGTGCTGTGCTGGGGCGGGCTGTAGTCCTGGAGGCGGTGGTTGAGGAAGCGGCTCGGGCGGCGCGGGGCACCGGGGGCTTCTTCTCCGGTACTGAGCCGGCGGTGGAGGATGGTGTGGCCGGTTTGGCTGCTGTGGTTCGAGTGCGAGATGCAGCGGTGGTGGAAGCAGAGCTGCGGGTGGTGGTGGTGGAGGTGGTGTTCTTGGATTTGGTAGAGTCAGCTGGGGGAAGAGTTTTATAGTATTTCATGAGATGAGGTAAATCACTGCAAGATGAAGATGTTAAGATGGACGATTATCCTGAAGCTTCATGATTCCTGGAGCTGTCACACAAACACAACACAACACACACTCCAAACATACAATCTGTGTGTAAACTGCTATCTAGGTACAGCTAATGTCTCTACAGTTGGTACATTGGCTGTTTAGCCTCTACTTCCCTAATCTGCAGTCAGTGAAGGACAACGTAGACTAAAGCATAATATCTGAGCAGATGACTTCCTGTGAATATTTCAGCAGAGATGAGTTCTCCTCTTATTTCTAAGATCTTTTTATATTATTCTCAGTCTGTTCTCTGTCATACATATTTAACAGGAGTCTTTTTGTACAAATCCAGTCTTTTCTTCTCATTGTTCTTTGAGCTCTTTGGATGTTTGAACTTTTCTAAAGCAGGACGTGGCTGTTTAGCAGAGAGTGAAGGCTCTTCTGTCTGTCAAATTATTTATTTATTTATTTAAGTTTATCTTAAATAATAATCCAAACTTTAAAAATAACTATCTCATTTAATTTTCTTCACAGAAATGAATTAAATGTTGAGATATAGGGCTACTGTATTTTTTTTAAAGTTTTTTTTTTTTTTTTTTTACACCTCTTAAAGTCAAAAAGGCCTTGCGATGGCCATGAAGCTTTGGTGACCCCCAGTGAAGGTTAGAATCCCCAGGATGGAAACCAGTGCTTTAAAGCGCTACATTGAAAATATTCTTATTCTTATATTCATATACAACCTTTATAGAAACATCATACAAATGACATTCAAAGACGACGTGCTGATGATTAGATATGATTTTGTTTTATCTGTATTATGTATTCAGGAAACTCTTATTTACAGTCAACCCTGACGGATGAATGAGTTCCAGAGAGGAAGATAACCATTCAGAGAGGGATCAACTTCTTTTACCCACATGCATCTAAACACTGAACTCACATCAGTTCAAGTTCATAGACTATTGATTTTGAATGTCTGGGTTTCATTCTGTCCTCCCACCTCCTGTTCAACCACACCACCTCCACCTCACATTTCTATCCCTGTCTGCTTTGAGTGAATACATTCCAGCATCCAGCATGCTAAGCCACCGAGGCAGCGTGACATTTGCACCAATTAAACTCTGTCAATTGACAAACACTTTGCCGTGTGTCAGCTTTCTCCTCAGAGTGCTGAGGCATGCTGAGCTGTGTGTCCTGCTGTCAATCCTCGTCCGAGACTCTTTGGTGTATCTCCAGCTCCTGTTAAGACATGTTTAATTGAGGAAATCCTCCCGCTCGCCTACCGCATTTCTTAAGAGTAATTTGACTTGCCGTATGAACCCTGGCAGATTAGACAACTCGAGGCTGCATCAGCAGGAGCTGCAAACTCCTGTCTACAGCAAGGGGACAGTAATCCACTGACTGCTGTGATGAAGGTTTTTAACTTTCCAGGGCTTTTCAGCCATAAAGCCCTTCTCTCTCTCTCTCTCTCTACAGGCCTGACCGGCATTGTTAAGGTTGGACAGTGTGTGTTGCAGTGTTACACTCCTGCTGACAGCTCTCCTGTTGCCGAGGTGTAAACTAATCTGTCGACAGGAGGAGTAAAGCTGTAACTGTGTGGGAAGAGAGAGGGGAGGGGAAACTGAGGGAAGGATTACAGAAGAGTGAAGAAGAAAGAGGAGAGCTGTGCAGCTGGAAAGAATGGAACCAAATATTATCATTCGTGTGCTGTAAAATGTGTCTGTAAAAGCTGAAAAATGAACTCTATCCACACAGGGCTGAGATCAGTTATTAACTTTCAGTAGTATCGTATCATTCCAAATTTACATTTAACTTGTCGGGGCAGACTGAATAAAAATGAAGGGAAGCTACACATTTGAGGTCTTTTTTCATGAATACAGTTCACTGCATGATAATTTGTTTACCTGCAGAAGTCCTCAGAGTGCTGGGCTTCTTCTCCTCTCCTGGTTTGCTATCTGTCTTCGAGGCTGAAACAGATGGTGAGCGTGCAGTTGTTGCAAATGATAATAAAATAAAAGCATATAGAAATACATGCTCAATAATTTGCAACATTACAACTGTAATGCATCAGAAAATGCACTTAATGCACTTTTATTTAGTTTTAAAGACACTTAAAAGCTACACATCAAGGTACTGATCATGTGTGTGAGCATGTCTGCCGTACCCATAGGCTTTTTGGCTGCAGTGGTAGCAGTGGTGCGAGTAGAAGCCATCGTGCGCGCTGATGTGGCAGTTTTACTGGCTGCTGTGGAAGCAGCTCCATTTTTGGTGGCAGCCGTGGAGCCCGTTTGATTTGAGGTGGCAGAGCTGGCCTTTGGCACAAGGGGGCGCTTCTCTGCAGTCGTCTGAGGAGAGGGAGATAAATAAAACACAGGAGATGTCAGGAGAGGAGAGACAGGAGAGACTGATGTATGAAGGTAAACACAGGCAGCAGCATTAAACGCTGCAAATCGAAAAAAAGAAGCACAGCGAACAAATCAAATGTTAATGTGGGTCATAAAACAACTTTGTGTGTTTCTGGCTGCTGTCATCAGTTCAGGTGCTCCTTGAGGACTGCACATTTCATTCAGCAGCATATTTCCATGAACTGGGTGGATGGCGCCACGCTCCGTGTACAGCTGAGCCATCCTGCAACAAGCTGACCTAACTGAGCCTCCCTGCACCCCTGGGCGCTGAGGGGCTAAATTAAAGCTGTTAATTAATCGGTTGTGGTGTCACACTGGTTGCAGTAAACGAGGCCACCGGACCAAAGTAACAGAAGGCTGATGGGTGTTTTGAGAGCAAAGAGCATGAAGAAGTGACATAAGGTCCTCAGTGAGTCAATGAGACTTAATAACAAACATGTCCACTCTTAGATGTTTGTATCAGACGTAATGTGATCTTAATCCAGTGACACTCATCTCATCAGGTATGAAGGGTTTATACTGCAGGGTTTTATAAAACAACAAATTATTTGTAAAAATTGAAGTTTGATAAAGCCTTTGGGAGTAATATGAAGAGTGACAAAGTGGATTTAGGGAGTTTGTGTTGGAAGAAATGGGCAAACACAGACCATTCACCCAGGAGAGCAGATTTCTGCTCCATGTGAAGACAAAAGTTGATTTTTAGACTTATTTCATCATTATTCTCAGTTCTCAGTTTGGTTAGGTTTATTAGGAAACAAAACATGTTTGGCTTCAATTAAAAGTCAACTTTTGGTTTCACACAAATAGGAACGTGTACAAATTTCACAAGAGTTTGGCAAATCTAGAGTTATGATCTAGACACGGCCGAGAGGGAGGGAGGGGGCCTACATGCAACAAAGGCCCACGGCAAGGAATCGATCAGGGAGCGTAACGTATGTATCTTAACCACCACGTCACTTTCCATCAAAGCATTTAGTAACACTTTAGAGATCGGTTAGAAGCCATTAATAGGAACACTATATGGATTGTGAAAACCTCCTTCGGCTGGTGTTTATCCTCACCGCCATGACCTGTGAACACTTCTGATTAATACTCATTAATAGCTCCTAACTGCTCTAATAAGTGTTAGTAAATGATACATTCATTAATATAAAACATTCTTTACAACTTATAGTTGTATCATCAGAGTGTTATATCACACTACTTTGAGTGTGTGTGTGCTAAAAGGCACAGAGACCAGATGGTCACATTCCCTGACTAAGAGGGAAACTGATTTTTATGAGCCTCAAATTAGAGCTCCACTCTGAACAAACCACACAGCCAATGGGAAATATCAGACTTGATCCATCAGGGGCGTTCTCTTAAATGTCCATGTGCAGTCTGTTGAAATTCAACCACACCTCCTGAGTTTGGAGCTGAGAGGGGAACACCACCTTGTTACTGTGCCTCTGGTGAGCATCCAGCACGCTGAAGTGGATCCAGGCGTGTCGTTCTGTATAACCGAGCATTCTCTGACAGCAGCCTGACAGCTGAAACTCACCTTGGGTTTGACATCACGTGTAGCGGTGCTGGTCGCTGAGGATGCAGGGCGGCTGGTGGAGGTGGTGGAGAGCCGCTTTGGAGCAGCGGCTGCTGTGGATGGTGCCCTGGCTGCTGTTGTTTTTTTGTCTGAGGTGGAAGTGGTGGAGGTGGTGGTGGTGGAGAGTGTGGGGCGCTTAGTGGCAACTGAACCACCGACAGCTGTGCTGCTCGGCCGAGTTTTGGCAGCAGCGGTGGGTTTGGTTGCCCCGGCAGCAGCCTGCGACGCGTGACCGAGACGTACGGGAATGATGGAGGGCAAAACAAGGAGGGAGAGCAAAAGAAAAAAAAATAAGGGAAACGCAAATGATAACAGCAGGGGAGGTTAAGCAGCACAAAAATGATCATAAATCATATAATAAAAATGTAGGAAAATAATAATTTGCATTGGGTCTGATGATTTAATAATAATTCAAGTTTATGACTTTGAGCAGGTCTGAAAAAATGTAGTGCAAGAGACAGGAGGAGAACCTTTGGCAGCATGCGTGATGAATGTCCCGCCCTCAACATTTAACATGTCACACAGCTCCTCTCCAGTGTCTCATTATTACCCACAAGTCTCAGCTAGAATCCCTCTATCAAGGTGCTATCTGAGCTCATCAATTAGTCACGTGACTTTACAAGGGAAATGGAAATGACCATGAATAAAAGATTTTTGAGACTTTTGAACCACATGCAGTCAGAATAAAATATTGTTTTTCGAGGACCAGGGTGACAAAATGCCAGCTAAAGCTAAAGCATCAAAACCTGACTGCAAGAAAAGATTTGAGTTTATTCAAATAAACTGCAAATTGTTGCTACAACATAGTCAACCTTTAATTCAAAATGTCACGTGTCGTGTCAGTCTGATGCACACACATGACATTTTCAGATCTGACATTTCAGCTCAAGTCAGTGGAAAAAGTCTGACCCATATTTAGATTCTGGATCTTATCAGCATGTAAAGGAACGTCACATCTTTACAGCTTACAGGAAATCCTACCTTGGTCTTCTTGTCTGCACCTCCCAGGTCTTTGCTTGGTGTGGCACTGCTTCCGTTAGTTGCAGGTTTTGCTTTTTTGGCCTTCTCTCCTGCGTCTGCTTTTGCAGCCTTATCCTTCTTGTCATCCTTTTTCTCTGCAACCTTTTTCCCGGCCTGCGTTTTGTCCTGCTTCTCCTCCTTTTCGCTCTTCTGTGTTGGTTTTTCTGCTGGTTTCTCCACCACATCCTCTTTCTTGGCCTTCTTGTCTGTGTCAGCCTCTTCTTTCTTGGGTTCTTCCACCTCCGCTGTCGTCTTTGTCTCAGCGTCAGACTTCTTCTCCAGTTCATCATGACTGGTATCAAGTTTGACAGGTGTCGGCTGCTGCTCTGGGGTCTCCTCCACGTTGTCGATGTGCTGCTCTTTGTCATCCTTCACCTCTGTTTTCTCAAGCTTCTCACTGTTTTTGTTCTCAGTTGTTACTTCCACTTTGCTCTCCACTTTTTCTGTCATCTCAACTTTTTCTACTTCCACGTTAACTGTCTTCACCAGTTTCTCAGGTGATTCTTCTACCTTGTTCATTTGATCCTCTTTTTCTTCCTTCTCCTCCTCTTTTCCTCCTTCTGCCTCCACTTTGTTTGTCTCTGGCTTCTTTTCTTTCACCTCATCTGTTTTCTTTTCTTCTTCCTTTTCTGCCTGTTTCTCTGTCACCTTCACCTTTTCTGTCTCTTTCTCCTCTTTAACTTTTTCAGCCTGTTTTTCCTTCAGCTGTTCTGCCTCCTTCTCCGCTTTCACCTTCTCCGCCTCTTTCTCCTTCTCTTTTTCTGCTTCTTTCTCCATTTCCTTCAGCTTTTCTGCCTCTTTCTCCTTTTTTTCTGCCTCTTTTGCCTCCTCTTTCACCTTTTCTGCCTCTTTCTTCTCCTCTTTCGGTGTCTCATTCTGTTTTTCCTTCTCCATCTCTTTCTCCACCTTGGCTGGAGCCTCGCTTGTGAATTCAACCTTCACGCTCTTCTGCTCAGCTTTATCCAGAGGCTCAGACACCACCACCTTCTTCACGTTGTCCTCCAGCTTCTCCACCTTCTGCTCAGCTTTATCCAGAGGCTCAGACACCTCCACCTTCTTCACGTTGTCCTCCAGCTTCTCCACCTTCTGCTCAGCTTTATCCAGAGGCTCAGACACCTCCACCTTCTTCACGTTGTCCTCCAGCTTCTCCACCTTCTGCTCAGCTTTATCCAGAGGCTCAGACACCTCCACCTTCTTCACGTTGTCCTCCAGCTTCTCCTCCTTCTTCTCTGCCTTCTCCATTGTGTCTGATTTTACTGGAAAGAAAAGTGATTTGAATTAGAAATCAATCAATATATTATAGATACAAAGACTGATTCATACAGCCATCACTGAAAGTGTACTCAGTCCACAGACAGATTATCTGGGCACAGATATATGTGGACTCTCCGGTCCTGTTCCACATCACTCTCTCTGATGCAGTTGCTCTGCATCTTTATCAGCAACATTTTGCTGGTTAACCACAACTGTGAAACGCAGCTGTTGGTTGAAAACTGCAACTGAGCTTCAGTGTTATTGTTCACATCGGAGGCAAGAAGAGACACGCTGACATAAAAAATACAGAAAAGCAATAAAGGAAGCAGTTATATTTTCTTAAAGCAGAGACAGTTTTAATGTCAGCTAACTGTAGTGCAGAGAGGAAAACAGCCGGAATATAACAAAAACTGAATATTGGATCTCAGTAAGAGCACATAAAAGATCTGTGAAGTTAAAAAAAATGTAATCAGTTCTTTGACTGAGCTCTTTGATTCTACAAAAAGAAATGAAATGAAAGAAGAGCTTCAAAAACAGCCTTTTCCTTCTGCAATCAGGACCTATCAATTCTGAATACAACCCTACAACTCTGCATCATGCTCCTAAATACACAGCTTTATGAACTAGAAATATTGTGATCAATATTTACTGAGCGATACATTATGTGCCTGCTGCTGACGTTGTGTATGGGATGCTTGCTGGACAATGTGCCAGAAACAAACTGCCTTCGGACAAAGTGAAAAACATGACTGATGTCGAACACTGAGAAGAACACGTCCTTCATGAGACTGAGCAGAGACGGACAGATTTCTTTTGGCTATAAGCTCCAACACAGTTCACTGAAGCAGCACTCATCCTCTGTGCAGACTGATCTGTACAATCTGCACGTACAGAATGTGTTAAAAGACCCAGCAGAGACAAAAGATTCAACATGTGCCCGGGCAAATCTTCGTCATCTAACTGCACAAATTTAGACAAATAGAGAAGAGAATGGCGTGAGATAGAAAAGAATCAGTTTTCTCCTTCACACTAACATGAAATGTTGCTCCTCCTCTTTGCCTTTGACAGATCATCCCTCTCCTGAATATATCACCTTGTGTTCTACATCTTTCTCCTCTCTTGTCTCCTCTATCTCCAGGACCTTGAACTGTTCCTGTTACCTATGTACTGTTTCCACTTCCTGCATGTCTTTTTTTTTTTTTTTTATAGTTCTGCATTTCCTCTTAAAACGACTGAGGTACGTCATCCTCTCTGCCGTTGATTGTTCCTGTTTCTCCCCGTCTGTCCTGACCAGTCTCTACAGTCAAATGCCATCTGATGCTCAAATTGCTCATAATGAAAACTGTCTCTTCCTGTTGCCCGGGCTACCATAACGAGGAGGATGTGAGCGGTTTAGATAGAAAAGGAACACGTGAGAATGGCATGCAAACAAAATCCATGTCTAGATAAACTGACTGAATCTAATCTGCAGCTCATTCCACTCCCACTGGTCTTTGGATCCATACTGGCATCAATACTGTATCACATATAGGTGGCAAACATCAAACAAACAAACAGTCTGTTTATTGGATGCTGTAGATTTGCTTGAAGGGGTTTAACACAGATCAACACTGAAAGTATTGAGAGGAACGACAAATAAAGAAAAAAACACTATGAATCTGGACGATGTCGCTGCTCTGCTAAATGAGAATGTCAAGCAACAACATAAACAAGCAGAGAGAAGAAATGTGTCCTGTGTTGACTCACTGAATGAAACATGTGCATCATCTGACCTCAGGTGATGATGGCCTTACAACGCACCCCTGTTGTAAGGCCGTGTGCCAGTTTACGAACTGCATCCTTTGATTTTTTTTTAAAAAGGAATACAACATAACAAGAATCAGTTCTGGTGTCCAAATGTAGAGGGCTGTGTGTCTGTCACACAATGAACGTCACAAATCCTTGGAACTGTCCAGCAGTTGGTGGTCAGAGCCGATATTAGCTTGTCTGCTCTGAATAGGGTGACCTTTAGCTCATCCTTCTTTTAAAAGTGTTTTTCAGTGTGTTGAGTCACAGCAGAGCTCGATAGAAGAATCTACTTGGACTCAAGGTTACTTCTCAAACTAACTTTTTGAATAACTCATCCTCTACCACACTGACTGGAAGCATATCGGTCTCAATAATTTGGCACAGCAACAGGTGATGGCCTACATGGCAGCAGGGTGCTTGTTCTTAATGTGGTAAGTTACAGCATTGTGCTAGTACTACTACTAAACTGAAGAGTAATGTCACACAATTTACAGTTTCCTTTGTTGACTTTCTGGAGGAAATTTTCCAACACCAAGCTTCAATTAGTGCACTTCATTTAGCACCTCAGACTGTTACACTGTAAAAAAGAAACTGTTGTTTTTACGGTAAAAAACTGGCAGCAGTGGTTGCCAGAATTTTACAGTAATAAATATAAGGTATGTCAAAGGTATAATCTTATATTAATTACCTAATATTACATTAAAAGGATATTAGTACTGTTGATTTCACGTATAAGCTCACTGTTTTATTCCATATTTTAAAATGTCTGTAGATTTTACAGTGAAAGACCATCATGACAGTAAAAGACTGTAAAATATGCCATTAAATATTACGGTGTTTTACTGTATCATTAACAGTCTCTACTATAAAATACTGCTTTATTCTGTATAAATTCCCTTAAAATGTTGGCTACATAACAATTTTTAAAATACGACTGTGTTTTATTATATACAGGAAAACACAGTCATACTTTGTGGCATATTTTACAGTCTTTTACTGTTTTTTGTTTACAGTGTAGCTAGTGAAGCTGCTAGCAGAGTCAGTATTCTAATTAACCTATAGACCAACATACAGATAAATGTTCTGATTAATGGTTACCTGTTGACATCCCTAGAAGAAGGACGAGCACAGAGGCTCTTTCTGTCAGCTGGTTGCAGGTTGAGGAAGGTTCTAGTACAGGACTCAATCCCCAGTTTGTCTCCAGATTTGACTCATGATTCAGGGAAGCACTGTGATTTTAACACAAGCTGTGGCAATCAGGGCCTGAAGGTTTAAAGCACCTTAATTTGCCTCCATGAGCTCCAAACTACAGTAATGCATCATCATTGAAATGTAGTCTATCAGAAGGTTCACAGTGGTGCTGATCAACTGGCTTATTGGCTTTTCCCTTCAGCTTTAATAGCCTCGGCTTTCTCTTCCTGGCTTCATTATCTATCTCCCAAACAGGACAAATACACCCACACTCACTTCTGTGGCCTTAAGTCTCTCCTGTTGTTTTAGCAGACTAATCAGATAATTAAGAAACCACGTCAGACGGCTGAGAATTAGCACGAAATGATAAAAGAAAGAACAAAGACAGCGAGACGGGTGGGCCTTGAGAGGCAGCGTGGGAAATATTGATTAACAGAGTTAAAGGTGTGTAGGTGGACAGAAGGAGAGCGAGTAGAAGATAGAATGGGGTTCGCATGTTCAGTTTCAGCTTGTTGTGCTTTTTTATATTAGCAAAATCATACCATGCCCATAATGACCTTTAAATTACCTTATCTGAAGAAGAAATAGGAGGATGGGAGCACAACATAGGAAGGGAAGGAGGGAACGAGACGAGGTAACTGGGGTGTAAGGCTTTGAGTAGAATGAAATGACATCGTTAGCTTACATAACGCGCAGTGACCCCAAACCTGGAGCGGAGACAGACATCAGACCGAACGGAGTGAACACAAATGAGTGACTATGTACGAGAAAAACAGACTACTGACCTAAATAAAGCGAGACAACGTGTGACGAGACAAAGGAAAGAGAACAAGAGGAAAGAAATGAGAGTCAAAAAAATGAACAAACAAGGTCTTCATTTTCAACACTGCCAACAATAAGAGGCTCAGGAGATCAACTTGATCCTCTAATTAGGGCAGAAATGTGAGATGTGTGACAGCCAGGAGAGCCAGGATGGCTTCATATAGGCAAACAGCAGGAGGTGACGCCCAAAACACACTCTCTCCTGTGTGATTCATTTTCACAACACTTTCTTTTATTGATCTCTTTTTTAAAATGCGTCTTTGTCCATCTTTCTTTCTTTTTTTTAATCTACTGACAGCGTTTATTAACTATCCTGCAGCTTTAATTCTTACCAGAGACATTTTCAGCAGTCAGCAAAGGTGATAACAGATAACACTAAAGCCCCAGAGCAATGGGACTGAAGGGAAACACAGATATTAAATGAGCTCAAGGTGTGACCTGTCTGTGTTCGACTATTCAGCAAAAAAAAAGAGGGCAATTATTCACCTCCCTAGAGACGAGCATTAATTATTGACGGGGCTTGTGATTGGAAGCATCAATCATAGTGTGCCTCGAGGGTGTAGGTGTAGATGGTGTGTGATGGGGGGGCAGTACTGAGGGAAATATTTTATGACAACATTCTGGTTACAGCGGAGGTCAAGCATGATGTCAGCAATGACAATGACAATATGAATGTAACAATCACGTCCGATATGTTCTTTGGTGAATGAAGCCACGAGACAAAACAACGGGCTTCACGTAAAAACCACTGTGAAGAAATGAAGAAGTGTACAATTGGTATGTTGTTGACATCGCCACACCCATTCTCAAGTCTCGACAATCTCAGTCCGTTTTCCTATCTCGAATTGCTCCGGATGCAACTAGATGAACCAACAACCAATCAATGCCGCGAAACACGTGACGCAGTGTAGTACGACAGTACGAAGTACAACAACCATATCTTTCTTATCAGAAAAAGACTTTATGTTTTAGAGACGATATACTGTCCACTTCATTGATGTGATGGATGATTAAACAAAACATTCCACATGAGCGGCAGCCATCTTGGTTGTTTACGAAAATACTTCAACAACCAACAAGTTTGCACTCCTCTGTAAAATCTTCAAATCAAGCCTACCCCATGTTAGATAAATGGCTGTGATTGGCCTGACCCAACCCATGTTGGGTTGAAAGCTGTCTGAAGAGGAGGGGGACCAGACACATATATGAGTGATGCACAAATTGCCTTTCTCCTCATGTTATTCAAACAAAGTTGAAGGTTGGACTGTTCAGTTGCAGTTTATTTGCCCTACTAGACTAGACCACAGCCTGGCTAACAACATACACACTGACTTCGAGCATGTGTATGAGTGTCTACTCTCTTTTTTCCCCTCCTGTCTCTACATGTTTCTGAAATGGAGCCATGAAGTGGAGCGAATTTACGTTCACACCTCTGAAATTGGCTTCACATTTGGTTGAACACACCTTCATATGGCGATAATGTTGCTGTTGTTGTCACAAGAGCTGGGAGGTTTGGCTGTGCACCGCTGCTCTGCATGGGTCACAAAGCACAGCGCAGCACCCTGATAAGAGTTTTTTTTTTTTTTAGCTGGATCTCAACCTGCTGCATTAGCAGAGCTGCTGAAAACACCAGGACGCCCCGGGGTTGCCTAACTGGTGTAATATATGGCTCAGGACTGCAGAGAACAATGAGCATCTGGGTGCAATGAGCCAATTCATTTGAAGGTTTCATTAGCATAATGATAACACTTAGAGCTCATTTAGGGCTATTAAGCCTGGACTCTCCTGAAGAGCACAGACTCAACTCAAGTTTTTTTTTGACTTATTAATATGGTAAAATATGCAGAGTCTAGCCTTCTGTTAAAAAAGCTCTTTAAGAGCTCTCATAATTTTTAGGAATGTAGGTTAAATAAGGCGTATCTGACATTTGTAAAGAATAATGGGCATATACTTATATGTATATATGCATATACTTAAGAATGGCTTCTTTTTAGGAAACATTACACAGCTCTTTTTGCATTAGAGTGACAGATGATGTTCAGTTCATGCAGGTGTTTTTCTCACTATCGAAGCTACTTAAGTGGAAAAAGTTTGTTATCTTTATCTTCCATAAAGAATTTCGAATCAACTGAGATTTCCATCATTAATAAACTAATCAGACCTAAATTCTACGGTCTTCATTTGACTCCTCGGATGTATTATATAAGTCAGATCAGCTCTGACAGACACTGTCTCATTAAAACACTGTCACTCTCTTGACAACAGCACTCTGTGTGAAGGGAAAGCCACACTCCATCACTGGCCCTTGTAGCACATCAAACACGCTGGACACTTTAAAGTGGATTTGAAGTGGTAACAGCCAGAGAGAGTGGAGAGTGAAGATTGTGGTATCTGAAGTGTGAGACCCCCTGTCTTAGTAGACATAAAGACTCACTTGCAGCTCAGTTATGATGGAGTTATAACAGTCTGCAGTGATGTTGTGAAGCCTTTAAACAATATATTTATATATGTTTGGTTTTCCCTTAATGTACCGGCATATGCTAGGCAAGCTATATGTTGTTATTTCAGGATAGATTAGGCTGCTCGGAATTGCTACTGACATTATAACCAGGACAAGACAAGGCAAGACAGACAAGAATCGACTGGTTAACTTTTGAAAAACAGACACATGAAATAAGCTGAGGCAAGATCTGAAGTCAAAGGGTGCATATTTTCTACTGTGAGCATTGTAAAATCTGATATCACGGCTAAAAATAGGCTTTAATAAGTGTGTGAAGTCTGTATATTCTAGTTTCATTGAGTTATGAGAAGAAGAGGTGTGAATTTTAACACAAAGTGTGCAAATGTACACACATATGCAGATACACACTGACAAACATATTCACACAGAAAACAAATACTATGCCCACATGCAGACAAGCAAACAAGTATGCAAACAAATATGCAGACAGAGCTCCCTTTCAGCACTGTGACGTCAAGGCGAAAGCAAACACATGTCCCAAAGCCTTTTACTACAGCCGCTGGAGAGAGCATCCAATTCAACGAGCCTGAAGGAAACATTATGGGACAATGAGCTGCTCGAAAATCTGCCTGAAGGAAATATGACAGGGCGAAAATGATTTGACGTGACAGAAGATCTCCACGCTGACTCGGGGCAAATGTTTAGCTCTGTGTCTGTTGAAACGCAAGCTGATGGACTGACCTCTTTTGGTCTAACTTAATTTTAAACCCCAAATTGGTTGGGTATTGTGCTGCAGGGATCGCCTACACTACATCACTGTTTGGGGAAACCAAGTCAGTCAACTGTACATTGAGCTCTATTCAGTGGACATATCAGGTTTTTACACAACAACAGGAGCTGGAAACATCTTTACACGACCTTGATAAGAAAGCAAACAGATGCATAAATACAACACACAGCCTGCGGCCTGATGACTCTGCCATGCTCCTGTTTGGACTTCAGTGGGCAGAAAATAAAGATCACTGCCCCTTTAATACTCCACTGTCCAGGCTCGGCTTTGTGGCGGAGGTTGAAAACAACCACGGCATGCGAGCAAAGAGGAAAAAAAGAAAAAAACAGACAAAGAGATGGTCAAAACGAATGAGAGAAAAGTGAAAAGAAGACAAAGTGAAAGAAAGATAGTCGTTATAGAAAGCACAATCATAGCGGACCGCACATCCCTGTCAGTGACCCCGTTCTGGCATTATTTGAAGTGACCGTGACCCGTTTTCAGCCATCTTGGCTCTGCCTGTCTTCACCAAGAATCTAATGAGCATTCAGGAAGACAGAAGAAAGAGCTAGAAAGAGACAAACAGGACATGAAGGAAGCACGGCGTATGGGAGAAAATGTGTCTGGACAAAGACGGGGCCTCCGTCAGCTATAATGAGCTGTGTTATCCTGACCCTGTATCCAAATGTCAGCTGCAGTGTCAGCTACTATACAACCTCATGCTGCTAGCTTGTCTCACTGCAACACAAATTTGCATGCACATGAGCAGACGCGCTCGGTCGCACATGGAGACGGCCACCTGTGTCCACAAATGCAAAAAACTCAAGACAATGTACCTGTTGTTCCAGTATTCTCGGACTATTGGGAGTAATCTATTCACACACTTCGTACAGCTCGTGGTAGATGTGTATCTGAAATTGGCACGCTGTGTTTGACCAACAAAACGAGACAGACACTACCATCATAGAATGTCAAGTAGCCCACGGGGGGCTGCTCCGCTGATGTCGACTTCTCACAGCTTTTCATTCTTTCTCTTTCACTCTCTCTCTCTCTGTCTGACACTCCTCCTTTCAGTCTGCCTCCGCAGCTATTCCTAACCCCGAGCCATTTGCAAGCTTAGACCAGAAAACCAAATGTGGTTTGAAACCGACTGGACTCAGTAAATGAAGCGTTTGAACAATGAATGACTGAATCACCGCCTTCGTCAATAGACCAATATACCCACAACCTTCATGCATCTACGCAACTGGAGAGCACAAAAAAAAGATCTTTATACTATTTATATCAACATGCAGAAGCCCAAAATGAAAAGAAAGTATTGAGATGCTATTCAAATAATGAGTCCTTGGGACTGTATGTGCTTTCAGTACAAACAGAAGACAACACTTGAATGAGAAATCATATTTCTCGATCGACCTTCTTATTTCCCGCCCTGCATGCTGCACCCACTTTAATACTTGAGCACTGAGACCCTTTTCTGGGTGGTCTACATTTGTCAGTTACATGGCCGGACTGCCGCACCACTTTTAAAGTAGAGTGACAACATATTTTTTGGTAAAATTTGGGTCTGGATTATTTTTATGATGGGGAACTACAACGACCGGAAACACAAGAGTCTAATCTGTGAATTCATTTGCATGTTCATAGAGCAGAACTATACGAGTAGAACTTACAAAATCAGTTCAGTCCAAATCAACATATTTGGTATTTTTATGAACAATCGCAGTTATAAAGGGGTGGACTGCAAATATGACCTCCACCTACCATCTACTGTGATGAAGGGGTTAGTGCTGGGGTTCAAGCCAAGGTTGGTATAGCCATCAGTGCTAAGGTCACCCTCAGTGTCCACAGCCACTGTCGATTTGTTGCCGGCTCCGAAGTCTACACCTTCAAAAGTGTCGCGTTTAGCGTCATTGCTGTCAAACTTAGCATCTTTAGCCATGTCAGATTTGCTACCAGTTTCCCCTTCAGTGTCGGAGCCTACAGACAGAGCATAGCTGGTATCCATGCTGCTGAACCCCTTGGGGCTGAGGGGCACTGGAAGCACAATGCCACCTGGTTCCTTCTCTGCCTTAAAGCCCTCAAGTGGGGCCTCTAGTGGTGGGATGCCAGCATTGCCGTCTTTCAACGGCGGGAATGGGGAGAGGCAGAGGCGGGGTTCAGGTGGGGACTGCCGCAGGTCGATCTGTGTGGTGCCCGCTGCAGAGAGGGTGGGAGGTGGGGTGGAGGGCGGATCTTCTGCGACAGTCAGCGAGCGCTTCATGGAGTGTGGTGAGCGACGAGGACCGCCCATGGGTGACACCAGCTGGTCCAACCCTGCCCCGTCTCCACCTGGGTATTTATCAGGCAGATCTAGGCTGGTTGGTACGGACAGGTGGGAACATTCGGACATTGCACGGCGCATAGCCTTCCTCTGCTGCTGCGCCCGGCCCATAAAACAAGGCTCCAACTCCAAATCCAACTCCTCTTCCTCTTCTATTTCTTCCTCCTCGCTGTTGTCCCCTGAAGAGCCCTGGGATAATTGCCGGGCCCCCAGGGCTGCCTCAGCTCCAGCAACAACCTCATCACCCTTCTCCAAGTGGTTGTCATTGACAACTCCAATGACACAGTAGTTAGGGGCCACCTGTGGCATGGCAACCTTTGGGCTGGACTCAGCAAAACTGGAGTTGTTCCATGGTTTGGATGTAGAGTCTCCATCTGTTGGAGCTGCCTCCATCAGTGAGGCGCCCATTGGGTGTGGAGGCATTGCACTAATAGGTGATGACTGCTCCATATGCCTGGCTGGGGATCCAGGAACGGGTGGCAAGGAGACCCTGCTGGTGTCCCCACATCCCAGGGCAGAAGGTAGTCTGCCTGGGGAAGCTGGGGAGGGAGATGGGGAGGATGACAGAGGGCTGTCTGGGCTTTCCCCTGCGCTGCCCAGTGATGCGTTACCCAGCGAGGTGCTTCCGGAGATGCCGCCAACCTTGTCTGGCACCTTCAGCTCCACGTCCATGCTGCCCCTGCCCGGCTGCTCGAAGAAGCACAGCTTGTCTTCGTCTGTGAGTCCAGTGGGTGCCAGAGCCCCGGCACCTACCACCAAGCCCTTTGGGGTGCCCATGTCCATGCCCGAGGGGTGCTGCCAATCCCAGTTCTGAGCCGGCACGGTGGGCGACAGAGACGGCACCTTACACAGCTCACTGTACTCTGAGAAAGGAGAGCCAGGCTGCTGATTGGAGAGAGAAGACATGCTGTCTCTCCTTTATGTTCTCTTTCTTTACCTTTCTTTGTGTCAAAGTCTGTCTTTTGTTCAGTCTTAGGTGTCTAAAGGTAATCTTCACCACTTCTCTTCCCCTCTCTCCCTCTTTCCTTTGTTGTCTTGTGCTGTTGCTCCTTTTCGTCAGTCACTCAGGTGCGCTCTGCACTCAGTGTGTGTGTGTGTGTGTGTGTGTGTGTGTGTGTGGAGCCTCTGGTGCTGTGTCTTCGCTCAGAACTCAAACACACACTGAGGGTGAGCTGGATGTGCAGCTCGCTCCCTCGTTCCCTCCCTCTCTCACTGATTATTACAGTCATCATGTGACTCAGTTGTGGCTTACAATTGGCTGCTGCCAGTTCCCAGATCCCACCCACTGTGGTGGAGTGAGTAAGCCCCCTCCCCTCTAGTCTTCTCTTTCACTCCACGTTTTTTACCCCCTCCCCTCAACCCCTTTTCTTTCTGCTCATTCTGTCTCATGGTGAAAAGCAGGCGTTTGGGAGGAGAGTTGATTTGAACTCAAGACCTTCCCAGACCGTACACACTGCACACATCTGCACACATCTGCACATGCTCTGTGTCAGCCGTCTAGTGCATTTATCTCTATCTGACCTGTTACTACACTTCTTCACTTCGCTTCACACGTCTCTGCACTTAATTAGCTTCTCTGTTTTGCCTGACCCAGAGTTTTTTATGTAAAATATAAAAATGCTCTTGGCTCAAATCTTAAAACCCAGGAGAGGAGTGCTTCGTTAGACCTCCTTGTCAAAAGCAAGTACATGGTCCTCGTTGCGAGACTGCAGACACCCCTGCTCCACAATGCACGGGTGTGAAACAGAAAGAAAGAGAGACGGATCGGATGAGAGACGACAGCAGGAGTCGGAAAGACTAAAGAAATAACAGCATGAACAGCTGTGTGTGTAAATGTGTGAGAATATGTGAATATTCTCGTGTTTTAAGAGGAAGGTCTACTTAAGCATGTGTGTATGTGTGAAATGATTAGTGCATCTCCCAGTGATTCAAATCTAAGTGCTCGGTATGAGATGGAAGAGGGAAGAAGAAGAAGAAGAAGGAGAGATGGAGACAGATGAGGAGGAAAGCCTCTGATAAATATACTCTGTTGTCTGTCACAGCACATCTGGTCACATATGGAGAATCACACTCCATTACTCCCACACACTTCTACCACACACTTGGATAATCAAACAGGCTTTGCAAAATACACAAAACATGCAGGTTCTCACACATCACCATATATATATAGACACACAGTTTATGCACCTGGGTCATCATTCTGCCACGTAGTGTGTAAGAAACATTCATGAAAAACAGACATGCTTATACATGCACAAACACAGACACACAGATACACACACACACAGAGTTCAGGCTAACTCAGACGGACACATTGAGTTGAGCCTGTAAGCATTTAACAGGAACTCGGCTTGGTGTCTTGCACAGAAACACTTTCAGCTCCATTTCTGCTATTCTGTCTTCCCAATCGCACCAAAACTGCAAAATTACATGAAACTTACAAACTTCTACTGGAGCTGTGGTGATTGGACCAGTCGACAGGAACTGATTGTGCTACGACTTGTCGGAAAAGTTCAGTTTCCCTTCGGGAGAGCTGGACAGATTGTGACTTTTGGAGTGATTTAGTGTCTCTCATTTTCATTGTTTCTGTAGTTTGTATGGTAGCATGCTCACAAAACTACAACTGGAAACCACCTGCTTCAGCAAAAAGTCCAAAACATCATCAGTTGGCCAATGATACCTGAGACCTTTATTTACCACAAAAGCAGAGAAAGCCTTGCCCTTTTAAAAACATATTAGAGATTATAGGTACATTATTACTACTACTTTATATATTATATTATATTTGACGCTTGATCAAGGAGAACGGAGGATTTATCCATACACTCGTCATGACATGACCTCTCTCACTGTGACACAACTACTGTATGTCCATAAATAGTCAACAATCTACAAGGAAGGAAATACATTTACCCTTAGTGGTCAGACATTGTTCACTCACTCTAAAGAGGCTTTTACGTTATGTTCTGTCTGGTCATAGTAATGCAAACATACAGCTGCTCTGTATCTCAAAGTTAGTGTCCCATTAACAATGTAAGATTTAAGTCCATCCCTGCAGTGACTGTGAGACATGTGTGTGTAACCCCACATGCTAGACTAGAAAATTCCCTCAAACTGCAGACAAGTGATATACAAATGTGCTAAAGGAGCGAGCACACAAAACCTGACTGAGTAGCACATCAATATTACATTCAAAGTAGAGCAGTAAATTCATACTGTGACGACAACTCCTGTCTCTGCTCTGCCTGGCCTGCTTGTGTTTTCTCCTCCCCCTGCAGGACGCTAGGCTGACAGAGTGAAGGTTGCTAGTGAGCCGGCTCACCTGGGCTCATGAGTTGGCAAGCCTATAAAGCTGGCCAGTCTGCCTTCATCAGTTCCTCCATGGTGTCTTAGTTAGTTTGCTTTGTTTTGTCTTTAGCGCGCAACATCTTACACTATTTTCCACTCACATCACTAATTTGACTGTTCACGCCTCATTGATTCATTTTATAAATAACTTGCCACTGTCGCCAAGAGCTTGCTCATGGTGTGACTTGTTGGGTCAATAATACTGTGAAGAGTACGGTCTAGATCGCTCTGTATGGATAGTGACATCATGAGATAACTAAGTGAAGTTATCTTCCAGCCTTCCAGCGCTCTCCTCCCTGCTTTGTCTGAACCATGAGTAAGTTCATGACAATACATACACACATAAACACACACTACAGGAATAAAGCATATTCGGAGAATGCTGTGCAATATTCATCGAATTCATATCCATCCATCCATCCATCCATCCATCCATCCATCCATCTTCTTTCATTTCTCCGGGGTCGGGCCGCGTTGGCAGCAGGTTTAGCAGGTCACTTAGACCTTCTCCCCAGCAACACATTCCATCTCCTCCTGGGGGATCCCGAGGCATTCCCAGGCTAGATGGGCTAGTCCCTCTAGTAGGTTCTGGGTCTGCCCCAGGGTCTCCTCCTAGTTGGATGTGCCCAGAACACCTCGAAAGGGAGGCGCTCTGGGGGCATCCTATATCAGATGCCTGAGCTACCTCAGCTGGCTCCTTTTCAAAGTGACATCCTCTGGATGTCTAAGCTCTTTCCACTATCTCTCAGGATGAACCCAGCCACCCTGGCAGAAGAAGCTCATTTCGGCCGCTGGTATCCACAATCTCATTCTTTTTGGTCACTACCCAAAGCTCATGACCGTAGGTGAGGGTTGGAACAAAGATAGACTGAGAAATCAGGAGCTTCGTCCTCCAGTCCAGAATCATGTCCTTTATAGTCAATAAATGAATCACATCAAAAGCTTTCCAACAGCTCAAAGGGCATAACGCTCCTCTAAAAGGTTTTTAATATGAAACCTCTGCAGGAAGTGTTGAATTTTGTTGACAGTAATTTAACAACGATTGGAAAAACTGCAAAACTGTGACTGAAATTCATCAGTAAAACATTAAAGTGTTGAGTATGACATGACTGTTGCCGCACTAATGCAATCAATGCTGTCAAAACATACAATATGATGAATTTACCATGTGAGACATTATACTGCAAGTAAATCAAATGTTTTTTGCACGGCCTGTACACACTCCTAGCTTTTATTTGTTAGAGCTGTTGATATATCCCAGAATGACACAGAAATATACTTAAAATAATGTACTGTTGTATTGCAGATATGCAGCTATGAGATGATGTCAGTATATCATTTTATAGCTGCACACATCTAATAGATGATCATGTATGTAAACTGTCAAAAGCACTGTTACACAGAAATGTCTCATCTGAGATGACCCAGCATGCATTTTAGGCAAAGGTCAGTATGTGATCAGAAGGAGGGAGATGAGTTTTGTTGTCCTGGGATGAGCTTTGTATGTGTGTGTGTGTGTGTGCGAGTGTGTGTTTGTGTGTTCAGTGCCAGTCAAAACAGCCGGCAGTTACAGGCGTTCCTGTGGCTGTCGGTTTGGACTGAAGGTTGAAACGTTGGCAGAAAACAATGATTTATAACAGGCAGACAGGCAAACAGGGACAGAGCGAGGGACGGCGGGACAGAGGGGTTAGGAGGATACAGAGAGATTAGGGCAGAAAGAGGAAAGTAGGAGGAGAAAATAGGGAGGACTGAAGTAGGGATGACAGACAGGTGGGCAAAAGGAAAAGAGTAAGGGCAAGAAGAAATTATCAAGGTGATGAGGTAGACAGAGGCAAAGGCGATGAGTGGCTGTGGAGTGGGTCATCCACTAAACAGAAAATCGGTAGGTCGATACGTGGCTCCTCCAGTCCGTATGTTGTGTCCTTGGGTAAGATACTAAAACTCTGAAGGCTGTACCGGTACCATCAGTGTGAGTGCATGTGCATGTGATTAGTTTCTAGTTCCATTTTGCCAGTGTGTGAATGGGTGTATGTGATGTGAAGTGTGAAGTCTAAAAATGCCATGAGTGGTTGGAAGACTAGAAAGGTGCTATAAAAGTACCGTCCATTTACCGTTTAAGAAGAACATAGTTGAAGTATTAAGAGGCAGAAAAGAAAGGAAGATCAGAGTGTCAAATGAGTGAAGAGGACAAGGGTAAAGGAGAAGGACAAGAAGGAAAAAAGGGAAGGAAAAGAGCAACAAAGGACGCAGGACACAGGGGTAAACAGGAAAGCTGTACTGGGAGATGTGTGGGTACACATGTCGCCTCCCGAAAACCGTCACTGGACAGGACAGGACAGGACAGGACAGGACAGGACGCAAGGCTGAAGGGTACAAAGCTTCTGTCTGGTTTGTCCACCTCATCTTACTTTTTGCTCAAAAAACAAGAGACTCTGAAAAGTTTTGTTTCTTCCTTACTTGAGGATCTTGTTGTGCTTTGGAGCAGCCACACTGAATGTTAATAAAGTACATTGAACAGTATATCGACGCACAGAGGCGAATTAAATCTAATCCAAATCCTCCCTTTAACATAACCCCAACCTATACCTTCAATCTGAAGACAACTTAAAGTGGTTCCTACAAACAATCTTCTCCTGATGGTTTACTGAATAAAAGCATGACTGCAAATGGTCCCAGTGCTTCATAAAACACTACATGAACAATAGCCTTGTTTTCATTGCAGGTTTCCCACTGGAAAAAAAGCCATGCCAAGCTGGCTTTGAGAAAGAGAAAGGTAGGGGAGCCACTTGAAACAACAGAAGACATTTTACTTTTTCTATTTTGGGGACATGGACAGGGGCAAGACAAAAGAAAAGAGAATAAGGAAACTTAGGCAAAACTTAAAAACAAATCTGTAGACACAGAAACTACAAGACAAGACATAAAACACACTGTGTCTACACAACCCATCTAACACTACGGCCATGTAATGACCAGGCTAATTCTATGAAAAACAATTCCATTCAAAGTCTGTCAAACATGACAAAGCATTTCTGGACTATGGTTTCAAAATGCAGCAGTCAAGGTCAGGAACAGAATCAACTCATGCTTGCATCAACTAAGTAAAAGTGTTAAACAGCTATCAATTTGTGTATGAAAAGGTAAAAAATATTAATGTTATTCTTTATTTCACCTTTAAAACAGGTACAATTGAAACATACCTCATCCTTTATGAATAATTCTTAATTCTGGACACCTGCATTTAAATAGAACAGTGCAGAAGAATCACAACAATCTATGTAGATCAAATTAAAAACTGAGTTAAGACTTAATCTAGGAAATGATTCATCTTCTCCTTTAGAAGAATGTTTCCTCCATGCAAAAGTTGACACGTCAGTGGACATCTCTATAGGCAAAAAGGAGACCATGCCACTCTAAAGATATATCAATAGAAAAAGAATGTCCCTTTCTTACCAGATAAACTGGCATAATTTCATTTCCAAAGAGATGACTTCCATTTACAAATCACCATCACAGTGTGACATGGAGTAAAGCCTTCCTCATGTATTGCAGTCAGTATTTGAAGGCTGAACTTGTTTTTTGTTTGCACCTTCTGAAAGCATTCCATCTGATTTACCATGTCCATGAATGCACAGCATCCTGTGGGACAATCAGAGCTCTGCTGTCGTTTGTGGCAGCACACAGTGAATGGTGGAACTTTGCTTCAGGGATGTGGTATTTCCATCCCGTTCACGCAGGTTTGGTATTTTGGTGACCCACCATGAGCTCGACTTCAAGGAAGTGTGAGGCGATGCACGGCAGGGGGCGTGTCACTAACAATCAGGAAGCAAGAGTGCACTTTTAGGGTCTGCACATGTGTTTTTTGGGCTGTTTTTGGTTTTACTTATTTGACCAGGTCATCTTCAAAAGTTTGTAAAAGTGTTTGGTGGATGAGATGTTGCCACAAAGTAGTGTCTGCACATCCTGTTTGAGTTTTTTGTGTTACCAATACTAAAAATGGATAAGTAGCCATTACAATCATGAGATGGCTTTGAAAGATCCAAAGTAGTCTATTTAAATCAAAAACTGGCTGATCGATGCACTGCTGGGTTAATTTGACCAAACACTCGCTCAGTGTCTTGATTGACCTTAACATAGTACTGATGACTAACAGAGTGGATATAAAAATAATATTTGCGTCAAGGTATTTAGAATAATGAAACTCAGGCAGGCATGATTCTAGACTCTACTATAGAACTTATCTTCCAAACAGCAGCAACCTCATAGAACTGCATTTTGCCCAATTAGCATCACATTCTTTAATTGCTATCAATGTGGTCAGTGGTCAGCTTATTTGTCTCAGCAGTGTGAATGTGGAGATACATCAGGAGTATGAACAGTGATGCCCTGAGTTAGAAATCAAAACTACAGAACAATCTGCGACGTCTATCCTAATGAAGGATGAAAATCAGTTTTTAAATTGTTATATTGGACATCAGAGGTCTATGACATGGAGGAATAAGACTATACTCAAATGTACTGTATGATCAAATCATTGTTATTTTTTGTCACCTTTGGGGAGTAGCTGATAGAAAGATAACTTAATGTCTTAATCAAATGCCCGCTCATCTGCCTCTACAGTCCCTCTGACACATTAGGAGTTCTCAGTTTGCCTTTTTCCTTCCTTCCAGTGCACCCATCAATCTATTTCAAACATCTCCTGATGACGCCTACATGTTTGGACAGCATTAAAAGGCAGCCTGTCACCACAGTCGGAAAGCACGTCTGCAGCAAAATGCCAACCACCTCAATCACTGCACAGTTACATCAGCTACAGTCTGTTCCATTCCACAAACCTGTCTGTCTGTGTGTCTGTGTGTCTGTCTGTGTGTCTGTCTGTGTGTCTGTCTGTCTGTCTGTGTGTCTGTCTGTGTGTCTGCACCACAAACCCCTGATCTCCCCCAATCACCACATCACAGTCACAAGTCTACACATCACACTCACAGACAGACAGACAGACAGACAGGTAGGTGTGGACAGACAGGTAGTTAGGTAGACAAGCTGGCAGGTGGGTAGACATGCTGGAGGCTGGTGTACTGTCGCTGCCTTTGTGTGTCACATCTGTCCTCTTTTTTTTATTTTCTTTAGATTTCTTCTTTCCTTGTCTGCTTGCCTCTTGAAGTACAAAACTGACACCAGAGTCCCACGGGGACACACACACACACTCACTCGCACACTCACACAGCCCACCAAATGAATGACCTCACCCTGTCTGGCTGGCTGGCAAAGACACAATATACACACAGAGAGAGACTATACAAAGCGTTATATAATCCCACTGTGACAGAAGCGTCGTGCCTAATAACCTGCGTGGGCCGCTAGGAGGGCACAAAGCTGTGGCCAATAAAAGGGCTACATATCACCTTTAAATGGCCTCAATGATTCACGGTGAAAGTGACAGGAAACAGCAGTGTTTTTCACAATAAAACAAGTTCACAGTGCACAGTTCCTCACTTGTATTATAGGCCTTATTCACATTCATTTAGTGTTTGGGAGAACATGAATGTCCCAAATTTCATGACAATCCATCCTATAGCTGTCATCCTCTGGGGACTGTGAATGTCTGTGGACTGACTGTTGTCATCACTAGAGCCAAGCTGATTTTCTGCAGTTTTGTGTGGCTACAAAGCAACAGCATGTGCGATGTGTCTCTTAATGGGGGGGGGGAGTAGTAACATTCATGTTCCTCATTGCTTGTTCCAGGTTTGGGTCTAATTGTTGCCATTTGAGACTGTAAGTGGTTTCACTCCATGCTTTATTGGATGGTGATGCTTGTTATTTGTGGTATTTCCAGTCTTTGTTTTAGATTTAGACGGAGTTAAAGCAGCGACAAGGAGTTTTTATCTGGTCACGAAACAGTTTTAATTTAATACGGATGCCTCCACGAAAGAAAAGATTTACATTGTTACATTACATTGTTTACATTGTCCAGTCGAAGTTTGGCAGTAAGTTGTTTGTTAGCCAGTCAAAGGGAAGCAGGAGGAGATTTCCCTTTGGAGAATTTTATTTCTGGCAAAACATTTTGTGGCTTTTGGACAGTGATGGAGCATGGGCAATAAGACGACTCAACCTTGGTCAGTCATTTAACAGATGGAGAGACCTTTAAGACACAAGGTGTTGGTCCAGTCGTAATTATGGGGATAACTACCACTTTTGTCCACCAGGGCCGCCAAATTAACACAAAATGAAAGTTCCTTGTAGTTGCTGCTTCATGTTGCAGTGGTCTAACCAACTACCCAACCCATATTGGACTGTGTGTTCCACTACATGGCCAAACAAAAGTGCTCAAGCAGTGCTCATCTCTCCTGTCTATCCAAATAGCTTCATATCTATGATGTGATTGGTTGTTTATGTTGAGTTTCTATCACAATCACACCACATGTTTATATCATCCACCCCCATGGTCTTTCTTATATTTTCCATGCTGCTTTAACGTATAATGTGTCATCAGGTTGTATAATTCCCATGCAGATTATTCATGAGCTGTGGCACATGTGAAAATGTCAGACTGAAAGAGTGAGGAATTCCTTTGCTGTGGCCTGAATACTGACAAGCCTTTTTCTTTATGCTAATTCACCTCTGAAAGGCATGAGCAGAGAAGAGGAGTGATGATCACAGGTGTGGAGAGAGAGAAGAGGATCGAGGATCATCTCAGCTGGGGGCTGCTGGAGGAATCGATGAAGGAGGGACACAGACAGTCTTTATTCTATTTATAGCTCAATTGCATCAAAACCCCCATCCTTGCTAAACATCCATTGTTTGCTCCATAGCCCCTCTTCCCATTAGTCGCCAAAGCAACTGCCTCCTGTTGCTATGGCAACTGGCTCCTCATCAGTGTGCCGGCTCCAGCCACGTGGGGGGGTTGGGGGGGAAATGGTTAGAGGGGGAATGTTTGGTGGTGATGGTGCGGGTATCGTCTGAAGAATCAGAGGCTGATGGAGGGAGGATGGATGACGGCATTGAAAGCTAA
Organism: Argyrosomus regius; assembly: GCA_946959425.1. Classification (NCBI taxonomy): domain Eukaryota; kingdom Metazoa; phylum Chordata; class Actinopteri; family Sciaenidae; genus Argyrosomus; species Argyrosomus regius. The sequence goes on from CAMPSB010000034.1 coordinate 443,504, forward strand.
CTGTGTGTGTGTGTGTGTGTATGTGTGTGTGTATGTGTGTGTGTGTGCGTGTGTGTGTGTGTGTGTGTGTGTGTGTGTTTGTGAGGAGGGGGAGGGAAATTAATATGCTGCAAACCCCTGCGGAGGGTATTCCACTATCTACTCTGCCACAGGTCAAAGAGTTTGCTACACTCACTGGTGTCTTTGTATTAATTACAATCATCAGGGAAGAAAGAGAGTAGTTCCTTGGAAACTCGTCCGCTGATGAAGAAATGAATGTGAACGTGGAGGTCTGTACTTAGTCATTGCACAGAAATATATAGTGCACAGTCATGCAGACAAAGAAATAATAATGTTCCCAGCAGAAACAAGAGTCACCAACAGCATTTTTATGACCGCAGCAGCTCAGCCAGAATCAGGTCATTCCCAGTGTACAATGTAAACACACTCTGCATTCAAAATCCTACTGAAGTTACTTTTTTTGAAATAATGGATCTTTTTTTTTTGCTCATCAGACCAAATGTTCAAATGAAACCATTTGTGAGGTTTCAAAGGGAAAATGTCTTGTCTGAAAATGTCTAGTAGAACTATTAATAACTCATAAACATCTGAAACATGACAGGAGCCTCAACAGGCCCTGAGCCAGAAGTCAAAGCCTCGATGTAAGAGTTGGAACAAATTTAATTTTCATAAATGGACCACATTTTCAAAATCTCACCTAAAAATCTAACTTGGTGAAACATTTACTGTTAGGATACAAAAATTGAAACAGCTTTGCTATCGTTACCAGTTCCTGTGAAATGTATGCTGGTATATCTCCACCAAGTTCCCACCTCATCTCCCAAGACATCCTCCATAGCTTCACTCATTTGAACTGTTTTTGGCTAAAGGCGAATTCACAATTGGGTCAATCAGTTAATTAATGACTAAAAGCCTCAATTCTACAGACGATATGAAAGAACACTCCCATCCATCCATTTCCTTTTGCTTATCTGGGGTCAGATAGCAGTTGCAGGGCATTCCTGACGTCCCTTTCCCCAGCAATGGATTCTAGCTCCTCCTGGGGGATCCCGAGGTGTTCCCAGGCCAGATGGGCTATATAGTCCAGCAGGTTCTGGGTCTGCCCTAGAGTCTCCTACCAGTCGGACATGCCCAGAAAACCTCCAAAGGAAGGCATGAATACTTAACAGAATAAATACAATATGGAAATTGTTCTAATGATGGTGGCTGGAGAGTTTGTAAAATCTTGGGCCAAACATGCTTGCACACAAATGTGTTTCAAACATCAAGAGAATCGAAGCTGGACATCTGTCTACAATTAAAAGAAAAAAAAACCTAATTCAATTTTTCAATGCGCACAAATCTAATTTTCCGTTCATGTTCCGATGTGTCATAACCACAAATAAATAAAAGAAAACATCTGTGAGACACCAAACTGTTGTGAGAACATCAGCAACATGAATAAAAGCTGTGTGGATTTCACTTGAGTCAATCATCTCACATCCTGTCTGCATTTCATCCACCCATCACACAATGTGCTATTCACTGTCATCACTTCTCGTGCATAGCTTGGTGATTATATTTTCCTAAATGGTGTGTAATTGAGAGAGTGTCGCATTCATTTTTATTAATTAATGACATAATAACCATCAGCTCTTCTATTCCCCATGAAGCAGCTGCAACTGTCTGATCTAAGTTCATTATACATAATGAATGAATCTGGCGCCCTTGGCTAATCTCTGTCTTTCTGTCACGAACACACAGACACACAAAAATACACAACAACATAAACTGTGTCTGTGTTTACAACATTCACCACCACCGTCACCAAATGTCCACCTACAGTTCCACTCCTCCTACCATCACCCTCATTATCCCTGAGGGCATGCGGTCTGTCGGCCGTGATGGACAGCGGCTCAAACCGCTTAGCTCGGCTCCTAAAACTAAAAGCTAATTGGACGAGGAGCCATGCTGAGTGAGACGAAATTAATCTTCGGAATAAAGAATGAGGGGGGAAATGGAAAATGTGACATTCATATCTGTTAGCGCCGCCATTACGTGTCTGTCTGTCACTTTAGCCTGGATTTATTCATACAGCCAATTTCAAGAATGTGATGAAAACAAATGAATCGGTCATGCATTTGTGGTATTTAAATAACGAAAAAGGGCAGTTGGAAATCAGGATAATGCATAGTAAAGCATAAAATATAATGCTATATTTACATATATTATATTCACAGTAACTGTTACATGAGAAGATGAACCACATGGAAGATACCTGTTAGCTGCATTGAGAGGTGTGAACTGGTAATATTAAATCACAAAATCGGGTAAAATCAAAGTAACTTTGCTTAAATTGTTAGAATTAAATTACTACAGACATGTTCACAGATGTTTAGCAGGTCATATTTGCCATGTTCAGTCAGTTAGTTTAGCTTGTTAGCATGCTTTTTAGCATGTCTAGTGCACTGTTACTGTATTCCCAGCAGTGGAGAATGCTAATACCAGAGCTAATACAGCTAAAACACTGCAGTAGCAGGTGGAATCAAACAGGCTATAGACTAGAGTAATCTTCTGCACCTGACACGAGGTGGAATTTGGTGATGCTTTGGTTAGCCAGTATGTTTGCAAATGCTGGCTAACCAACCATGCAAGACTGCAGGAGGTGGCTACATACGGTGTCATGGATGGACAAACTGACCATGACTCAGTGTAGCATGAACACAAATCTAAACTTTGAGAGCTGAACAAGTCAGAGCTGATCAGCCATGAGCTTTGACAGTCACTAGAAGCACATTTACTGCTATTTGAGTGAGTCACCTGTGTTGTATAGCTTTGAACATTGGTGGGCTCATGTCTTACGTTTCTGCCACTGTAGAGTAATAAATCTCATTCATGTGCAACATGTGGCACCAGCGTTGTTTGATAATCCTAACGTCTATTTCGCTATGGTTAGAGAGGAACAAGAGAATTCAAAGTTAGATCAAAAGTTAGGGGATCACCAAAATCATTCATCTTCTGAAAGATTGTTACCTATTTTATGACAATCCATCCAATATTTGTTGAGATATTATATTTTATTTTGGATTAGACCAAAGCTGTTGACCGTCACACAGTCCATCATCAACCATCCTTAAACCACATGCCGCTGGCGTGGCTAAGAAAGTTTTTGTTTTTCAAGTGATACCAAAAGGGGATCCGAAGGTAACACTGCCTGGATTATTAATTATTGAACAAAAACAACAGCACATCCATGACATTTGCAAGCCAAGAGCCCAATTAAACAAAACTAAAGCAATCTGAATGGGTTTGTGTCTAAGGGTAAGACCAGGTTATTACTACCCCGCAGCTCTTGTTGTTAGTTGTTGGTGTTAGTGGACAAAGTCAGTTCCTTGCTAATGAAACAAAGTCAGCTCTATATTAAGCCTCAGGTGGCATTTCAATTCCATTTCCAGTCTGGATTAGTCAACCTGTGTCACAGCCAGACACTCATCACCAGGCTCACTCACTGCAGCACCAGGCAATTTACCATCACTCCATCCTGGCTGCTGGAAGAATATTTTATACTGGTGACAGCTCAGGCTTTGCCCTATCTATTTCATCCTCCTCCAGCTTCTTCTAAGAGACAGCTTTCAATTTTTACAGCAAACTTGAAATGGTGAAAGGCTCTTGACACATTTCAATATAATTTGACACACACATCAGGGACTGAACTATGCCTAGCTCAGTGTAGAACGTGTGATTGTCTGGTACTCGGCTCAGACTGTTCTTTGATGGCACTAAGTCAAAACATTTTTCATCTGTCGTCTCTCCACCTCTGTCCCCTGCTGCCTGCTGGTTTAGAATATCTCCATGTTTCACAGACTGGTACTGAAATGCACTAGTGCCAGTCTTGTTTACTTGTTTTGCATAATTAAGACCCTGAAAGAGAAGAGGCTTTGCTGTTTGTGACTGCCTCCCGCTGAGGTTCGTGCAGAGCAATCACTTACCAAAACCTACCCCCACAGAAAACCTAGACAGCCGCATGCCTGCTCTACATTTTGTTATGTTACTACCTATACACCCTGCTCGTCTTCCAATTGGTTTCCTCAGACTTTCATTATAAACAAAGAGATGGACTTCAGCAGCATTGATATTTGCTGCATTAGTGTCATGGCAACAACAAATGACAAGACTGTGTGCAACATATATTAGAGACTGCCTAAAGGTTATTACTGCTGGTGGAAAAGGTACAAACACCAACTAATCTGACTCAACTTAATTCATATAGTACTTTAAACAGAGCAGAGCTGTTTCAAAGTGATTCACACGACATGAGAAAATACAGGAGCCGGTAATGGCCAACGGGTAAAAATGTCTTGTAAGTTGCCTAACGAATGGTTCAATAGAGTGAGAAAAAAATGAAGATTAGTTTTGACGCTGCTTTTGAGTGAATCCTGTCACAACAGCACTTAGTCTAGATATTAGACATTAGATTTGACTACCTGATTTATTTGTTTGGCAAACATCAAAGCTGAAACAAATATAACTCCAAGATGACTTGCACGGAAGTAGACAAAAGATGAATGGGCGAGGAGTAAGCAGGTACGTAGACGTAGGTAAATGAGGGTGCCATCGGCATCATCAGTGTTTCTGGATAATAATGGAAAAACATAAGTTGAGAAAATATTGGGTTCAAGTATAAAACCTATGATGGCTGATTTGAATCATTTCAAAATTTCAAAAAAGATCCACCAAAAGATCATCAGATCAGATCACCATCCATGTGTTATTAGTTGTTTATTTTTATTTTTGGAATACAAACTAACTTCAAAAAGCTAATTAAAATCTAAATCGTCATCAGACAATAGCTAATGAGATCCGAGGTTGCATTTCAGCTAATGCGTTCCTCCTCTTTTGCTCTCCACAGGGACCAAAGCCTGCTTTAACCTGACTGGTCAATACTACTCTCCAAATGCTTCCAGCACCAATCTCCTGTTTCCCTGCCTACAGATTCCGCATTCATATGCAGATATCAGTTTATAGAGATGAACTAACAGGTAACAATGACAGTCAACTTGGCTATTGGTAGCTGCGAACTGGATGTTGAAGAGTGATGTATAAAATAGCTGAAATTTATTCAGCGGGAAACAATTCATTGATCAATTTCTGGAATAGAATCTTGTAGCTAATGGTGAAATGTGAATACATTGACAAAGAAATTAAAGTATACTGATCTTAAATGATGGTACAACAGATTTGCAACTGTTTATGTCTATTTCAGAGTTTTGTGTCTGTGCCAAACCGATTCTGTGCCATCAGCAAGTGTGATGTCAATGTAGTGTCTCATTAACTCCAGCATTTGTTACTGTTCCTAGGGCAACATTAACTGATCCTTAGTCTCTATGGCAACTACCCCCTCCCTGTTCTTTTCTTTCCTCCTGTCCCTCCCCAAAGGCACTTTGCGTCTCTATCCGTCTACCACTGGAAACTTGAAAATAACAATTTGACCTTTATCAACATTTTATCTTGTACATTCTTCAGCCTCCATCATCTAGTTCAAAACAAGCAAATCTGTTTCACAGCGAGCAAATCAGGCCAAAGGAGAAAATGACTTTAGGATGCTGTTAATAGATTCATTAAAACCTGAAGACTTTCAACATTCCTGAATTGTGTGATAGTTGTATGTCTGCCTCTCCAATCAGACACAGTTTTACCCAACAAACGTGCTAAATGGACCCTTCCTCTAGCTGCTGAGGCATAAAGCACAACTTATCCTCAGTGCTACCTGCTCGTCTGCCTGTTTTACACAGTCTTGCACCTTTTTAAAAGCTTCTGGTGGAGTGTTAATGTTGCACCCTTTTCTAATGGAAGCATCCAACATTTACTCAAATGATGATAACGCTGTGTTCTGTGCAGGCAGATATTTAGTTAAGTGCACAGAAATGACGATTCCATGCAAAGACAATACAATACAATGACACAGCACGTTATATCTAATGCACGCGGATGTAAATGTGTCTATTGTTGATGTACTTTGATTCCCTATGTGGGAGAACAGATGTCCGCATATGTGGGCTCTGTCTATATATACATCTATTTACTTATTCATCTATATGCATGACAATGTTTTTCATCCACCTGTTTGAATCTGTTACTATGTCTGTCTGCCTCTCTGTCTCCTCATCCATAAATCCCTTCCTGCCTCCTTGTGTCTGTTTGTTTATCTCTCAGTTTGCTTGACGATCTTTCCGTGGCTTTGTCAGTCTCATGTTTTTCTGGCCGCTCCTCTGTCTCAGATCTGTCCGTGTCCTGTCATTCTGTTTTCTTAAATTCTCTCAGCCTCTCTGAAGTCTGCCTGCCTGAGGAACAACTGGCTCTAAATGTCTATTTTTATTTATTTTCTATTTGTCTCTTTAATGCTTTCACAGACATGCTAAATACAGAGCAGGCTTCAGCCAAAAGTAACTGTTTGGAAGATTCAAGTGTGACACAGCTTTAAAAACGTAATGGTTTGAATATGTTTGTGCTGTATATTGTAGAGAGTGGAAGCATCGGCTTTAAGGCAAAATACTAGAACCAAGCTAATCATAGCATACGTCAAATAATTAATATAACACATAATTATGGATTTTTCTTCTCTTGCCCTGCCAAGCCAACATTTTAGATTCATCTTAGCAGGACAACGAAAACATACTGTACGGTATAGACCTACTTGTTTGCTTATCTGCTGCCTAACCAACATAAAGATGCTCCACTAAATCAGAAATCAGGCCAACTTGTTTTTATAGAGGAAAAGTTTTAGAAGAGTACAAAAGAAATCAATGATATGGATATAGTTCATATAGATCTATGGGACCTGACAAAGAAAAGAAGACTTTGTTTTGTGAAAGTTTGGAGTAATTACACTTCTGGAAAAGGGACCTTTTATCAATGCGACAAAGAAAAAGAACAGTGACGACATACTGTCTATTATGAATATACATAACTGAACTATAGTGTATACACCTTATTCATATCCAGCAGTTTATACACGATGTCTACTACTAGCTTTACTCACTCTTACGTCTGCACTGTTCCTATATCTGTGACTGATGACAATAACTGCTGCTCATGCTGCATATATTTTAGTGTATTCATGTCACTGTTAATGCTGTTGTATACATCTTAGCATATTCATATATCCCCCACTGTTATTCATATCTGTATGCATATGTATATTTCTCTACACTTCACTGCTTTTTGCACTAGTTTGATGCTAAACTGCATTTTGTTGTCTCAGTACATATACACAGTGCAGTGATAATCTAATCTAATCTATTCCAGTCTAAAGAATGTGGTGAGAAGAGTCATGAACGTAGGCTGCCTCCACACAGAGCTTCAGCACCATGGACAGAGACCCTTACATTAAAGGGCAACTCCACCAATTTGAACTCATAAAGGTCAGTTTAGTAGTGATTGGTTAAAGTATCCAGCAGTTTTAACAGTGTTCTGTGGCTCTAGAGGAGCTTTGTTAAGTCTGAGAATGTAATGTCATCAGGGTGATCTCAGCTCAGGCTTGAATTTGAAGGCAGACTGACAACAGATACAAACTGTAGGGGAAATGACATTTATGCTAGATTATCAGTACTAACCCATTTGTGTTATTCATTTATCACCTTTCTATCTTGTGACACAAAGTATCATTTTATTTCTTTAATAGAACGATCTCATGTCCTGGCTGCTGACACAGAATAGCATTATTTGTAATTTCATGCCTACTCAATATTGAACTGTACATGAACTGTGAACTGAATATGAACTGTTCTCTGGATGAACTGTCCTTTATATTCTATGTATTAACTCTAGGAAAGTACCCCGAGTCCCGGCCTTAGACTTCTTTGTTTTGATGTCATATAAATATGCTGATGACGGGGTGCTCCTCACTGATTCCTTCCAGATTGCTTTGACACTCTGTAGGTGCCGGTCCTCTTTCATGAAAGTAGTAATAAACTTACTAAAGACAATTTCTTCTTTTTCACAGTCTCTTTATTTTCTACCTCAACACAAACGTACCTCCTCAAAGTTTAACTAAGTCAACTACATCAAGTCATACCTCAACAGAATACTAACAGGATGAATATCACATGAAGGGAGGGTAGGCGGTCTCATATTTGAGTGTGGAAGGTTATCTGTGTGTCAGATCCAAAGAGGAAATGTCTTGGTATACAAAACCATTTTTTATTAATGGCTAATTTACATGACTGCAAGAAGAGGTGTTTGTGGAGCAAATAAATACAAACAATCTCTGATGACTTAAGGTTAATAATATGTGTTGTTGGCAGTAATCTACACCATTTGTCACAAAAATATTAAAATGGCCTAAATTAATTATTTCGATAAATCTTCCAAGAGCTACTTCACATTCAGAGCAGTTTGGAGCTGATATGACTGTTGTTTTAAAATGTCAACATCAAAATCTATTAAATCTTAAGCACAGCCCACACTGCTGGCCTGGAGCCAGCTCTCTATAGGCTGTGTGTTGCTGAGGCATGGTACAGCTTCTAAAAAGAATAACCCAGAGTGATTCACACTCTACAGTTAGCTTTGAGTTAGCATGTTGGCTTTTACAGTAGCGCCAACGAGGCAAAATCCCAACACTTCCCCAGAAGCCGTCAAAATACATTAGCTCATCTCCATTTAGGGATGGGGCCATACTGTACAAATGTCCCTTCTGGGCTTCCATCTAACAGTCTGTGTCCCAATGAGACAGCCTAAACAACAGCGAGAAGCACCATGTGGTAAAAATAGACCGCTGATACAGTATTTTCACGCCTGCCTGCCTTTTGAGGATTTGTGTTTGTCCTCAAACAGCTTGATGACTCAGTTGTGTGTACAGTATGTATGTCTGTGTGGGTGTGTATTTGGGTTTGTGCAGTAGACGGGACCACAGCATGGGTATTTGTGGTCGTTATACTGGCTGGCACCTGTGTTTTTAGCTCCGTCTGAGAAAGAAGGAATAGTCCCGGCACTGGAGCAGAACAGGTGTTGTTGTGATGTGTCCTGAATGTCCCTCCAGGTTATTTTGGTGCCACATCTACTTTTTATTTGAATTAATAAGTTTAGAGTAGAAAGAACCATGTCAGAGAAGAGAGTCAAAAACAAAACAGAGGATAAGAAACAGTGATATGGCATTTTTTAGCCACTTGGGGGCAGCGGAACAAGCTGTAAACAAAACAATGACATATTACCACCATATAGAGTTGTTATGGTGAATTTGTTAGCAGACAATTACCGTAATTTTCGGACTATAAGCCGCTACTTTTTTCACACGCTTTGAACCCTGCGGCCTATACAACGGTGCGGCTAATTTATTATTTTTACTGCCACCGGGGGGCACTCTCTAGCAGTAAACACAAAAGTGAGACAGACGTGGGGAAAGATTATGCGCCGAAGAAGACACTACCGTAATTTTCGGACTATAGGCCGATTTTCTAACCATGCAGTCATGTTCATCCCGTGTTGATGCCGTGTTGGTGCTGTGTTTTATTTTCTAACCATGCAGGCATGTTCATCCCATGTTGATGGCGTGTTGGTGCCGTACTGCCGATTTTCAGGCACAGTTTGAAAAAAAGTCTTAAATTAAAACTAAAAAAAAATCTTCCGTGTACCGTCTTTCTGTGTAAATATCTCATGTTACAACATGAAAACCTGCGGCTTATATTCAAGTGCGGCCTATATATGTACAAAATTTATTTTCTTTTCAAATTTAGCTGGTGCGGCTTATATTCAGGTGCGCTCAATAGTCCGAAAATTATGGTGGCTATTTACACATCTAGCAAACATAAAGCATCATTAGCAATCATTTGCAGTCCTGTTTGTGGCACCTGACAAGTCTAAGTCCAATATTCAGTCATTTTAGCTCTGTTTTGGTCTCCAACGAGCTCCTGAGAAAAAATATCTGGCTGTTTAGCTGCTAAATGCTACACTGGGTTCAGCAGCTAGTTGTTAACATTATCAGTTTTATGTTTGGTACTGCACAGTTCCAATTCCAGCTGCCTGCTGGTGCTGGAAGAAAAGTTGATGAGATTTGTAAGATTGCCAAAACAGTAAATTTCATGGGCACAATTCCAAAACAATGAGCTGAAATAGGCTAAAATTACTTTGTAAAGCTCAGAGGAAATATCAGAGGCTGGTGATAATTCTCTGTGGGTTCAACCCCTTTCACATGACACATATTTATTATTGTTATTATTATATCTGTTACTTGATGAACTGCTACAATAAAAATATGAATTACTACATCTTTAAGTCTATTTTATGTAATTTTAGCCAACACAACGAGACCATACTCTTCTGCATGTTATGGTCCATGCACAGTGTCTTTGCATTATTTATATGTATGTTTCTGTACATCTGTGGGTGATGTATGCACACTTACATACAGTACAAAGATGTAGATACACTTTATACAGTGCACTGTCTTCTGGGTTGTCTATTAATAGCCTCACAGATAGATAATAAGGTAGGAAGAAAACCAGGCGCTATCTTTTAACTCAATGTTTTAAACATCACCGTCGCATTCCCTGAGGTTAGATCGTTCTCCTTCTCTATCGAGGCTTCTCCCTCTCATTGTTACTCCTCTGTATCTCTTTCATCGCACAAGTTTATAAATGATCTTCATCCATCCATTCCCCCTCAGCATTCTGTTCACCTCTTCATACTCCTTCATCAATCCCATAAGCCTTTCACAACATCATCTCTTCATCATTTCTCTCTTTCTCTCCCCTGCGGTACATAAACAATATTTTTCTATCCCTGCACTCCTCTTGTTCATGCCTGGTTTCTCTGAAAATTATTTGAAAACCTTTTTGTTTCTAACTTTCGATTTATTATGCTTTGAGCAGTTCTTTTCTGCACGTCGACCTCCCTCTTCCTCACTGTACTCCCTTGTCTGTCTCTCTTCTTGCTCTTTATTGTGCACCACATGCCTTCTTATCTTTTGTACAAGACTTAAATACCACTCTTGGTGACAAAGACCCACCCCTGGACACTGACAAAAGGTCTCATTACACAGAGGGAAGACGGAGCCAGCTGCATTTAGCACTTTGTCTTTCTTTCACACATTTATACAAGCACACACTCAAACGTACCCAAAAGCACATACAAGACTCACTAGTGCACATCCTGCATGTCAAAATCTGCCGAGAGAAAGAGCCTGCTTGGTAGAAATATGCACACAGATATGCAATGACAGCAAATATACATATGAATGGAGGCCCACAAGCCACACACACACACACACACACACACACAGTGCAACATTTTACAGATTCACTGAAAACATAACCCCTCTGTGAGTAACAAAGAAATTAAAATTCAGCCCAACAAGCGTGAATCCAACACCATATTCAGATGTTCTAGATTATCTATGTGACCATTATCTATGGAACAAAAATACTAATGCAAGCCTTTCCGTTCTCGTGGAAGGACGAGGAGCACTGATCAAAGCTGCTTAATAGCCAGGTTCAACACTCTGCTGTTTCTGTGGGGAGCTGAAGGCTGGCTCAGTCCTCATTACAGCCTCCAATGGGAGGCAGAGACAGGAAGTGTTGAGAGGAAGGACAAGGAAACGAATCCTGTGGAACTCTGCATCTCCATAAATCACAGCAACACACTCACACACACAACATCTCAGCTCCTCTGGAAAAGGAAAAACACACACACATACACATGCAAAAACACTTGTGCACATGTGCACAATTGGATGCATCCATATTATGGATGTGCGCAATTTGTGAAGGAATCAATGACCGTTGCTACCCTCGCTAGTCGACACCAGAGATACTAGCTGGTTCAATGAATTATGAATATTTTAGTAATGTTGAATCACCCCACTAGCCGTGCTGCAGCTGCGGCAGGCAATGATATCATAAGTAAATCCAGCCGGCTATGGAAACATATATACAAGGAAAACTTAAAAAGCATCATGTCATTTTTGTTTTAATCAGGAACACCCCTCATCAGTATACATAGATGACATCCACTCACACACAAAGGTCTCAATCTATGCTATTTCTGGCTACCCATTTCTTCCAGTCAGCTGAAAACACTGCCACACATTAATGTTACATTAAAACAAGACCTGAACATCACGCCTATCAACAGCTCCCTTTGGACTCCCTATTAAATCTAATAATTCAGGCATGTCAGTCACACACACAAGTCAAAATGTTGTATTTTTAACTGCTCATCTCTGGCTCACATAAACATTATTTTCCCCCTGTCTGCTGAAACCTTTTTTTTTAATGAGTCACACTGCTACAAAACTATTCTTCATTAAAAACAAGAGCAACCAACAGCTTTCATCTTCCACCGCCTAATATCCAGTTACAGAGGCAGTAATCCAGGTAACCAAGGTAGCTACTGTAGGAACGGTAGCAAAGCTAAGTTTACAAGCTCTTCTGGTCATTCCACAGCATTCCCAGACCAGAGAGTAAGGAAGGATCTAGGAATCTTCGCCATATTCCCCAAAACAATTTAACTGGCTCCTTTTTAATGTAAATGGTTTAGGCCAAAAGGTATAAGACCAAAAAGACAACATCATCTGCAAATAGTAGAGATGCCCCCCTAATGTCACCAATAAAGACTCTCCAGCTGCCACTCTGCTACGCCTTCATGTCTGAACCATGAAATTCATAAACAGTAGAGGTAGCACAGGGTACCTGTGTAAGAATCCAATGGCTGCAGTGAATGTGCTTCTTTAATGCTAAGAATGTGAAGAAAGCTCTTGTTTTGAGTGCATCTACTTGAGTGCACCTCATTCTTGTTCTAAGCAACAGCAGCCTTGTTGCTGAATTTGCACTCACGAAGAAGCACTCAACTGTCTGCATCTTCTGTCAATCATTCTGTAATCATCCCAGTGTCTAGTCTCAAAAATAATGCATGGAAAAACACAGCAAAACCACAAGAAGAATTAAAATAAGACTCACCTATGGTGGAGAATCAGCCAAAGCAGCAACCATCACAGAACATGGAAAGTAAAATCGACAAAAAAAACAATTACCATGTGATATTCTTTAAAAGTCGTACTCTCAGGAGACCAAGATGTGAACTGTTGATATATAACAACAGAGGGGGGTTAACATGACACCAACAAACACTTTTTTCAACATTTTATTCTAGAAGTTGTAAAGAAACAGGCAGCTAGTGAGAAAAAAAGTTAATTGGACACGAGAGAGAGAGAGAGAGAGAGAGAGAGAGAGAGAGAGAGAGAAGATAGAGTGACACCTCACCCCTGGATGCAAAGGAAACAGAGCATGATTACAGTGTTAACACAAACACCTGGACAGAAGAGAGAAAAAAAAAGAAGGTTTGTTTCGATTTGGTGAAGTCTAGTGGTGTTGCTAAAGAGAAAGACTCTGTGATTGGTTAGTAGTGGTACACCCGTCAACAGCAACTCTGTTAATTATGAGAACATCATTGGGAATTAATATACTCACAGAAAAGTCAAGCCAATCCACAGCCTCAGTTGGTCAACACTTGAGCTCATGCATTAGTCACTCACAAACAGTCCACATTGGACAAGCCAAAAAGCTCCAGCCAAGTTTTTAGACAAATGTGTCCATGCAAGGGGCAATACAAATGGTTCTCATTATCCATTTAACCCTTAATTAGTAAAAGAACACCCAAGCAATCAACTTTGCCCAAAGGATTATTGGAAATCAGGTTCAAATATCTGAACGACTCAAGCTGGATGAAAACATCATGCATGACAATGAACCATATGTTAATTTTTTAGTTACTCTACATCTAACTTTTTCGTCCAGGGCTGACTACAACCAACCTTCGGTGATGGGGATAACTGGAGGGACCACGGCTGGTTCTTCCATGGAATCAGCAAAACTTGGAAAGAAGGGCTTAGCTGAAGGGTTAAGGCCAGATCCTGGAACTGCCAAAGGGGTGGCCGATGGAGGGGAAGAGGGGCTGATGACTGGGGATGCTTGTGGAGGGAACTTCTTTTCTCCTGGTGAGGTGGGACTCTTTACAGAGGAGGAGGAAGATGAAGAACGAGACTTCTTGGATTGCTTCTGGGCCGATTTGGCGTCTTTGTGCTCTTTGGGTTGGAATTCCTGCGCTGTGGTTTTAGGGGAGCGGAGAGGGGCTGGGCTAGGGGTGTCGAAGGACAGCCCTAAGGGTAGAGGATGACCTGAGGTGCTCATGTCACTGAAGTCAAATAGCTCGCTGTTGCTGCTCATTCGAGATTCGTTCAAGAGCCACGAAGCATCTGAGGGCGAGAGAGGTGGAGCTGAAGCTAACACCTCGCCTTTTTGAGAAAGGCCTGGACTTGGCTGGGAGGGGGGGCTGAACGCTGAGGTGTCTCCCTCAGGCACTCCTTGCACAGAAGACTCAAACATCCCGCTGTCAACCATGTCACCAACCATTGCTTCATTCTCTGGAGATAAAGGTGGAGAAAAGGCCTGGCCGCTGTTACCCAAACTGGCATTTTCGGTGTCTACCAGGAGATCAAATGGCTCACCAGGGCGAGAAGCCATGGGGAAGGAGCCAAGTGTTGCACTGTTGGTGGTGGAGGGCATGGTAAATGGAGCAGCTGTGGCTTTCAGCTCACTGTTCAGAACCAATGGGTTGATGGGAGCTGTTGGAGAGAACAGGTCCTGGGACAGAGGGGAAGGGACCAGGCCTTCTTCTGGGAAGACCTCCTTTTTCCAGGGGCTCTGGCTGGTGTCCATGTCTGCAAATGAGGCCTCTGGGTTTGCCTGAACAGAACTCCCTAGATCCATCATCACCTCCTCTGTGATCTGAGAGGTCGCTGTGGCCGCAGGGACAAATGGTTCCGCCATCACTCCCCACTCCTCGGGAAGCTTCTTCCTGCTCTTACCCCTCTTCCCTCGGCCTCCACTCTTCCCAAGTTGCTCCTCCCAGCCACCTTCTACTCTATCCCGCCTTGGGCCAATCCTGTGGTAAAACTCATCTGTTGAGGGAGTGTTCTCTCCCTGTGCTTGCACCTCACCCCTGCTCTCGAGGTGCTCATAAGATCCTTCCTCTTTCTGTCGCCTTTTCTTCTTCTTCTTTTGTTTTCGGTCTGATCCATCTCCCTCCCTTTCGTCGCCTCCAGCATAGGCAGTGCTCTCTCGACTAGGCCAGCTGTCAGGTGGGTCATCGGGGCTGTTTGAAAGGTGGGTGCCATGACGACCGATCAATGCGCTGACACTGGGGGTGAAAGGGATGTCTGTCGGTAGGAAGCCAGTCTGGTCTGGCCAGCAGTCACCTAAGGCACCTTGTTGTGGGTGAAGAGGGGAGAGTTTAAAGTTGGGGGAGATGGATACCGGTATATGAATTGGTTCCCTTACTCTAACTCAAACTAAAAATAACTGGGCTTCAGAATATATAAATTCTTAGTCTAAAAACAAAATAACAAAGATAATAATACTACAACACAAAATAACACCACACAAAAATAGTTCTAAATCGTAGAGGCCATTATAATAGCTATTTCTTATTGGCTGAGATGGTGAGAGGGCTGGGAAGATGGCAAAATGGATCAGACACAGCATGGAAGCATCTGGAGGAATCCAATCCAAGGCCAGAAGGGATGCATTTTGTTCCAGAAAGCCG
The DNA here is from genome assembly GCA_946959425.1 of Argyrosomus regius. Classification (NCBI taxonomy): domain Eukaryota; kingdom Metazoa; phylum Chordata; class Actinopteri; family Sciaenidae; genus Argyrosomus; species Argyrosomus regius. The sequence goes on from CAMPSB010000034.1 coordinate 459,077, forward strand.
AGCTTTAATCATTACACCCCTTGTGATCTGTAGGAGTGCTTATTCTCTTTCATTAATCTGTCAGTGTTTGGTCAAACAAGCAAATGTGTGTGTTTTGTTGATCTTAAAATAGAACCAGAGAAAAATCTGGAGTCTCGAAATTCCTTCTGTGTCAACGTTGATTGAGCGCATGACCGCACGGAGGGATGAGAATCAAACGCATACTCACACAAACATGCTGGAGACTATTGAATTAAATGATATAGAAAACTTGCACTTTTGGGTGGCTGACTCACTGCAGCCTCCGGGCGTAGTAAACGAGTGCAAACTGAAACTAGTGGGCAGCAAAAGAGCTCCATTTGAAATCAAAACAGAAAGCAAGACTCAGGTATATAATGATATAGTGTTCCACATGTACATGGACACTGAAACAGACACACAGCAACAAAAAGACTGCTTAATGGTGCCATAGAAAAGAGGTCAATTATAGGTAACTATGCTGTAACTAAAACAGCCCAGTCTTGGGACAGTGTATAATAAAGCTCAGGTAGACGAGAGGTAACAAGAGTAAAGGGGACACTGAGATAGGGTTGTTCTCCTACTTTGGCCCAGTTTGTTTCCAGCTTTCTGTTATATATACACACACACACATACAGAAGAAGAGCTAAAGTGGAGCAGCTGTCAGGCCCCGTACAGTACAGTTGCTCTCTGGAGTGCCATATTTCATATTAACAAACCCATGACAGAACTCTGCTCTCTATACTGTATGTGCAGTAATTGGGAGATGCAGGAAAAGACATGCAGCAAATGGATCAGAACGAATTAAATATTGTGTTGTGCAACCTCATTAGGCTGGAGGGACACTCAATGAACATCCATGTAGTTATTCTATAGTTTCAAAATGGTACAATTATAAAAAACATTCAAGCTGAAACAATGTGGCTAATATCTGTCTATTCCATAAGAGTTTTCCTTTAATGCATTTTTAAATACAAATTCAACGAACTGCAAAAATGCCATTAACAGCTTGTCCAAATATAACCATAGAAAATGGTGAAAACAGTTCAAAGAGTAACATTTAAATCAAAATTGAGCTGTGCTCTATTATCTGCCATGGAAATATTTGTGCTCTATATAAAATAGCTAGTGGGCAACTTTATGACCTGGGAAAGAGCTGTACATATTCCTGACCAGCGCAAGACTAAATCAGAGCGCTGGTGTAATGCTCAAGAGCCAAACACCCATACCTCCAGGAAACTGTCATGTCGTTCTGCTTGCTCCCTATCTAAGGACTCCACTTACAGCAACAGAGTGATGACAGGCTGAAGTACCTTCTCCTTACTATCTCGTATCACACTCTGGCTTATATTTGCTGTGTACACTTGACTATGTTGAGTATAAAAGGGGAATTGTTTTGGGTTCTTCCCTTGATAGAGTATATAGGCTGACTTCTGTGATTCTAATGTGTTTTTGTGTTATTGTGTTAACAGTTGATTCATCAGCATGACTGGTAAAAGTATGACACCTCTGTATTAAGAGTCAAAGGGAGCAATGACGATAAGGCTGTGTGTCCTGAAAGCTACAGCGGTTAATAGTTAATAAACATAAATGCAACAATAAATATTTTTAAAATAACTCCCTTTCTCATGTTGGCTCACCTCAGATGACCAGTCTTTAACTGTCGTCTGATTGGTTGGTTGAAGGTCTGATTAGATGTCACCTGTTGTTGGCGTAGCTGTATTCTCACTTTAATTACGATGATTCAATGTTTTTATCTGCTTAGAAAACTTCATTATACTTTAAGTTAATTAAAGTCAGTAATGGATTCATTATGCTGGTAATTTAATAAATCTGGTTTATTGTTCTGTTCTGCACACATCTTGTAATGGGGAGGTGAGGTGGTGGTTGCCGCACTGCTGAGTCACCATGTGTTACCTAGCAGTTGACACACATACCAGCAGAGAGGTTATACACACACACACACACACACACACACACAGCGGGACACTTCTTACAATCGATTTGAAGGTGGCAGTGAGGGGTTAACAAGCAGAGTAGTCTCCATCCTCGGTGCCTTCATCGCCTGTTACAGGCTGATTGAAAACTTGAATGAATCATCTCCGTCTGCTGCAGTGAGTCAAGCTACAGTTCTGCTGGTTGCAGTTAAACTGAAGCACTGCTCAGTTGTCATGACTCAAACATTCCTGCCTTGTATTTGGTCTCTGCTAGTGGTTAATATTTTAGCAGAAGAGTGAATCAAACAAACCAGATTTTAGACCAAGATCTATTGGTCATCGTTGGACTGTGGTAACGTGGTTAAAGGTCACGTGCTTCAAAGGTTTACAGTACCATACACTCTCAAACTGTGGCTGGAAACTTCATTTACCTTGATAGAAGATAATTTGGAACAGGCTTTACTCAACACGTCCATGTTTCCATGCTGTTACACTTCACTGCTCTTTGCTTTTACAAGTTTTTATCCACTCACTTCTTCCAGTTGTTTCCACTTTGCCATTTTTGGATCGATGTTAAGTGAGCAACCATGGATCTCTACATTTCCTGTGGAAATGTTTCATATTAAAAGCAGGGATGCATCTATAAAGATACATCACATCGATACTGGCACTAGTATTGGCTTTATTAAAAGCTTCAGGTATCTGCCTGATCTGCATTAAATAGACTTCTTTGTTGTTGTTGTTTGTCTTAATGTCATTATTAACTTTTAATGAGTTCCTTGCTCTGAGCTTTACATATATTTAAATTTTATAGACGCTCTGGTTTCAGGTAATCTTTATGAGCAGATTAGTGTGAGTTCAGGTATAGGGATTAGTACAGGAGAAAAATGTTTGATCGGGGCAGTCTAATCAAGTCCTCCCTCTCTGTCTTTCCAGGAAGACTTTTAATTTGAAAAATATGCAAGAAATGTTTAGAATCTTAACAACAATCAAACTAAACTGCATAATATTTCTCTTAAAAAGATAAATTCAGAGCAACAGACTGGTGACCATGACATGACATATTTAGTCAAATTTAATTTTACTCCACCTCAATGTTTTTTTTCCAGCAAATTTTATTTGTGACCGGCCTTTGGGTCTGCTATAATTATTGAGACATGGTCATTATTTGAATACTAGCTTTTATTTGAAACCACATGAAGAACCAGCTGACAATGAGCAACACTTTATGTGATTATGGTTTGCATTTGTTTCATTTTCAAGATGTATTTTTATTTATAATCAGTACCTGCTGGCTCTCTGAAAACAACATCTCCTTCCACCCTTAAACCTTCAGTTTTGGGGTCCTAGAAGAGCAGCCGGCACTGTACTGTAGACATTTTTGCACTCATAGTTATTTGGTGCGTGGCTCATGTGCATTTGTCAGAACCACTCTGATATTTACAGTACAGTGGAACAGAGGGTTCTACCACCTGCTGTGCAGCAGTGCACCATGGGGGCTCAGCTGCTGTGATGCTTTCTGCATCGTTCCACTAGCCACATGGGATGTTAGCATGGCTGCATTAGCTCACACAAGCTACCGCATGGTGACTACTACAACCCCACGCTCTCTAGGATCACATGAGCGTCCAACTGGAGAGCGGCCCTATGGGGGGAGGGGCGGGCGGGGCGGGGGAGAGGGTGGTCAAGAGAGAGTGGACAGTGAGACAAACAGACAGCTTCTCTCTGGAGGATAAATACACACTGAGATCTACACACTCTAACACACACACACACACACACACGAACTAAACACAGTGTATGACCTGAAGCCATGGTACCCTATACATGTCAGCATCAGATGTGCATTGACCTTGAGCTGGATGACTAAATCACATTGGAGCTGGAGTGAGATGGAAGCTATAGGAGAGCACAGACAGACAGACAGACAGCTGCTCTGTGTACTGCGCCCCTCTGTGGAACAATCAGGCAGTGCAGCACAGAGCACATAAGATAACTTACACTGTACAGTAATCAGATCTGAATTATTCCTGGACAAAAAGATGTAAACACAATTCAAAAGCTGTCGAGTGCAAACATTACTACAGAAGCTGACCATATTACAGTTAGCAGTATTTGTCCTGTATAGTAATCGATACTTTGATACATGAGCTTTTAAAGCAAGTTGAGACAACTAAAAGCAGTACACACAGCGTTGTAAGTCAGTTTGGTTGGAAATTCTAGGGGGTTCCACTTGCTACAGTGATGCACAACCTTGTTGAAGAAGCAGAAGGTCAACGCGCCCGATGTTTCTTTAGAACTAGATGCATGTTTCAGTGGCATGTGCTTTACCTGCTGGCAGATCCAGAGGGCTGCGAGGAGGCTGGGGTTCAGGCAGCATGGGGGTGTGCTCTTTAGGGGCGTCCGACCCTGCTGAGGGTTCCACTATATTTTGTATCCTCTGTGGTGAGAGGGGTGCAGCCCCCACCTCCATGTTGACCCCCATCTCACCAGGCTGGGAAAAACCTGATAATTAAAGGGAGACAAACAGATACAGGGTCAGTGCTGGAGATTCTGTTAGCACTGATGCAACATACACCCACAAGAATCAGGGTTTGTTAAGACTCTTAAGACCTTTTTAAGACAATTCATGCCCATGGTGGCAAAAACAAACACAATTTAAGTCCCAGAATTATTAATATTATAATGAATAATTACTTCTGACTTCCTATGCACCTTTGTACCTCAAGTTCCTAACTTGAGCATTTATTTGCAAGATGCAGCAACCTTCAAATTAATTATTTTCAGGTGGCTTCAGTCAGGTTCTAAATGTGCTCTTCTTGGGCCCGTTGGGGGGGTTTTTATCATTTTAAAAAAAAATTAAAAAAAAAAAAAATTTAGATATTCAAATCGTATTTAAGACAATTTAAGAGCTAAAATTCAGATTATTGGATTTTAGACGTTTGAAGGTCCCACAGAAATCCTAAATAATGCAAGGTAGTAATTATTTTAATTTTAATGGACGGTCGTCTTGAGAGGATAGCCAAGTGACATCATGTAAAAGCCTTTGCGGCCCATAGGGGACCCATCATTCCTAGAAGCCTGCAACAGAATAGTGTTCAGCTCGTGTAGATTTTCAAACACTAACAATGTGGACATGGATTTTTTTTCTTTCTACTGGTTAATAACTACAACATGGATACATTAAAGTATAGTGTTGTGCATTAACGACGGACAGAACAAGTCCAGCTTCAAGAATGACTCCAAGAAAACCAAACATCCAATCAGCTGCCGGAGATTCTGTGTGTGTGTGTGTGTGTACGTGGTCCGAACATGTACAGTATGTGTGAGGCACATTGGCAGAGACTGGACGAGATTAAGAGTGTGTGTGCACAATGTGTGTGTGTGTGTGATCTAAACATACAAATGAGTACGATTAGAGAGAATCTGCGTGTGCATGAAGGCTTGGTGTGTTAGCTAAATTAGTGGAAATTGGGTTAGAAAGTGTCAACTGTATGTGTATTTTTATGGGAGTGTGTGCGTGTGTGTGTGTGTGTGTGTGTGAGCAAACGACTATGTGTGTGTGGGTTCAAGCCTGGAGCAGTAATTCCGTGGCCCGTAGACGACAGGTCTCATTAAGGCGACAGCGAGATCTGAGTATGCAGAGGTTGGCATCGGTGAAAGGCATAACTCAGCCTCATAGCTCATACTGTGTGTGCGTGTGTGTGTGTGTGTGTGTGTGTGTGTGTGTGCGTGTGTGTGTGTGTGTGTGCGTGTGTGTGTGTGTGTGTGCGTGTCTGTCACTCTGTGGAACACCAGCAGATATCAAGCTTGTGACAGCTACAACTCTGCATGCAGCTAACAAGTTGTGCCTCACCACAAGCCATTTATCAGGGCGGATTTTACGAGCACAGATTCAGATTCCAGACCAGTTGTTGGACTGAAGTGACATTTTTAAAAAGAGGAAATGTAATGAGCAAAGAGGTAGTGAAATATCAGGGTTTAGGGTAATGATCCTCAAAGGTTGGAGATTAATTCATGTTTGTAACTGAATTTTCAAAATGTCAACCGCTTTTCTCAACACACCATGAACTAAAGCTAGAGACTAATTATTATCACATGGAAACAGCATAAAACTGTTTGAAATACAAACAGGACACTGACATAGAGCTGAGAAGAATACAACCTCTCACCACAATTATACTGAAGGCTGTGCTGCTAGCATAACTGGGTTGCTATAACCTCACAATGCTAGTAGAAAGATGCCTGCGATCTGTAAAACAAGATAATCTTCCACCTAAAATCTGTCCTGTTCAGAGGAGATTCAGCTACATACTGTATGTACTTGGCCTGTTACTCTAAAAGCATCATCATCTATTTTAATAATGTCAACTTCATTGCCAGTACTGTTAGCTAGCTACCTGTTCTTGCATGAAAAATAAATGACGAATGTCATCTACAACTTGACTGAAAATAACATAATGCAAACATAACAGCAACCAAACAGAACAGCTGGAAGAAATCACAAATACAGGCCAACAGCACCAGATTTATAAAAAGAGGAGCTAATAGTAATGTGAATATTATGAAGAGTGATGAAGAACTCATCAGTAATTAATGTTACTTTAAAGCTAAGCTAGGTAACGCTGGAGAAACTCGCACAAGACCCAACAAGATCCAACCAGCCTCCTCCCTTCCAAAGTCAATCCATCAAAACACAGCCAAAGAAACACGGCTAGTGAGAGTTATATTCAGTTTGGGATTGAAAAATTGCTTAGGACAGTTACTGTCTTCATTATATGTAGACTGCAGTCAATGACTTAAAATAACAGTAATCTATGTGACTATAATGTGATTAAAACATATATACAGTCATCAAAATCTTTTCTCCTGTACTTCAGGCAATTTAAATGGTGCATTGTGAACTTAAGAGTGCATTTTCTTAACAGAGATCAGAGAAACATAGAATAGAAACATCTAAAAGAAAGAAAGAAAGAAAGAAAGAAAGAAAGAAAGAAAGAACACGAAATCATAGAGGTACAATCATATTGAAGTGATTGTGATGAAAACATCAGTAGCTCAGCTGATAGTTAAAAACAAAGGTGTGTTATCACCACTCAGACGAATTACTGCTGATGCAAGCTGTTAGTTTTCTAAGGCTACTGCTGTCACTTAGTTTAACTGGTGAAAAAAAAAACAGCTTAAAATATATATTTAGATTTTTGGGAAGCCAAATATTAATTTGTGTGTGTAGATGTTTATGTTTAAATATTGGTATCTAAAATGACACTTCAAGCTTGTATTTGTGCAGCACCCGTCAACTTAATGTATGAAATGATGTTTTGTTACTGCTGCTATCATCAGAGTAGTACCAGCTTCAGTACTGATGCAGCGTTACTGTGGGAAATATCTGCAGTATACCTGAAAAAGCTCCCATCCGGCCAGTATCCATCAATTGGGCAGAGCTGGTCTGAGAGCCCAGAGGATCTGAATAACCTGCCATGGAGGCTGGCGAGGGGGAGAGAAAGAAGAAGAGAACATGTGGGAAGGAAGAAGTCGTAGAGGGAGAAGAATAAGAAAAAGGCAAAGATGGATGAGGTGGCCAAAGGAGAAAAAGAAGGGAAGGAGAAGATGGAGTATGTGGTGGTTGGGCACAAAAGCATTAATAATTCAGAGTGGGTGAGGTGGAGGTAGACAACACGGAGGAAGAGAAGAAAAAGAAAAGGCTTGGAAATCAAACTTTTCTACGTTTTAGTATGCATGAGTGAAATATTGTTCTGAGGACTGAACTGTAAGTCCTGACTTGTGTTGTATGTTACAGCACAGATCAGAATATATGACATTTTGTCGAGTTTCTCTACTTTGTTCAGTTGTATATTTATATTTATATCTTGAGACTTCTGACAACCACAGACAACATACTTTGTATTTGTCGACATACTTCATCAATCAAATTGATAAGATGAAAAATAATTCATTATTTGAGAGTAATGGCCCACAGATGGTACCAAGTCACACTGTAAGTCTCAAGTTTTAATTTGTAAGGATTGAGTTTTGAGTCAAGTTCCAGTTTAAATCCAGATCCTAAATTTTGTGTTTCTCATCCTAAACAAATCATTTCATGTGTCTGCTGGTGTGCGCTACCAAACACACCTTTCCCTTCTGCTCCTGCAACATGATTGGCTGCTCTGAACTGATTCAAAGATTCAAAGGCTGTATACTTTATCATTTTCATCTATGGCATTGGTGAGAATATCAACTCAAGTAAATGAAGACTGTAGTCCAAGTGAAATCACAAGTCATGATTCTAGTAGCAAGTCTTTCTTTTCTTTAAAGGTCCAGTGTGTAGGATTGTAGTGGCCTCTAGTGGTGTAGCTACGGAGACCGCAAGCTGTGCACAAAAGGTGAGGCCCTATCTGGTGGACTCTGTGGTCGAGGTCAATTATGATTATACACTTATGCATATTATATTCAATTTCTGTCATATTCTGTAAATAGAACCCCTTCAATCCGACACACTGGACCTTTAAAGTCTAAAGCACCAGATTCCTGATTCTGGTCTTACTTCAGAATCATGTGACTCAAATCTGAGTCATTAGTTACGTTAGTAATGTTCTCTGCAAAGAAACTCGTTTTGAAAATGTCTTCAACATGCAGTAAATCCAAATATTAAATGCTATTCTGGCTACAAATATTATCATCTTCTTCCTTGTTTAAATTTCAAATTATAAATGTCCTGTTAAGACACCATGAGGAACATCAAAAAAAACCCAAAAAAACTACTGCAGCACCATCATGGACACAATCGTTTCTTTCACTTCAAGTGTCACATTGGATCAACGTCCTTGACCTTCATACCTGATAAGAAGTCTGTAGCCAGGGCCTGCTGCTGGTCAAGTGAGTGTGGCCACACCTCTCCCTGCGGCTCTGGGCGCAACGCTGAAGTCTGTCCCCCCGCGGTCAGCTTACAACCTGCAGTGACAACATGGATCATCGAACATCAGTTCCTCCTCCTCGCTGATGACGCGCCACTGTACAAGTGTAATTTACTGACACGAGGCTGTTAAATCAGACGCAGCTGAACACAAATCCACACACACGCTTGCAGATTACTCACACATAGGCATGAAGACAACATATACACTTCTAATATAGTGGACTCCATCACACATTAAACACTTGCAACACATAAACACACACCCACACTCTCACCTGCTGAATTCTCTCCCAAAAGCAGATCTCCCAGTCCCACACAACTCAACATTCAGTGATGTATGCTATGTACTGCTCAGTGCCTCTGTCTCTGTCTGTCTCCACTGCAGCCTCAGCTGACTCTGAGCTACTAACACTGTGAACCCCCAGTCACACACACACACAATCACCACACAAAGAGACACACGCACAGACACACACAAAAATGCGATCACAGTCGGGGAGTCTGGGTTTGGTGTGACGTTTCACTGTCTGTCTGGTTCAGGTCCCAGGCCCCGCCAGCTAGCGCCTCCCCTCGCACTCACCGACTTCCCACAGCTCACTCCCTCCCTCTCTACTCCTGTGGTCACCCTTCAACTCTTGTCCCAGTCTCCGTCCGGGGAGCCTGAGTGGACCTCAGAGGCCAGAACACCCCCGCCCCGACTGGCAGATTTTATGTGGCTGTTTGTGTATGCAAGGTAAAAATGGAGGAAGAAGAGGAGGAGAAAAAGAAGACATCGAGGGCAAAGCAGGCGGGTGGGTCAGAGAGGAAGATGAAGGGTTGAGTGCACTCGGACTAATAGAAGGAAGCAAAGAAAGGCGAGAAAGAGGATTAACAGAACGAGGCAAAAAAGACAGGTATGGAAAAGAGAAATAAGGATAAACAAGAAGGAAGAGACAGAGGAGTCACAGAGGGAGGGGAGGAGCAGAGGAGAGAAGGAGGGAGGCACCGATGGCAACCCTCTCCCAGCAGTGTTCACAGAGGGTGACAGTGAGGCGAACAGACAGGACGCCACCCAAAGTCACAAACGCTTCCATATATCAGACACACACAGAGGCCATGGTGTGCATTGTCTGTCACGACAGGACGCAGAAAACACTCCGTGGGCAGGGTCACTGATTGATTCAAAAACACTAGTGCAGCAGCACTCGTCCTTGTGTTTGTCTGCCTATCTTTGTGTCTCTCTCTGCCTTGTAAACACAAATTTGGGAAAAATAACAGGGGACGTACAAGGTCACAGCGTAGACTTCCCACATGGCTAACACATAAACGCACTGAGCGTCTTGTGCTCCTCTTAGTTAAATCAGTGAAGCATGAGCGTTGCAGAAAACAGACGATGTTTCCCCCCGCTGTGTCGCGCCGCTGTCCAAGGTGCTGAAATCAGACTAAGCAGCTTTCAAAGGGCAGTCAGGGGCACTGGAATGAAAACCTCTAATATCTCTCCCTATTTGCATTTGTAGCCCTTGCCGAACCACTCGGGTTGACTCGACTAGATCAGTCTTATTTAAAGCTGTAGCCAGAGGGTGTTTTTGTGTTGGGGGGTGGAGGGAGGTTACAGCAAATACATAACCTCAAAGCTGGTAGCTGTCTGGTAAGCACCCGTCACTCAAAGAAACATCTCTTTGGCAAAATTAGCAAACATATTAGCAGAGTTAAAACAACTAGGGAGTACAAGCAGATGTCGATTATTTTACGGGTTTTTGTCAATCAATTTTTTTTGGTAATTAGAGCATTCTCTTAGGTTAGCTTATGTGGCTTATTTGGCTGGGAAAACAGAGGTCAAATCGTTAGCCACATTGTAAATATGCATCACAGTTTTCAGACCTACTTCCTGGTTCAAATTTGAACTGTTGTACTTTAAGGCTGTCAGTTTTTATTCGATATTCGAACATGGGTTCGAACGAGGGGCACACTCGACCACAACGGGCCCATTGCCAGAGGCTCGTAAAACGGCCATCACCGTGACAGGCATGAAGGCAATAAGTTCATAAAAATGTTTTAAAAAATACTGATTATACAACAGCATTTAGTTGCTGGGAGAATGTTTTACAGGTTTTGCAATTAATAACAAAGCAAACAAAGAAAGATTTATTCGAACTTGATTTCTTTTTAAAGTGACAGCACTATTGTACTTTACTTTTCTAATTAGGCTCAGTCAGATTTCCCGTGTTTTTAATCAACATTTCAACTGTGCCAATTTTTGGGTTTGCATCAAAAAATGGTTTATATTTATGGTTCCCAACCTTTTTTGTTTGAAACACACTCACGCCTTTCTCTATGTAGAACCTCCAGTCTCTGGCCCTCTGATTTACTACATACCCGCCCACCAGCTTGACCTCATGTTGTATCCACTCAATCATTCATCATGTCCTGTTTGTCTCTGTCGTCTTTGTATTTGTCCTATGTCCTACTGTGTATTTAATGACTTTATTGCAGACAAAAAATGGGCACAAGTAACTCTTCATCACACTTTCTCTACAGATGGGATGGCTTCATCAAGAATGAAGAATGAACATTGGTTGTGGTGAATTGGTAGATACATGTTGTACATGTGTAGATGTTAAGATTTGATCTCTCTCTCTTTTTCAGTAGGTTTGGTCAAGTTTGCATTTGTACTTCTACCACTTGGCAAAGCTTTACATCTCAACCATTTGTATATTACTGTTAGATACAGTATATGGTTTGATATGATTTTCATCTAAATAGCTTCTTCTCAGGTACTCTCAGTCACAACACAAGGTGTTTAAAAGCACTTCAGTCAAAGAAAAATGTAGTCTGTGTTTATGGCCTGTGGTAGATGTGAGGGTAAATACCAGTTTATCAGTTTTGTGAGCTCCTCCACAATCCAACCTACTGTTACCAGAAGGTACAAGGTACAAGACATCTACATAAATCACAATTAAAGAGACTTCTCCACTACAGTTATATGTACACACAGCACACACTGGCATATTGTCTAGAATGGAGAAACATTGAGAAAATATCTGAAGAACAAATAACTGAAAATTCAAAATGAATGAAGAAAATTTGGAGATTTAAAAAAAAAATCCTCAGTCAAATTTTACAAAAGGTTTGGTGGGTGTGCTGAAGGAATTTATTATTTTTAACATCCTGACTACAGCCCTGCAGGAAAAATTGCAAAGTATGTCAGTTGTAGCAGCTTGTCATTATTATCTGCATCGGACAAAAAAATAAATAAATAAATAAAAAATAAAAACATTTCATTTGTCTGCTGTAAAACAATGATATTCATGAAATTTGGGGCTTCAGCTTCTTTGGCCCAGTAAATTTTAATTGTGCTTCAGGCTTTCTTCTAGCTCAGACACATTCTCTGTGTGTGTGTGTGTGTGTGTGTGTGTGTGTTTGTGTGTGTGTGTGTGCGCGGCGCGCGTGTGTGTGTGTGTGTGTGTGCGCGTGTGTGTGTGTGTGTGTGTGGAGGGGAGGGAAATATTCTCTACACACTGCACTGTGTTTAATGTACCAGTCATGAACTGCTCAGCTTGAAAGAAGAAGGAAGACTAACTGTGATGTACAAAATGTGAGTGTGTGTACATGCACGCCTGTGTGTGTCTGTGTGTTCTCTTTTGTCCCATGTCCCATGAATTGTTCCTGGTGCTGCAGGTGAGTCAGAGCCTGACAGGAGGCTCATTACAGTGTCATCATTCATCATGACTGCTTGACCGTTAATAACGGTCTCCTTACAGAGCAGAGGAGAGACTCACTGCTGGACTCCGGCAGGACATTCTCATATTCACATAGCAACATTTTCAAAGCTTAGCAAGACTAAGAAGACCAAACATCTAAGTAGGAAACAAAGAGTTAACTAACTCTAGAATGCAACATGACAAAAGTGTGACTTCAGCAACAGAGTTATATTTCTGATCCTGTGTTTAGTGTGGACAAAATTTCCCAATTATGTAAGAGCTGCTGCTGACCTCAGCATGAGGACAAAGTATGGTGAGACAGACTGGAGCAGCTATTTGTCTGACGGATGAACTTCAACGTCTGAGAGGCATCTGAGGACACACACACACACACACACACACACACACACACACACACACACACATACATACACTCTACTGTAGCTGCACTAATGTGGACAAACAAATGCGCATGCACCCACATACACCAGCGTGTAAATGCAGTAACACGCACAAACACACTAAGAGTGAGTACACACACTCCTGTTAAGAGAAAGAAACAAGGCGATGGTAGACAGACAGACAGAAAGTCAGAGCCCACGCTTGGGGTACACTCTGCTGACCTGACAGAATAAAATGGATAAATATAGCCTAGGACACACACACACACACACACACACACACACACACGTCTCCCCTAATTCCACTCATGCACGGCTAAGCTGTAGAAGTGGCAGTGGATCCCTGTGAGGCTTCTTCTGAGGACAGGCAGCAGATTCAGGATCAGCTGAGGAGGTGGTGCAGAGGTTAGTGGAGGAAGGCTGCCACTCAAACTTTGTTATGATGACATCCTCACCGTCTGAAGCATGAGCTAGGGTTAGGCAACAGTACACTCTCTCACAGATCACACCGGGATGCGAAAAAAAAACAAAAAACTTCTTGTTCACCTTGTTATCAGGTTTTAACACCGCACCATGTGTTTTGGAGGTATTATGACACTGAGGCAAGTCTAGTGCTGGCTACAGACTGCACCACACTTGAGCACATCTTTTGGTCCCTGTGTGTGATGACTCATTTTATAGCCGTGCACCAAGTTGCTTTTAAAAATTGCGTTAAAAGTAACAAAGTAACCAGCAAGAGATTTTCCAGCTGGCAGCGAACAAATCATTCTTTGGCTGATCACCAGATATATTCCTTCGATCACCTGGCTCAAGTTGTACCTCGTCATGCCTACCTTGTTGCAGCTGTGACCCCATTTCCCCTAAGAAGGAAATATTATCTGTCTAATGTGATAATAAAGCCATGTACACACACACAGGTGTTTTTATTCTGGCTGATCAGAGCTCAGCTGAGGTTGCTATACTGAGCTATTCTGGAATATATTGTAACCATGTGCTGATAAAAAAGTTGCAAGTCACAAAAAGCAGGACTCACAGTGCTCAGATGAGGTCTCATCAGGTAAAGTAAGTGTTAGGTTAATTTATTCTACTTTCAGTCCTGCAGCAGGTGTGTTTACTCTGACCTGGTGGCTGAATGCTAATACCACTGCAGGTTAAACAAAAGCCTGCAGAATACTGTGTCACTACACAATGCTACCGCTGCTCTCATATTTCACATGAGACAAAGATGTGAGTGTTTTGTTTTGGTCGTTTGTTTTTGGCTTTTGAACATTACGGATGGAAGTCTGTCCCAGGCCTGGACTGAGACACACAGAGACACGCCGTGACAGCAAAACATAGGGAGAGAGGAGATGAAGGATTGTTACTGTTAGCACATCAGTGACCTTTACTAACCTCAACTAATTTCCTGTTTTACTTTATTCTTTATTTCAGTAAGTCCATAAGACAGAAGTCATCGTGGAACTCTCAGACTGGACTGTATGGTTTTCATGAAGGGTCTGACTCAGCTCAAGTCTAACCTAGCGCTGCCCAGCTTATTATCTTCTCTCATATGGCCGATAGCCTGTGGGCTAGTCTCTGTCCTCCATCTGACCACGCCTCAGCGCGCTCCTCTGCCCCTCTCTCCTGTCAGCTGTACTGAGGCTGAATTCTTGTAGAACTCCCTCGTTTAAGGCTTAAATTTATGCATAATTAGAGACAAGGCCACTTTGATTGAAAGGTGGGCGATGTCACAGGTGGCTTGTTTGAGCAAGCAGGCTTTATTTGACCTGCCTCTACTCTGGAGGGAGGCCAAGATGGCGACAACCAGAGGCACCACACTCTGAGCTTCACAATGGCTCCATAAACCTGTGGGTGACGTCACATTTTTCTTAATACAGCAATGTTATACACTAATAATACTTGTTATTATTACATGCCAATAGAGCCTCTCACATGTTACAAACTGGCTGTTTGAAGACGTCTATGCAATGCACAGGGGTGTAGGCTTCTCCTTGAACCTCCTCTGCTAGTGAGAATATATATATAAATATATATCAAGCGGGTGTCCTCTGGAAATAAGGCCACAGCCTAGTTTGGATCTATAAGCAGCCAGAGCAGAATTGCTACAGCGTATATGTCAGGCTGTTTGCACGACAACATTATGAATGTCTATACTGTATAACAAACTTTAGGAAGGAGAAGAGAGGTTCTTTCTTGCAACCTTAACAGAAAATGTCCAAATCAATTTAGTTGATCTGATTATGGTAACAGCTTACTGCCATGTAAGCCTAAAACCAAACCTGGCTCTTCTTCAATGTATTTCTCTCTCTGATTCCGCATGGCGCCCTATGGTTCGCCTCACCAAAACTGTCTAATCTGGGATGAGCCGGCAGGGCATGCTGGAATTCTGCAGCTGTCCTCCAGCTGACCCCAGCCTCTCCCTGCTCCTCTGCTTTAGCCTCGGCTCCTCGAGCAGGGACAGACACTATGAACTGGCTGGGTCAGGGCTGCCGCAGTACCACAGGCGCACGATGACGGTTCACCGAGAGGACAGGACAGAGTGCTAGTCTCTGGTGAGGACAAATATCCAGAGTGTCCTGTGGATTCGGCCCCGACAGAGTACTGCATCAGATTGATACAGCAGTACTTCCTTTTCTGTCCACCTTTACCTGCAACTGTCCACTACAAACTCTAAGAGTCTGAATGTAGCAGGCTTTAGAATATAATTCACTTTTTTTATATCCAGGTCTGGTCGATAGCCTTCTAGAGGATATCTTCTACTCATTCTATACAAAATGCTAAAAATAATTTAATTATTAACAGAGTAAAAATGAGAGTGAACTGAGAGAGTGAGTGTCAGAGGGAGAAGGAGAGGCATGGTGAGGTGAGACGAGGTTGGGGGCAAAAATAAATCTGCAGTTTGGATTAGGAGAGCTAAAAGACTCCATCAGTTTCTCTGAGCTTGGGGATGCCGTCTCGTAACAACCATATGGCACTAGTTTAACCTCAGTTTGACGGGTTCCCCCTCGCATTCTGACATTCCTAGAAGCCCTCCTAAACCACCTGAGCACTGAGCCTTCCTCCAGCGGTTCTATTGGCCAGGATCTCACCTGTTATTACAAAAGAGAGTATAGAAGTGTGGCCTGAGAAACCCAGCCAACGTTTCACTTTTAGAACTTTTTACAATTTCTCTCACAGCTGCTGGAACAGATGAATTTGACATATGACCCATATCGCCTGGCTGCTGTCATCGACAAATACAAAGCATCCATTAGCCTGGTTCCAAAACTCTGACTGTCTGCCCACATCTCTGATTTGATCCAGTGTTGTGCCCATTTATGTCTGTTTCAGCAGGCTACCTAGCTACATCCATGAAAATCAGCCAAAGAAAAATGGTGTTTGACGTTGATGAAGTCGTGCAGCTTGTTATAAGTCAACTGAAAGAGCAACTTTGAACTGACTCCAGCAGATGCTACACCCAACTTCCGATATGACGACAGATATGACACTGATTGGTCAGGGCGAAACAGAACAAAACACCAACAAGAAAAAGGAACAAGACTGACTGAATGAATGAAGTAAAACAAAATGGTGATTCAGTGAAATAACTGAGCAGCATGGACAGCATCAACAAACATGGACGGCTGTCTTGGTTTGTAACTATCACACTATGGATGCGAGAATCTCTCTGGGTGGTTGTTGACTGTTGTATAAATTCCTGTTGTAAAAATTATAAATGTAGTATAAATTAAGTTGCTTTAATCTATTTGTTAAGAATTTGAATGTCTATCAATATGTCCATTGTGCAATACGTATCGCTATATTTAGAAGACTTTTTTTTTGTTTGAGCACTTGCGTTATGACACAGAATGATGAAATTATACATAAAATTGAGCTAGCAGCATTTTATGACTTTGTGACTTTTTCTGGTTGTAGCCTTTCCTCCATAATCACAGACGTCTTTGGCAGCGCGACAGTCCCTTAAGTGAAACCACAGACGGTCTGCGTGCAGAAAACAGACCAGCCTGTGCAGGATGACAAGTCAAGAGGCTGATGCAGCAATGGTACAAATTCAGTGTGAGAGGGTGATGTGCATTGACAGGCTGTAGAGATGCAAGGTGCATTGAATGTGACAACGTCTCTGTAGTTGTGTGTGTGTGTGCGTGTGTTTGTTTGTGTGTGTGTGTTCATGTGTCTGCGCGAGGTGGGTGGTGGATGGGACCTGCAGGAGTCTTTAACAAACACATACACACAGCTGCCTGTGAAACCCTTCTTCTCCCTCCATCCTGGTTTATTTTCTTTGAACCCCAGTCCTACTTTGTCATTGTATCTTCCACACCTCCTTGTCATAGCCTGAAAACAACCCCATGTTTGTCTGGAAAGATGAAAATAACACAGAGGCAATCCCTCTGTAGCTATTTTAATCCCACCCCAACTCTGTCCTGACCTCCTTCACGTCAGTGTTTGTTAGTTTTTATTGGCAGGATTTAGGAGTCGAGCTGACGTGAAGGATTTTCGGACTATCCACGGCATTTTGTTCACTCTTATTTGCATTTTCAGCTGTCACGCTTTCCAGCACTCCTTACTGTCATGGATCACAATTCATACTACCAAGCTGCATTTCACTCCCACCAGCAGGGATTGTGCTGTCAGTACCTGTCAAACCAACAGATGAAGTGAACATTTCAGCAGAGAGTGGAAGAATCACTAGTTGCACATGTTGATGTTCCCCATCCAAACTCAAAGGTAAGTCTGAGGCCTTAATGTTCACACACACACACACAGTATACTCTGACATGAGAGTAAAGAGAGACGTTTACTCAAACACACACACCTTCGCATGTGAGAGAAGCTCACACAGATGAAAAGCTTTCTGTCTACACAGAACACATCAGTGACGGAGGAATTAGGTCTTCAGGGATTAAAGTTGCATCATGAATATTTAAAGGAGATTTATCCAGTATTTCTACCCAATCACTTCTTCAAGTTAACAGGACGACAGCGCGACTTTATCAAATTATACAAAGATGGGGATGTGCTCAGCTAAAAGTTCGGATTTGTGGTTTTTCAATCAAATAAAATGGAGACGTGTAAAGTAGGTCGGTTTGACTTTTCAAAGGCTGATACATGATGGATGCTTTTCCAAGTTTCTAATATTTTCACTTGTCTTGGTCAGTATTCTAACATCGTAACAAAATGAAGAAAAGAGGTTTATGAAGGATGCTGACAGTTTCTGCAGCAGTGTCTCTACAGAGCGTACAGCCCCACCAGCAGCTCTGTAAGGCTTTGACACTCACACTAAGGTCAAGTTTGTTTTCCTCAGACGTGCCGCAGCAAAAATAAAAAATGTCCAGAGGGTGGTGTCAGAGTAAAGGCAGCCAATATCAAACTGATTTATTTTATTTCACTCTAAAACCAACAGTGTCGACCTGCTGCTGGCTAGGCGGTTTCAGCGAGTGGTTAACTTCTAAAACTACTATCTGTGGTTCAGGTTACTACAAACAACAGCAGATTCACAGTAATTAATGTACATTAACACATATGGACATGTATTTATTCTTTACTATCAGGGGGATAACTGTTTTCATTTCTGTACTATTGGTTTCACGTGAGTGAGACAATTTGTTAATACTAGAACGTTACTTCCTGCATGTGTTTCACGATAAATGCATTTTGATTTGCAGGCTGTGGTAGACCTTTACTGTGAAAGGACTGCAGGAAAGGTTGACAATGCTAGTGAAGTTAGCTAAACCTCAAATTTGTGATATAATGGATATGGTCTCATGCCTGGCCTCAGATCAGCTGCTCACAGAAGCTCAGACCTGTTTGTAAATGACATGATCGCTGCTCCAATGGCTGAATGTGCTGCAGGGAGAGTCTATAGGAGAAACTGGAGAAACAACGTCAGGCGACATCGGTGCCACTATTGGTGTAGCAGACCAAGCAGAAATCAGCTTACCTACCAATTTGCAAAATCTCTGGAAGGTTTTACTGTCTGAACTGACGACTATCGTCCTTACTCAAGATATACAGCCACCGTCACCACTATGGCCAATAAATTCCACCGGACACGGCTGCGCCGCATTCAGGCCGCATCAGGCCCACCAGAGCTGATTGCACTCGTTCTGGACAAATGATTGCAATTCCACTAGAAGCACTACAGTTACGTTTCAGAAGTGTGTCTCTCCACTCGGCTCTATGGAGAATACGCTGGTCTATTTTTGACAGATGCTTCAATCAGCCATGTCAAGCAGCACAGAGAAGATTGAGCTGGCAGGAAGTTAGAAACAGCATAGAGAATCTGGTCAACTTTCAAAATAAAACACCCTGTGCAGACTCTCAATGGCAGAAACAGATAAAAGGGAAATTCTGAGCAAGTTCATAAAGTCTGGTGGGCAAAACCTCCACTTATGAAACGCTCCTGGTGGAGAACGGACCAAAATGGTGTCGTGGCCAGGACGTGAGACTTGGCCGGTGGTATTTAGGGGTTAGTGCCACATTTGAGGACTTGACAAACTGTCTGTAATGAGTACATCCATCAGACTATGAGAGATTTAACTCGATATGTCTAAGCTTTGACCTGCTGGTGGCACTAGACAAAAAGTCAAGGGATCACCAAAGTCATTGGGATTCATCCTGTGGGGACCATCAATGTCTGTACAAAATGTAATGGAAGTCCTTGACCACAGTGGTGGACCACCAATGATGTAACAACTTAATGCAGTCAATCAATAATGTATAAAGCATGCTGCAGGCATGACGGGAGTTCAAGGTCCTCAGATGATGTATGTCTTCACTGTGTGTGGGCAGATGCACATAATGGACTGTACTAGTGTGGGGGTCTATCTATGCATTATGTATATCACTCAAACTCATTCCCTCTCCTGAATCCTCCTTCACTCGCTCTCTTTAAGGATAATGTGGGGGATCAGCTGTTCGGGGTGAGGTTCTCTGGAGGTTGGGATGTTTGTGTATGTGAAGTGTGTGTTTGTGGTGTACACTCTGAAAGGTACGGGATGATCCCTCTGCTGAAAAGCACATCTGCTTACAGAGAGGACTTTTTCAATTGGTCTCCCTCTCTTTCTCTCCCTGCATCACCCCACCACAACTCTCTGAGTCTAAGTAGGACAGGCTGCCCCATATAGAATCTCTCACATGCAAACACGCCCATGCTGACAGAGAGGATTGCACAGGTCAGGATGATCTCTGGAGGTTACAGTATAGAGGACAGTAAAGCATGAGCAATACAGCTCCATCCCAGCTTCATCTCAAAACTACCAGAGCTGCTGGGAGTGGACTCAAAAAAGTGTTTTAGTAGAGCTGAAGCTAAGAACTGTTTTCATTGTTTATCATAATGCTGATTAAGTTCATTGTATGGTACAGTCTATGACTTGACCAGATACCTGCAAAGCTGTACTTTGTGTTTAGTGTCATTAGCGAGTGTTAGAATGCTAAATAAAAGCGTTTAGCTACGCTATGTCTAAGTCCAGTACACTTGCATATCTATCAACTATACAGGAAGAAGTAGCACAATGTTGTTATAGCACTCCAATACCTCTAGGGGGCGGTCGAATGGGAAGTTGAGCGTACAAATTACAAACACCGGAGACTGCCACTGACATCATGTCTCCTCCCAACAGTCAACGCTGTTGACCACGTCCGGGCCCAAAATCAAAAAAAGGCACATGAGGAGGAATTACAAGGAAAAAGCTATTACTATGAGAATATTAAACCACAAATGGAAAAGCATTTACTGATTTTGGGACATCATGATGTGATGTTTGAAGACTACTGCAGACACTCCATGAACGAAGAAATGGAAGAATAAATTGTTAACATCACTTTTGGAAATGTTTCTAGAAGCATTTCAGAATTGCTTCTTCCGCCCTCTATGAACAGAACAGCACTTTTATCAGCTTGGTATTTTTTACTGTACTAGATTTTGCTAATCTTTAGCAATTACTTTAAGTGGAATAAACTGAGTGTAATGTACGTTTTTTAGTTGAGCTGATGATAATGCAGTGTAGTCTTATTTCTACTTTTCCTGAAGTACATTTATGTTTGGAACCCGACAGTCAGTCACCGATTTTGGAAGAGAAGCTATAAAATACTGATAGCTAGCAATCCTCTTTATTTCCTTTTCTATGAATATTTTTAAGCTACGGTAAGAGGGCAAAAGAAATGACTGCTTTTCCTCTTTTCTCCTTCCAAAAAAGCAGAGAGTAATAAAGAAATCTGTTTTGTAACCAAAGAGGCACATCGCTCAGAAGCAATAGAAAACCATTCCCATGCGGCACACTCTAATCTCTAAGCTTTACATTGTAAAAAAAACAAAACACCGCCTCCAAAGGTTACAGCCGTGATGACTAAGCGTCTTGTTCTCTTAGAAGATATAAGAATATCTGAAAACAGGAAATAATACTGCACATCATATAAAAGGCTGTGAGAGACGGGAACAGAAAGGAACTGAGAGAAGGGGGAAAAAGCAGAGAAGACATTAGACAGGAGGTTTAGTTCAGGGTGGTTAGAAGAAAGAGAAACCAAAAGCCAGGTAAGTGTGTGTTATATTGGTTTATTAGCACAATGTGCAGGCAGACAGAGAGAGGCACGTCTATAAAAAGAGACACGGAGATAAGATACCGTTTGGAACAAACACATCAAAGAGGCTTCATCAAACCTCTGTGGCACATATAGGATGTTTGTATGCATCTAAAAGTTAAATAATACATAAATAATATACAGTACATCGCACTGCAGGGTGAAATAAATCTGCTCATCTGTTGTGTCTGCAGCTGACCATGCCCTCTGACCCTGAAAACATCTCTATAGAGTGTCATATGTGTTACAATGAGCGCTGTCCTGTCTGCTGAGGTGCACAGACAGATGAAGTGAGAGTCAGAGTAGTGACTTGTTTAGATGATGAAAGAAAACAGTGGCACACGACATCACTACACCTCATTCACAGTTTTTTTCTTAAAGGGTCAGTTCAAGCAATTTATAAAAGAAAACACTAACCATGCTTACATTGCTAACTGGTCCAACCATGCAGAAAGTGGCACATTAACCAATGTCAGAAATATGTTTTGAGAAGATGCATATGAATTTTATAACCAGCAGCTAACAGGACGCCATCATCATAATGATGAGTTCTGATCCTGAAGTTAGTGACAATGTACAGCAACAGACACAACAGACACATCTGAGTTATTAGGAAGCAAACACAGAAGTAACTTACTATGACAAACAATCATTCTGAATGATCAGATCGACTTGAGCCGAGAACTAAAAACTACAAATCACAGTCATCATCGTCTACATGAAGGATTGTCCACTGAAGGTCTGAAGGCTTTAGTTTGGTTAAAGAATGATTGAAATAGTGCACAGCAGATACAAGGCGCAGGTTAAAAAGCATTTCAGAAGAATAAAAAACATGAACAAAAAATACAAAAAGTCCTTTGGCGGGCTGATCTGTGACGATGTTTGTTTGTTTTTGTGGTTGTGTGTGTGTGTGTGTGTGCTGGTTTGCTGGGTGCTGATGGATCCGGCTCGCAGCATTGGCTTTCAGACATGAGGACAAAGGCTGGCTGCTGGACGGTGTCTGTGCCCGTGTGTGTGAGTGTGTGTGAGTGTATGTGAGGACGTGAACTTATGAACTTACTATCTGCTTCGGTGTGATAATGAGACAGAGAGAGGGGCAGCAGATGTGCGGGGTTTTTTCAGTTTGATGTATTCGTTTATGCCACATTAGGCTTTTAAATCTGTCAGGTTGAATTGAATTTGTGGATGTTTTTGTTAATATTGGGCAAATTAGCAAACAATAAGTGATCAGAGAGAAACAGACAAGGAGGGAACACTTCATTGGACACAGTGGAAATAAGTAACAGTGGTCATCGTGGCTCCAGACAAAAACAAGAAAAAGTACAAACTGAATTTCGTCCAAAAAAAAAAAGTGTGTGTCAGAGACACCCAGCGGAGAGAGTCACAGAGGACTAACACATTATGTGGAGGAAGAGTGTGTGTATATGTGTGTGTGTGCTGCACAAGGAGAGGGAAGAGGTGCACAGACGCGGAAGCACAGCTGATTGACAGTCGGCATGGCGATGGAGGCGGGTTCTAGTCCTCTGAAGTGTGGGGATTGGGGAGGGAGGAGAGAAGAGGGATAACGGAGAGAAGAGGGGAGTAAAGTAAAATAAGATGGAAAAGATGATGACGACGGCAACAAAGAGGAAGGAAAGAAAGAAAATAAGTGCATCAACCAAAGAGGGTTCATTCAAAAAAAGAGAGGTAAGGATAAAAATGGCATAAGAAGAAAAAAAGTAGAATGAAGGGGGTCGGGGATGAGGGGAAAAAAGGAAGAAAGCAGGTTAGTAAAGCTGTCACAAAATCAACTGCAACTCATCCAACAAATGTCAAATACTTGACCAACATGATCGATCCCATTCTGAAAGTTTCGTCTTACGTTGGTCAAACATTTGGGAAGATATCCTACAACATATAATCGTCTTTACGTGCCGTGCAAGCGCCATGCATTGGAGGTGACGTGCAGCATCTAAACACACACTTACACACACACACACATACACATCTGCATTTGCTCTGTCAGGATTCAGCTTACGCTCTCAATTCTCTGACCCAGTTACTACTTATACCGCCTGCGTCCTCTCCCCGGGGTCTGCCGGGATAACAGTGATGAATGGATCCAACGCACCTCGACGGGGCCAGATGCTCCATCTACTAAAGTAGGCCCACTGAAAATAAAGTCAGCTCACACCCTTGCACTGTACTCTGAGCTCATTACTGATGCAGTGTGGGAGATTAGAGGTAGAGTTTAACCAAAAGTTAAACAGAGAGTCCTTCCAGTTCCTCTCTGCAGAAATACACACATGCAGCTCTGTAACCATGGTAACGACAAGCTATCCATGCCATGCAAACAGCCGGGCAGCTAAGTGCAGAACATGCCAACACAGACGTCTCATTTACATGCTGGTAACTCCACCCCTCCCACACCCACAATGTCGCCAACATCCACCCCAGCAAGGCTTCCAGTCATCCCACACAGCACATGAAAGATGGCAGGTCTGACAGCGTCATCCTACCCACAGTGCACCTGTATCAGCTGGCACTCAGTGGAAATTAGAGATACAGCTTCACCCGGTGCCAGTTTCATCCCTCAGCAGACAATAGATAGTTTTAATAATTCAAATAAAGGTAGAATGACAGACCAGGTCGGTTAGCTGCCAAACAAGGCTGGTGTAGTTAACTCCATCACCTGCACAGTGGTCACATGACACCAGGTTTATGTCATCAGCACTGCTATTTCTCTCATCTTACCTGAGTGGGTTCGGGTGAAGGCAAAAACATCTTATTATTGATAGTGTCTCTCTGTATCCACTCTCTACCTGGTGAACACCCAGCTCCCAGTTTGTAATGCAGTTAGCATGTTAGCACATAATAGTCTCCAAGCTGAAGTAACCCTGATGACATCATCACCAGCTCCTCTAGACCAATGGTTCCCAACCTTTGTCCCTAAGAGACCCCGTTCATTGGGTGAACTGATGCCCCCTGACTAAGAGACATAATTTATGCATATTTCATATTATAGAACAATAACAGAACAAATGATGAACTTACAAATTAATCCAAATAATGAATGCAACAACTGCACAAAGTTTGGATACATTTTGAGTAGATGAATCTTCCTTAATTTTCCATCAGAGGAGTTTTCCTAATATTTTTATTATTGTTATTATTAATATATTAATATAAATAAATGAAATTGTGAAATATAAACCTAATGTATGCATATTTTGAAGCTTTTTTAAAGGCCTCGTGACCCCCCTGTGAACCTTTGGTGACCCCTTGTATCTCAGTAATGAGATGCATTTAGTGACCCCTTGTGGGTGTCTAGACCCTCAGGTTGGGAACCAGTGCTCTATAGCCACAGGAGACATTGTACAGTTTCCACATGCTACATTGAACAAACCATGATGGGTAAACGGACCCTTCATGTGGATGACTATACTTTAACAGATCAACATGCAGTACTCGTATATATATATATATATATAGATGAAGAGGAGCAGTGCTTACTGTTAAACAACAAATCACAGAAATATCAGTGACATATTCAACATGTTTTATTGGGACGTTTGCATTTGGTGTCATCAGAGTTACTTGCGGTCAGCTACAGCTCTGTCGCTCAGTTTCAACAAATACAGGAGCTGAATGTGGTTTAACCACACACACACACACACACACACACACACACACACACACACACACACACACACACACACACAAAAACAAATCAATACCGGCACTGCCCTTCTGCCAAGTGGATGGAGCATGTGTGAGACTTTCATTTTGTTTTTACAGGAAAAAGTCTGAAAAATCTTCCTTTAACATTCAAGCCTGAAGTGGATTCATTCATACCATCAGTAAGCCAGCAAAGACACTGGGCTACTATATATATGTAGCAGCATTTAGCTAGGATCATGTGTCATGCTGAGCAGATACTGCCAAGGTCAATGTCAGTTCAGTGGGCACAGCCCTCCACCACCTGAGATCTCAGCCTGGGCGTGCACGTACTGTAGTTCAGAAGTGCACTTTAGCTTACTGCTGTGTGCTTCACGAGTTACTGAATTCTAACTTTTGAAGGTGAACTGTCTAATCGTTAATGGTTTCATACACTGTGTTGTACTTTGATATGTTGTCATGGGGATTGCGTGCTGTGGAGGAGACCTCGCATATTAATTTATACCCCCCCATGAGAAATCCTCTCTGTTGATGACATGCACGGCAGCTCTGCACTTTAAAATGGAACGACTGCGTGACAACAAGACGGTGTGTGGAGCGAGTTATGTTCAGGCTGAGAGGTGGCAAATAAAGAGATCAGACTACTGGGGGGACAAAAAGTGATGAACTGGTTTCCAGGACTGTAACACACACACACACACACACACACACACACACACACACACACACACACACACACACACACACACACACACACACAGAAACAGTTCTCTCAGTCTAAGCAGACAGCCAGAGAGGAAAACAGAAGAAACAGAGGGTATAATAAATATTCCTCTTGAGATGCATCTCCTCTATTCCATCATCATCAGCAACAAAAGGACTGCTGAGTACAAGAAGCATTGTGCAAGCGAGCCTCAGTGGTTCCTTTTATTAAAAGGAGCGTGACTGATATTAACTTGACGAACTCCTGTCGTCAATTAAGATTCATTTTAAAGCACCGATGATGCAAATGAGCTGATTTGCATATCGCCACTGAGTCTCTTTCATCCTGAGCTGTATGAAGGCAGCTATGCAAATCTGCACACGTTCAAACACACATTTTTATAGATTCTCAGACTAACAACATACATATTGAATTATCTATTTTAATTCACTGAGAGCCACTGTGTGTTTTTGATTGTTTACGTGGTCCGAGGATCTTTCAAATGTGTGTTACGTCAAGTTTTTGTTCATAGAAGCATGGGACTATGCGGGCAGTATGCAAGGCTCCATGACGTGGCAGTTGGAGCGTCTTTGGCTTCCACAAGGTGTTGTATTTCAGAGTGAGGGGGAGAATGTGGGCAGAGCAATAATTTCATGAGTGCTTTGGTGAAATCCTTCAGATTTGATTGGATCACTGTTCACAACTCAACAGAAGGAAGTGGCAACACAGTGTGACTGTGCACTGTATTAAGAAACTTACGACATCTTTAATATGCGTCACAGGTAATTCATATTTCTGTGCCTCATTCTCTTCAGCTCGGACTGAACAGCAGGAGGAAAAAAAGAAAGCAGTAGCCCTGTACTTAAGAGGACATTTGAACGGATGCTGGAGAGCAGTGAGAGCAGCTCACATCCTGCCCTGAAAGGCCACTAATGACACTCAGAGTACACACACAGAAGAACACAGAGGAAGTAAACAAGGTTGAAACACAAGAGAAGACTGACAGGCCATGACTGGTGGATGAGGATGACCAGGCGGCCTGAGCAGACTGACCGATGGCAGAGGGATTTGTGTGTCTTACCAGGCTTTTGCACCCCATGAGCTTCCTGCTCTCCATTCTCCAACGCAGTACTCGTGTCTACACACACACACACACACACACACACAAAAACAAGCAAACACATTACTATCCATCTAAGTGCTAATGGCTTGATGAGATAGGAAATCAAACTGTGTTGTGTATGACAGACAGATGGGTGCAGCTGAATGGAGAGCATTGACCCTGACTTCTGTGTCTTTTTAAAGCACGCCTCGCTGTAGTCGCTGAGCACGAGGTGTGTGTGTGGACGCGCCTGTTAATAGCACACAGGCCCGTTGTGGTCAGGCTCGGGCAGGCAGAGGGCAGCACATACTGGCTGGTGTCAGCGTGGGACACTGAAGGAGGTGATGCAGTGTGACATCTGACTGCTGAGTCACCGCACTGTGTTCGTCATCATCATTCAGCACATTCTGTATCAGAAGCTTTACAGCAACATGAACGACTCAAACAAAGTAAAAATGGACTGCTTCCATCCACAGTGCTTTAAAGTCTACCTCTCGTTCACCCACACACTCACTGTACACACACCCTGATGGCGGTGAGCTGCCATGCAAGGCGCTGGTCTAAACCACCTCAACAAGCCGGGGATGAACCACCAACCCCTCAGAGGACAGAGGCCTGTATCATGAAGCAAGTTCAAGTTCTTAGTCTGGCTCTCTTGGCTAAGACTAATTCAATTAATTATCATTAAATGGCTCATTAACTCACTTAAAGTGGCGGCATTCTTAATTACAGGCCAGTCACACCATCAGGACAGTACTTAAAGGTGCAGTCAGTATACAATCATCACTCTGACCAAACTGTCTGTTCATCTTTGAGGTCTAATCAATATGTTGGATACATTTTACACTCATTTTTTAAATATTTTAAGCATTGTTTACATTCACGTTTGCTTGCTAACAGTTTTCTTCTTCTCTGCCTTTGTTGGAGAATTACTGCCTAATGTTTACTGGTGCCACCAACTGTTGATCAGAGGGATAACATGACACCTACAGCAGGGTGACACACTGCTGCACCACACTACCAGCGGTGAAAACGCCTTTAATATGACATGAGATGAAACACTGACTTTAGGATAAATGATCACATTTTTAATATTTGATGTGGTCCACATTTTCACAATGCTCAGTAGTCTAAGAATGATTATAGAAAATAAATGAATTATCTATAAAATAATTAATTCATTTTATTAATTTTGGTGCTTTTTTATCTCATAATGAACAAGTTCTTATGTGATACACTAATTTAACAGTTAGAAGTGAAGGCAGAGGAAAAGTACACTGCCTGATGAGTTCTGACAGATATGACCTGAACTATAATTTACTGAACAGTGTGTGTGTGTGTGTGTGTGTGTTTCATATGCAGCTGTAATCATCAGGTACGTTCTGTCTGCTGTTAGTGTTCTAAAGGATAACCTGCCTGTCTCTTTATCTCTTTTATTCTGATATGATTATTATGGTGAGCAAGTGATTCTACTGATCCATAAACAGCTGTCACTTTATTGTAAACTTAGTACCTTTGTCCATGTTGGGAATGAAAAAAAAAAAAAAAAAAAGTCATTACCCTGCTCTGGAGCAAGTTAGCCAATATGTTAGCATGGTGATCTATCCAGGCTAAAAGTGAGCCAGCTTTGTGATGCCTAAAGATAGCTGATTAACCTGCTAAGCTCACTTTGTGATACAGGCCACACCACTGTTCTTTACTCTCTCTCTCTCTCTCTCTCTCTCTCTCTCTCTCTCTCTCTCTCTCTCTCACACACTCACACACACACACACACACACACGCACTAACAAGAGAAGAACAAAGATGGGAACATGCAGCCACAGAGCCACAAAAACAATACCATTCTGCCATCAGTGCATGCATAAACATGAATATCGTACACATTTATTAATACATCAATGTGTAGGCGTGCAAAAGGCTTAAAACTACATGCAAGAACACACACATGCACGTGTGATTCATTTGTGTCCACGCAGACAGACACAAACACCACAGATCAAAACAGAGCGCAGGACTCGAACACACGTCGGTCACTGTGAGTGCACATTATTTGTGCATCAGTGCCGCACACCAGCAACTCTGATAAAAAACAAAACAAAACAAAAACAGAAGTGTGCCTCCTCCTCCTCCTCCGTCTAGCACTCCTGCTGACGGGGGACAATCATTTGCGGAGCGCCTCGCCCTGCTGTTTGGCACTCTGCGTGTCAGCATGTCTGCGTTTGTCCAAATGCACACAGCGTGCCACAGTTGATCACTGGCAACACCACCCACGGGCCGTCCTACAGCCGGCTGTCACCGACGAGTGCCCACACGCAGTCTGACTGTCTGACCAAAGTGTCTGGGTAACCAAAAACAGGCCCGAGAGCTGAGTCAGCCCCGGTTAACTGTCACTTCCTTTTTATCTGGTTGTACGCTCAGCTGTTTATTTGATCCATCTACTGTTTATCTGTCGGCTCACTCACCTCCCTGTACACCTCTGTTTCTCTTTTTACTGCTACATCCAGAGCGAACAGGCAACAAGTGGTGCTCATACAACCATGAACCAGTGGAAGGTCTCAGCCTCTTCTGTTTCAGAAAAATAGACAACATGTCTTTGCCGAGCTTTCAGTGGTGGAGTGTTGTTACATTTCTATCCAGTATCTGTTCATATTTCTCTCACAGATGTATATTGATGCTCTTTTTTTCTGTTGCAATAATGCAAGAACAACTTTGTTTAGGAGGCGTGCCTGTCTTCACACTGTGGCTGATTATGATTATTGTTTTGTTGTTTTTTCCAAGTTTTCTTATCCTGCTGCTAAATCCTTGAGCCAGAATGAAATGAGTGTATCAAAGTTAAAATTACAGGGGTGTGTGTGTGTGTGTGTGTGTGTGTGTGTGCTGAAAAAAATCTATTCTAAAATTAAATCCGTTATATCAGTTAACCAGTACACAAGCCACATGTGAGAAAGAGAGAAGCATGCTGACCTGCAGTACATTTGATTTTTCAAAAAAGATGACAAATAATCAACAAACTAAATGTTCTCCATTCTGCCTCACTGTCCATTTGATGATTGTTAGAGAACCAAATTAAAATGTTTGCATCAGCCTGATATTAATGCAACAATCTATCTCAATATATAATATAAAAAAGTTCTTCAGCACGTCAGAGATCAGTTCAGTACTGCAGAGAAAATGTTCTTTAAGACTAAGGTCGACTAATGCAGATGGACTGAAGCAGAATATTTTGTTAGATAAAAACATGCTGTATTGTTGAAATGATTGCTTCTATCTTTTTTTCAATATATTTTGACTTTTGGACTTTACAATGCTCAGCTGTGACTGAACTAGCAAGTCAGTTTAGTGTTTATATCTGCAGTATTTATTCAGTTTGGAACTCCACCATCTCTAGAAAGCTTTAACGTTAGTTAGTTAGTTGTTGTTTGTTGCTAGGTCTGTTGCTAGGTTGCAGCATCTATTTATCTATATACAGCATGAAGCCATGGTATCATCAGCAGTTTGACACTGCTTTTAAAAGGCACATGCGTAAAGAGGAAAAGTGACACCCTCATTACTTACTTCATGTTGCCCTGAACTCACAATGACTCAACATGTCTAATACATCTGATCTGAGGCCCATGAACTCGACAGCAGGGTTTTTTAAACCAGGCACATTGGTCAAGGACACATTCCTATTTACATGAAGGGACTTGGCCTGTAGCACTGTGATTGCCATGATCACACATGTAGACCTTGGAACTAAACCTTGAGCATCTTCTGTTGGGACACACTTTCCTGAGTTCCCAAATAGTCCTTGTCAGCCGGGATATTCAAAGCAGCAACCGCTACTCAGCTTATCTTCAGGCTACTATCTTCCCTGCGGCTGAATGACACCTCAGCAGATCCAAGATGGCAGCCAGTGTCCAGCGGTTGTCTGACACTGTCAGTCATTTAGGGGCAGCTGCAGTTCATGTTACATAACACAGATTCTCATCCCGGTGAGAATGGATGGAATCAGATACAGAGGCGCAGCCACAAACACGAGATTGCTGAGGAAAATTTAGACCAAGGTTCCCTGCTGCTTTTACACTTAGGAAGGAGGAACTACACTCAGGAGACAGAGTTTTGTTAATCTTAAAGCTAATTTTACTGGAACGAGTAATCCAAAGATTTCAAAACAGAGATTCTTAATAGTAAGTCAATGTGCACAACAAGTACAGAGCTTTTATCATCTTTCAGCTCACTGTTTGTCTGCTGGATACGTACATAAGCATGTTCGCTAAGACATTTACCATACTGCTGTATGTTTTCAACTTGTTCTGCTGCCCTCAAGTAGACAAAAAAATAATTTGTTGAATTCATTTTGATGCAGCTACAGGTCCACAGGTTTATAACTTTGTTTCATTTCTTAAATTTTGCTGCTTTAACTTCAATTTACAGACAAATGACTTTATCAGGGAAGGCTGTGAGAGGCGGTTTAACATGCAGCTGAAAGCTAGTGAGTGGTTTTTAAAGTTTCACTAGAGATTCCAAATAAAATGTGAAAATATATTTTTGTTTTCATGATTGAGAAACTAAGTTGAGTTTATTTTTTGTTTTATTTTCAGTGGTGGTTTTTTCTTCCTTCTCTATTTAGTAATTAATTATGCTGTGCTGTCTAAAATCTTAAATTTGTTTTATCTCATCATTCTTTCCTCCTTCTCTCTTTCTATTCTTCACCTCTCTGCGTCTGTTCCTCTTCCTGACTTTCTCTCATCTTTAGCTTTCTTGTCCTCTCTGCCACCGAGTTCTCACCTTGAGAAAGAGGGAATGGATGTAACTGTTAAGGAGACAGCAGCTTTACTGTCTCTCTGTCTGTCCTTGTACTTATTTGCCAACAAAAGTGTGTTTCTCTTCATGTGTGGTAACAGAAACAGCCCATCCTCTCTATATTGAATTGACATCATCTCCTCGCTCTCTCTGATTACTATAGTCATGATGAGTAAAATCTACATTACCCATGCTGCACTGGGCTCCATCAAATCATTCTCACCTGCCCTGGGGTCGTCGTTGTCCAGCAGGGGGATGTAGTCCGTCTTCCCCACCGTCTCCCCGACCTGATCGTCGAAGGCCTCCGCCTCCAGCTGAGCCACAAAGTCCCTCTCCACCAGGCCCTCTGGGCTCGTCTGGGGAACGTTGTCCGTCAGAGCGTCGCTCAGACTCAGGTCTAACTCCTCCATGGCTGCACGCAAACACAAGAATAAAGAAGAGAACTGTCAATCACCACTGAATAACGCTGTCCAAAGAGTGCTGCACATCTCTTCTTTCCAAGAAAATGGAAAAATAATCAGAGACGCTGCACTGATCATCTTGAAGGCAGTTCTACAGAGAGCTTTATTCATGCACATGATTTAATGCCATTTGGAACGTTTGGAAATTTTGAATCAATAATTTTCTGAGAAAAAGGAAAAAACACAAACATTGCAGGCATCAATCATCGAAACATTGCAACATTTCATATTGTACAGCCTGTCTGACGCACTCATTGGCTGATTTGTTAGATCGTAAACCATTCAAATATTGTTTCAACATAAAAATGACTTTTTTTTTTCCTAACTCGGGCTGAATGTTGGGAAATGAGAAACCAATATTTCCCAGATATTCCCACCAACATAGAGTCCCATTTCCTGAGAGAAATACCTGTGATTCTTAGCATGCGAGTGCTTGTGTGTGTGTCTTTGTGCAGCGTTTTGCTCACATACTGATGGATATCTATGTTATGAAACAAAGGCTCATTAACTCTTGTTGATACAGTAGTTGATATTTGATGTATAAAGGATGTAGTCTGATCTTAAAATGCCTGTAAAATCCTTATTCAAGTTACTTTTCATGCTACAAAGGTGGTTTACAGTTCAGCTCTGCACCACAATATTGTACAGGCAGTTCAATCAGACCTCTATCTACGTCAGTGTATTTAACGAGTGGATCATGGAGTGCAGCATGATTCAATTAAATGTCCAACAATACTCCTGTTCCCATGCTCCCAAACCAACACAACAAAATCGATGGACACTGCAGCAACCTACAGGCAGCCCTACAAAGATGCTCATAACCTCTTATGTAACCACTCACACAGGAAACTGGTAGAATGAAAAACAGGATCAAACGATAAGAAGAAGAGTTAAAATGATAAATATCAATATAAAATATATAAATATCAATAGATCAATAAATGTGATAAATATGAATGCAAAACAGGAAAACATCTCTTAAATCAACTTTCACCACTGGAATATGGTGATATAATCATGGGGAAACCTCAAACACAAGACCTAACAATATGCTAAATATCACAATGCTACTCAAACATAGAATATGTCCTTAAAAATCTTTTATTTCACCCAAATACAGTTTTAACCTCAGCCCCGGATTCATGCTGCCTGCCATCTTAAAATCAAGACTACTTCTCAAATTCCTGAAAAGTTGCCAGATTTCATTTAACTTCGGCAACATGGAAAGAGAGAGAAAGTGACAGACTGAAGCTGAAATGAAGAGATGACGCTAAAAGTGGAAGTAAAGGAAGTGAGGGAGGAAGGAAGCGAGATCAATTTAACCCAACCTCTATGCAATGACAACAAACAAACAAAATCACAGCCCGTTGCATCACAGCATGCAGTCTCAAATCTGACAAGTATGATGATCAAAACAACAAAATCTATTTGCTGTTGGTGATCAGGGGAAAATCTGATGCGAGCTGAACTGGGCTGCAGGTTTGTTGTCCCGAGGTGGCGTCAAACTGGAGCACAACCGAGACCGCAGGACCTGGATCCAAACCCTGTGATGGCAGCCAAGTGCCCCATGAGCAACACACTGAATGTCTACCAGCTGCAGGGCGAGCTGAGCCTGACCTCTGACCTCTCTGATGGGCAATACACATCTTTTTATCTGTTTCTAACCTGATGTAATACCACGTTCTACCACAAGGACGCACACTTTCAGCTGGGATTACTCTGAATGAAAGAAATGCACCACAGAGCCACAATCTGTACGAAACATGGACTCCATGATGATCTTCATCTGCCTGCAGCGGCCGTCTTTTCTCTGCTGCTCAGACACTCACTGTGTCTCATCTCATCGTAACAATCTTTATTTCATCATCTGCTGCACACTTTACATCTCTGTCCTGTACCAAACATGTCCCCCTCTCTGCTGAACATCCTTTTTTTTTTTTTTACATTGTTCAAACAGCAGGTCAGGCTTCAAGGTTTTCCTGAAGGACGACACAGGAGAGCACATTTGCTACAAAGAGGATCAAACCTGAGACCTTCGAGTTATTCTAGTTTCCTTCCTACCTTCCTACCTGGCTGCCCTGCCAGCCACGCTCATGTAAACTCATAAATTCCTTCACAGCTCAGCACATTGTAAACATTAACTTGTTTGATGACAAAGTGGCACAAATATTCTTTAAGGCTACAAACGTCTGTAATAAATCAATCATCTGTGCAGAGGTCAGTCAGCTTTCTTTAACAGAAGCAGTCAAAAATGAACAATCAAACATAACTCCACAGCCCCATCTGCTGGATTATGTATTCATTGCCACAAGAACAGGTTCAGGTACACTATACTATATGACCAAAGGAGTTTTGTGTACTTTTGTGGCTGTCCTTTATGGTTTTATGGACATTTAGTTCAGGTTTGATGGTAATCTGAAGGCTACAACGTACAGTAATACTTTAGACAACAGTGTGCTTGGGGGAAAGCCTTTTTTGTTTCAACAGGACCACAACCAAGAAGTGGAAGACCATGACCGGTCTGCAGAGACTTGACCTCAACCACATCCAACACCTTTGGGATGAACTGTAACTCTGACTGCGAGCCAGGCCGTATCACCTGGACCTCACTAACCCCAGACGTTCACTCCAGGTGCAGTTGTGTCCCATCTTGTTGCGATGAACAAATGTACAATCCAGGTCAGAGTTGTTTAGCCAGTTTTCATTGTTGAAACATTTTCGTACTTTACAAACAACCATATTTGTGGTTGTATTTTACTCCTTTAATTAGCATTCACACTCCGACTTCACACGCTGCTGGAACGAGTGACATAAACACAACAGGACAAACTAGTTTTACTCTGTTTACAGTATGTCAAGGAAAAGTTAATAACTGATGAAGCTATCAATAAATATTAAAATCAGTAAACGTAGGTTTTAATAAACATTAAATAGGAATGTACAACTAAGTAAAATATTAGTGAACTCATAATATGGTCAAGTGTAATATTCAAATTACAGTTTTTTTTTAATAAAGGTAAAATATTTGACAAAACAGCAGCATCACAGAGTCCTGCAGTGCTGCACAGATCTTGTTTTCTAGATGTAAGAAATGTTTGTTTGATAAAGACTCAACAAAACTCTGAATCAGGTTTTAATAATGGCAATAAGATCAGTTTTACTATACCGTGCAGCCCTAACATAAAAAAAGTAATGTCGTGTTTCAGAGACGTGAGCTATTCCATCAGCGATGGCAGCAGATTTTCTCCAGCAGCCATGACGGAGCCAGAACACGACACAAATGGATCCAGTGGACACTGAGGTGAATGCTGCTGTGACTGAGTGGAACCAAATCTCTGCAGCCAGAGTCCGAAATCAGATTAACACTGATGGTTCTGAAATAAGATCTTCAACTGTCATGTTTGTAATGCTCAGATGTTCATATGTTTTGACGTGTAGTTTATCTTGCTCATAAAGGTAAAAAAGCCTCATAGTTTTCTCTTTATAGGACAATATTATTGTGTTCATTGACCATTTAATATCACAGACAAGAGCCAGACAGATATGGTAAAAATGTTAAATGGACTGTACTTATATAGCACCTTTCTGCCAGCCATTGGCTGCCATGCAAGGCGCCAACTGTTTTTATCAGTTTTAACCATTCATACACATTCACACACCGATGGCACAGAATTTGAGGTTCAGCATCTTGCCCAAGGACACTTCGACATGCAGACTGGACATGGATCTGTTGGTAGCAGCATATTTGTTGTCTGATATGTGCTGATGTAATCCTTTTCTTTCTTACTACACAATACAACAACAAATAATTATGTTCTATTTGATTTTATGTAGTTGTATGTAGAGTTCACTGTAGTTTACAGTATGTCCTGTCTCTATTACATATATATTATGAAGTGTTTGATAACAACATTAAACAAGGATCATTGCAAAAATGTTACTGTTACTCCCTGATATCATGATTGTCATCAGCCCTGAGAATCCATTACGAGTCAGGCTCTTTCACAGATCTGTTAGAGCGTCACTAAGTGCAGTGGAAGAGCTGCCAACCAATCGATCACAGAGTCAATCAGTCACATGGACAGTTATCCACTTAGTAAGTCTTCAGTTATTCAGTCAGAACTCCACATACAGTGAACAATGTATGGTTTCTGAGGCGGGCAGGAATATAAATAAACCATATGTAGGCGTAGCCATTCCACGCCTGACTGCCAGCGTATCAGCAGACTAAATGAGCCCCCACTGCTGAGACCAGGGTGTGTCGCAGGAAGACTGCTGCCTATTGCCTCGACCACAAAGCCATGCTGGTCAGAAACACTGCCCCACTTTCCATATTTAACCCCACGTCATCTGTGTGTGTGTGTGTGTGTGTGTGTGTGTGTGTGTGTTTAGTATACAGTATGTCATGTGTGCCAGCTGCAGAGTTAGCCGGGTGATCCATGCCAGCACTCTTACCAACTGATATGATTTAAAGCAGACCAATCGCAGCCATTTGAGTACTCTACTACAGTTTGTTTCTTTTCAGCTCCTTCAGCTTCTCTTTCCACCCCACATGACCACAGGAGCAGAACCTTTTCATTAGCCTGGGTCCTGCAGTGGGATGGATTTGGATCCCGGGATGAGAAAGTCGTAAAACTCAAACTTTTTTTTTTTGATCCCGGCGAGGTGCCGTAGTTTGAACTCCTGTTTTCCACCACCGCTCGAAAGTTTGGTGTGGCCACTCGGAAACAATCTGGACTCAACAAAGGAAGGAAATCCACAGAAGAGGCAGTTTCTATTGTGTTGTCTGCTAACAAACGAGCGTGTGAATGTATGCGTGGATTAGTCATGTGTGTGGGTTTGGGTGGGTGTGCGTGTCCTCCGGCTGCCAAAAAGGCAGAGGTGAAGGTTAAGCCTCTTTTTAATCTGCTTCCACACACCGTGGACGTAAACAATGAAGCAGCAGGACACGCACATGTGAGGATGAGGACGAGTGGACCATGTTTACTGTAAACTATACAGGTCTGAAAACACGTACACATAATCTGAAGTGTTTCACAATAAAATCATAAAGTGTGTGTCCACATGAAGAAATATGTTGCAGATGCAGTGCTCAGATCACAGAGTGACTGTCTGAGAGAAGATCTTTAAATCTGCTGTTCGTGTGTGTTTGTGTGGTTTTCCATAAGCTTAACATTGGCAGGGCACCAACACGGCTCCTATAGCGGTTGTCAGGGCCAATGCATGACATAACACAGAGGACCTAATCCCAAAAACCACTCTGCGTCTTCTCCTCCTCCTGTTCCTTTAATATATGACAGCACAATGTAACATCGTGCTTGATTAATCCCCGAGAAGCTCGGGGGGGTCTTGGAGCTTGTCCAGTATCTCGCTCAAGGACGCTTCAGCTGCCATGTCGGCCTGAAAGAGAAGATCTACAGACCTGGATCTGATCTCAACTTCCTTAGTTAAACATTGAATCACAAATCTGGGTTAACGATAAGACGTTTACTCTTCATAAATCATTAACCCTTAATTATCTCTCAGCCAAATATCTAAATGGAAACAGCTCGATTCTAATACGGCTGGTGAAGACGATGGAAGAGGTCGCCCTGCGGCCGAACATTTGCTGGTTTGATTCTGCTGCTACATTCCAGCTGCGGGGTTGAAACCAGATACAGACCAGCTGCCGGGACGTCTAATGTGTTCTAAACTGTGCCTCCGAGCAAGGCACTGCAGCTTTAACTGCTCCAGGCAACTATAATTAACTCAGAAATGCGAAAAGACAAATGCTTCGTCCCTGCTGTAACGCGGCTAAAACAGTAAGAGAAGAAAAGTAAGGGCTTTATAATGTGCCACATGCGTGTGAGGTCACTTCCCTGAAGTGCTAAGCGGTCGTCATCATCACCCAAAATGATCTTCTGGTGCCGCTGGGAAGCCGTGACAGGCCGCTCTGCTGTTCGGTGCAGCAGATTTTAACTGAACCAGACGGCCATGGCTAAAACAGCCAGATTCTCCTGCCTGCAGCTACACTCACTCCACTACCAAGGGTTTGGCAAGTGTGGCGGAGTGTTCACTGTCCAAGGACGATGTGGCTGTAAAACAACTGCAGGGCAGTTTACTCTGCCTTCATTGGCACCATGTGGACCTGTGATTATGGGAGGTCACATGGACGGAGCACTGAAGGAAACGCTGACCTCACTTGAGTCAGACAGGGAGCTATGAAGTCATGGGTGGAATCCATATGGGAGAAAGTTTGATTTTAAAATAAATGGAGGAGGGAGATATCATGTGTATCTGTGTGGGGGTGTGTGTGTGTGTGTGTGTGGGTATGTGAGGAGGAGAGACGGTGATATTAAGCTTCACAATAACGCAGTACTCCTGTAACAAGCTGCAGAAATCTGACTGATCTACAAGTTTGAAATATATAAACCAAGCTGTGTTAATATCATTGAAGGATAACTTGTTATATATGACACATTATATCAGTTATTACTGTGAAGATCATGATAAATCAATTAATAGAGAAAATGTCCAAACAATGTCAGCTCACCCAAACCACTTTATTTGGAGGGAACATCAATAGAGGGTGCAAATGTTTTAATAATCTGTGTGCACACACAATTAGAGTGCAAGTACTAGAAGCAATAAACTGTGTTTCACTGCTGTACATTACATGACACCAAATATGAAAAACACACATATAAAACAATAATAAACTGATAATTAGAGCAATATATATAGGTCAGCCGACATCATCGACCCATACTGGCCTGTTTTCTGCTCGTGGTCATATGTTGGTGTCACTGCAAAGTGAATTGAAAACACAGTGACAAGCAGCACAGAGTAATCAACAGTAACACATGGAAACAGGTTCAAGAATATTTAAGCATAACGCACGTAGAAAGGGTCTCAAATATTCACTATAACTGTGATCTGAAAAATCTTGCATCAGTCTGGACAAAAGAAATATGTAAAAGGAGAATTGTACTTGATGACATCCAACTGATTCAAAGATATCGATGAAGCAATAAGCACTAATACTGGCTCGATGCCTTTATTCCAACCACAAGCTACAAAATCAAAGTCATCGCTTCAGCCTGCACTTGGAGATCTTTCCCTCCGGCTGTGACACTCACAGAATCTGTGATGCACTCGTTACAAATTAATCTGAAAATGAGAGAAACTTCTCTCACATCTCAACTCTTTCACAGCAGAGTTAAAGTTTAAATCAAAGAATAAAATTCAGAAACACACACCACACAGAGCCTCAGTGCTCACATTGATGTCTCACAGAGCTACACGAGGAGATAAAAGAATGAAGTCCATACTAATGTGGGATTTGTACCAGCCTGCACGTCATCTGCTGCAGCTCATGATGTGACATCAAATGAAGATAAACAAAGCGCTCCATGTGGATAGAGTGAGTGTAGTGTGTAATATGTATGTAAAGTGGACAGCCTCAACGTGGTGTGGAAAAACACGCCTGTAGCCACCATGTGGAGCGCTCGCCACTGATGTCACTTTCTGAGAGAGGTGTGGCGCTTCCTCTAAATGCTCAGTGAGTGTGTGTTTGTGTGTGTGTGTTGTCTCAAACTGCTGCTTGAATGAGTTTATGACTCTGTGGCTTCTCGTGTTACCGTCACAGAAACAGTCAAAGCACTGATTGAAGAGGACACTGATTAAAATGATCAAATTGATCGCAGAGGTTTGGAGCTAAATCGTGTTTCAGAAATAGCCGACACAACAAGTCAGGAATAATAATCATCACAATATTTACTGGCAACTGCATAATTGGGATTCATTTTCAGCAAATTCATTCAGTCTTTGATTCTAACGTGCAGAGTGTGTGCTGTGTGTGTGTGTGTGTGTGTGTCCCGTTTGCCCCAGAGAGCACAGGGTACTTTATTTGTGTGTATTTGAGGCTATTTCCTCTTTTTTCTGCAGCCACACTTCTGTTTTGTTCAGGCTGATGTACAGAGACAGCTGACGAGGGACTTTCAGCCCACGCTCAATTTCCCTCTCTATCTCACTCACACACACACACACACACACACACGCGCACACACACGCACACACACACACACACACACACACACACACACACACACACACACACACACACACACGCACACACACACACACACACACACACACACACGCACACACACACATACACACGTGACCTGCTCATGCACAACCTGATGGATTCAATTACAAGCTGCAGCCTTTTCTCTCCAACACTTGCATGGACGAGCGACCTGAGTCTAACCTCATTACTGGATTGTCTTTATCTTTTTCTTTGGTGTTAACACAAAAATATATTTCCGATCAAAGATTACAAAGGAAAATAACTTGATTGAACTTGATGTGAAATGTGATCACACAAATATTTTTATAATAATAAAATAAATGTGCTGTATTATTACACATTTATTTAATGAATCAACAGCTCAGTCTGATTATTACTATTTCTAAAATCACATCAACTGAGAGACAAACAGCCGCCTTAAATTCAATCTGCAACTTGAAGACTCTAATTGCATTGAACTGAACCGCTCTTATCCGCCCATTCAGTGTTCTTTAGGTTCATCACAAACAGGTCAGTGTGGATGTTCTCATATAAATAGCTCAGAAACACACGAGTTCATATCAGACTACAAGCTGCACTTCCTGTTTGAGGATGTGCTGCTTCTTAACACTTCATAAAAACTGTAACTGAATCCCCACATTCAGACATACAGGGACAGTAAAGTGAGTCTTGCTGACAAAACTATCAGCAACTATAAACAGACAACATGAATGTGCAAGTGATGAGAACTAAAGATTCATCGATAAGCCAATCTATAACTGAATAATTCTTTTAGACATTCTTTTTAATCGAAAATTCCAAATGTTTCCTTTGTTTATGTTGTTTAGTAATCTGAACAAGACATTTAAAATCTCACATATGTATCTTATCATATCATTTTCACTCCCCTGTTTAGTATTCACCTCCCTCTGATTGGTTGTTCATCCTGCCTTAAACTAGTCAGGCGTGGAGGAGTTTTTCTGCCTCAGTTACAACTCACTGTCACACCCTGCCTTATTAATCAATACACGCCCTGAGGGGATACACTTCAAATGCTCCGCGGGTCTCTGGGTTGTTATCGAATACAGGGAGTGGCCTACAGTCACAGGGAGGTGTGTTTATGTGTGTGTGTGTGTGTGTGTGTGTGTGTGTGTCTGTGAGACTATAAGAAGCAGAGGTACTTCCAGGGAAAGCACCGTGACCCTCCCTCAGTTAGTTTACATGAAAGCAGATGGGG
Source organism: Argyrosomus regius (assembly GCA_946959425.1). Taxonomy (NCBI): domain Eukaryota; kingdom Metazoa; phylum Chordata; class Actinopteri; family Sciaenidae; genus Argyrosomus; species Argyrosomus regius. The sequence continues at coordinate 500,580 of CAMPSB010000034.1, forward strand.
GGGGCAGGGAGGTGAGAGACCGTTATCTGATACCTGTTCACACCCTGTAAATCACATCCTCAAGTACGCCCACAGGGAATCCACCATGCTGTCATGTCGAGGTGTCATACCATAAAAAAAACTCTTTACCAGACGCTCTCGTGAAAACTGTAAGAATTATTGGACTCTGCAGACTATGTGCACAGAGACTGAATGTTAGCCAGCAGAACGGTCCGAAGATTTCATTACCTGTATCAATTATCTGACTGATGTCAGACGATAAAATAATAAATCTCTTTTAATTAACATTTCTTTTGTGTGTGTGTGTGTGTGTGTGTGTGTGTGTGTGTGTGTGTGTAGCGTCTGAGGGGTCCTCTTGTTCAGCGGCCATCACACTAATCTGATGCTATCAGTGACATTCCTCACGAGCCATTCAGTCTATTTCACCACAGCATATTGTCAGTATACACACACACACACACACACACACACACACACACACACACACACACCTCCATGTTTCTACAGTAGTCCAGAACAGACAAACTAAACACTGACTCCTTTACTGTTTTTGGGCCACCGTCGTTTCTCCTTCACACCAATGACAGTATAAAGAACAGACAGCGTATGTGTGACGTCACCCACAGGTTTCTGGAGAGCCGTTTTGAAGCTCAAAATATGTGGCGCTGGCCGCCGCCATGTTGGATGTACTGCCTCTACCGCCTACCAGCTAATCTAATACCAGAGGTGGGCTGAATGACGCCTGGGTGCTCAAACAAGCCACAGCGCCTCCTGTCAATTAAATCATCTACACTCTTAATTCTACATAACTTTAATTCTGAATATAATTTGAACAGGGGAGTTTATAAATTCACCCTCAGTACAGTTGTCATGAACGGGGAAATTATCTATAGAGACCAAAACTGTTTTTTGTACCAGGCTGTAAACATGTTTATTTCTGTTTATTTAAGTTGGACATTTTAATATGGGAACTTATGGAGACTGACTCATTTCTGGAGCCAGCCTCAAGTGGACGCTTGATGATTTACGGTTTTTGGCTTCATTGGCATTGGCTTCATTTCCTACACAGGCTGCTGCTTGCTTCACACTAGGAAGGAGAAGGTGAGGCGAGGGGTTGCAATCAGCCACAACACAAACCTCCTATCTGCAAATCATTGCATTCTGTTTTTATTTTTGTTTTATGCAGAGTCACAACTTTTTTTTTAGAATCACAGTTATACTTAGTTTCAAAAGTGTTCCCAAACACTGAACAGCAGTTTTAACTTTAAAACTTGACGTATTTTGTTTAAAACACACTTTATCTTAGCATGGTGTGTTCACACCTAAGCCCTCGGCATATTCGCGGCTTGTGTTAACAGCTTTTCACTGTTTACTGAGCTGCAAAACCTGCAGGACAAATATGTGGAACTGCTTCCAACCAGTCAAGCATAGCTAGGAGGAAGCACTGTAAGAAAAGTTATTCTTAAAACACTCTGCTGGATGCTGGAGTGGGTGTGATAATGTTCACTTTACACGTTCAGAGATGACACAGCACTTGAAAGCAGGCTACACCTTTAATGATGGGATGTTTCCTGATGTTAAAGTAAAAGAGCGTATCAGAGTGCTGACACACCCAAACACACACACACACACACACACACAAACAATAGCATTCACTCGAGACACATAATCTCCGACACCTCTACACATCTGACAATACATACACACACACACACACACACACACACTTCTCTCATTTCACATTACGACATTTCAGCTCACAACTAAGGTACACACACACACACACACACACACACACACACACACACATGCTGTTGTTTATGTAAGAAGTTGGTTGCATGTCCACCATCAGGGAGCGAGTGATGAGGCATCGGTGAAAGAGAAAGCGGGAAAGAAGCCCCATGGGTCTCTGGGTTGTTATCGAATACAGGGAGTGGCCTACAGTCACAGGGAGGTGTGTGTGTGTGTGTGTGTGTGTGTGTGAGAGAGAGGCAGAGAGACGGACATGCTGTGTGTTGTAATTAGTCTCAGGAGGTGGAAAGGTGCAGTTCAGTGATCCTTCATGTGCACTATGTTCAGGCCCTGGGAAAGTGTGTGTGTGTGCGTGTGTGTGTGTGTGTGTGCGTGTGCGTGTGCGTGTGTGTGTGTGTGTGTGTGTGCGTGTGTGTGTGTGTGTTTGGTGCGTGCTGTGTGTGTGTGTGTGTGTGTGTGTGTGTGTGTGTGCGTGCGTGTCCACAGCACCTGTGAATGTTAAATAGGTGCAGGCTATTGGCTCTTTTGTATCACATTATGAATGCAGGAGATTACGTCCAATGTTAGCCCCTGGGCTGTAGTTCCTGCTCTCAGAACATCTCTGCAGCAGCATTCATTTTGTCAATAAAAACTATGATGATAAATATCCGTTCATGACCTTCCTGCCAGCAAACGAGTAAACCAGAATAAAAAGTAACTGTTGAAAACAAATAACATTTGTGAAATAATAAAAACTAAAGACAGAATAAAGGACAAATGATGTTTGAAGGATGTCTTATTCAAATACCTGCATGCACCTGCAAACTTTACTGATGGAAACTCGACTAAAATGTCTCTCAGTCATTCAGATTGAATGGATGTGGCCTTGTTCATTTGACTATCACTTGTTACACAACCAAAACCAGTGTTGCTCCTTCTCATGAGAATTACAGGGCTAGACACACAAAAGCAAAACATTAACATGCTGGTAGACATAAAAAAAAAAAACACAAGAGTCGCACACATGAACATGCAAATAAAAATATGCTCTCTGTGAACTTTGCTCTCAGAGTTCTGATATTTCCTTGAACACACACACACACACACACACACGCGCACACACACACACACACACACACACACACACAGGACAATGTGGTGGTTGACTCACTGATAAAAACATTCATAAAAGGGGTCAGAGCAGAGAGGATGTTTGTTACAAAAAACTGATGGCAGCCGGGCTAAAGTGTGTGACGTTTTAAGAGTTAGAAAAGCACTAAAGCCCAAACACACACACACACACACACACACACACACACACACACACACACACACACACACACACACAGACAAACACACTAAACGATGCTCTCTGGAATAATTAAAGAGGAAGTTTAATAAAGGTCAAACAGGGTGTCGTCTGCATACTGTCACACTTTATGAAGTCCTTTTGTGGACACATTCGACAGTCTCCTATTTAAAGCAGAAATGGTGTAAAGATCCATGTCATGTCGGATGCCCCCATCTGCACCAACAGGCCATTAATAGTGACAGCATTTTTAGCAGAGGGGTCTTGGTCAGGTCACTGTCTCGTTTCCCAGCTCCTCGCCTACTACAGAGTGCTGTGTGTGTGTGTGTGTGTGTGTGTGTGTGTGTGTTCTGTTGACCCTTGTCTCGGAACACGTTCACTATGTCTAAATGGGTTGGTCAATGTCCTTGCTGCGGTGCACAGCAGTGATATAACACTCTGGCCTGCAGTGCCTGATCCAGGTCAGTGTGTAGCTGTAACCCCGATGGTGATGGGTAAACAACATTTATCAGATACAATTCATCTCACTTGAAAAGCTGTTTGTCACAGTGCTGTGATGGTCAATAACTCGGGTAAAAATGCAGAAACATCTACACAACTCTGCACAACAGAGCAGCACGTCTGTTACTGACGGTAAATATCCTGGTGTAATAATTAGTGCCACGCAGGCTGCATTAGCATTTTTTCTTTGATTAAGGAGCTCTAAATGAAAGGGTTAAACAGTGGAGCTTTTACACACCTGAGTCCCATGCAGGCCCCTTTTCTGCTTTGTTTCTACAGTGTTCAGACTCAGAGATAATAAAACAGTCGCATGGATGCTGAAAACCTGTGAAGGTCTACTTTACACAAACTAATCAGGAATCAATGAGGGAATCAATAAAAAATCCGACTGATAATCTGAATCCATAACAGCACTGGTATCAATAAAATCTTATAATTTTTCATCCCTAATTACAATAATCCAGGGATTATTAGGAGGTATAGTTCATGCTGATCTATCTGCTTATGTGATAAACGACACAGACAAGAATCGCTGAAATTAGAGTGGCAATTATCCGTCTATTCCTGTCCTGATACTGATTCCAATCTGAAACCAATGCTCCAGGATCAGTTTACACGTCGTGCAGAGTACTGCTCACACTCACAAACCAGCACTCTCCTGTGGCTCTGGAGAGTTTATTAAATCTGGAAAAATAACCCCTGATGATGTCATCAAGGTTATCTCAGACTGGGCATGAAGGTTATGATTTCTTTTTTAAAGGAAGTGTCAATTACAAACTGGGGAAGTGGAGCAACTACCAGGTATTGCAGACAGGATTGAGTTATGGGAAATGTACACATGTATACATTTCAGCAATTAAAATACTAATGCTGACCAACACCTGATCTATTTCTGTGCCAGTATGAGGAAGATATAAAGAGGAATCGAAAATTTCAGATGAGTAACACAAAACTGGATAAATACAGAAATCTGTCACTGAACAGGCAGATGAACAGTTGTATAAATGAGACAATCAATCACATGTCGAGTCAAAGAAAACACACAGCTGCACCAAACACACTGGTGACACAACAACACTATGGTCAGTAATATATTAGAGCTGATGTGAGACCCTGACAGACTAATGTGCTCATTAAAAGTTCATCTGGGGCTGGGCTGCTGCATAGCAATCACAATGCAAACACAGACACACACACACACACACACACACACACACACACACACAGTGACAAATTGAAACCTTAATTTTCACTTTGCCATCAATCCTCTCCTCCGGATGCGACACCATCGGATGAGGTTGATGTGACTTGGAATAGTCTGAAAATAGTCCGATGACACAGCGGAGCAGAGAGTACACACAGTCCTGGAAGTGTGTGTTCATACGCTGGATATATGTGACTTTAACATATGTCCATGAGCACGTGCAGGACACAGTGATGAAATAATAATAATTTGTACGTACATGCTGTAAATAGCTGTGAGGAAACTGCTGACCGGTCGCTGTGGTGCACGTTTAGGTCTTTTCAATGGACGAGAGTGTGTGCATGTTTGTGTAACATCATTATGTAATAGTGGCTCTTATGCACGATATCCCACATATAGTGCATAATGAATGGTATGCCATATGCAGATGAATAATGCAGAGGCTGAGTCAGTCTGTAAGGGCTTTCTCATGTAGCTGGAAAAAGCACTGTGTGTGTGTGTGTGTGTGTGTGTGTGTGTGCTCTGCTTTCCTAATCAGTGCTGATGTAAAACCATGACGACCTTTTTCCACATTTTGGACAATTAAGTAAGAAACAGACTTAAAGGTCCCCTGTGGAGTTTTTCAACACTGGTAGGAGCTATGGGGCAATGTTTTCACAACGTTTCACTCTTTTGTGCGCAGCACAATTCACAACCAGCCAACAACGACACTAAAGAAAACTGCTACCAAGTCAACATGGATGTAAACATGATTTATAACTCATATACAGACACTATATTTCCTTTCTGTCCGATGTGACTGTCACACACACAGTTTCCTGTCTTGTTGCGATCAACAGACCAAGGTCAGATGGACTCATGGGGGACAAGGTGCACAGTGTTTGGACCTTCAAAGATCTAGGTCTGACACCTTCTTGGTCGATTGGTTGGTCAGTTTGCTCTGTACCAAATTCTCATTGGCTGGCCAATCGCTGATCATTATTTAAGGGGCAGCTGGAAGGACACATGGTGGGCTATAGGCTATTTTGTTATAAAAAAAACATTGACTGTGACTGAAAATATTAGGAATACATATTTTATACAACAAATGTGTGGCTGTCATATGCTTTAATAGAAAGTAGATGTATAAGTCAGGAAGCCAAATGAACCTCTGCCCAACTTTGGACTGAACAGGTGCAGTTCCAAACTAACTGACCCCACGTTAAAGAACCAGCACAAATCACATCAGCTCCCACCGAGGACACAAATGCTGAGTGGATAAAGATTATTTATGATGCCAACATGTATGTGAATATTTTATTACAGAAAGTTCAAACTCAATGATGATCAATAACCGGCTCTCTGTGACCTGATTATAAACATGAAAGTTGTAAGTGTTCATGTTGTTTTTGTATTCATTTGGTTGACTAGCTGAACTTAAGTAAGTTTTGGTTCGGTTCAGTATATGTTGATTGTTAGGAAAATCAATTATGTCTTGTATAGTCAGGTTAAAACTGAAAGAATGAAGCAGTCTGACATTTGATACATCATTGTGACAGGTTAAAAGTAGGTGAAATTCTGGCACTGCAAGATTGCTAGTTCCAACATGTGCTTCATTTATTTGTCGACTCTCTCCCTCTCCTCCTTGCGCTGCCAATTGTCTCACTGGGATGATGTCTCCGCAGGTGAGCTGACATGTTGGTCTGTTGCTGTTAGTGTAAACAACACGTGTTGCACAATGCTTGCACACTGTCGCACTTTTGTCAACAACTTTCTTACCGCCGTCATCGTAGCTCACTCTAAATGTAAAGTGGTCCCATACAGCAGACCTATAAAGTGCTGCGGGTGCATCTTCTAACTCTGGCTCTTTCCCACTCACTATACCCACACAATTCTCCACAACAACTGACCCAATACTCTATTTCTATCTGCTACACCTGGCTACACTGCTTCGCTTCTTCTGCATGAACCGAACGCAACACATGCGAATCGAACCGAGACAGTCGAACCGAACGGTTCGGACGGTTTCCATAAACCGTTCCATCCCTAATAGACATACAGCTACATGTGAAAAAGAAATGGTCAAAGTGCAGGAATTATTTTAGATTCATCTATTTATCTCATTTATCTAGAGATAGTATGCAGATTTTTCCCCTCACCAACCAATCGATTGGTTTAAGAGTAGAATTTCAGGCAAAGATTGGCTGCTTTCCTCCATACAAAAGCCATTATTCTAGCATCGTATCATCACTTTGTTATGCCCTCATAAACTGGTTGTGATTGCTCTGCTGTGTTCATTTATTACCCACGTTGAGACTATGACATCACATCCTTTTTCAGCGATGACACTTTCAATTCTTCAAATTCTTCTCAGGATGTTTTTCTGCAGCGTTTACATTCTCTCACATCAAAATCATTTGACAGTTAAGTGGCCGGAGAGGAAAAGTAGTGCTGCATGAAGAGACAGAGTGAAAGCAAACAGAGATTCTGGACAGGAGGTTCTGACAGCTGACACCGCAGCAGTGTGAATACATATGTTAATGAGAAGGCAGACGTTCATGTTAAACAAAAAGTATAAAAAGAGTTCATTTAAACTGAGACTGGCTCATAACTGCACATGTGGCTACATCTGTATGTTGTGTTGAAGCCAGAGGCCTCCTGGTTCTTAACAGCCAGCCGCTCTTTGATGTTTGGCTCCATTCACAGAGCTCCACTTTAGGTAATGTTAATATGTACCCTGTGTGTGTGTGTGTGTGTGTGTGTGTGTGTGTGTGTGTGTGTGTGTGTTTTACTGCTCTCACATCCACACAGTGCCTTGATGGAGCTCACAGTGGGCCTGTTTGAGGGCTAAGTGAAAGGACTAGTGTTTGACTGTGTGTGTGTGTGTGTGTGTGTGTGTGTGTGTGTGTGCGTGTGTGTGCATGTGTGTATGTGTGTGTGTGACAGAGCAGAGCTGTGTTCTGGTCCTAACAGAATTAAACAGGACTCTCAGGACATGTTTGTATAATTCGGCGCTTGCTGCAGCCCATTAGGGTGCACGTTAGCGAGCAGACAGACGGGCAGACAGACAGGTAGTGATGTCCACACCCTCCATCATGTCCCGCTTTTTCTCCCCCCTCTCCCCCTCTCTTTGGAAAGGACACACAGCAGCAGTGACTGAATGACTTCCCTGTATGTCCCTGTGGTCTCGCCTACACACTCTGAAACACACACACACACGCGCACACACACGCACACACACACACACACACACACACACACACACAGTATTTCTTCGGGAACTATGCTCTATTGTTGCAGAGCGAGGCTGAACACATCGCAATGGAATGCAAAGCAGCACACACACATACACACACATGCACACTGACAGACAGACAGACAGACAGACAGAGGTCAAACTCTAATCCCAAAGCAAACACTGTCACACACAGGTAGTGGACACACTCGTCCAGAGTCAGGACATGTCAGAGGGTATTCACTCGTGTGTATCTGTGTGTATAAACTGCAGCTTGGCCTGCTGGGAAAGAGGATCCTATCACCAAAAAAGTCTTTCTCAGCCCGGTGACTCATGCACTTCACCATGAACTTTACATTCCTCACATTCCCAAAAGTTGTTCACGGCTATGTGGAGTCATTTCTGTTACAAAAACACAGATATTAAAATGATAGTTAGGATAAAATAAACAACATAACAGAAACATGAAGCAGCAGAGGACTGGTACTGGTACTGCATCTCTTAAAGAGTGATTCAGTGAGAATGAGATGGAGCAACCGGAATTTGAACAATATGAACAAGTTTCTACAAAACCACTAACTTGAGCTGCAGACAACAAACCACAACTTCCCTGGTTCATGTCTGGGGACCTTTGTTGCAGGACATCTCCCTCGTAAGTGAACGTTGAGTTTAAACCTTTTTGTCAAACTACAAGCAATTTGTTACAGTTTATTTTCTTCTCATATTTTTAGGCTTTCTAAGCTTTATTTGACAGAGATACCTGAAGAGTGAGAGGGACGAGACTCTAACCCTGTGCCGCTGCAGCAAGGACTGAGCAGTTGTACACACTCTACCAACTGAGCTAACCCTCGAGCGGGTGGAAGCCAGACACAGAAAAAGCATAGAGAATCCGGAGAATTTTCAAAATAAAATACCCCGTGCAAACTGCTGGTTGTAAAAACAGACAAAAGAGAAACTAATTAACTATGTAGCATATTTACACATGTAGAAGCATATTTAGAAGAACACACCGGGAAAATGGCCAAATCTGAGCAAGTAAACAAAGTCTGGCAGGCTAAACGCTCGCTTCTGAAACGCTCCCGGTGGGGTTTGAAGTCACGTGGAGGACGGACCAAAACCGTGGCGCGTACGCAACATGCCAGAGACGTGTGCAGTGGGGTTTCGGAGCCTCCCCCCCAAAAAAAAGGAAAAAAGAAAGGTTTCTCCTCAGCACAGCGTTCATGCGACATGTAAATCAACATATAATCATCGGCCACTGCCATCAGTGAATGTCATCTTTATTTGCAGATGGCCGATGGCAGATAAGGAGGCGAACATCGGCCGATGTCGATGTTCAGCCAATGCATCGGTGCATCCCTAGTCAAAATTCATGCTCAAGTCTATCTGATAAAAAAAAGTCACAAATATTACAAAACACAGCAGGAATTTGATGCCAGTTTTCAATCATCTCCTGCAAAAGTTTATTGGTCTGCACCAAAAGTACTCAAAGCAAGGCTTGTAAAGAGAGAGATGCATGTACATCTGTGATGAACATATTAAGGCTTGTTGTCATCACTATGCTGGATAGTTCTGCACATCCTGAACACAACAGAGAACTCTAATCACACAGAGTGATGCTACACTTCCTGTTTCTCACACTGATAAGTTGCTTTTTTTCACTATAAACAGAGTCTCTTTTCATTTTTCACACTGACACTGAGCTATCTGTCCATCCAGGGGTCTGACATGGTGCATTTGAAAAGCTACAGGCCTGAGATCAGCAGGCGAGAGTCCCGAGCAAGTGTCAAAGAAGCAGTGCATAGTTCCTCCGGTGGAATATTAACTGTTGAAAAATATGCTGACTCGCTCACACACGTAACCTCGACCTGAACTGAGCAGCTCGCCCTGCGGAACGAGAGCCATCATTCTGCTGTGAATGTGGTTGTACAGTGAGAAACAGTGCCGTTCCTTTATGGTTCTTTCCACTCGTCACGGCTTTAATGGTTTGATTTGGCCGATGGCTCTGTCCATAAATTCACTTCACTGTTTGGATGTCTGTATTTTTACTTTCACCGTCGTGTCAGTTGCCTCTTTTTTAAACATTCTGTCAGTCAAACTTTCTTGTGGATGTCCTTTTCTTTGTGTTTTGTCCCTTTCAGGACATACGAGACGGGTCTTTGAATTTGGAATTAAGCTAGGATTACACCATCAGCCCTCACAAAGCGTCTGGATGCACTGCAACATGATTTTTAAGGCCCTTCTCGTGTTATTTGGACTCCAACTAAACGCTACTCAAAGCTCTGAAACTAGACCTTTCTATACAATTCTCGCCTGACATCTCTAGAGAATTCTCTCAAACTCCCTGACCTTCCTCGTCTGAAACACACCTCCTAAACTGCATCCCTCCATCCACCTATCCATCCATCTGTGCGCCGTCCAACTTACTCTTCACCCTAATTCCCAGCAGGGCTGATTGGCAGCAGTAAAGCCTGGTTGCTGACACACTGGTCCAGCTGCTACTGTTGAGAGGGGGGGATTACAGCGACCGGTTCACTCTGTACCATCCCATTCTTCCTCTCCGCTCTCTATCCCTCCATCATTTCATTCATTCAATCCGCCGCTGTCACGCAATCTCAGACTCCGCCCCGTCCAGCCCTGTAACATCCATGTACATGTTCACACACACATGCACATCTATAAAGATACATCTAATACTTTTTACAGTGTGCACACACACCCTTCAGACAGACAAATGACAGAGTGTGAAGTCAGCAGCACTCTGTCACACACCATTGACCCTGATTTACTAAAATCATTTGGAGATTACTCAACTCCACATTTTAGAGCTCTTGTAGTTGTGTAGTTGCTCCAACATGTTGCTCATCTCTCAACCTGACAGATTAAGTATGAAGCATGTTTAGACATATTCAAGAATCACAGAGTGTGTGTTAAAGATGAATTCTATCAATCAAGTCTGTCAATCAAATGTTCAAATGAATGAGTTATGCCTCAGAACACGCTCCCAATGTGAGAATTCAGAATTTTCTTGTAGTGTCCCGAACTGGAATGACCAACACACACACAACACATAACTTCTGTTATGATTTGGCACTATATAAAGAAATAATATAGAATTTGAATTTTTTAAATCTTTGTTATTTGGATGATTTCAGGTTTTGGACAGTTGGACAGAGAACATAGAATTTGAAGCTGTGGGACACACAGACTGAACAATTAATCAATAATTCAAAAACAGCCATAGAGCTCGTAGAGTTCCCACAGCAACCAGAGCTCTGCATTTAATGGCTGCCATATTGACTTAACATAAAATCAATAATCAGTGATAAATAATGCATGGAAGCAGAGAGGTGAAGCTGAGGACTGAATGAAAAGCAGAGCAGCAGTTTTTTTTCTCTCTCTCTCTCTCTGATGAAAAAGTTTTGTGGATTTCATAGAGCAGAACGAGTGTGCATGAATTCACTGAGCTGTGACTTCCCTTAAAGTGACTCTTAACAAGCTCAGACAACATTAAAAGACAACAGATCATCTGAGGCTGAGCAGCACACACTCCTGACAGGAACTACAGACAGAACTGAACAACAGCTCACACACACACAAACTGCAGACAGACTTCCAGAACGGGAATATGTTTTAATGAATCAGCTTTAACTGATGCTTTGGTACAAAAGAGCTGACTCACAGCTGGTCTGAACTTTCTGCAATACAGTCATCAAATCAGCACTTTTTACAGATCTATTGATTTGACAGTAAACAACATGAGATGCTTCACAGATCCACCATCCATCAATGCTGATGGGAAACATTACCGGCAGTGCTGGAGCTATTAACCACTGTGTGCAGTATCGATCTCTTCAGATCATAAAGACTCATCCTGGGTCAAGCTGTCTGCTACACATGCTCACTAATTACATGGCAGTCAACCAGTCCAATACAATTACCATGCTATGACCACAGTAAGAACATGTATGGACTCATCCCTCTACACAGTACTGTACTGAACACAGAACTGAACATGCACACTGCTGTAAATCAAAAGAAACCTTTCCGACAGCAGAATCAAGGAACGCTGTGTTCCAGCAACTTTGGAACGTGTCTGAGACCGTCAATCTGACGAGCACAGACGCTACGCCCGGTGACCAGCCAAGTGTGTGTACTTCTGTCACTTTTTACGCACACTGCCAGGTGAAACAGCATCAATGTCTTCAATAAGAAGCTGTTTGAAAGTGTGCACATCTGCACAATAATGGCAACCTGGCCATCACTACGACGACCAGATTTACACCTAACTTTAGCTTTTTGGAACATCTAAAAACTCTGCCTTTAGCTTTGGACAGACGTCCAAATTGCCATTTGAATTCATTCATGTATCGAGTACTCATAAACATTAAGATGCTGGAATACATAAATACAAAAGCTGACTGGTTTACTTTTTCATCTGCAGCCACTTTGGCCTGTAGGCTCAACCTCAATGGTTCATTTTAACTGACACTTTGCAGATCAGCCCTCAGTATATGTTCCTCACACATCTTCTCCACTCTTTTAGCTGTTGTTGTTGTTACAAACTCTGGAGAATATCTGTTGCCACTTTTTAGATTATGTGCCGACTAATCTTCTCTGCACTGGTAGCATCACAAGAGCTAACACTGCTAATGTTAACAAATGAAGTGATGATTGGTTGGCTGTTTCCGCAAATGGATAATCATCAAACTGGTTCCTCTTTGATACTCCGGTTTAATGTTACATTGGTTGTACTGCATGTTCATTTCATCTATTTTCCTGGAATATAAACAACATTTCCATGCCTGGTCACTCTGCCTGTAATATTAGACGAGTGATGTGCAACTGAAAGTGTTACAGTACAAATACTGACATCCAAACAAGTACTAGAGTACTCACGTCCATCTCTAGTACAAAACAGATCCCATATCCCTGCACCTCAACAACTGACTCCCAAGCTTCCCAACATCCAAGCTACAATACAGTGTAAAGAGGAGACAGCAGCTGAGGGATCAATAACTGGACTTATGTCTGAAAATTATTCATGAATTGGTGAGTGCAAGCTGAGAAGAAGACCAGTCTGTCAAAAAGAAGTAAAGCGAGTACAGGTTATTCGTTTTGTTGGAAGCTTAGACAAAAGTGAGGGAGCATCATTATGTAAGGGTAATACTGCAGCTCTTGTCCCAGACTAAACCGCCCTCAGCAGGAGCAGCACTGTTTGGCAGCACGGCAGCAAATGGATGATGGATTTCCGATGCTTCCTGATTCCTAGACAGAGGCCGGGATGAAGCAGCCTGCTGACCTTGAAGAGAGTGTCCTGCTACAGTGAAGGACAATCCCAGTCCTAACCCGGGCTCCTGTTACACATGGAAAACTCCCAAAGCTAGCTTCAACATCCAATCACATAACTGCAAATTACTGTATTCTAAGATGAGTTCTGATTTCCCGTCTGGGTGAGCAGACATGAGGAGACAAAGAAGGAGACAACAGCAGATCATCATCAGTGTCTGGGTGGAGAGCAAGAAGGCAGCGAGTCAATGGCTCTCAGTTTCAGTCAATTGACATTCCACAGGCTGAGAGGAATTCAGGAGCTCTCCGCCTGAGTAACTCTAGGAACCTGTCTGCTCGTAAAATACTTCCTCCTCCACTTCCTTCCACCCTTCCTTCCTTCCTTCCCTTCCTACTATGATCATTATTTCCTGACTCAGCCCTTCCTTGTATTATTTCTCCCTCCTCATGTCTCCTGACAGATTTACTTGGATGTTAATGCTGCCAAACATATATAACACAATCAATTAGACTTATGTACGTTATATTTAGATTCCATATGCTGCCAGTTTAATAATTTTAAGTGTGTACAAAGTGCTGCACAGCCAGAAGAGTCCAATTATCACTCCATAAGTATTTTATATTGATGACTAGCGGTCTACGACCATTCAGTCAACATTGTGGTTTTATGGAGCGACCATAAAAGTTACACATTAAACATGTCGCTTTGATTTATGTTAAAGAATAAAAGCCATACAGGCCGCTGTTTTAAAATACCAAAGAACTCCTGAAGGCTAACATGCTAAAGGATCTCTTCATGTGTGTGTGTGTGTGTGTGTGATCTCCTCTTCATTTCTGGTAAAAGTCAACTCGATACAACTCGACCAACAGAAACTTGGAGAAAGAAAGTAGAAGAGGGTCATTGTGTCCCTGTTAGGGCTGTCAAAATTGCTCCAAAATGACGTTCGAATATTCGCTCTAAAAAAAACACATAGGTTCGAACCATTCGAATATCTATATTAGCGCATTATGTCAATAACAGGAGGACAAACTAATACGAGACATAACTACTTGTATAGGTATTTTTATTTCAGTTTTAACATGTCTTTGAAAACATACCTACACATTACAAAATAAGTAAATGAACTAATGGCTCTCTTGCTCGCTCCCCCCTCTCTATGCGCAGTCGAGGCTCCGCATTTTTGCCATCTACTGACCAAAATCCGAAGTATTTCCAAACAGGGCTTTGCAGGTTGCTTGGAGTCCAAACCACTCTCTCTGCTGCAGAGTTGGGCTCTGAACTTGCTCTGCCATTTCATTTTACTCTCTGCCATCTGCCTCTGCCACGGTTTTTGTCGCGTCTCACTTTCAGCAGTGAGTGACGCTGTGCAAGTGCAACTCCTGTGACCTGTCCCTGACCCATCATGCAGTGCGCCCACTCGCAAAGCAGCCGCTGATGTGTTTTTTTCCCCAGTCGAATATTCATTTTCACAATCGAATCTCTGTTTTGTTTTTTTTAAATTCGAGTATATATTTGAATTTAGAATATTCGTTGACAGCCCTAGTCCCTGTTTGCCCTCTATCATTAATGAACAGATGGTCTGATTTTAAATAAAGTCAAACTTCAAGTTCTTCGTGTGCCCTTCATCATCCTTAAAACACATTCCTGAAAAAAATCCCACATCTTCAGAGATGTGAGAGGAAAGCAAAGATGATGCAGGGCTGCCTGCTTTGGACTTGGCCTGATTATTTCTTTCAAAACGACGCCAAAAAAGACAAACAAAGAGCATTAATAATTCCTCTCAAAGCTGGAGAACATGAGGCCAGGACACAAACATCTGGACTGAGTGATCATCCATCAAATACTAAAACACTGGAACGAAGTAAAACTGACATCAATCCAGAGCTTCAATACAAATCACGAATCTTTCACCATACATGGACAGATATATACGTGATATGAAGAGATTACTTCCTTCAGCAGTGTGCCAACCTAACCTTTCATCTTCAACACCTGACCAGCAGACTAGTGAAAGAACATTTTATGAAAGATTTTGATTCTACATGAAATGAAACGTTTCTGCTGGACTCACTGTGAAGCTGGAACATCAGTATGACACTAAGTCCAACTGGTGATCAGTGATGATGCACGTCTGCCTCATAACATCAACACTTCATCATCTCGGGGGCAGCGGTAGCTCAGTCTGTCGGGATTAGGCCGGCCAGTTCATGTCTACAGTCTAAACTTCATACACACATTGTACTGATACTACACCTGAACTTACTGCTGCAGTTCAACAATGTGTATAATCTTCATAAACAGATATTATCTGCATATGAATGGAGAACCGGAAGGCAAGGGACCAGGATTTTAGCATGAGAAGCATTCTGGTTTCCAATTGTAGTCTGAGTAGTATTGACCAATCACGTTTGGTAGCAACAGTCTGCACGGAAATGCCGAAATGCAACCTCAGAACCGTTCGACTATTGTCTGATTTGTCTGCTTTAATTAGCTACTCCATTTACAGATATCGTTATATAAAGATTAGTATAATCGTTTTCTCATTATTTTTGCGTATCAAGTTGCTAATCAGATTGCAGAGGAAGTCTTGGCCGAGCCGAGTTATCGGAGCCCCAGAGGCTAAATCGTCGTCAGATGGTAGCCTAAAGGTTTTGTGATGGGTTGTGTTTAGTTGCTCTGGTTCCCATACAGATGGTGTCTCCACCACTGACAGGAGGTCGGTGCTCGGTCTCCACACAGAGCTCAACAGACAAAAGAAGTATTAAAATGTACTAAATTAAATCCATTCACCGTTTTTCATACGTCTGGATGTGGCTGCGTGGACACGTGTGTTAAAGATATTCTGAGCATGAGCATGAAGCAAACTTCATCAGTGGGTAAGGACACATGTTGTTTCAACTAAGGCAATGTGCTGTATTTTTCTTCCACTTTTGGTTTCTATGGGCAACCAAATGACCAACCATCCCACCGACTCTACAATTAGCTCCCTAAACAAAGCGTTCTTTTCAAGGTTCATGTCTGACATTAGATTTTGGCAAACATGCTTAATTGATCATTTATCCAATTTGACCTGAAGGTGGGTCATTTGTCACACAGCTGGCCTCTGTGGTCTGAAACTGTGCTCAGCTTCACTGAATGTAAAACCAGCGAGGAGCAAGCAGAGCTTAGTTTAGTTTTCTATGCTGCATTCAACAGCAGGCTATTGTTAAGTCTAATTCACCTTTGCAGTGCAGAACTAGAATCCAAAGCTGTCCACAACTATAAAACTACTGGGAATGGTATTTGATATTGGCAGGAAGCTGCTGAGTGTTAAAGAGGGAAACTCTGGTAAAGGTTCAGCACACAGACAGTTGTATTGTAGCAGAATGTGAAGAGTTAGGCTGATGTATTTATAACAGAGTTAGAGAATAAAACAGATGTTCCTCTTTTTTTTTGGGACGTTTTCATCACTGGAAATATCTGCTCGTAGTGGCACCGACCTGCTGTGGTATTTCTATTAAACGGTTGCAGTAAATGCTTTTCAAGGTAGTTTCTCCTCCTGACACAGGTCCAAGCTTCAGACACAAGAAACTTCACTGAAAGAGAAAAACACTGATTGGACTGACAACTGAGATGCATGGTGTGGTCTCCTGCGTCACTCAACAAGAAGTTATATGAGCTGACATACGTTTGTATCCTTCAAAATAAGAGCCTCACTTACACTCAGAGACTTTCTTTGTGCTTCTGTCCTGCTAAAGTTCTAACACAGCAGGGGAGCTGGGAGAGATCCAGCTGTGGGCAAACACAAGTTTCAGGTGGGGTTCGATCTCTGGGTATGTGTTCCACCCCCCTTTCATTTCAGCATATTGCCCCGCCTTTTAAACAGAGAGATACCGGAGCTGTCCCTTCCTCTGGGGACAGTCGGCGAGACAGTGAACGCACCGTGTGTCCTGTTTGATAACGGTCAACCCCTCAGGCCTAATACCTGATCACTTTGGCGGCCTTAGAGCGAAGCGACAAGCGATGGGACATTTTAGGGATGTGATTGGATCAGGTCCATAATGAATTCAGGGCCTTAGATCAGTCCCACCTCTTATTTCCCACTGAGTAATCTGGCTGGGGGAGGATTGGAGAGTAATCTGGATATAAAGGAGGGAGACAGACAGGGAGGGAGGGGGAGACAATCCTCTCTGCTGTGGTTCCTCTTTTTATCATTGATTTCTGTGGCAAAATGGACTAACATGTTTCAGTACAGGTTTGATCGGTTAGTTTCAGACGGAGTTAATCATGTTTCACAGTTTTCACTTTCTCATTTGGAGCATCAGGAGTCATCTTAGCTTTTTCCGGAACTTTCAGCCACACCTCATTCTCTTCATCTGCAAATGTTGAGATTGAACTTTTCAAATTCATAGCAATATTATTGATCTTGTAATCAAGATCAGCAATATCACAAATGTGCTGTAACCTTTGGATGTGTGCACTTTTTATTATTCTCTTCTCAAGCTAAAACAGCAGTGAGTTGCTCAAACTGATCTGTGATCAGCCAGACTGCACTAACACATCAATACAAGTGATATCACTGAAGGAGAGAAGTCTGTGGACGCACAGGGTTAAATATATGGAGCTCAACTACAGTATGTAATGACAGTGCAGCACAAAAGGCTCTGCAGTCCAGTCCCTCAGTCCTCCTCACACACTAAATGAATGGACACACACACACACACACACACGCGCACACACACACACACACACACAGTCTAAAGCTAGCTTGCATAACTTTGCTCCTGTCTGCTGTGACAGTGCAACTTCACCGTGCGCGCCCATGCTGCCTCAAGTGCTGTCGGGAATATCGGAACCACCATGTTCAGCTGCACGTGAACGACCCACGGCCCACCTCTGTAGTGACTCGGACGGGCAAAGTGAAAGTTCACAGTCGCTGTTAACAACGACGCGTTCGGTAAAGTTGCAAAGACAACTCCCGTTAGCTAATAATGCACAGAGAGGGCGAGCACGTTAACTGCCGCGCGATTCGACCTGCTGCTCATCGAAAGTAAAAGTTTCCGAGGAGCACCTGAAGGCAACATCATCCTACACCCGCACACCGTCGCCGTGATGCATGCTGTGAGATCACTCATCCAAAATCAGCGTCATTTCACTGCTACGGACTCGAGCCGTGTCCGCACGCGGGCTACGCGCGCGCAGTTAACAGCTCGCGTTCCCGCGCGCAGCGACACACACACAAAAGTTGACATTTCCACCGGACTCACCGTTAGTTGTCCGCTTTTTGACAGTTTGTCGGGAGTCTCTGAGCGTCGCTGTCACCGCTACGATCCGCCCACCCGAGTGTGCAACTCCGCTGGCCGCAGACTAACGTGCTCCTCCCCCGGAGGAGCTCTGCTCCAATCACAGATCGACGTCGGTGACTGGCTTCCGTTTTATCCAAAGACATTGACGCGGAGTTCTGAGTGACGGTGGCATTGTCCATTCAAAGCTTTGAAACCCTGGGCAGGGCCTTCGTCGTCACTAGATGTACTTTTGACAGACACCCTGTACATACAATAGAGAAGTTTGACTCCTTTTACGGGACGGTGCCGGTCCAATCGCCGCGGGGGAACAAGCTGTGGATACGGGCACGGGCCAGGAAGACGCCCTGATACCGCCCAGATCAGTGGAATGTCACCGGGATGACAGAGTTCCATTTATTATAGAAAACACACAGAGCCTGGAGTTAGACATGGTCAGCTCACCTGAAACACACACGGAGCAGCTATTAAAATAAACAGTTTCATAATTTAGTCTGTTTTATTCTTTAATTAACAGTCAGAGCTGGAAGGACAAACATTTAATGACAATTCAAAATTATGTTCATAACTCCAATCAGTGAGATTAACTAATGCAGATGAAACCTGAGCAACATGTTCACGTTTCATGTTGTAAAAATGATCTGAAAGAATTCTTCTGGCTCATTCTCACATTTTATCTGCCAACGTTCCCCTCTGTGGCGGGAAAATTACAAAAACTTTCCATATAAAGAAGCAGGAGGGAAACATCAGAAGCAGTTTAACTGTAAAACGGTTCATCCTCACATAATGTTGGTTTATACTGACACCGTGTGACAACAACGCACAACATCAGTTCAGGAGCCGCACCCTTTCTCGGCATCATCATCAGTCTGTGATGTTCGATTAAATATACAGTATATTTTCTAACATCATCAGTCAGATGATGAGAAGCCTGACAGGACCTTCTCCATAGCTGCATCCCTCCCCTCCCTCTGGGAATCTCTCTCTAAACACATCCATGACTTGCAGATATTAAAGCCGAGCAGGCGTCTGCATGTCTGGATGAGTTTAGTGCTTTTTGCCCCAGAAATGAATTACTTCTGTCAAAAATGATAAATAAATGGGCTCATTATTGGTTTACATTTATGTTTGGAATGAAGTCATAGAATAAACCAATGCAGTGCAGAATTCTTATATTTGATGTCCAAACATTTTTTTATTATAGCTCATTAATAACACAGCTGTGTCTGAGGACACAAAAATGATTTTTCTCTCTGCAGAGCATGTAAGCTACTGCAAAGTTAGATTCAAATCTATTGACAACTTTGCTCTGTAGAAAATAAATATAAAAAAATCTATGCTGGTGTATTTTGTATATTGTGTGGAAGCAGTGTGGACCAGCTGTGGCATGAAGCTTTGCGAATGATCTCAGCAGTTTTTCTTCAGGAGTTCAGGATCTGTTTCCAACCAACCTCAACCTGCAAAACCCCCTCTAGAAAAAAAACTGCAAGTCATGTGGGGGCGAGGTGGGCGGAAGGTGAACAGCGAACAGTAAAATGTGTCCTTTGTGGAAACACTGTTTGAAGGGCTTCAAGTGGAAGATTTGAGGAGATAAGTCATTTTATTCTGAGTATGTCTGCACAGCCATGTTTGTTGTTTAGAGGAGGTTAGAGGAAACATTATGTTAGGAGTCATTGTATGAATATTGAATTTGAACACAGTAAGACTGTTTCTCGTTTCAGATAAGACGAGGATGCCTCTTCAGTTCCTCGGGACAAAAACAGCAAGATAAAGAAAACTTCTTTTCCACAGTTAAAGCAGTTCATACACTCCACATCCTCACTGACCTGAGAGAACACAGGTTAATGGATGTAAACATGTCATAAGAATCAGTCCCGACGTCATGGTTTTGCTTTCAAAGAGGTTTATTGAAAGAAATATTTTGAAATTTTATAAAGTTCAACCATTAATAATGCTATCAC
Organism: Argyrosomus regius; assembly: GCA_946959425.1. Taxonomy (NCBI): domain Eukaryota; kingdom Metazoa; phylum Chordata; class Actinopteri; family Sciaenidae; genus Argyrosomus; species Argyrosomus regius. The sequence goes on from CAMPSB010000034.1 coordinate 521,069, forward strand.
ACAATCAGAACCTGGAGCTTCACCATTTCCCCTCCAACCTTCTTCAACATTTGATATGAATCATGTTTGTGAGCTTCTCGGAGGACTCCGTAGGCCAGCCCGGTATTATAAATCCATGGTAAGTCAATACTCAAGAGACCATCAGAGTAAAAAGATGAACTATTTTCAAAACACCTGCAAGTTGTTTGTGAAATCATACAACTCAGTACTTTGTTTCAGATATGCTGACAGGTTTAACACCTCATGTGCTGAAAAGAAAGCTGTGATTCCAAAACTTCACTCAGATGTGTTGAGAACAGTCATTCTTCAGTGTGTAGCTGTCCCAGCTGGACGAAAGCAGGATTTTTAATATTTTAGGTGCGCTTGATTTTATTTTCCAAGCAAGAATAGAAACAGCCCAGCCAAGGAAAATCAAGCGCTCCTTGATATTTGGGAAAAGGTTAATAATTCTGCTCAGGACTGCCACACATGCATCACTCTGTTACAGTGGTTTGCAACCAAAGATACAAATATACAATAGAATATTGTATCATCTAGGATCACTATATTTGCAGCTATTCAGTACCCCTCTCTTCCATGACCTGGAAGTAGTATGTATATATATATATATATGTATATATAAATATGACTCTCCCGTACCCCGGAAGAATTCAGTGTTTCACTCTACACACAGTTTGCAAGCATACAGCAAAAATCGGCTGCTTTGCACGTCAAACCCTCTCATTGCTGGATGATTTTCAGCGCAGCATGCAAGTAAAAATGTGCACAATATTAAAAGTCTTTAGCTTCACCATCCTAATCACATTAATCATCCTCATCATCGTATCCATTTGTACCATGGACAGCTTTTCTTTTCTTTTTCAATGAGGTGATTATTTCAATAAGAAATTAGAGCAGACTTTATTTATTTAATATATTTTTCCTCTATAGTATTCTGCATTTCAAAGCATGCCAAAGAAATTTTTCAGTTTCTGCATAGTGCTGGCTATACGAGTGCCAAAGAGTTTGATTCCTTTACAAGTAGTAGAAGTTGGTATGTACAGGCAAGGAGTGACAGAGCAGATCCAGTGTTGTGTAAACTGTACCAAACCCCCCCTCCCCAAGTGCTCAAAATATCTACAAATACAGGACTCAAGTCTGTCGGAACTCATAGAAAGTTGAACAGAGCTGAAAAAAGCTCAGTATGGAAGAGCCATTAAGGAAGGTGTGTGTCGGTGTGTGTGTGTGTGTGTTTGTGTGTGTGTGTCTGTGTTGAGTTTTTATGTATGTTGTGTGTGCGTGTGTGTGTATGTGTATTATTTAATGCAAAAGGGGAAAAACACTCCTTGAACACCCCCTCCCCCCCACCCTCAAACACACCCAGTCCCCTGTGTTTTCTTTTTTTTTCTCAAAGTGCGCCCTCTACTGTTATAATATGCAGTATGCATTACATAAATGTATTCTCTAGCATCGAATATTCCTCTAAGATCTACCGTCACATACAAGGTCAAATAAGAAGTCAACGACAACCACATTCTAGTTTTGAGGTCATAGTTCTGAATGTAAAGATACAGTTCAGGCCACTAGGTGACTGTTATTGAACACTAACAACACTCTCGCTACACTGTGTGTGTGTGTGTGTGTGTGTGTGTGTGTGTGTGTGTGTGTGAAATGAAGAGGAGAGCCCGCTTTGAAAAAACAGAATCTCAGCACTGCACTGTAAAAAAAAAAAAAAAAAAAAAAGAGCTTGATGGAATCCAGATTTACTGGGTGTTTACTGGATATCTATCGTCAGAGATTGATTTGTCATCGTGGTGACCACAGGCGGGGACTGCTGGTGAGAACTAAGTGGTGGTGATGGGTGTGTCGGCAAAGTAAACCAAATAAAACAAACACAACAACAAGCAGATTCAGGGTTCAGTAGTAAGAAGAAGTCAGTAGATTTGGTCAGTGTGAGCTTATCAGCTTTAAACGTGATGCGTTCACTTACATCTAACTGTGTAACCAGCTCCAATACGACATATTATCTGAAAGGAGTCACCTTCACAATAATTCTCTGGGTTCAAGTTTTCCAAACTGTCACACCCTCAAAATCACACCCTCAAAAACTCTTAAAGTCACTGTAAAAATGTCACTGGTTGAACTTTAACATCTCAGCTGCATTCACAACTTACAGCCAACGTTCTTGTTTTTTCACTCACAGAGCTGAATTTGAAATGTCACCAATGATCATCCGTTACAGCGTTCACTTGCTTTGGTTCGATACTAAAGTGCACCTCTGCAAAGCGTGACATCAGCTGCGTACATACAGCCACACGGTCCAATTAGTGCACAGAGCAAAGACACACTGAGGACGACTGAGAGCAGGTAGAACAGGACACCTGCACAACGTGGCTCTGTGTGCGTTCTGGAATTGATCGCTTCAGAATTATTAACGAAAATAAAAATGTGTACTGCTCAGAAAGCATGTACACCCATAAATATTGAATAAATATTGACAAATGGTTGTATGAATGTCAGGATTATGAACAGCAGAAGTTACATGTTTACACACAAAGCTTTCACTCGCTCCAATGAATGAGCTGTTCAACCCGACACAAAGTGATAAATCATAAGTACAATCCATAGACAAACAATAATAATCCTACAACAATAAATAAATACAAAAGCTTAGACCAGCAAGCAGCAAAATACAATCTTCACAATTCTGCATTAAAGGGGGATTCCACCAGAGTTAAGGTTCAGGATGTTACCCTGTGAACGTCACCTTCCTCCAGTGTTTCTGTCTTTCCTTCCTTCCTTCTGATTGGTTAGTTTTGAGTTCAGAGACGAAGGAAAATGAACCCTCTAACACCGATGACGCGTTCCTGAGTCTTTATTAAACATCTGCACTGTTTAAGAAATAAAGTGCTAAAAATGAACGGGTGCGGTAACGCTGCTACAAGTCGGAACTGTTTAAAGGACTATTGCACTTCAAAGGGCTCTGCCTCCTCAGTGTGCGGTGCAGGGAAGGATGTCTGTAGAATTTGAGATCAGGGAAGACAATTTGAAGATGTTGAAGATATTTTCCTTCATCTTGACAACTCAAAACAGCGTGATAAACTGAAAGGTTTTGGAGATATTAGAAAAGTGATTTCAGTTAAGTTCGATATTAAAGGGGTATCATTGCACCTGCTCTTATTATTTCTCTCTCTGTCTGCCCTGAGGTATGCAGACTCAACGCGTAGACCGGCTTTACAGTGGCACCACTACACCATGTTCATTTCCTTCACCACTTTAGACATTTTTGTATGAACTTATCAGGAATCCTGCGGAAAATGACACTGCAAAGGTGTATACAGTATGGGATGTACATGCACTTACATGCAATTATTATTATTAATATTATGTTCTTCATCCTGCTCACTGACCACTGCAGCATGACTGAGGTCAAAAGAACATTCATAAACAAAGGAAATCATATCCTTCACCATGAAGTTGTCAGTTTCCCGACAGGACACGGTGAGGTGTTGCACTGTTTTGATGAAGTGTATGCATATGATGCAGGAAGATGAAAGATGGAGGTCTGAAAGATGTTTTCAGTTCACAGTTTCACGATCACGTCTACGCCCTCCCTCCCTCTTATAAACTGCTGTTATCTGTCAGATACTGTGGCAGAAGGTGGTCTACAGTATGTCATACAGCAAGGCGGTACAGAGCCACTAAATCACATGAAACCTGAGTCGTGGTAACTTCTGATGAACTGTGCAGTGTGATAGATGGACAGACTCGGATTTAATGATGATCTGATTGGTCGGTCTGTCTGGACATGCTGCATTTCTTAGTATTAAAAATTGTTGGATGACCTCCTAAGTATACTAAAGCCTACTTATAAATGTTTTTTTTTATTTTATTTGTGCTGACTTGTTTCAAAACACAAACACTGAATCTGTCATTTGCTTGCTTCAAAGCCATTCAAATCAGTTTGGGGCAAAGAAAACAAATTTGTCCTCAACATCAGAATCCAGTGACCCTCGACAGTGTGTGTGTGTGTGTGTGTGTGTGTGTGTGTGTGGAAGCAAACATACACGCCATGCTCTGCAGACCGAACGACAAAACAACACAAGGACAAACACGCATAAAAAGCTTTGGACCTGAACTTATCACACACATAATAAGATTAAAGCGCACTCACTCGTCTCTTCCTGCCAGTGTTTGCATATTGTACCGTACATAGAATAATGGCGCATTCGGCTGGTCATTGTAAACTGGCAAACTTGTATATTTACGTTATCACATGACAGACTGGTATGTACAAGGTAAAAGCATTCCGGGTTCTTGCTCAGGTGAAAAAAAAAAAGTAAGGACCAATGAAATCTGAGGTAGCAAATTCAACTATGATGAACTAGAATCACTCTTTTCTTTTCTTTGATGCACGTGCTTGACTTTTAGAAACCAGAGCAGGCCAGTGTGTCACTGCCGCCTCCATCAAACACAACTTCTTGTCTCTCTGTAAGGTCACGATTAGTTAGCTGGGGTTTCCTGCCTCTCTACAGATTTATAGTTAGTTCTTTTGGTGCACTGTTCTCGTGGTAATCCTGTAAGTTTGCCAGTTTACCTGTTTGCGACTCTGCCTAAGTCTAATGCCATATGTTCTTCACTCACTAGCAAATCTGTACAATGTTTATGATAGGGCAGCTGATATGTTCGTCGAGAAAATTCATGGCTTTTAACCCTCCAGTTCCCACCCCTGAGGTGCAAACCAGCCAATCCAGTGTGCTCTTGGGAAGGGGGGCGCGTCGGCTCCGCCTCGTTGGGGCAGGACGTCAGGGGGAAGGGACCAATAACAGAACGGGACAGCAGGTTTCCTGTTAGGCCAGCTAACACTACAATTTACCAACCAGTTTGTGAGTTTATCGGAAGCGCCACGGACATAGAGAATAGAATAATAATCAATATATCAATAGATTTTCAGTGCAAGACTTAAATGGCTACTTGTTTCGTCATTATTCTCTCGGTTGTTGTCTTTTCTTGTTCTCGTCAGTCATCCAACACTGGATACAGCAGTAAAGGGATTCTTCTACAGGTTAGCAGTCATTGATGTGTGTGACGATGTGTCATCGTTAGTGGATGACTGAGTGGTTCAGATCAGTCTGGGTTGATCTGGACTGTGTTCATTAAGAGGCAGAGCTCCTCTCTGCTCTGTTTGTGGTTTTGGTTAAAGGTTGTACTGTTGTGGAGTTCAGAAAGCTCCAGATGTTCCATGAGGAGAGGGGAGGAGGGGGAGGGCTTGTGGAAGAGAGAGACAGAGAGAGGAGGCCTCCACCCTTTTCTGGACCCCCCCACCTGGCTTCACTCTCTCTGAGCAGTGTCCTATCTGGAGAGGTCGACAGTGAAGATACAGTAGCCGGGTGTCCTGGAGGGTTTTGGTGGTACAGTCGGATTACAGCAGGATTAAACATCACTCTCTCTGTATCTCCTCTTCCATCCCACTCTCCTCCCCCTTCACCTCTTCCTTAGCTCCCCCCTGGGTCAGAGCTGTGTCTCTGTGGTGTCCGTGAGTCCAGAGGTGTCTGTGGTTCTTGGAGGGACAGCCTCCTTTGGGTTTCAGGATCCAGGGAAGATACCTCTGTTCCAGCTGCTGGCCCAGCCCCAGCCCCCATACACACCCCTGAACCAAAGTCTAACCCTGCACCTAAGGTTGACCCCAATGCTGCCCCGCTGCCTAAATCTAACGCTAAACCTGAACCTGCCGCTGGCCCCGAAATGACCCCAGCCGCGGTCCCCAGTCCCAGCTCTAGCTCCAGTTGCTGCCCCAAGCTGTCCAGTCCAGAGGGGACCAGCTGGCCCTGGTTGGTGTTGATCAGTGGAGAGTCCTGTGGCTGCAGGGAGTCAAGAGGCTTAGCTGGGAACTCCTCAAAGTCCTGGGAATCCAAAATCTGCAGGATAGAAACAGAGAGTTCAGAGGAACGCTCTACTTCTCGTCTTTACTTATTATTATTCACAGATTTCACATTTTAATACCACATGTGCTTCACCTGTGATAGAGACGCCAGAGTGTCGGTCTCCAGAGGTGTAACAGGCTGGACCAGTCTCTCTCCTGGACCTGGTCCTGGGCCAGGACCAGGGTAGGGTGAGGCCTGCAAGAGACAGCACCTTATTTGTCTGCAGGAAGTGTGGCCTTGTGTCTATTCACAGCCTGGGTCTGTCTCTGACAATAATAGAAAGCTGTCTTTCATCCTGCCTCCTGTTGTTAAGGTGACTTAGTCTTGCTCAAAGACAGATGCTTGCTGTCACAACCCCTGTGACAACAAGCTTCTACGTTCATACCCCCTGTGTGTGTATGTGTGTGTATGTGTGTGTGTGTTATTACCTGAGGTGGTGATGAGACAGCGCTGTAGGCAGGAGGAACGAGGGCCATCTGTCTCTGCAGCAGCTGCATGATCGCTCCGATGTCCGTTGACATGCGACTCTCCAACCTGTGCAGCAGATGATTGTCTGTTAATCACTAGATTATATTCTATACATTTAATCCTTTAATACATGTCATTGAATTCATTCTGCTAGCATGATCCAGGACATTTAGCACTCCACATCTAAAGGAAATGTATGCTTTTGTTTATCCTCCATTTTGTTCATAATTACAGCAGTAAAGGGATTCTTCTACATGTAAGCAGTCATTTATGTTGTACAGGAGATGACTGAGAAGTTCAGATCAGTCTGGGCTGACCTGGAATGTTCATTAAGAGTCATACGTTTCATAACATGATCTACGACTAGTACTCCACAAAGGAGATGCATGCTTTTCTATCCTCCAGTGAGTGTAAGATCTCTCCCCAATAAGATGGAGGAGCTAACAGTGCAAACCAGGCTACCGAGAGAGAATCAAGAGTGTAGCATCACAGAGATGTGGCTGAATGTAGTCACTTTGGACTAGCTGGTGGTACTCTGGACAGCTTTAAACTTGTGAGAGCGGACAGTTGAAGACAGACAGGAAAACAGGGGAGAGAGAGGGGGACGACACAGCGAAGGAAACGTCTGTGGACCACAGGCTAGTGTCAGAACCGGGTCGCTGCAGGAAGGGCTCATACGTGGGGAGCTCACTCTACCAGCTGAGTATTTTTCTTATCCACCTTGTGTATTGTGAGCTGCTGTAACAAGTGAATTTCCCCCGACGTGGGATCAATAAAGTCTATTGTATCTTATTATTATTATCTTAAAGGACTCACAGAGCCAGTGGCTAAGATTTGGGAACAGATATGATCGCTTGGTGCTGTGTGAGAGAGCAGCTGTGGGAAGTACAGAAGTCTCGATGGTTTGTGTGGAATATGCCATCACAACTATTAGGTTTAATGTCCAAAACTTAATAATAATAATACTATCTGTATGTGCAGAATGTTGTCAGCCTCCACTTCTCACACAAACTTTCCATTCTAATGATACTTTTCTAAACTCTGTGTTGCTGATGCTGCATTTCTCTTCCCATCTTTATTCTGTTACTTTTGGAGCCGTAACATCTATTTTCCCCAAAGGAGTCAACAAAGTTTTATTTTCTTATTAGTAAATCATTATCTTGGTGGAAATAGATGAGTGTGTGGTACACACACACACAGGAGGTGTAAGATTAACCATCAAACCTGCTGGGTCCTATCTGAGGCTCCCATACAGCTAATTAGGCCTCATCCTGATGATTTCTTTGTTTGGTTCAACTTTCTGAGAGCCAACAGAGACTTTGCCATATGTGCAAATGTTTTCAGCACTTGGAAGAGGAGCGCTCTCCTTACACAACACACAACACTACTCCTCATCCAAAGTTCCTCACATACACCTTTAGCCCGCTGACACATCCTATCCAACGGAGGCATCCAGTCAATCATGCGTTAAAAGCATTCAGCTGGAGGCGCAGCCAGCCTCAGAGCTGTGAGCCAGCACAAAGACACACAGCCTGTGATCTCAACAGGACCTGACAAAGAAGACTCATCCAGCACTAAGCTGCAGGGATGGAAAATCTCATTTTTTCCACTGTGGTGGAGAGAAGAGGCTTCCTTCAGAGGCAGCCTAAAAGAAATAGTCTCCAACTGTCAGATGACTCCAAGTGTCAGAAGACTGCAGCGTTTAAGCGGGGACTTTAATTTTAGTCTGAACACAAAAAGAGCAGCAACACACAACACACACACACACACCCAGGCTTTCAACCCGTCACACCTGTTGAGCTGTTTCTGCAGCAGGTCTAGGCGTGTGTCCAACTGGTTGCGTTGCTGTCGACTCAGGCTGTGCAGCGGCGTGTTGAGGGGTGGGGGGGATGCCAGGCTGCAGCTGGGAACCTCCCGGTACTGACCGCCCGCTCGACTCTCCCCCCAGAAGCTAAAGATGTTGGACACGCCTGAAAATGCACCTGCGGGAGGAGGAGGAGGAGGAGGAGGAGGAGGACGACAGGTGGAGAAGAAGAGAGTGAGTGTGTGAAAACACTGTGCAGGCGTCACTACATGCTGTTCAGTTCTGTGTTACCTGACAGGGCGTTGCAGGTGTTCCCAGTCTTGGGGTCTCCATCACCCTCGGTGTTCTCATTATAGTTCATGTGCGTAGCCTGAGCATGCGGGTTCTCCATCATTGCCGGTGGAGGGGCTAGTCTGGTCACAACTGACTCCTCCCCCTGTAAGAGGCGTAGATCCAAGACATTAACACCACCTTTTATCGTGCCATGGTGGACATCGACAAAGTGTTTCAGAATGAGTGCTGATGAAAAGCGAAGTTCTACCTCGTCATCGCTGGAGTGTGAAGACACCGAGCTCCGATGTGCCTCCCACTGACGCTTAGGTGCCTCCTCCTGTTTTTGGTTGTTGGCTGCTTCCTTGTGTCTTCGTCTCACAGACTTATGGGACTTTTTAATTTCTCCGGCATCTGCATCATCTGGACGGAGGTTTGCCAGGAAAAATTTAAAAAAGACAGACAGATTAGTCAGACTGGCTAGATCAGGACGACTTTTCAAAAGATGTCTACAGTGGGACGATTGCCAGAAAAACTCTGGCATGGACAAACGTCATTATCAAATTAAATTCACTGAAGTTGTATTTCTGTAACCATTCAGACGGTCAGATCATCTGATTTTTTTCATGTGACAATAAAACCAAAGGTCATGGTGAGATGTGCTACAGAGGGTGGGTTACCTTTTTCTGTACGTCTTCGGAATGATAACTTGCGTCTGCGTAATTTGTTGAATCCCCCACAGTTGGAGTCATCACTGCTTGGAGAGCCTGGGATCATGTTGGTCTGAAATGAGCACCAGCATTAGTCTCTATTAAAAGAAACACTGCAGGGATGCTACAACAAACAACAGTAAGTCTTTCCAAAAGTTCAAGAAAATGGAACCAACAACCTGGAAACATGCACTCAGTGCAGAGATTATTGTGGTCTTAATATTTTAATTATTATAAATATTAAAGTATTCAGGGTGTGTGTCTGAATCTGAATTCACGTTATACTGTATTTACAGTTGTAAACTCACGTCTCGGAGGTTGAAGGTGATTTCCAGGTTGTTCCAGAAGTTGTCTGCGAACTCCGGATACATGTCCAGCACCTCCAGAACATCTTCTCTAAAAATCTTATGGAGGTCGCAGTAGGTCAGAGCCCTCACATCAGCGTTGGATTTACCCGGTCGGGCATACAGGTTGATAGGCTCGCCGAAGATGTCATTCTTACCTGAGAAAGGTGAAAATAAGAAAACCTTTATGGGTGAAACGCATTAGAAAGACAGTGGTGAACCATTATCAAAGCTACATCGTATTGTATCTCAAAATGTGGCAAAATTAATCAACATGTTTAAGATATTTTCCCAAAACTGTTTCAAAGTAGATTCTTCTCAGACTAACAGATATCTTCCCCAACTTAAAAATATTAAGCTCAGTAGCTTTTAGGTCAACACATGTAAAACTGATCTTTATATAACAGAATTCATCCATTCTGTAAACTGTTTTTCTGTTTATGGAGCAAGACCCAAACTGTGCTCACATTGAGCGAGAGGCGAGTTACACCCTGAACATATTTTATGTTGTGTAATCCTGAATCTGTCAGGAGTAACACTCTATGTTCACCAGCAGATGGCGGTACCAGATAATGCATATCTAACCAAAAAGAAACTGGAACTGGGAAAGAAAGAGATCGGCTCCTACTTTTCTAGATTGTCTAGATTGATACAGGAGGCTATGCACCAATGGATACATTTTATTAACACTATCCTGTTGATAAGTCTGTGCATGCTGAAGGATCAGCCCTGGTCTGCAAAGGGCCGGACCTACGAGCTGAAATGCTAATTTAAATATTGGTCTAAACTAAGTAATCTAAATCATCTCCTGAAAGAGAAATATATCCGGATGTTGTCATGTTCTTGCTCCAGATTTAGTTTCTAATAAGCTAAAAGTTAACGAGGGAACTCTACAGTAGTTAGTAAAATATAAAATATAAGATTTTGTACCCAAGATGGCTACCACCACATCTCCTCTCAGTATCTCTATGGATCCCCTGGATATGAAGTAGAGGGCAGTGAGGACGTCCCCAGCATGGACCAGCGTGTCACCAGGAGGTGCGTGGGTGGTCTTGAACTTCATGGCCAGCGCCCTGAGGCAGCCCTTGGTGGAGCCTTTAAAAGCCTTACAGTTCTGCAGCAGTGTCCGGTTCAGGTGGAGGCAGATATCTGCCTGGAGACACTCTGGGAAACCTTTCAGCACCTGGGGAGAGGGAGCAAGGGAGCAAGGAAGCAAAGGGAGGGAGGATAGAAGGAGAGGAAAGAAGGGAATAAAGAACAAAAGAAGACAGCAGGTGAGAAAAAGTAAGAGATACAAGCGGCAAAATAGTTGGGAGAAAGAAAAAGGAGGAGAGGAGGGAAAAAAAGAAAGGAGGAGAGGAGGGATAAAGAAAGCTGATGAATTGATAGTTAGAAAGGTTACATCAGTATTGATACATGCTATTAGCAGCCAGTGACTGATACGATGAGTCAGAACATAAAGCTAATGTCAGATAAATGTCACAGATTATGGATGCTTTAAAAGGAATAATAACAAGTGGAGCCTTTACTGTCTTTATTGTCCTCATCCCTACTGGTGAAAACTCAGGGGACATTAGCTTTTTACTGTTATTACACCGTTCCACAAATGACTCAACTAAACTGCCTATATATTTATCACAGGATATTGGTTCAAACTATCAGAGAGGTGATTGCTTTAGTTTGATCTTTTGTGATTTTAAAGAGGAACATCAGCACATCTTATTCTTTAAAAAGAGCCTGTGCAGTCATTTTTAGAGCTTCACAGTAAACTTAGTTCAAACTGTATTTCAGAGGGTCTACAGGAACACAGTCAGCAGGCCCGTAGAGTGTAATTAATGTGAAGAATTGGTGCAGTTTTAATGAGTTCACTCGAAGCCCCGGCTCTTTTAAGCAGCAAGCTACGGGCTTCTCTTGTAACTCTCTGGCTGACTGCACAGAACAGAATCGTACATAAAACACCCACACTGAGTTTTCTCTCTTTTTCATCAGTTTCAAGCTGCTTTTTTCATTTCAGCCTTCACTGGGCTCTGTCTTCATGTCTCTATCAGCCCATGTCAATTCTCTCTGTTCACATTGTTCACCTGCCATCTCGTTCCTCACTTACTGCCTTTTTGTGCGAGCCTCATTGCTCGTCATCTCTACCACTTCACTTTTTTTACTCCAGCAAACAGACATTCCTTTTTCCATCTGTCCTTAAACACCCCCCCCACACACACACACACACACACAAACCTTTTTAAATGTTTTAAGGTCTGGTTTTAAGTCAGTCACACACATAAAAACATGCAAATGAATGGAACAACACAACTCCCCTGTGTGGATTTGAGTAATTGCCTACTATTACTCCCAGTGCACAGCAACCACTTTGTTCGATGTCTGCGGTGCCAACAGGTACAACACCAAAATATGCTGAAGTCAGTTTTTACAGGACGGCGGTATCAGGTGTTCCTCTGGCTCCAGTTTAATGGTACATTTAGCAGACGCTGAACTGCTGACTTTCAAGGCTACGCTGTTATTGTTCATAGAAATGTTTGTTGTCGTAATATATTATTGGAGACTTTGCTGTAGCTTCTCTCCTGTGCACAGTCTCTGTTTAGTGTGGGAAAATAGTCTTTTTATGGACTTTTATGTCTTTTTGTCTTTATGGCCTCCACCACACATGTGATGCCTGGCATTATGATGTATATGTAGTTAAAGGTGGAGTCAGTCATAGACAAGACAAGCATTATTAATTGTTGAGTCTCAATCTCAGGTTGTCAAATACTGACGGAAAAGGGAAACAAACCAGCCACACAACACAACAGGCTCCAGTCCTGACCCCACCTTTAACTGCTGTAGGTGTAGCCAAGAGCAAGGTTTGGTTTACATATACATATATGTGTATTATATACGACATTTATATACATTTAAATCAATCTAGCAAATAAGAAATCACGATGAAACTTAATAATAATGAAAAACTTTCTTTTTTTTCATGTGTCTCTTTGTTTTTATTGGATGGTTGTTTAATGATTGTTAGTTTTTTTTCTTTTCACTCGGTCTTTCCTGATGCTTTTTTTATTTATTTATTTATTTTTCTTTCTCCTTAAGGGAGGGGTGGTCTGTTGTATAAGACTGTGGCTTCTTGACTTCTCCTGACATCTTTTTTTCCCCATTATTTGGATTTTTTGCCATCTTATGTGTGTGCAAATAAAAATCACGTGTCACCTCTGTGTGGTTAATGCACTTGCTTTACCTAAACTTATGTTGACCTGATAGATACAGATACTTTATGATTCATAGCATTGTATTTTGCATCTTTACTACAGTGAACCCTCTGTGGACTTTGTTTCAGTTTTGCCTGCAGTCTCCTTCTGAACCAAAGAAAGCCTCAGATGCAAGAACCCAGGTCCGGTCCGGTAATCACTGAAGGCAACTCAGATTAGTGTATTAATATCTCTGTCAGCTACAGTCTTCTTTAATGTGGAGTATGGTGACTGAAAAGTAACAGGTCACTGGTCTGAGAGAGAGGTTTATGAAAAAAACTAAAAATTGGGATTGGGAGCATTGGGTGAAGCACTAACACTGACACTGTACTTATGAAATCCTACAAACAATATGCGCATTTACTTATTGTATTACTCCATCTGTATACCTCTGTGTCCATATAATAAATAAATATGAGACAGTGAATAATAAATAAATGAGATAGAAAAAATAAGATAAATAATAAAGTAATGTTTGTCTCTGCTTCCCCTGAGCTGAACACATCTGACAGCCGCATCAAGCTGTGGCTGTGCCTAAAGTCGACCCTGGAAAGAACATTTTTATTTTACATGTTATTGATCTCCACAGGTGGGGCACATATTCACAGAGGTCGGAGGTCAGCTCCAAAAGTGCCACCTGAGAGCAGATTCAGTGTCCTGCTCGTCCAAACAACACAACAGATTTCTGTCTCCTTCCTCCTGCCCTCAACACTCCAGTTCAGTTCCTCATCAGAGCTGCATTATTATTCTCTCCATCCTCATGAATGAAAGAGGTCGCGGCTGATGAAATCAGTAGTGGAGGCAGACAGACAGGGTCTGCTCCACGTAATCATAATAATCATTACAGTAAACATTCTTTAATCCAGTCTGCTCACGACGCTGCACTTGCACTAGGCCTTTTAGAGAGGGATCATAATGAGGGAAGAGGAGGGGGACGCCGCCGTGGAAACACGTTCCCATGGATGCTTGTCAAATTTGCTCCCTCTATACTTCAATGACTCACTTATTGCGCTGAAATCAAACAACATTTCCCTGATGGAATATTGTGTTTGCACTTGGTCTTTCCTCCCAAATGCAGATCCTCGATGCCTCTATAACCCTTCACAGGCAATAATGAGGAGCTGATTATGCCCCGACAAGCAAGTTTAAAAATAATATGGATGCTGGAGAGGCTTCCTGAAGTTATGAGTGCAGATATTTTTGGTAAATTAGACTTTCTGAGCCGAGATCGTAACAGTGAAACAGTTTACAGAGCTGTAGCTGAAAAATACCAGACATTAATATTTATAGATCCATATATTCTGTTCATATAATACATATGAAGTGTTGTAAAGATGACATCCACTGACTCATGCACTGTAGGACAGAATTGAATTAGCAGATCTCAAGTGTGGTTTAAGTTCATGATTAAGTGTGTGCAGTGGCATGCATGTGTGTGATGTTTGACTCAAAGCCAAAGAGAAACAGAAGATGTGAGATAGAGTGTGTGTGTGAGTGTGTGTGTGTGTGTGTGTGTTAGCAGAACACTCTACGCTGTGATTCAGAGTTCAGGTCGAGGTCGACCGTACACAGCGAGCGTGTTGGAAGCGCTCCTTCGTTCTGCGTGTGTGTGAGCATGCATGGTGTGTTTGTGTGCTTCAACAGGTGTGAGTCACTGTGTGTGTGTGTGTGTGTGTGTGTGTGTGTTTCAACTTAAATATGTGAAAAGAGTGTATTAGCCCTCATGCATGTGAACAGACTGAAGTAGGTCCATGCATGTTGCAAAGACATGAACCCATCTATTTGCACATGTTTGAGCATGTGTGTGTGTGTATGTGTGTGTGTGTGTGTGTGTGTGCATGTGTGTGTGTGCGTGCATATTATTTATGATACTCACATCATTCCTATTTTCTCTGAAGGTGTCGGACCATGCATGCTGAGACAAAGTCTTCCAATCATCCTATTAACGTACAACGCAGGCTCAAAATACTCCTCTAGCCTTCTGTGTGTACATGTGGGTATTCATGCGCAACACTCACTCATTAACATGAACAGACTAGGTGTACACACACAGGATTTGGGTGCATGAGGATGAGTACTCACGGCGTTCATGTCGATGCCGTTAGTGTATGACCAGGCATGCTGGAAGTACTCCTCCAGCCTCTGCCTGAGCGGGTTGGGGATCTGGTGGAAGCGGATGAACTCCCTGACTCTTAGCATCTGGGTGTGGTAGCGGGCCGTCCCCGAGTACAGCCGCTGGATGATGGCTGACACATTCCCAAAGATGCTGGCGTACATCAGGGCTGGAGGTGGCAGAGGTACAGGGTCAGAAGAAGGTGAAGGAGGATTTGGAAGTGTGAGGAGGGAGGAAATGAGAATAATATATACATTAACAGAGAGTATAAGGATTGACACATCTCTGTTTCTTCTGCATCTGAAAAAATATATATTATTAGCTTTGACTTCCTTTAGGAAGTCTCTCCTCCTGGTGAATTCTTGAATCTGTTTCACCATATGTATTTATTAGTTTTCACTGTCCCTTCTCTAAATAAATTAAACTAAATCCTCAGGTGATATGTTTGAGAAAAATACTGTGGAGAAAGGCAAGTAAAGATTATGGAGAAAAGAGAGAGAGGAAACTTCAAGCTGATGGTGTAAAAATGTAGAATAATGAAGATATATTATTATATTAGAGCTGTGTTGAAGTATGTATACAGATATATACATTATAAGTGTCTTTGTAGGGGGGTAAAGGTCTACATAGAGTCTACAGACTGTGTGAACCCAAAGGCGACAGCTGATTTGAAGTTGTGGGATGAGCTCTGATAATCTGTTATTTCTGTATTGTCTTTTACACATCAGCTCAAACAGACTTTTCTTCTGTATTTCCTGCATTATATTATTTCATCTGAACTTTTTTCTTAATGTGTTTTCTAAGTTTACAATTTATTATGTGATTAGATAACCACAGTACAATAACTTCAAAATCAAAAGTTTATACAATTAAAGTTATTATCATATGATAGATAAGCATTTTTGTCCTTTTGCATTACAGGACAGATATATATGCTACATAGACATAGTATGTGATTGTCACACTGCACAACAGGCACTAACATTTAAATAGTTTGTCTACTTTGTGTGTAAAAAGACTAAAACTTTGAAATATGCACACTTAATTTGAAACACTCAGACTGTTGAAGTTCTATTTGATCATCTGTTGCACTTTAGAAAACATTTTTACACTGAACAAGACATGTGAACTTTGTCACCACATCTCTCCCACTGAAGTCATGTTAGCATCATAACACAGTGCAATGTATTAAAGGATCACATTGTTTCCAGTCTATCCTAAAACAACACTCACATGTCCATGTGTATATTGAAAGGTCACTTTAATTGTTCCTCCTGTTCTTACCGTCAGTACGGAGAGCCAGCTGAAGTTTAAGTTCAGCATGTCGGTTGAGGTTCTTCCTAAAAGAACTTCCTCTGACTCAGACTGCTGAATATTAACTTCAGATAATATTCTGAATGCATTTGTACACAGATTTTCTCTCCCATCATTTATATTAAAATAGTGTTAAGAGGGTGCTGAAGGCCAGTACAGACAGGAAGAATAATTACACCACCCAAAAATGATATCAGTGTACGGACTAGTGAGTATTTGCCAACTTAAACTTTAATGAGTTTAAGATGTTGATATTATAGTAGTATATATAATGTGTTCAACAGCTGTTGAACAAGTTGAATTATAATCTGAACTACAGTTCTACAGAACTACAGTTAAATACTACTACACAACAAGGTACCAACATTGATTCATTCATTTTCCATAACATCTTATCCTGTTGTGGGGCAAGAGCCGATCCACACCTACAACAACTTAGAGTCACTGATTAACCTGCATGTGTTTGGACTGTGGGAGGAAGCCGGGGAAACTGGAGAGAACCCACTCAGACATGGGGAGAACATGCAAACCCCACACGGTGCAGTATCCCAGCCACAGAACGACTCCAGCCGGCTGGCAGGTTCGAACCCAGAACCTTCTTATTTTGATACTGTGCCTCCCTTGAACCATACTTATACTTAACCCATCTGCACACACTGTTTGACTCAGAGAGGAAAATCTAACCATGAGAAAAAAAAGTTCTCACATAAGTCCTCCAAGTAACTTTAGAAGCATACCTCCAGAGTGCTTTGCATGAGGTGAGTCCTGTGGAGAGTAGACAGAGCAGCAGTTGGACTGATCTACAAGAGTTGAGTCTGTAGAGGACAGAGTGTTTCATCCCTCACGAGCCTCCCTGTTTTGTCCTGTTGTCATTTTGGATTCTGCTAACCTCTCAGCCTCTGTCAGCTCCCATCACTGTCTACATCACCCACTAAAACTGCTTCATGTGTTTGTGTATATGTATGGTACAAGAGACACAACACACTGACTCTGTTGAAATAAGTTGTATAATGCTCATTGTTATTTCATAGCACACTTCCATACTTTACTACTACTCTACTTTAATAACGGTTATTTGACAAGCCTGTTCATTTTCTGGCCAAGCAAATGTCAAACTGCCTGGAGGAGGAACAGAGCCAAAACTAAAACTGAAAACAACAACCAGCCTCCGAGTCAAGATTTTAACCCCGTTTAATTGTCCCTACAATAAATACATATGACTTTTTTTCAATTTGATTTCACAGCACAGCAGAAAATAATGAGCACCTGCACGCCATAAACAAGTCGTGACTAGTTTCTAGTCACTTTTTAGACTCAGAACTATTTTTAAATGTCATATTTGTTTTCTCATCCTATGGTTTGCTTGATCAATGAGGTCCAGGCCTCCGCCAGCCTGCAGAGGTAATTACTCTGAAGAGCGATGATAAGCATGAGAGGGGATATTGCAATCCTGCTGATGGATTGTGTTAATAAATTGTAAAGTGATATGCTTTGAGAATGAAAAGTATGATCTATGGCTCTGTTCAGCCACTGTAACTATAAGAGGAACAGTATGTAAAAAAGGAAAAAATAATATCTTCATTAATTAAAACTTCCCAGCTCTCTGACTGACACTGGTGTAAAGTGATTCCTGTTGTGTTGCCTGGTGTCAGCAGAAAAGTTCAGAAGAGCTGGAACAAGTAATGTTCCCACAAATCAATGGACAGACTAAAACTAGCCTTCTCCTAAATTACAAATACAGTTTCTTTACAGTAAACATTAAACTTTCTGAATGTCTGACACATGTGCATGCTCAGACAAAAACAGATCAATAGAATAGATGTGAGTGAGACGCTTCGGTCATGGAGGTGCTGGACACTGCTACACCAAATGTCTCCGTTGGTTTATTTCAGCACGTATCAGTGTTTGTCAGTGTGCCAAGATGTATTTCACAAACTGTGACAGTGCACTTTCTCCCACACAGGTCTGAAGCCAAGGAACAGTTGCTTTTACCATAAAATCAGTACTTACATCCTATGAGCATGACGCAGATGGAGAAGATCTTCTCAGAGTTGGTGTTCGGGGACACGTTTCCAAATCCCACAGAGGTCAGACTGCTGAAGGTGAAGTACAGAGCTGTAACGTACTTGTCTTTGATGGAGGGTCCGGAACCTGTGGACAAATATTGTAAAAACAGAGTGACGCTGATGATCTTTCCACAATCAGAACAAATCAAAAAACACATATCTGATTTACCAATACAGACAGTACCACGACAATACCTTTCAACAAATATTAGTACTACAGTATTTTTACTCTCAGTACCTTGGACAGAGTCATTGTAGTGTTTTCCCAACTGGTCCCCGAGTGTGTGGAGCCAGCCAATTGAACCACTCCTCTCTACGCTACCAATGGCATACCTGGGAAAAAATAACAGTTAGACTATGATTGAACTGGTAGGATGAACTAGGATGGTGCTGTTACACAGACAAGTACAAACATAAGTACACTAGATTGATTTGACTGATTTTCAAAGTCCTAATGGTGCTGTCAAAATATCTATTTTTTGATGAATACTTTGTTCAAATACTCAATTTCTGCTGCAACAACTTCTACAATGTGACTGTGGGTAGAATTAAATAAACTTGTAAGATGCTGTTATGCTTGACAACACATAGCACACCTCTATATAAACTAGCGCCCACATAATCCCACTTTGATGTGTACAGACAGATTATTCCTGTGTTACCCCTCTTTAACTCATTCATCAGACACTCTTTGTACCAGATGCAGGCCAGCCAGTGAGCGATGAGGGCGAAGGTGCACATGAGGAGGAAGAGGACAGCTGCACCGTACTCCGAGTAGCGGTCCAGCTTCCTGGCTACGCGCACCAATCGCAGGAGACGAGCGGTTTTCAGTAGACCAATCAGAGTGGTGGTCTGATGGGGGGCGGGAGAGACAGAGAAAAGTAGAGATAAGGTTTTGTAAAGCGTGACAGAAAACAAAGTCCCTCAGCTCTGATATCTTGTCACATCGATCCCACCTGCTGTCATCCTGTCACACACACACACACATTTACACACACAGGTGGTGCAGCCGTGGCCTTGTCCCGATGTGATTCACTGTTGTGGAGGTGGTAAATCCTGACTGCTTTTCATTACTGTGGGCTGTCTACTCCCTCTCCTTTCTACTTGTATTCAGGTGGCCCCCTTCATGTCCATACAACAAATAAATAACAGGCCGATTACTGAGCTGGCACAGAGCCTAGTCCTTCTCAATGTGTGTGTGCTGCGTGCGTCCTCACAGTAAATAATAACGGTCCGCTGAGGAAATTCTTTCTTGGCTCTGTGGACCCTTCCAGACAGCTACAGTGAAACGAACCTTGGTGAAACATTCCCCAGGCAGTATTTGAATGTTGGGGAGATTCCACATTCATCATTATTGGCTCGTTGGGTGGCTTAATCACATAAATAACTATTTTTTTTATGACTTACCCACTTCACATTACTTATAGATGCATTTCAAATACACCATACTCTGTCAGCTGAATTCCCCTGGGCTGAGCTGCTCTGTGCTTTTCATCCTTATCTATTATGTGGGAAGTATCGCCAGGGCGCTCCAGCACTTCCCCTCCCACCTCTTCCTCCAGACACCCACTTCCCACTTCCTTCAAGTCTCCAACCAACACCTCCATCTCTTCAGTCTTCAATCGTTCAGCAAATCATTGAACCTGTAGAATCCTCTCAGCTGTTGCGTGTGTCGCTGCACGTTATTCTCTGTTATGCTTCATTAAGGATGCAGCCAGTGATTATCTTCATTATTGATTAAAGGGACACTTCAACAATTCTACACGTGAGGTTCTGTTTAGTCAGCAGGAGTTCTGTTCAGCTGTTTAATGTCGTCAGAGTTATCTCAGACTGGGCCTGCCTCTTACGTTTCTTAACAGAAAGCTCATATTACAAACTGGAAATGTGTGCATTCAGCAGGCTGGAAAGATGCTATGTCAGAAAAGTAGGGTCCAGAATTTGTGGAACATGAGCCATGCTAGACATTAAATGCCAGGATATCTCAGCCTCTGCTGCTTTGATTAATCTGTCCCCCAACTTTATGGAAGCACAACAACAAATCACTGCAGCACACCAGTCATTTTCTGATTATTTTTTTCAATCTATTGATAATTCCTTTGGTCAAAGTTACCAGAAAAAAAGTAATTTGGTACCAATTATAGCTACAAGAATAGAGACACCATTGAATTAATTGCTAGTTTAACCATGAGAGCCTTTTAGTCATTTGAATATTTAAAAGCATACAATGTAAGATGTCTGGAGAAGAAAGTTTTCAATAATTAACTCATATTTATTTGTGAAATTGAGGTTCTCTTTCCAAAAAAATCATTTGTTCTACTGTTACAGACTGTGTCCAGAATCCCTCTAATTCCTCTACAGTGCAGAGCACTACATCCACGCTATTTCATTTGACTGTCTGAACTGTGTGCAAAGCCAAATGTATGCAATTACACATGACATGTACTATCTGATAACAATCCCACAATGCAATGTGTCATATCGTATAGATAAGAAAACGACCCTTGTGCCACTCTACAGCTGTCATTGACAACACTGATGACGATTAAGATATTTTATATGTATACGGTGTATATGGTTACTGAATGAGTGAAGAGGAAGACCTGTGAAGCAAAGCCACAAATCATACATGGTACATCTCCAGACTGAGTTATATTATTATTTCACTTAGATTTTCATTTTGTGTAGGTTATGGCGCCCCCTGTGGTCAAAAGCGGCAATGTTTCTACAATTTCATTTCTGAGGGGAATCTGACCAAATCTGAGCCAGTGGCAGGCATGTTGTTGTGTTTTGGTCATAGAGGCATCAATATTAAATTGTGATTATTTGATAACCACTTCAATACTTAATTATCACGACTGTATTTGACAATATTTGATTAATTGGCTACTTTTTTTTACTACAATGCATCTTGTAATGCAAGATTTTATTTTGACGCTCCAGCACAGCTGAATGCACATCAACTTCCCCATGGAGACAATTAAATTATGAAACAAAAACTAGACCTTCTTTCCCATCTCCCACCTCCCTGTGTCCCTCCTCCTCGTCCCTCTTCGTGTCTTTCTGTTTCTCTCACTGGCAGAGACGGCAGACACGATGTCAGTGCAGCAACATTTCCCTCACACCTTCTCTGCGGTATATCAACAGCCAACCGTCCCTCCCTCCCTCCCTCCCTTCCTCCATCATGGCATACCTCCTCTCCGTTGCGGTAGATGAGCAGGTCAAAGGGAATAGCAGCCACCATGTCGATGAGGAACCAGCCTTTGAAGTAGTGGACGGCGATACGCACCGGGTGGCTCACCACCTCATCATTAGAGTTAACATATGTTGTCCTGAGAGGAAGAGTGCAGATTATATTCAAATTACAGACATGGATAGATGTTATTCTAACACTAAACCACTTTGTTTGCTGTTTAACTATTTTTACTAAAGCTACTAGCAAAGTTTCTTCTTTTACAAACAACTCTAATGAGGACAGAGGAGTGGATGTGGGAATTCAATTTGCAGCTTTTTTAACTTTATTACGAATAATTCAACCATCACTACTGCTGCAGCTGTTTCTACAAGAACAAATAACACTGCCACTATTGTTACTATGATCACACTGTGTATTCATGTGTCTAAAGTCATACCTGAAGTTGATGAGGATGTCAATGATGAACATGATATCCACTATGAGGTCCACCACATTGAGAGGAGAGCAGGAGTAACCACAATTCTGTATGGCTACCTCTTCCTGAGAGGAGAGAAGAAGAGATTATAGAAGAGAGCAGAACAGAAAGGAATATTATAATCTAATGCTCTAAAAATAGAACACTTCTGTGTGATTACCTCCTTCAAATGGATCAGCATTAAGGATGTCAAGATAATTTGCATACATATGTAGACACAACATGAGGAGGTGACACAAAAACAGAGCTTTCAGGAGGATCTAAGTCTTAGCAGAAGCTACAGTGATTTGTCACACAAAGGACGTCCTCACAGAAAATGTTGATGCTTAAACTCACTAGAATTCCTACATGTACTTCACAATATATGAAAACATAGCCCTTTATTGTGAAACTAACTTACTGTGATAAGTGTTGTGCAGGCTAGCAAGATTAGCTAGTGTTACTTATAGTTAACGTGAACTGACTTTAAGACTACAGGTCGTATTTGAAACATTTTAACAGCTATATTGTTATATGTATTGATTCAACAACAGTTTTCTGACATTAAACCACTGTGGTTCAGGTTTGTTTAGGTTTCAGCACAAAAAACATCTTGATCAGGGTTTGTTTATGAATTATCACATATACACTTAAGATAATCTGTTAATTCACAGATAAAGAAGTCTTGAAATGTTATAAATATGCTAAATGATGCTGACCGTCCAGAGTGTGACCAAAGTTTATCTAGAAAAAGTTGAGTTTGCTGACACTCGTTGGAAACTTTGTCAGGATAAAGTAGATGTGCAGGAAAACTGATTTTAAATTGTTCATGTGTATGTAATTTTTATGAAAATGATACATATGCAGGAGCAGGGGATGTGAATAAGTGTACTGTATATTTAATATCAATTTGTACCCATTAAACGTTGTCATATTATGGATCCACAATGATTTCAGTGTAGTCTAAGTAGTCTCTGTAAAACTGTCAGTATTGTACGTTTGCATATACATCACATGATCCTCACACCCTTGAGTCATGTCAAAGGATTGTATATTTTATAGATGCAAAGCCCCTTCGAAGCACTTTTGTGATTTGTGATCGGGCAATGTAAATAAAACTGACTCGAGCTGACAGCCGGCTGATGAATGATTCTATTCCTAGATGAGACCCCACCTGGTCGTTAAGGAGGAATGCTGCTGAGTAGGGTGTCAGGATGGCGGTGTAGATGACCAGCAGCAGGATGAGCCAGTCCCACACCGCCTTGAAGGGGCTGTAGTGCAACACCGTCCACTTGTGGATGCGAGGAGCCTGGAGCTTGTACTCTGGCAACACATCTGCACCCAGGGACAGCACCTGGGTAGAGAGAGGGGGGCAGAGGGGCAATCAGACATTGAATCGTGAGAGACAACGGAAGAAAGGCAAGTGATGAGGCAAGAGGAGGACAGATTGATAGAAGGTGTAGAGAAAATGCAGAAAAAGCAGAGACCGGCGGTAGTGTGATGGAAGATGAGTTGACAAACATGCAATATGCACACTTGTACATGTGCACACAGCCTGAGTGCATATAGCAGCTCCATGAAATATACATCAACTTCTATGAGATGTGTGCTGTGCTTACACACTGACTACAACCACAGCATTCTGCAATTACAGCCATAGAGCCAGAGTGTCCACTGAAGATGACGATGATGAGAACTGTTCTGAAAGCACTGACCCTCTTAAGGTTACCCGCCCTGGTGGCATGTTTCCCACACACACACACACACACACACACACACACACATTCTACACAGTCATTCTAGATGCAAATGTATAATAATGCATAGATGTAGGCATATACACACATCCTCTATTTCTCTGTACCAGTGTCTCTGACGCGAGGGCTTTGACTCAAAAGTGACAAGGAACCACATATAACCATATTCCAAACATACACAGACACACACACACACACACACACACAGAGCCTTTCCCTGTGTATTCTGCCTCACACACAAACACACCAGGAATGAAATCTCGGGTATTACGGAGCAGTTCTAAGTAGCTTTTCTCACAGTAATGTATTCCACTGTTTGCACTGCACTCGGCCTGGATGAGAGCAGGAATGAATCAGTATAAAGAGGCATTAGCACAGCCTGCCTTGTGTCTCTGCTTAATAGAATCACACGGTGACCCGCAGAAGCATTGGCCTCTGCGCTGAAAAACACACGCCGATCATCAGAGAAGGAAGTGACAAATCCAGACGAGAGTTTTGATCGACGTTCACTGTGTTTCAAACAGTATGTAAAATAAACAGAGGAATAACTGAATGGACGAATGTATTACAATAGAGATGGCATGTTGTTGCTTGTATCAAAATATGACAGAGAGCTTACAATATAATGCAATCCAATACAACAAAAACTGTGGCCTGGAGTTTAATCATTCCATTACAATACAGTCAGGAAGTAAAAAAGACACATTGGCTTTAAAAATGAAAAAGTTAATCAGACCTTTTATGCATAAAATAAATAAATTTTAAGGGGTGGAGAGCAGAGACGCCACTCTTTTATAATGACACATTTCAAGGACTTCAACACTTTTTGAGGATGAATTATTTCATAATGAACAGCCAATGATTCACACACTGAATGTTTACACACTACAAAGACTTGAATGGTTTACCTTGAATTTAAGGCCAGGCAAACAAATAAGAACCCAGCACAATTCAGTGTTGTAGTTAAGACCCCAATAACCTGATAGCAAGTCATGGCCAAGACCAAGGCTGAGTCACAGCTGCTAACTGTATCAAAAATATTAAATTAGAAATGAGTTAAGTTATTGGTTGCCTTTGAAGCAGGAAGTTTTACATCCAATCAGTTATGATGATAACAGATACATCTGATAATTCACAGGTAATTCAGTGTTCTTGAATTAAAATCTTCTTTGTCTGAGACTAAGACAAGACCAGCACTTCAGACGTATAAAAATGGTATCATAGGTGAATTTTGACTGAACTCCTAAATCCACACACTCTTAAGAACCTTTTAATTGCTTGGTAAATCCAAACCCCTTCAAGAGCACTATTTTATTTTCTAATCACAGCATACTTTCAAGTACTTTCCAGACCAGTGACAACCCAGGCACAGGAATTGGAATAAACCAAAGAGTCCATTTTAAAATAATTTGGCTGCAAATCCTCTCCAGTCAATGACTGTCTGAAGTTTGTGACCCACAGCAGACACTTTGTTAATGCTGGTGATTCTCTGGCAGGCTTCTAGGTATTATAACCAACTTCACACCCTGCTTGTTTTGTGGCTTCTTGCTTTCGGTCTGGTCTTCAGCAGTCAAATAAATGTTTAGTTGGATTAAATTTAGATGACTGACTTGAAAATTACTTACTTACTACTTACTACTAAAGTTTGTCCACAAGAAAATGTGGATCATTTTCCAGGAGTGTCCTAAAATTGGGACAGTCTTATACTGTTGGATGTGTGGATGTAAATACCTCCATCATGCTGCAGATCAACACACACATTTAAAATCCAAATGCTGAGCCACTGTGCATTTTATATGCTTTGTATTGTCAGATGTTGATATATTTGTGCAATTGTCTATTTGGATGTGGTGTCCATTTCTAAAAGATGTGAAAGCTCTTCAAAATGATTCATTCATCAAAATGCATCTGTTCTGTGTGGCCACGTTGGCTTTTTCCAAACAATACCCGTCAGCTCAGAGCAAAATTCATCACCGGAGCAGCGGACCAACAGACACATTTGTATGCAGGTAGAGTTGACCTGTTTGGCCTGGGAGGCAGCGACAAGTACAGCAGGCTGAGAGTTCCAACACAATCTCCACAGAGGGGACAGAGTGTGTACAGTGTGTAACATTCGAGCAAAAAATGAAAATCATACTCACACAATGAAATAAGTCAAACAGAAGCTCTAAAAGATGAAGTGAAGCAATAAAAGGAAGGATTGTTTTGTGATTCACATACAGCCATGTATTCCTGCTCTCCCCTTGACCCGATGAATCTCTCTCATTTTCTAATTCTACGTTTTCTTCTTCCAGAAATTCTCGCTCCACCTTTCTACCTTTCTCTTTTTCCACACGGCCAGCAGCCTAGGCACTTTTCATTCTGCCTGTTACCTGTTACCTATTACTATTCATCCTTCCTCCCATCTCACCTTCCTTTCTTCTCTCGCTTGAATGGTCGATTTTTTTTTCATCCCTTTAGAATCTTTCCCTCATTTGACTCTCAGTCACCCTTTCTCCCTCGTGCTTTTATTCGCCCTCCCACGTTCATCATCACCCATTCTCTATTCCACTATCAGTCTCTTCTTCACATACTGATGCCCAATGACAGGCTTTATTTATGTACAGCTCTTATGTTTAATCCATCTCTAAAACATCTGGTGTATGAGGACCTCTGTATTTCTTATAGATACCAAAATTTGGCAAGATCACATTTGCTTGATTTATTATGAATGAGCAAGAAATATTTCAGTGTCTATCCACGCTGTAATTGCGCCAGCTGTTTGATATCTAAGCCAGCTCTTCACATTCTGGCTCCTTCAAAGGCTTCATTTCAAGCATTTATGTATGTAAGTCCCTGCTTGTGTGAAATCACACTTGTGCTTGTATTTTGTTCAGAGATAGAATACTTTAGCTTTTCTTGGAAACTGTATGAATTATCTAATGTATAACTATCAAACTTTAAATTTCAGTTGATTTGAGTGTAATCATGGCTCTCTTGCACTGATCTGCCTCCATCTCTTCTATGGAGAATACAGTAATGCTTACGTGGTTTATGGATGTTATCAACTATCCAGCACAGCTCATGACATTCAGTACAAGAACTCTCCATATACATGACTGTTGTGCTGCAGCAGTCTTTGTAAACCCAACTACTGCCTCCCTTCATACAACACTATGAAGAGTCTGCAGCCATGCTAGCAGCTCTGTGTGGCTGCACTGAGGCATAGAGGTGATTACAGCTAAATGCTAAAGCATACACACACTGACCATGCTAACATGCTGATGACAAGCAGGTATAATCTATCGTGTGCTAATTAGCACAAAAGTACAGCTGATGAAAGTGTCAGTTTTGCAGGTTACTGGTCATTGAAATGTTCACCTAAAGATGGCACCAGATGAAACGTCACCATAAATTCAATATTACGGCAATGCATTTAATAATTCTTGAGATATGTCACCAAAAACAACACATTTAATGCTAATGAAGGGGATGATCAAAGTCAGAAGCATTTGTCCTCTGTGAACCATGAATGCTATCTATCTAATGGCTGTTGGGATATTTCAGTCTGGGCCAAAGTTGTGGGCAGACCCACAGATGAATGTTGCCCTCTATGAAGCTGTGCTACTAGCATGGCTAAAATCCCAAGAGACTTACAACGGAAAGACTTACAGTTCAGGTTCTCCAAATAATTGAACTTTCATCTCATGTTAGTGTTTTACCCAAACTGACTAGCTGAATTGAAGTGAACTTAAAACAGATCATTAGGGTTAGGAATCCCTACTCTTCCATTTTCTCTTTTGTTGACCACCTCTTTAAACAAACTGAATTGTCTTTTGCAATTCATAAAACATGAATGTGAGATATACATAATCATAATCATACATAAAGTTTGATAAAGTTTTATAAAGCTCAACAGAGATTCTCAGGGTCTTCACGCATCAGTAGTCCACAGCAAACTTAGTATGTGAGGCTCTGATCAGGGTTAGCAGCTGTGTTTTTCTCCAATCTGTTCATCTGTTTTCACAGGACATAAACATACACAGTGTTATGATGACAAATGTGACTGGAACAGATGGAAAGAAGTTGTATACTGTATGCATCGACTAAAACACTTATTTCACACTGCTAGCAACAGTTTTGGGTCCACACCTGTCTCTGATCACTGAGTAGTTTCGTGATTTTTTATGGTTTAGTTTTGTTTGAGCGTCAGCTTGACATTTCCTCTCATGTTAAGGTTTGTGGTGCCAAAGCTTTCTATTGCTTCAGGCTCTGTGCTTTGTTGTTTTCTGATCAAAGGATCACCTACAGTGGCCAACTGAGGGCAGCTGCTTCATTCACACATTAATATTTTATGTCAGGCTTTTTCTGCCCTCTACTTTTTGATTTCAGGCATTTTCAAGCTATCACACAAATATCTAACATTACCTTAGGTTAACACTAACACATCTGGATCCAGACATGCACTCATTAATACAAGTGTGAGTCGATACAAACACTATGTGGATATGTGTACACACACACACATACACACACCCTCACACCCCTACAGTTCAGTCAAGTGCCCCTCTCAGCTGTGAGTCCCCTCCTGGAGTATCTTGCGGGTTATTTTTAGCCATCTGTGTGAAACTAAAAAAAAAATTGCCACAAGGACTGTTAAAAGTGCAGATGTCAAGACACATTTAAGTGCAGATAGGATAGGGTTGTATTTGAGGACAGCACTGGAGGGAGCAGACTTGGGGCAACGAGGTAGGGAGTTGGAGGGGCAGTTTACAGAGCTAACCGCACGCGCAGTGAAGATGATGTGGTTTTCTCACTTCACCCACAACAAGCTGTTTCTTCCTGGAGTCAGTCTACAGAGTGGAATCCCCGGTTCAGCAGACAGCAGTGTCATCAGTAAATTCTGCTTCTTTCCTGGAGTTTGACATTTACTGCAGAAACTGATGGGATCTGCCTGGACTGCACCTGACACACCGGGTTTAGGTCAGGTTGAGAGTGCTGAGTTTTCTCATCTAACTGACTTAAAAGTGAATGAAACGTATTAAATTTGACATTTAGTGGCGATTTGAAGTCTTAGCCAGTACATTACAGGCTGCATGCAGAGCTGTTTTTTTTTGTTTTTTTTAATCTCTTTTATTCAAAAGTTGAATTGGATTACAAGCCAAAGCTCACGTCGTCCATTACAGTGCTGCAGTCTGTTCTACTTTACACGGCAGCATGTGCTTTAGAGTGACAGGAGAGCAGAGAAGATGACAAGAGGAGATGACTTGTGACAAAATATAAATCAAATTTAAACCCAAAATGTCAGATACATGGTATGCACCTGCTAAACTATCAAACCTGTCATGTTCTCTTTGCTTTCTGCGATGTCACCTTTCAGTAAGACGACAGCAGAGTAGAAGGGTAATATAACACGTTTAGAAACCTATTCCCATTATTATTCATTTTTTGTTTCCTATAAAGGAGGAAATTAAAGGAAAGATAGAGAGATGAAAAGATAAAAATATATATGTAGAGAGAGAGAGGGAGGAGAAAGGAAATTACAATGATAGTCAAGTGTACCGCACTGCCCACGTCAGCTGATATGATTTATTCCTTGAAAAACTTTTCTCAGTAGAACTAATCAAAGATGAGGTTACTCATTTGTTTAAAGGAATAAGTGCCACAACTACAAAGCAGCTGACAGAAGGACAAGGTTACAGTATTGACTGAGTCTGAAGTTGAGAACTGTGAAGGTTATGACTCACCTTTTTACAGCCAACAAAGTTTGAATAGCACACACACACACACACACACACACACACACACACACCTACACCTACACCTGGGAGGTGTTCAGTACCGCTGCAGTCCTATAAACGGTGATGACTGAACAGCCACTTCCACCATTAATCTTCAATCAAATCTTCTGTCGGTGCAGAAGACTGAGTCACAGGTACGTACAGCTGCAGCGGTATAAACACAAAGTTCTACATGTACATCATCACAGTTGATGGACAGCCTGAACATTTTACAGGTGAATGGTAGCTGCAGGATAACACTACATGGTGGAACTCACAGCCAGCTTAAAGTGTGTGAGATTTAGGAGTATTTATTGGCAGGTGTGGAATACAATATTCATTAGTATAGAATCCCCAGAAAGCCCAGAACAGACAAACTAAGCACTGATCTAGATATGGAAATTCTTTGAATGTGAATTTGGCAGTTAGAGTTTTTGTTGCATGCTTGGAAGGAGAGGGTGAGGTATGGAGAGTACTCATTTGGTTGTAATCTGCAACTTCACCACTAGGTGCCACTAAATCTTACACACTGGACCTTTAAAAGAACTTCCTTTAGTTGTGTCTACCAGTCAGAACTTTGTCAACCCTCAACTTGACAACCCTACAGCACAGTACAGGCTTTGACACTCCGTCTGTTGATTGATAACTTTGTGCAGGTCTCAGAAGGAGACCGACAAAAAAATAACAAAATAACATGGTATGAGGTTAACAGCAGAGGAAGGCAGCACCATCCATCTGCTTGGTAGGGGTGTTGATGGTTTTGGGAGGCTTCCATTTCTCACATTGCATGAGATTCATTTGGCAGGAAACACTTGTGTAGAACTTCAAAGAAACAACAACAAAATGAAAAACAATTACAGTCCAGCGTGCAGACAAATGGATACAGAAAGTGAAGACAAAAGAAAAAAAAATACTGTTACAGTGACATGTTTAGCCAGACATTAATTAGCATCTTTTCAATTGGCTTCTTGTTCTAATTTAGAGTGGAGGAGTTGGACCGAGGAAATTTTCAATCAAGTGCATTCCAACAGCTCAAAGCATCATGGGAGTGTGTGTCACATGAAAAACACTCTTCACTTACTGTGGTGTTGTATCAGCCACAGGAGAGTTGCTAGATGTTTTGAAATCTGGAGCGGATTTTTTAGTTTTCATGTACGGAAAATGAAATCACATCCCTGAATGTGTGAAACCTCACACACACATACACACACACATACACTCCTTCACAAACATGGACACCAAGCAACACAAGCACAAATGTTTCACTCAAAGCCTGCATGAATGTAAACTTGATGTTGAATATTAATATGAGAACGCAGATCAATGGCTACCAACTGCTGGTTCCTACTGAACATACCAATCCCTCCAGTCTAAAGCTTTGAGGGATCAAATAGGGAGTCAAACTGATATCAGCCTCTCTGTTTGTGTGTCACACACTCTCTTAAAGGGTACTGTATGTATGCGTGTTACACACTGTTTATGTATAAGAGGGACTGTGTGCATGCAATACAGTGGATTGACACAGGAAAAAAAACACAGTAAGTAAAAAGTAGGTTACTAGGTTAGTACTCCCTCTCTTTGAAAAGAGTTACTCACCTCTGAATGCAAGTAAACAAATCATTTGTTACCAGGCTGTCACACAGGAAACATCTCATGAAGGGCAGAGGCAAAGAGCTTTCCCCAGAGCTTTGCAAACAGCAGTGGTTACTGACAGATTTCTCAACTCTTAAATACTCCTTAAGCACGGCTAAAGAAGGAACATCACTCTAACATTAACTGACCACACACAGGAGCCCCACTCCACACATGCATGTTCATGTTGGTGAGTGCTTTTGTTACTACTACTACTACAGAGAGCGCCAAAGCTCAGCTTTAAAGAGTGACTCCACTGATTGAACACATCACAGTGTGTTTCCAGGAGTAGAAGAGTACTACTACTGCCCCAGATGGAGCTGTGTCAGCTGTGAACTGTCCTGACCCTCTTTCATCTCTTTTTGTCTTCACTTTCTTTTTGGTGATACACTTGTGATTTATTCTAAAACTGAATGTCACTGTGATATGTGAGGTGACACAACAAAGGTTTCTACTCAACAGTTTTGCCATTAATTAACTTCCGTACTGAGAGTGTTAGAATGTGTGTGATGTCTGTGTGAGAAGAGAAAAAATGTGTGTAAGTGTGTGTGTGTCTGTGTGTGTGTGTATACAGGTGCAGATATTAGCATGAACTTGCTGTACAGGATATGCTTCTATGTTCAAGTGTGCAGATCTGTCTATGTGCATTTGAGTGTGCGTATAGTTATAACAGGGAGAGTACTACTATAATCAGAACCAGTGAGCCGTGCAGTGCAAGTTACAGAACCTCACACACACACACACTTCCTCGTCTGTGTGTGTGTGTGTGTGTGTGTGTGTTTATATGCGTGTGTGTAATGCACCGTCCCAGAACAAAGCGCGAAGTTACACGACCACTTTGACATAATATAGATTTGTTTCAGAGAATGAAACAAAGAGATGGAGGGAATGAAACAGAGAGATAGAGAGAAAAGGCGAGAGAGAGAGTGTGTGTGTGTGTTTGCGTGTGTGTATGTGTGTGAAAGAGGGAGCTAGTATGCGAGACAGAGAAGGATGGAGAAACAGAGCCGTGGGGGACGAATATACAGAAAGACAAAGGAAGAGAGAAAAAGGAGTGATGAAAATGAAATAGGAATAACAATGACACAACTTTACAGGCTGGGGTCAACGTGACACACACACACACACACACGCACACACACACATTGAATTCTAAAACAGAAAATGTTAGTGCGTGCTCAAAAACCAGAACATTTGGATATCTACAGCAGCTCAGATTCTCTGCCAACCCAGAGCTGAGCTTTGCCACAACACAAAAACACTGAGATCATCCTCTCACTTTAAAAACTGACTTTATACTCTCTTTCTGTATTTCAACACGGCCTCATGCATGAAGACATGGGAATAGATGGTGGTTGTGATTCAAAGAAAGCATCGTTAAGTGTGAGCAGGAGATGTGTCAGCACATCATTGTTCTTTGTTTGTTTCGTGATTATTCAAATAAGTACAGTAAAGGTTTCTTTGTGTTTGCTTTCATAAGACAACTCATTACACAGCATGTCTAGAAGAGGTGACTTTTCCACCTGCTTCCTTTCCAATTTCTTTTGGTTTTCTCCAGTCGTGGTTGCTTGGAAAGGTTCTGCAAACTCTGTCAACACTTCATGATGGACAACTGATCAATATTTTATACGTAGTCAAACAGCACTACTCATTCATGCCCATACTCTGTATTAGAAAAAGCCTGTCCTGGCAAGCACCGTGTTCAAACAGCAGAGAAAGAAGCACATAAAAATTTCAGGGGCTTCAATTTCTACTGTAAACAAAGAGGCCTGTGAGCCACCAGCACCGAGGAGCACGCAGGCTGTTATTTTAGGAGCAAGAGCTCACATGGTTGATTTAATAACGCAGTATCAAATCATTTATGTTCAGTAAAGGTGTGTGTGTGTGTGTGTGTGTGTGTGTATGTAGCTCCTTTCCACCAGGAATTAGCTGAAAATATGCTTAAAGATGCACAATAATCCAACCCACCTCTGGAGGCGGTTAGAGACACATCGGGTGCAAATGCATGCATCACCTGTGCAAACATAGGCACTAATGGAAGTTTTTGTGCAGAAATCCAATTAGAAAGATCAAGTAAATCAAACAGGTGACAGAGAGTTACACAGCTGTCAGAAAGGATTGTTAGGAGGCTGCAGAGTGGAGGACAGGTGTTCACCTCCAACTTCATAGGATGGAAATATTCAGACAGCGAATGATGTGCATGTCTCTCTGTATCCTGGCATGACTTAGAATGTATGCTCACCAAAAACACACTTCAAAGCCAGCTGCACATAACCCAGGTATAAGATGCATGGTGTATACACATATATACACAAGCACCAACACACACATTTTAACACTGACGTTCTCCTGTCACCCTGAACTCAAGCCTGTCAGCTAAACAGATAAATCCCACCTAACCTTTTCTCATCCTTAGTCCAACACATTTCAAATGAAGGTCTGGATTTTCATTTTACAACACCAACACACACACTGCTGTGCAGACACACTCATGGACACACAGAAGGGCATAATGGTTTGACACTGGCTGACGCCTTTATCTTTTACCAAAAGACTTGTGTGATATTAATAGAGAGTGTCAGTCAGTGGACAGGACCGCCGCTGCTGCCTGGACAATGTAGAGGGAGAAGAATACTGAATTATTCTGGTAAAATATAAATGAACAAAAATCTAGAAAAAATGTAACCTTGATTTCTGTGCTGTTAAATCCCAACAGAGTCCAGCAGTTTTTAAAATTAATGAGACCAACTCTCACTAAAATGTTTCTGCTTCCAAAGTAAGAAAAAAAAACATCACTGCACAAACCGTAAGAATAAAGTCAAATGTAAAAAGTATTGAGTCATAATTGTACTTGAGAGATTAAAGCAAATCTAATTCTCCTCTAGAATATCAAGGCATCTGCACTGCATCAGTATTTTCCATGTTGTTAGATGTAATATTAAATAAACAACTAAAAATGCATATATAAAAAGGGAATAATAATCTCTATGGTCAAAGTAGTTTTGGATTGGATTCTATCCCTGTTTGCCACAAAGCTGTTTTCCCCCAGAATTTAGTTTCCAAATCCTCTCTGCCAAAGCTGCACTCTGTTCTTTTTCTTTATGGTTACAAAACAGACTTAAGACTGGAGTCCATTAGTTTCTGCACCAGTCATCAGATGGACTAAGCCAGAAGTCATTTTGTTGTTTTTTATATTGTTCTTTTCTGAATCCCTCAAAAAACAGAATATATCCATCGTTGTACCTGCCCAAGGTATTCCAGATTTGACTACCTTCACACCTATTCACAGCACATTCATGTTACCATGTGGATCACTGTTCCATAAAAAGTCCCTGGATTTGTCAGGGTTCAACAATGAGGATTGCCCGACTGATCCGGGACAAGTGGAATGCTGTGTTGATATCTGACTATTTATATTGGTAGATATATTAGTAAAAATTGACTGTGGGCAAGTGGACTTCTGACCCACTTTCCTGGCTGTTTGTCTCAAGTGTTATTGCTCTATACCAGTTGTCCTCAAACTGTGGGGCATAGAGCCCTTGCACTTGTTGGTGTGGATGACCAGTGTAGTTGAAGTTGAATGAATATATCTTTATGCAGGGAGACAAATGCTTGATCAATAAGGTCCAGTTGGTCTATTATCATGGTTTTACGTACTTAAACATTTGTGATGACCAAAAAAACTAAATGAAAGACATATGAAAACAACCTGTGTGTGTTAGTCTGTTGTTGTGTGTTAGAAACTTACTACATTTTGTTTCTTATCCATGGTTATGATTATGCATTTGTATGGGTATGCCTGCATCTGTGAGTGTGTCTCTATCAGTTTGATATCTGCCTACCACTATGATTGGCTTCCTGGCTGACCTTTTTCTCTCCAGCTCTGACAGTTCCCATTAAGACATAACAAAGGAGCATATTTCCTCAGCCCCGATCTCTCTCCCTCCATCTCTCTCCTCCTCCTCCTTCTCCTCCCTCCTCCTCACCGCAGCCTTCTCCTCCAATATTCATCAGCACCATCAGCGCTTAGGGAGGTTGCCTCCTCTCTCTCTGAATATCGTTCTCTCTCCATCTCTCTTTGTCTTTGTCTCCATATCTCTTCCATGATCTAATCTTGCTCCAACTCTGTCTCTTATTTGACTCTTTCTGAGTCTTTGTCTTGATCTTTCTCTTCCTCAATTTCTATATTACTCTATGCAGCTCCCCCTCTCTCTGCAACACAGAGGGGAGTTGAAATATAAATGCAGCAATGAGACACAGGCACAAATGCAATCGTTAATCTACGGCACAAGGAGTCTTCAGAGTCGACCCTCAGCTTAAGTTTTTAATCTCCTCTCTCTCTGTCTGAGAAACTGCTTTCATCCACTAGTATTCAAACCAGAGAGACGGTGGCCTTAAATCCAGAAACTGCAGTTCAATAAGAACCCATCAGGGGATTTAAACTGTACTGACCAAAGCTCATATCCAGGATAGAACTCACTCATCACTTTTTGGGAGAAATTGTTGTCGTATTATCCAGGTTTGCAGAAAAAAATATACATATACAAGTCTTACATTTCACATTCTGTTCATTTAAGTTATCCTTCACCAATTGCAAAGTACACATTGTGCAATATTGATGGGGCTTAGTGCAGAGCTACAGCTGCTGTTCATGTGACTTTAAAGGGAGCAGGGGATGCCATCATGCATCAGTTCAAACTATGGAATCAGGCCACTTGAATAAAAGATGCTGGTGTGTGAAGCCACAGAGGGACAAACACATAATCAGTGGAAGACTCGTGGCATGTTGGATGTTTGTGAAGTGAGCTTTGGAAACATTCCATGTATTTTTCTGTGTGTGTGCTCTGTCCTGTTTTTCCGATGTATTAGATGCAGCCATCTTGTTTGGCAAATGACAAGACAAGTAAATAAATCAAAAGAAGCTGAAGTCAGCAAAGTTTCATCATGTATGCGCCATGCTGGAAAATGGATATGCAAAGTCAAGTCTTATATACTGTATATATTAAGAATATACATTTTTATACACAATAATTTAGTGTTATATAGATGAGATGACAGCCTGTTCATGATTGGATTGTTGGGCTGGTGACAGAGGTATTAACAAAACTGAATCAATGTCTGTATAAAAGGGGAACCGGACAGGATTGGACATTGGATAGGCAATATTATATTTACTTAGATACTTATTTTTCACAACATGGAATATAATACATGAGATAACAGAGGACTTGCAACTATGGGAAATGTGATGTCACAATTACAGGGCAGAAAATAATTTGTAACAATTCTGTTTTTTATTCAGCATATAGCAGTGGCTCAGGTGTCATTACGTGACCATGAAGATCCCCTCCAGACATGATAGAAGACCCATCCTCTGAAAAACCTACAATCTATGAGTATGCAAATATTCATTTCAAACTAGTAGACACAAGATATGTCCTAATTCACTGAAAAGTCCATTCTCAGTGTATCTGCACTGCAGGCTTCACACTTGTGTAAGCTGCATACTGTGACTGGCTCCAAACGAGTTGTGATGTCACAAAGTCCTGCTTACTGTACACGCCTTAAACTGCAAGCTGAGCACATGTTCAGAAAATAAATCTGAAAACTGTCTTGTGGTTCTTTTTGGACTAATGGCATCACATATGATGTCTCCCTGCCCATCCACAGCTGACCTACACCTCGGATGAGGTCACGTGATGATACCTGAGCCGCACTGTTCAGATTCTGCATAAATATTGGAGACTATGAAACACATAATGTTCTGTTCTGAAAAGAAAGATATTTGTTGTGAGAATTAGAACTGTGGTGAAACTGTGACTTTCAGCCCTCACAGCAACGTCATCCACTGTCATCCTACAGAGAGGTCAAGAAGATGGACGGATAAAAAGATTTGGTCCAGTGCTTTCCATGGATGGATGCTCGCAGTGTCTAGAAAAGAGCTGCTTGACCTAGC
Organism: Argyrosomus regius; assembly: GCA_946959425.1. Lineage (NCBI taxonomy): Eukaryota > Metazoa > Chordata > Actinopteri > Sciaenidae > Argyrosomus > Argyrosomus regius. Next base: position 558,057 of record CAMPSB010000034.1, read on the forward strand.
AATCATGTACAATCCATTGTTGGACAACAACTGTTTTGCATATGTGCAGCCATCGCACTGAAGCAAGTGTGTGTATAAGCAAGAGTTCACAGTGAACACAATGGTGCTCACGCCCTCTGGTTTGCTTCCTCTGGGATTGGTACATGGGTACAAAGCTTGTCTCTTTGTTTCACAGCCCATTGCTTCGCTAAGCACCATTCTAATTCACAGATCATTATCCAAGTCACTGACATCGCAGAAACACTTGGCACTGATCCACGCACACTGATTCACACATTTCTCTGGATACGTAGTGTGGATACATGAATGTACATGTGCATGAATGAACCTGGAAAATCATATTTAGCTTCTCTGAGAAACAAAGTCCAAGAAACAGAAGCTCTGATGAGATGTTAAGATGTGAATGAAAGACGAACTGGCACTGAACTGCACTCCAAAAGGCTCTGTCCATTGTAAGGTTCGTTAAAGTCAATGATACACACTTCAATCTATGATCTATTATTTCTATTAAAGTTAATAGTCAAATAAAGGTTCCTCATTATGGAGTCATCCCTATATCAGTCAAAATGTCTGTGAGGTTTATATCACCCAAAAACAGCAAGGTTACAAGAACAGCTACTTGTCTCCAAAATATGTAAAGTAGCCTGCAGCATGTTCTTTGTGATTTTTGAAAGCTGCAAAAAAATATATCATAAAACTCCAACTCCTTCCTCCAATACTCAGTCAAGAGAGTGTGCTCTTGATAGACAGACGTTTCCATTTGACTAGTGTTTGATATCAAACCACAATACTTTTTAATTATTGACCAAAATGTGACATCATTTTGAGTATATATAAGTGTCAGGTATCAAAACATGGCACTGACTGCTTCTCAGACCTCTTTACGTTTCTTGTGATCAAATATTTCCTCATGTAAATTAGGCAATCTTTCCAGCTTAATTCTGTTTCGACAATGTTCAAATGTGGGTTGAGCAGTTTGGCACATTTTGTTCATTAAAACAGGGTTAAAGGTTACTTTATACCCAGCCGACTCTTGACCTCTAGTTTAAACTCTTTTCAAGTTGCATGACTGCAAACTTCAGACATTCTTGTAAAGTTCCTTTACAAAGTTTGTAAAATCCAAGTTTCTATAATGCAGCTCAAATCTAACACCTGTCTCCAAATCCTGGTTTCCTTATGCTCACGGACTAATAAATCCTGCGAACACGTAATAAAAAACTGAGCTTAATAGATATGAAAATAGTTTTTTCTTCCACTCAGATCTTTTCACAATTTCATGAGATCATGTGGTGAGTTTAAATGTGGCAGAGGATGACGGTGGGATGAGTCATTTCAGTGTTGTGAAATCTGCTGGAGCGTTCACAGTTTAGGAGCTGCTAGTGGTTGGTATCAGCTGTAGCAGCAATGGTGAGTGTTTTGATATTTGTTTCACACATATTATGTAAACTTCCCAACATTGTGAGTGATATACATACTACATACAGGAAATCAAAGCCTGCAACCCAAACAACCATTTTCATTAAAGAATGAAATGACACAGCAGAAATTCCGATTTGGAAACTGTTTGGAGGTGTTTGGAGGTGATTTCATGAAGGAAATTGGGCGCCAAATTTACACAGGGGATGCAGGGAGCAGCTGTGGACAGGCTGTGATGGCTCAGAAACCACACTGGATCTTTCCTGTTGTTCCTCACTCTTTACCTGCCTGCCAACATGCCCGCCTACACCTTCCTACCTTCCTGTCTTCCACCAACCTTCCCTTGCTTCATCTTCTTATTTGTATCACAGATCAACAAACAGCTGGCTAAGGTAACGGCACCACAGCTAGACCAGTAATAATGCATCCGCAAACTTCAGACCCAAAGTTTGGGTAACATTCCTGGTGGGAAATGTACATTTGATAATCCCAGAAGCACACGCAATTCACGATCACCTTCTCTTCCCCTGCATCCCCACACTTCCCCTGCTCCTCTCCCCTACCATCCCCTTTCTGCTTCTCTCACAGTGGGGTGACAGAGGCAGGGTGCATATTAAGTCATCTCACAAGGTTTCTTAATCCCAGCCTAGGCGAGCCGAGCCGAGCTGTGCCGAGCAAGTAAAACATGCAAAGAAGATATCAGTGTGATTTCTCTTTTTTCCCCCCTCAAGCTTTGCTTGCCATTATGAACACCTCCACTTTGGTGAGAGCTAAGCTTCTCGTGATGAATGCACAGAGACTGACACACACACACACACACACACACACACACACACACACACACACACACACACATCCAGACACTATTATTGTGAGGAAATGAAAAAGTACATATCCCAGACTTAGAGGAAAGCACCCACATGTGCAGCCTACACCATATAGTACAAATGAAGTTAAATGCAGTTAGAACGGCTGCCTGAACAATTTAACACGGTACATTGGTAGCTGTATTTATCCTGCTTAAGTCCTGCAACAGCTTTTTAAGGGCAACACTCGATATCTAAATAATTCCACTTGGGGGAAAAAAGTACAGCAGTAGTGTGATTATGTAGCAAGAAGTGGACATCTACTGTACTGTACACACTCGTAAACCCACATCCCAGAGCTGGCAGAGAGATAGCGTGTCTTTGCAAATCGCTTCAGGCATGTACAACATGTGTGGGAGTCAGGAAATGCTAGAGTTCCACTACCTCACCCTCCCTCTGCGTCCTGTTCTCTTTATCCTCCCTGCTTTAGGTACCAGGCTTGGTTTTGTCTCATTGAGGTGTGAGTACAGTGTGCACGAGGACCGCATGAACTGGGACTTTGTTTGTCTGACTTACTTATACTATCGCAGTCTAATTTAGTCTGGTTTGTTGTTGTAGTCCTGAAAGTGGAGCTCTTGCAAAGTGACAAAAAGTTTAATTTCACAATAGAAATGATACAAGTAAACACAGAGTGTTACTGGTAACTCTTCTGAGCTCGTATATTAACAGATCAGTATCACGTAAAAGAATGTAAATCGCATCCTTTATTCAGTGAGTCACTTTTGCTCACCTCAGCTGATTGTGTTGCAGCTCTGAATTCCTTAATGACAGCCTGCAGGTGATATCAGCCGCTGCTAATTAACGTTAACGTGATTCTGTGAGTAACTTGATGACAAGCCAAAATAAAACTTGGCTGTTGTTGCCAGGTTTGCTCTCGGTGTACTCAGCCAAAGATTGTTCAAAAACTACCTCTGTTCTGTAACAACAATGTACAACTGCGTGTGTAGTCACCAAATCCAACAGAGTGATATGACAGCATTCTCTCAGGTAAACTTCAATGAGTAATTTAAGCTCACCAGCTTTATAGTTTTTAATCAGGACCAAGAAGCTCATAAAAAAATATGATTTTGTCAAAGTATTAATAGCTTATAGCTGTTCTTTCAATGTGACAATAACATTTAAATAGAAGTATCAGATCGCACTTGGTATCACAGATAACCAATATCAAAGGACTCATGGGGACATTCCTACTAAATTAATCTAAAACACAATCAACACAATGATTCCAGGCTTCTTATTGAATTAAATTCTGAATGTAGCCATTCTCAAAGCCTCATTTGAATGTTGTAGATTTAGTTTTCTCAACAGTTCCTAAACAACCTGAGACTATTGTCTCTCTACATACAGAGTAAGAAGTCCAATACAAAATCAACAACATTGTTAAGGAGGTGTCAGCAGGAAAATCAGATCAAATGGGCTTCTGTTCACTGATGTGAGTCAACTGGAGGCCCCTTGAGATGAAAACTGTTGTTTTTCACCACAACTTCGCTATTACAACACACACACACACACACAGTATTTCTGTCACAAAGGTTTAGCCAACAAGGCTTGAGGCAAACCCCAGAGCTGTTCATTGAAACAGACTCAGACTTTATGAATAGTATGGCAGTATCAAAGGCTGGTATTATGGGAGCACTTTCTAGTTAATAACTGCTGGCACTGCACAGAGGATATCCATGTATGGTCAAAGATACTGTAGATTTGTGAGGGTGGATTTTCTTTTAATTGCTCAAAAAAAAAAAAAAAACACATCTCATGCAATGTGGATCCACAGCTCTGTCCTATTTCTGGGTTTGCCAAACTCTTGCATAACTTTTAACACTGGCAGCAGGTACATTTAAAACTAAGGGTGCTTTCAGGTGTCAAACAGGGCCTGTCTGAAAGCTGTGTAGGAGGAAGAGAGAATGAGAGTGAGAGAGAAAAGGCGAGAAAGAGAACAAGAACGAGAGACTGAGCCAAAATTGGATATCTGACTGCCAGTCTGTATCACGACTACATACTCTGCAGAGTAGGTGAAAATGTGCTGCCTGTTTGACCATTGATCCATGACTATTGGATGTATGTGAGAGATGAGATACAGGAAATTCAACCTCTATTTGTTGTTTGTATTTCTGTGTATGTACAATGAAAACCACGTTTCTTCTCAGTGAGCTTCAGTCAGTCTTTTTATTTTCTTTGCTGCTGTCCAATCTGTAGAAGTAGCATTGATGCCAAATGACGTTAAGTCATAATGAGCCAGCTTGATTATTGGGCTTTGCAGCATCACATCCTTTTTAACTTCAAATTTAGCACAATGTGCCAATAATCTACCATTATACAAAGAGTAGGCAAAACAATTTAGCTACAAGATGAATCATGTGCCATCTCCTATTGTAACCAAGGGTCTAACGAGCAATCCTTATCAAGAATATGTGGTGATTATCAAGTTATCAAGTTACATCACTAACATTTCTCTCCTATCTCCCATGGAGAGCTTAGAGGTCAAGGTCAGAGATAGAACAGCATGGGTCTGGAAATTATTAAATGATTTGCTCAAGGACATTTAATCAAAGCAGACGTCTAGGTCACTCTGAAACTGACACCAGGACAAAAGTGAACCCACAATAGTAAGAAACAAATTGTTTTTTATTATGTTTCTGATGACTGAGTACCAATTTAGGGAGGCAGCATATGATCAAGAGCAGCATATGATAAGTCTTGAACTTGATATAGGATTTGTGGTTGGTCTCATAAGGGAGTTTAATGTTAAATTCCTTGAGCACAGACCTGTTTGCAGATTTATAAAGATCACTTTATGCGTCCCCGGAGGTCAAACAAAGTAAGAGTTGATCCATTTTCTCTGAAAACTCCTCAACCATGCAGCCATCCCACTTGCACATTAAACTATCAAGTTGTCCACTACAATCACAAACTTTAGCTAACAGCACTAGCGCTGAGGACAGAATGGAATTCCTACGATGCTCACAAGATGCTACCACCAGTAGCTTTCTACGTCTAAGTTTCTAAGTCTTAAGTAGCAGCAGTAGTATTAGATATAATCATACAGATAAAGTTGCACTTTAAAATTAATCCAAGTCAGATTTTAGCTGATATCAAGATGACTCAGGAATCGTGACTCCTTTTTTGTTAGTATTAGATGAAGAGCAGTGGCTTCACTTTTTACTTGGCTCTCGATGTCCTGCTGGTTAAGCTGACATGATAGAGAGTGACTCTGTTTCGCCCTGAGATACTGCAGGCCAAAGAACAAACTAACAACAGCATGAAGGGACTGATATCAACGCTTGAGCAAAAGAAGATCCAACTGTGAAATGTTCCTATTACACCACTGTATATCTTGAAGGAATATGCTGCTGATTTGCAACTCTGCAAAATACTTCACAGCCTTACTGGTTGAGTACTTACTATCCAACCTTACCACAAACTAGACAGATGGGCTGCCTTTCCTCTTCATCTGTGAGCTCATATCATTATACACCACCGGAGGATGAAGTGTAAAATTTAAAAGGTCACTGCAACAGAATGCATCTTTGTTTTCTGGTGAGAGATACGAGAAAATGTGACTCCCAAGTACGACATAAAACATTCAGAATGATCTGCAACACCGATACACAGCCATGAATTCTTCTGAAATGGCTTCAAGCTGTGCACAGACTGAACTTCATGGACAACAATCTTCGTTGTCTAGTATCTAGCACTGTTGCCTTTTTAAATACTCTTCCAGCCTTCTAACATCTAGTGCACACTCATCATCTTACATTCATTCCTACACTTTGACTTCTCCTTTACGCCTCTCCAAATCTTTCCCCTGTCACCTCAGTTGTCCCTCTCTGTCTCACCTCTCTCCCTTCGGCGGGCAGACGTTGTGGGTGCTCTCTCGCCTCCCACCCGCGGCGGCAAGAGAGCGGCAGGCCGGGCGGGCGCGGCATTAGAGCAGCCGGGCAGCAGGAAGGGCGGCAGCAGTGATCGGAGGTAGAGGCTTTGGCGAAGGTTGACTGGCGCAGGAAGACGTTGAGGAGCTTGAGCAGCGAAGGCAGGACCATGGTCCTCAGCGGCAGCTCACCACGGCGGGGTCAGGGTCAGGGTGGCCCCCCGGGCGTCTGTGGCCGCGCGAACCCACGCCGAGACTTCACTATGTGGTGTTGCGACGTCGAGGAGGTCACGGTGCAAAGGCAGCCCAGAAGGCGTAATATGGTGTAGAGTGAGTCTCATCCCTGGAGACGTTGTCAAATGTCACATCGAAGAGGGGCAATCACTCTATGCCCCTGCTTCCCGGATAAAGCTCATCTTCTTCACTCTTCTTCCTTGTAGGCTCCTTCGCTCTGAGGCTTAGAAATGGAAGCAGTCATAGCAATTCGGTAGTAGTAACTATTCAACAGCTTCCAGCCTGACGCAACTGAAACCCAGCATGCCTTCTGTCTGCTCTGCCTTCCCTCTGCATGGCTCAGATCAGTCCTCAGCTGGCCCACGGTTCCTTATTAAACCACTGCTGGCGTCACCTTTTTTTATTTTTTCTTACAACATCTCAATGAGTTTCTTCGACTGCCCGCACCCCCCCCCCCACGCCACACTCTGCTTTACGGCTGTCTGGCTGTTAACTCCTCTCAATCGCTGAACAAATCAGCACGCAACAAAAGAGAATAGGAGGAGGAGAGAAGAGACGGAAGACGGCAACAGGAGAGTCGGCTTCCATTAGTTGTAGATGGAACCCCGATGCCATTTAGCTGCTGCTGGTATTACTACTACTACTACTCCGAAAAGAGAGTGGTAGAGAGAAAAGGAGGGAGAATTACAGAAGGACAGAGAGAGACAGAGAGAGACAGAGAGAGAGAGAGAGAGAGAGAGAGAGAGAGAGAGAGAGAGAGAGAGAGAGAGAAAATAAGCTTGTTCTGGGAAGTGTTTCGGTAAGAGAAAAAAAATCCTCTGCACAGAAGAGATGAGATGCTCTGTTGAGGATAATCAGAGAGGAAGGAATGGAGAGAGAGAGAGAGAGAGAGAGAGAGAGAGAGAGAGAGAGAGAGAGAGAGAGACGGGGGGTGATGGAGAGGGAGAGAGGGAGACAGAAAGAGGAAGAGGAAAATAGTGGCATATTATGCATACACAGTGTTATAGGTGCTCGTATTTTGTTTTGTTTTTTTTTACCATTTTATTGTTCACCTTACATACAGGGGCATGGAAAAATGGTGTGTCTCACAATATTACGTAATCCAGTGCAACAATGCTACAAACTGTGGGATCACGGAGCTGAATGTGGCAACAAGAAACAAAGGAGTGTTACATTGGATTAGATTATACTGTGCAGGTGTTCATGTAATTGTCTCCGTCCTCTTTGTGCGACACAAAGACACATACAGAGAGACACATTAAGACACAACATACACATTATGCTCATATTTTGGATATACTAATTTTTTTAAATGTTATTATGTCATTAATAGTGGTGCAACCTCCGCAGGTGGAACTATCGCTAGGAAAATGGGGTCAATCTCATGTTATTCTGTTGCGCAACACGTTTGAAAACAGAGCTGTCACACACATGTTCAGTCAATAACACAGCCTCTGATTGGTCGACGAGTTAGGAACATGGCCTCTGATTAGTCAACAGAGTCAACCCAAGGCATCTTGGAACTGAATATTGATTGAATGGCTAAGAACAAAAAAATGGTATTAATAATCACAGAAGACATTCAGTGTTGGGTTTATTATTGTTAATGCATCATGTGGGAGAGAGAGAGCGAGTATAGAGTGATGGTGAATGTAAGCAGAGGAAAAGGTTAGCAGTAAGTTGTCAATCTGGCAGTAAATGCTGCTCACTTTTGTGATGCTCTCTTACACACACACACACACACAACTTTTTGTGTAACCTTATGATTTTATTCTTATCAGAATTAAATTCAAAACATTAAACTAGACAATTTGTCTGTGGTCATTGAGGAAGCCTCACAGGCTTGACTGTACTGTACATGATATCAACTGGCTCATATCCCCAATAATATCCCCAATCTTTCAGATGAATAATACTGGCATGCAGACAGGCAGTGACAGATCCAGAGTTAGAGGGAGAATAAGAGGGTCTTGCCCACTGCCAGACTGGACTGTTTATTGGGGCAGAAAAGGCAGCCAGTATTAATGTTTTATTCCCAGCTCAGTGGCTCTGCCTTGACAACCAGGCTGTACAGTCCTGCCTCTAAAGGCACAGACAGAGAGGAGGAAGCACAGACACTACCTATAATAACTGACAGTATGGGGGAGTGATGCTGGAGTGCAGAAATTCATAGAAGATTTGTAGTAGAAGCTGCTGTTCATGTGGACATGGGCTGTGTGTGTGTGTGTGTGTGTGTGTGTCTGTGTGTGTGCACAGTGTATGCTGAAGTTGGGTGTTGCTCGCAGGGGATTTCTCAGCCACTAGAAATCGCTGTGACAGTTACCCATACTGCCCTCTGTCCGTGTGTATACATGTGTGTAATGTACATGCATGTGTAAGTGTATGCACGCACTGCAACCATGGTGACAGGTGAGAAGGGATGTGTGCCGTGTACTTTAGCTGACTCACAGACACACAGACACACACACACACACACACACACACACACACACAATGCTGGTAAAGGTCACAGAGCAGTTAGCCGCTGCTTGGCACAGGCACCTACAGGCTAGCAAACTCATTATGCTCTGCCTGCTAGTGTCCTAAAATAGGCTCAGGGAGATTTTTGTGCCCCGTGTGGTGCCACCCAGGCAGACCCTCAGAGGCTGCGAACAAATCCCTCGTCCTTTGGACTGGCAGGCCCTTCCTCCAACCATAGCTTAATCATTCATGCTTTAAAGCATTTTGCATTTATGCTAAATGCATTTACTCCTTATGTTTAACTTGCACATATTCTACTGCTACGGGACACCCCGTCTTGCTGTTTTCTGCCTCTTTTTTTTGATATTCATTTGATTGTGTGGTTTTAATGTGCCTGCTGTTTTGTTTTTATTTCTTCTGTCTTAGTGCAGCACTCTGAGCTACACCCTTTGTATGAAACATGCTTTATAAATAAGTTTATTACATATGCCTGCTCACAATAAGCTGTGTTTCATGTTTTCGCTCATCTGTGATCATCTAGTTGGTGTGACTGGTTGCATCTCATGTGTGAGTTACACAAAATCACTTTCTTTACAATACATTGCAAGTATGTGTAAGTATAGTGTAAAGTTGAGCCTTATTTAGCAAACTGAAAATATACGAATATACGAAATATGAATATTAATAATTTTCCTCAGACAGATAAAAATCTGTTGACCATCCAACTTCCTGTCAGGAACTGTTCATTTTTACTCTGCAGACACTTTTTGTATTTCTTTGGGGAAATAAGCTGCAATGTGTGTTTTATCTCATCTTGGCAGGTGGCCTAAATGTTAGACCAGTTCACCGCTCAATGGCTCCCAGCACACACTGCTTGGTTATTTGGTGTTGGTGCTCCCCTGGATGGGTGGATAATTTCTGTTGCTGATCAAATTTAGCAAACGCTTGTATGACTTTATTTGTTTGAGTGAGTAATATGTCCTAAAGCGTGTGAATACCTTCATGTTTTATATAAATTCATGTGTAATTTATGCTCATTACCTGGGTGGATGTGTGGTGTGATGGTGTGCTACAGTATCTAGGTGTGTTCTGTGTGATTAAAAACTGTGTGTGTGTAAGAAAGACAGAGAGAAGAAGAAAGAGGGGGCAGGGAGAGCAGCCTCATAATTAGGACCCAGCTGGCTTAGTGATAAATTAAATTGATTGTGGATTTGATGGGATGCCACGGCTACTTATAGGACCTGCACCTGTCCGAGCACAGAAATGTGTGAGTGCAGCCTGGCTAGCAAAGATGCATCCATAATTCACGTTAACTGTGATATTAATTGAGGTGCTAATTTTAGCTAGCAAGCTTAAAACTAACAGCCGACTCCTCTGAGTGTCTTTTAGTACAACCAGACGCTGAACAAGATGTTTTTAGGCGATCGAAATGTTACAATTAACTGAAAACCCAGAGTGAAACAGTCAGAGTTCTAAGATGAAAACTTGCGCCACACCCAAAAACAAGTTCACAACTATTTAAATGCACACACACACACACACACACACACACACACACACACACACACACACACACACACTTCTTTCAAACTGTCAGCCCATAATTAACAATCATCTGTAAGTTTTGAACTAAACAGCACTTCATTCTCTAAACAGACACTAATTTGTTTCACATGTGCACTGTCCTTCTGATTGGTGTTTGGCTGTGTGAATAATAGTGTTACTGGTGTTGTGGTGCTCTCTGTGGTCTCCTACGAGGCTGACAAACTGTTTTAAAGGCCAGCTGAAATGCTTTCTGTGCCTGCCCTCTCTGTCAGCACAGCTTGTGACTCCAGGGGTAAATAATGCTCTGGGTTTTTTCTGGGCCACAGTCCCCCCCACCACGCCACCCATGCACTCACCACCCACCCACCCATGCACTCACCACTCACCACACACTCACCACACACTCACCACACGACCATATGACATGACTCCACATCCCTGAATATTGTGCATAAACACAATCGTGCCCACCAATACAAACATGCATACACACCAGCAAAAGAAACAGTAAATGGTAGGAAAGGAAAAAAGTGGAGAGGAGAGGAGAGGAGACAGGGTAAGGACGAAAATTAGAAGAGGCTGGTTCTTTACATATGGGGGATAGGTTGCCTGGATACAGCGGAGAGAAACTCCAATCTAAATTTAAACCTGGAGAGCAGGAGAGAGAGAGAGAGAGAGAGAGAGAGAGAGAGAGAGAGAGAGAGAGAGAGAGAAGCTGGTGTGGAGTGAGATGAAAGAATGAGAGAGGACAATGGAGAGGTGAAAGAAATGGTGAGAGGAGACAGATGAGAGGTGGAGGGTGATGAAAAAGGGGGCAGGAGAGGACAGTGAACACAAGAGCTGGCTGTACAAATGGCAGACACAGAACATGCTTATCTGGATACATCAATGGAAAGTTGACTAAGCAAGAAAGCTAGAAAGAAAGAAAGAAAGAAAGAGGTTGGGGGGTTAAGAAGTAAAGCTCTTACAGCTAAGCCCCTCATCAAACACGTATTGCCATCACAGCCAGCAGACGTAAGAAATAAAATCCTTCCTCTCTTCATTTTGTATAATCGTCTGTGTGAACAATATTTGTTTAAATACTCATTTTAAACTATCATTTCCCAGTTATAGGTGGATAGAGACAGACACAAGCAAACAGGTTACTATTTACCACAGAGGTGCCCTTGAGCAAGGCACCGTACCCCCCAACAACATCTGCTCCCCGGGCGCTGCGAATCGCTGCCCACTGCTCCAGTCTGTGTGTATTAGGCATCTGCCACTATGTGTGATCCTGTGCATGTGCATGTGTGTTCCGACAGGTGCCAACTGGATGGGTCAAATGCGGAAAAATAATTTCACGTGTACGTGATTTATAAAGTTTCTAAAATTAAATAAAAAAAAAAACAAAAATTAAAATGCTTTTGCACCCAGACACACACAGCTCTTTTATCACAAGACTATCATGATAACACACCCACACAGTACTCACACATGCAAACTCTAAGATGTCTGTTAGTGCAGAGTCACAAATCAATGGTGGCATTGATAAATGGCTGTGCTTTCCAAATGAAGCATTGCATGACGCTGATGTAACGTGGAGCTGTGCTGGGATCGTTTCTATCCGGGAGCCAGCAGCTCCCCTCCCTGGCCGGGAAATCACAACACAGCATGTGGCTGCATCACTGCGAGGGAGCCGAGGGAAGCTGATGAAGTTTCAGCACAGCGCTCCTCCTCGTCTCCCCTCGGTCTTTGTCCCATTGCCTTTCTGCTCATTCATTTTCTTTACATGTCTATTTGTATTCAGGAGGCTCATTTTGTTTGTCATTTAACACGCTCTCCCAGACTTCCCTCTGGTACTCGGTGATACACTGAGCTAACGGCCACTCGCAGAGCACAGGGCTGGCTCAGAGGGGGAGCATAAACTCTCCAAATTGCTTGTTCTAACATGATGGGTCGTGCTCAGTAAATGACAGCAGATCTAAATGCGTTCCTGGCAAATGTCCTCCTGACGTCTGAACGCGGTCATTCTGAACCTGCTCCCTCAAAAGGTCGATCTCGGAGGCATCACTTGAGTTATCAGACTAATGGAACAGCACTTAAGATGGATTCCCCTAAGGGAAAAAGCAAGTGGAGGTTGATGAAGGCTTGTTAAAATGACTAATGAAACAGGGACGTCGTTAAAAATGGTTGGAGCCTCTCCTAGCATGCACTGGGTGGATGGCGGGAAGACACCCTGAACTAACTGCCAATCCATCAGAGACAGAAAACTGTCTCCAGTACTTTTGGTAGGAGTGTAAGCTTAGAGAGCCAAGTCAGGAGGGTGATGATAATGAATCATTTATAAAAATAATTATGGCCTCTTTATGCATCTGTATGCAGGTGTGAGGTCCAAAAAGCAGGCAGAGGATTTCAAGAAGGATATCCATGAGTGCTTTGGTTGATTTAGGTTCAGCTGAGTCAAGATCACAGCGTGGAAACGAACATTCTCCCACACTTCTATCATGGGTGGTTGAGGTGGATTTCAAAGTCTATTAAGTGCCAAAAGTAATCTTGGATTAACGGTGTTATCAGACAGCAGATGCATGAAGAATACTTCCCTTTATCATCCTTAACTGCAGCATAAAAGGCTTCATCAAATCCCTCATGGGGATGTAACTGCCATCAAGGCTGCACGTCCTCAAATTCCTCTCATCCTCTACATCCGCTCTTTACAGTAAGAATGTGCTCATTCAGACCGGCTATGGTTGATACGATGGTCACGACTGCAAAAGGTCCTCCAGTATCCACGGCAGTCTGATGGCTCTCAGTCACAACAAATAAGTGTTGCTAACTTTTAAGGCAAAGTGGAAAGACTTTGAAAGACAGCAGGCCACATTCAAACTTTTGGAGACTCACTCACTGATGGGCAGGTCTAAATTTATAGTGAAAGATTGATGGGAGATAAATGGTCTGCCTTATTTCAGAGGGTGAATTTGGGTTTAATCCAGTATTCTGTCAGGACAACAAAGTCAATGAAAAACTTTTTTACATTAACGGCTCTATAAAGTCGGACGGCGGACTGAGTGAACATGGGAATAAGATTGAAGTAATGCACTGTCACTCTATCATGTGAAATATGTAGTTTTATGGACAAAGACAACTCTGCAGAACTCCAGCTCACTGTGACCGTCACTCTCTATTAAAGTGAAGTAACATCATAAATATGGCAAATGCAGTTTCATACTTCATAATTAAACACAGCAGGTGCTGCAGTGTCAACAAAGTGAGTGAAAGAATGTTTAATATCATAAAAACACAACAGACACTGGTGAACAGAACTGGTGAAGTCTATAAATCAAAACTATACGTAACTACAATGCGACTGCTATTAACACCTTGTGTACATAAATCTGGCTTAACCCTAAGAACCCCAACGGATTTAAGAATAAGGTCCATAAAGGGAAGCAGATAGTCCAACCCTAAAGTGCGTGGGCTTAACAATATGACCAATCTCAACTTAGCCATCCATTTAGCCTCTGGGGGCAACAGTCAATGTCACATTTCTATTAATCTCTCTAAACAGACATCTACATGTAAACGTTGATACATTTTAAAAAGCTAATAAAGAGTTATTTTTAGTCTATGTGTTCCCTCTCTTTTGCTTGCCGCACAGACCGTTTACCTGCATGCAACCAAAGACTGCTCAAACCGGATTGGTCAACACTACTCAGACTACCAACAGAAACCAGGACACTCCCCATGCCAAAATCCTGTTTGCAGATGATATCTTATCTTTATGGAGATTAGAACATGATAAACATGTCCAAAAAGTACGTTTGTGTAGAAGTGCAGAGAACATTTATCTTAATGTGGATCTGCTGTATGTGATTAAACTTTATATCACCTAGGCCAGCAGCTGGCTCGAGGCCAGAAATTACTTTGAATTTGTAAAAGTGGTTAGTGTAAAAGTTTGTCCTGGAGACTTTCTGATTATAAGCTCTTAGTGCACACGAGCAATGACAATTAGTTCTATCTGTGTTTGATATCACGTTTAACCCAACAATGCAACAGAACACAACATGTACACACTGCAAACTAAATGGACTTAACCTACCTCCATTAAAAAAGCAGGGAGGAGGAGTTCATTGTACAGCTTGCAGGTAAATGATTTGGTTTTCCAAATGGCCTGTAGCACCTACCAGGGGGTGGGGAGGGTGTGAAATATATCACAGGGGGGAAGACCCATTAGTGGTTTCTGTCCTGTCCTGATGATACTTTATGTTTTTGAATGAGTAGGGCAGAAATGTTGCAGTCTGTGATTCTTCAGGTTGTCCAAATGGCTGCATCCATTTTCTTTACTGTTTATAAACATTTCCAATGCAAACCACAAGTATGTTAGAGGAGAAAAATTCTAACGCAGTGCGTGCAGACCACACAACATGGCTCCCTCAGTCACAAGGGCAACCTTAAACAGTCATTATTAATATAATGTCTACAGGGCCGCCACCTTGTAAGCAACCTCCTAGGGTCATGTCAGTGTCAGAACTACACATTAGGCTGATGGACGAACTGTGCTGCACCTGGATGAAATCGTCCATCATGGGCTGTGAGTAAATGAGCAAACTACCCCCCCCCCCCCAAATGTTCTCGTGGGCTGAAGGAGGTATGTGAAGGGCACACGTGTCCTTCAGACAGCTGTACACTTTCATCTTATGGCCAATATGTTTAAAAACACACTATGACATCATTACACGGTGTGTTTAAGTTAACATGCTTGAGTCTACACACTCTTGGAAGCACTGCTGTGCCCCAAATTTACATCTCTACTGTACAATTAGATTTTTCTTCCATCTGATTGATTACAATTTATATTTCCATGGATTTGGTGAAAGATGACATTCAAGCACCAGATATGAGAAAGCTCTATAGACCTTGTAATATCTGCTGAGAGTATTTGGTCTGTAATGTACCTGCAGGTAAAAGGCACAGAGTGTGGACAAAGTGGACACTGAAGTCTCAAAATGTCACCACTGTACAGTGCCTGTCTGGATTCAGAGCCTGTATATATTTTTCCTTAACTATTACAGACCATTTGTCAGTGTGAGGATAAAATATAGGACCAAGAGGAGAACTGCGATGTGTAATTTAGACTTTAGGCATGATGATAAAAAATTTCATATAAAGAAATTCTTATACTGAGGAGTTGCTGTCACAACACATCAAGATTGAGCTACAGTACATACTGTGTATTCACATGCAAATTAAAGGAAAAGACAGCAAACGTCTGAGTAACACTTTGAGACCACAAGCTGCAAGAACATCTTCAGTTCTCATTGTCACAGATTATCCAGGTCTGAGAACTCCACTGGATGGATGAACGCCATTTTTCAAGCAGATATTGACCGTTTGGTGCTCTAAGGTGTTCAGCTGAGTTAGGGGTAACTTATACAAAATCATCTACATACATTGTTTCTCCATTTATCACATTTCTCCTTTAATTTGTCACTGACTATCACAAAACTACAACACCCACAAGCCACTGAGTTTGTTTGTTTGTTTTTTTTAACCACTTAGTTATGGTAAGAGTGGTGATATCAGGTCAAACTAGTGTCTTAGTGTGTGTGTGAGTGTGTGTGTGTCTGGATCATCAGATGAGATACAAATTGCTTTCTATTTATTCGACTGGAAACCGCAGTATGTCATGAGTCTAAGTATACGTGCAAATAAATGCTGATGTCACTATTAGCCCTTCATGCTGTGTGCTGAACACCAGTTTCCAACTTCATGATGAAAAAGTTGAATGAAACCATTGCAAAGTACGTCCTTGAAGCTATTCATGGTGAGCAGCTAAACACTGAGTTAGAAGAAGTTGTGTGAAGAATGAGTAGAGCTCAATCATTGTAGAGAGACAGATTTCTGATGGCTGGTGTCAAGAAGTCAGAAAAATGCGTATACATGAAGCATGTTAAAAAAAAAAAACGGATTACAAGGTTCTGAACAGCACTTTACTTGAATCATGCAGCAGGCTGAGGCACTTTTGGAGCAAGTGTCAATGAAATATTTAATATTTCATATTGGACATGTGTCTAGAATGCTGAATGTATTAATCCAAAGAAGAAGAGGAGGAGGTTTCTGGGAGTTCAGTGAACCTCCAAGCAATGTCTCATACACACACTCACACACACAACTCTCATACATATATGGGATGTGTGTGCGTGTAAGCATATGCACAAACAAAAACACACACATCCCGAAAGACACTGGAAAGTCATGATTCATTCAAATTCATATTCACATTCGCTGGCCCGGGAGGAAGCTGGGCATCCTTTATCACAGACAAGAAGAACACTCACCACACGTAATTCATGTCAGGTCTGCTCGCACGTTATTCTGATGAATTGCCCAAATAAGGAGGAAGAGAACATCGCAAAAATGTATGTGTGTGTGTGTGTGTTCACTCATAAATATTCCCTAAAAGAAACAAAAAAAAGAAAGTTGGGGTGAGCTGAGGGTACTGTAGAGAGGGTAGCGCTGTTGAAGTGTCAGTCTGAGATGCACACTTTGTCGCGGTGTGACACATATCTTCTGTTAGGCATTTTGAGCATGTGGGCGGATGGCTTTTTAGCGGAGTGTATGTTCCCGGCTGTTGCACTGTGTCTCGTCATGTGATGTAACCACGAGCTGATAACTAAGCTAAAACACAAGAGCAAGCAAGCAGCGTCCTTTGTGCCGCTCTTGCTGCCTAGAAAGATGCACACAATGTACCGAAGTCAAGTTATAGCTTCCACACAGGTTCATACACATGAACATTCATGCATGAACACACAGAAAATACATTAGCTCTGTTCCTTTGCAGTCAAGCTAGATGTTTTATGGGCTTCACTTGATGGAGAAAGTGCAGTCAATCATTCTTGTGAGTTCAGTAACCAATAATGCAAAAATATTTATTGACTTGTTTTTTTATCTGGATGTAGTGACAAGCAGACTGGAGCCATTTCATCTGAACAAATCATTTAAATGACTTCTCTTTGCAAAAATTATGATAAATCCATTCACACAGTATGGCCATTTTGGCAAGAGAAACAACCCTGATTCATGGCTAATATCTAGCGGAGCTTGACAGGCCCCGATATCATCCTATGGGGCACCCTCACGGTGATGGATAGCCCCGCCCCCCTTTGAGCCATTTGTCGTTTTGATGAATGGGTATGGCACGACTGGCAGCCGCAACAGCGAATCTGAGTCCTGTCTCTGAGGGTGATAAACGGCTGCAGAGGCGACGCTCCTTTTGTGACGGGAGACCTTGGCCAACAACCTCCCCCAGAGGAGCAGAAAGTGACGTTAGCCAAAAAACCCCTAAGCTCATCCGAGAGCAGTGTCCATCTATCAGGGGAGACACCTCCCTCTGGTCATGGCAGGTTAACAACTGACCTGCTGGCAGGCGAGGAGACATATCCTGGAACAGGTAATACTCCTATAAAATATGTGATGATGCCTTACAGTCGATTTCAATATGCCCTTGAGGCGTGCTTAAAAAAAAAAAACATGAAAGTTTGAAAAATCTAAAATGTGTTTTGAGTCTCATCTATTTGTAAACGAGCACTGGGATTTCAGTGTAATTGACGTGAGTCGAGTTGAGCATGGCCAACATATAAAACTCACAAACAGTCACTGCCTGAAGCATAAATCCAGTATCATCACTCAGATGACTGGGGAACTCCGCAGTGATTGCCTCATGTTAGAGCAAACTATGAGGTGATGCAACAGCAGCACTCAGAAGCAGAAGAAGGAGAGCACAGAGCTCAAACCACCAGTACAAATCTCTAAAACACAGAGCTCATTAAAAAGTGAGCAAACTGTCTGACTTGTGTGAAACGGGTATCGAAACACAAGGAATCAACTGTCAACCTAACTCTCTGAGTCTAGTCTAGTGCAGTGAAACACTGACTGGGAAAGCTTTTGGTCTGTGTCAGTGTGTGTGTGTGTGTGTGTGTGTGTGTGTGTCCGGTGTGGTGAATACAACTCACACACACCTGGTACTGACCTATAGGAATAACATGATGTTAAGGGGGAGAGAGGGGAAACAAAGTCAGAAAGCTGACTCCCACAATGCATTGCCAGACTCGCACTATCGACCAAGTTGGAATGAATCAGGCTACAGCGGCAGAGGGAGGGGATCATTTCTCTGCCTTTATCATTCCTGTGTCACTAATGCTGCTGGGTAAAAAAAAAGAAAAAAAAAAAGATGGAGAGACGCACAGAGGGGAGAGCATCATCTAAAGGAGCAAACCAAGCTTATGAAATGCATAATAGGCATATAATATTTAATGTTGGATATAGACCCTTTATTCCTCCTCTATTGAATGCTCATTTTGCTCCTAAATTTAGTTCGTTGAGTTGATAAAGTGTGCCTAAAATAGACACAGCAGATACCGTGACATGTCTCAGCAGGAAAGAGCACAGGTCTAATTAATAATATTAATGATTGCTGCATCACTTGGAGTTTTGTCAGTCTCGGGGTTCTGGTATTACGCCAGCTGGCTCATTGAGATGACTATCTGAGACACTGAGGCTTATTATATCTTGGGCTGCACATTCACAGCTTTGGGCTTCATCTCTAAAGACCTGCTGAGATCTGGGAACATGATGATTTCACTGCGACTAAGTCCGACGTGACAAGAAACACGATCAGACGACAGACATAAGTCTGGTCAGGAGTTTATAGACACTTATAGAATATTACTTAACCAGCCTTTTATCTGCTTGAGTCACTCAAGTTATTTTGGCTGGTTAAGTGAATCAGAATTACTCAGAATCAGAATTACTTTATTAATCCCCGCAGGGAAATTATGGTAGAAGGGAAATTATGGTAAAAGTTTCATAAAAGTCTCATTCATGTTTTCACAATAAAAGAAGGTATACATACCTATGTCTGTTTTTAAATGTGTAGTCAGATACGTAGACTAATGTGTGCTTTTGCAGTATCTATTTTCATTGATATGTATGCATGTTTATATGTGTTTATATACTTGTGTACTAGGTGTCTGATTATTGAGTGGTCCTGATTCTAACAACAAACTCTAATGTATTTAATATTTCTTTTTTTTTTTCTTTTTTTGCCACTTTCTGAATCCCAGCTAACAGTAGTCCTGCAAGGAAGAAAGGTGCTGTTTGTAAGTGATGCATTCTTTATATCTTATCCATAAGATAAATTCTTAAGTGCATTACATACATATCACGCACATCAAGCAGACCACATCTGGACGCAGTCTGACTTAAACTGTGATGGGATCTTGACTACAGCCAACGAGGTGCAAGTGTAGTTTCAACAGCTTGTTCAAAATTGGAAAGAAAATTACAGCATCTGCCATCACTTCTAACTTTGGCATCCACCCTGCCCACACACACAATGAGGACAAATTTCAGATAATGAGAATACATATTTAATGGCAGGTGTACAGTATATATTCAAGAACCATACCATTATCTAGATAACATGTCTAGGTCCAGGCTGCATTTTTAATGCCAGGTGTAAATGTGGCTGGAGAGACGGACAGCGAGGACCAAAAAGAATGAGAAATGAGGTGTGAAGAGAATAGGGAGGAAGTGCCAACTCTCTGTCTCTCTCTCTCTCCCTCTCTCTCCCCCTCTCTCTCTCTCTACCCTCTCTCTCTCTGCATGGTTGAATGACAGAGGAGAACTCGTGACTGGTGTGTAATTATTATTAAAATGTTCCACACATTCCCATTCCCAATTTGAAGCTAGATTCATCAGGACAAAGAGGCAGAGATGTTTGACAAGTCAGAGTACAGCAAGTTACTGGGCAAGTGTGTGTGTGTGTGTGTGTGTGTGTGTGTGTGTGTGTGTGTGTGTGTGTGTGTGTGTGTGTGTGTGTATGTGCGCGTGTAAGTTAGGTAGAGTTAGAGAGAGACAGTGAGAGCTGCCAAGGACAAGTTGTCATCATCAGTACAACGTGGGAGGCAGCTAGACTGACTATTGATTGGATCCTAAGGGAGGGTCTCGGCTGCTTTCATTGCGTGTGTAAGAGTGTGAGGGTTTTTGTATAGTGCAAGTGTGAGGGAAGGAGAGAGAGAGACTAGACAGACTAACCTGTCTCTGTATGTACTATGCATTTTGTCTGTCTGCGCATCTGCATGTGTACACAGAAGAGCAGGATGTGATGGAGAATGAAAGAAGCTCCAGGTGCACACGCGAGTGTTGGTGGCAGCTTCAGTCCAGACAGTCTTTGTGTGTGTGTGATTGGCTGTTTAGCACCTTTTTCTGTTCCTATCAGCTTCTCTGTCCCATTAGTGGGATGCCTTGGATGATGAGAAGCGAGCTACACAAACACACACACGAGCTGAGCTGCTAAATAAAATAGCAGATATATCGAATTAGACTCTGCACCATTAAGCTGGCACTGTCAATGAAACACATGAATGTGCACACCCACCACCTCAAACCCCAGAGACACACACTAAGACACACACACGCGCGTTCTGAGATGAGTTACCTGCCAGGTAATTAAATCATGTAACATGTCGAGCCATGCCATTAGAGTAATTTCATCTGGAAGCCAGAATAACAACTCCAAATAAATAATAATAACAGGCCCCCGGTGTGTCTGTCAGCTACTTTTGAAGCTTCAAGTAAAACAAAGTTTTGTAAATTAGCATTTACAAAGTCACCAAAATATTTTCTTCATTCTCAAGGCAACATTATTCCCGAAAAATACTTACTAAATGTTGCAGTGTGCACAAGGTTTCTCTCCAAACATCAGTGGAACGTGCAACTGAGTCACATGACTGATCAGATTCTGTCAGTCCAAACTTTATTGGAGGATGTGGGGTGGATTGGCACCTTGTAAGCCCACAGTGTTGTTGTTACATGCTCTCACATCAGTCTTTACAGCACAGTTCCTCAACATAAATACTCACTGCCACAATCCTTTTTATTGAAATACATGAGTGATGAAGTGAGCTTTGATTTCAGTTTCACAGGGTCTATGATGAAAGAGAAGAAAATATACGTCCATACACCCCGTGATGATTTACCAGTGATGCATGGCCTGCCAACCATTCCCATCAGGGTTTTCCCATTAGCTTTAGAGTCAGGTGTTTACACAAATCACACATATAGTATACAAATTGATTGCAGTGCATGACATCATATAAAAATTACAGCTATTTACATGTGCATAACTAGAAACTGAAGTAAATGAATACACAGGAGAATGAATGAATGTCTGGATGGATGGATGAACCAATTGGAATGCAACCAGGTGACGCATTCACACCATCAACCATTCTCTCTTCTCCTGCCTGAATATCTGACATATATTAAACTTTTCAAAAGGTTAAAATACATGACCCAAAATGAAACACAATAATCTACAAGGACAACTCCCCCTACTGTTTCAAAGGGCAGAGAGCAAGTGTCCTTATCTGCCCTTAGGCTTCAAAGTGTCCGTCTTCCGACTCCCCCATCACTCACACTCCCAGGAGCAACACAGACTAACCGACAGGGAATACAACAACCCTCCAATCACCTTCCAGAGACAAACAACAAAGTGGAGGGAGAACGTGGACAGACAGAGGGGATTGGGGCAAGAATGCAGCACCCTAGGGTGAGCTTGGTTTAGGTTGCTCACATGCTCACACACATATGAACATTCAAGAACACACAAAGGCACCGCACAAGTAAAGGGCAAAGAAATAGTTAGACACACGTGAACAGAGGGGGGAATGAGGCATGGATAACTATCATTTAGAGAAGGAGGCTGCAAATATGAGAGAGCGAGGGAGAGTTACTGTGTGCATGTGTGTGAGAGAGGGAGGTAAAGAAATAAGGGAGGGTGAGGAGAAGAAAAAGCTGAATGCAAATAAGACAAAAAGCAGCTGAACAGCAAAACTGAAATGGAACATTTTCAGAGAAAAATAATATACAGCAGAATATAGACAGAAAAGCCCTGCAGGCATGACTTCAAGTTTCACACGCTTTTATTCAACACCCTCCTGATGCAGCATCCCCTGCAATTATTTAACAATGTCAGGCAATTAGTGGCACTTTCTTAACAAGTGGGGCCCCATTCCAGTTTACTTTTTGATTATTCTGTGTTATTGCTACATTTTTGTGGATGGAACGATTTTTGACACTGAGATAAATTCTCCCGCCTCACAGTCCGCTCCCTGATGCAGAAGATGGATCACCAAGAGTGGTAATGGTGTTGTTTTCCACAAAACATAGCTTCAGGTTCATTCACAACTTCCCAAGAACATGATAGCAAGGCATAGTTTAATTGCAGTTTTGTGCACATGATAAGTACCGGCATTTACTGTATGCACTGTTCAGGTAAACAGGGAAGGTTAATTATCATATTTATTGACCCTATTTATCATGGCTAGGCCTACACTGTACACACACTAACACGCTGAAGAAGAATAACAGAAAGCACCTGGTTGGTTAGGTGTGTTGTTATTATATTTTATTATTTTTGATATTATTTACTGTACTATTTTTATATTTTATACCAACATTAGATTTTATTGCAGCTACATCAATACCATCCTGATTATTTGGAGCATGCTTGTTTTCAATATGACTCACAAACTCTGCTCACAAGCTCTGGCTGCTCTGCTCTGGAGGAACACACCTCCAATCACTGTCAGTACACTGGCATTTAAACCCGGCACTGTATTTGACAGCCTTTGAGAAAACGCCAAATTCAGTTTCAAATTGAGTATACCAGAGCCCCGAGACTGACAGAGAGAGCAAGGCAGACAGAAAGAAAGAGAAAGCTGGAATTCACTCATGGGCAACAGCAACACTTCATCATCCACCAAGCAAAAGATGGGTGGGGTATGTGTGAGTGAGTGTGTGTGTGTGTGTGTGTGTGTGTGTGTGTGTGTGTGTGTGTGTGTGTGTGTGTGTGTGTGTGCGTGTGTGTGTGCGTGTGCGTGTGTGTGTGTGTGTGGCGTCAGTGTTACACATTCACCAACAGTTGACCAGTGAGCCAATGGCTTGCAGCCACAAGATAAGCTTTGTATGTATGTGATGTTGTAGAATGTTTATGTTAAAAGAAAAAAAAAAATAGAAAAGGTTCAACTTTAGTGGATGTCTTAACTACTTTCAAGCTTCACACTGTATCAAAATGAAAGGCTACCATGAAAGTAGGGGAGTAAACTGTATTTTAAATTATAAAACAATCAGCAATAAGATCCACTCTACTCATATAGGAATGCAACTTGTATGTTGATGCACGTAACTGAAAAAAGGGTCCTAACTTTGATAGTACTCTGCAACAATTAAAATTTTAAGAGCAGTCACTGAAGTATGTCACAGTTTTAATTATAATGTTTGAACTAAATCATGTGTGAGACATAGTTAATATATCAGCTACTCTATGTGGGGCAGCATCTGCTTTTCTCAGAGATGATGACATGTGAAATATTTAGACTGTTTGTAGTTGTATGTGTCTTTGTGTGTTTGTGTGATAAAACTGAGACTGAGATTCATTTTGTTTTCATCAGAATGTGCTTGTAGATGTGATACATTAATTAATTAAGTGTTTGCCAAAATCTAATTTTGGAAAAGCCTGTTAAATAATATGTCAGTTCTATTAAATTATTCCAAAACAAAATGGGCATGGAGTCATGTTCACACCAACGTGGATGCTTACAGACAGACAAAGCTGCATTATGAAAAAGTCCTAATTATTAGTGAAAGAATCATTCAGAAACTTTTATATAACTAGTGCCATAAATGAGTTTCAAATGAATGATCTGAAGATGTTTAAAAAAACACAATACACTGGAGTCCAATCATGATTCAAAACAGAGCCTGACTTTATGGACTACGAATTAAATTATTAATACCTAATACAAAATGTGATGTATGCAACATGATGAAGGAAGTCCTATTTAAATTCATACTCCACCCATTTCATACTAATGACATACAGTAACACAGCAACATGTTAGCGCACCCACTGGTGCTTGTGATCACTGGTGTGATGGAGGTATAAAACAGAAAGTATAACTAAAACATACATACATTAAATATGTATGTATGTATATGTAAAAAGTGTACAATGTGTCTAACACTGCAGCTCTTGATAAGTGTAGGCCATTACTGTAACTAATGTAGTAATTAATGAATCACAGGTAAAACAGTAATTTTCTCAGATTTTAAGTGGGTGTACTTTTTTATTAACATTTGTCACAGAAATATTTCAATGTTGAAAACCATAAAATCTTTGTAATTATTCAGTTTGTGATCACCACCTGACACATTCACTGCAGGCTCAGTCTCCACTTAGCAATTAAAGAAGAAAAAACACATCATATTACACAAAAAGACCATAAAAGATAAAAGATTTTTTTTTTACTCCATAATGTCCAGAATGTCCAGAAACAGGGTCCATACATGGTTGGTTCAGAATGACAGTTCACTGTTAGTAAGATAGGAATGTAGGGGTGTGTAAGTGTGTGTGTGTGTGTGTGTGTGTGTGTGTGTGTGTGTAATGTAGTGTAGTGAGAGGATACAGTTTATGGCAGAAGGAAGAGACTCCTGATTTATTTGTCCAGAGCTACTGATTGCTGCGTTCAAGGGCATTTCTGGTAAAGCTGATGGATGGGAATTGTTCGCACTCTCTTTCTCTCTCTCTCTGATCCAACACTCCTGCAGACCGCCGACATAACTTTTCCCATGGGCAAGAAAAAAGAGGGACCGGACAATAAAAAAAGCAATTTGTCTTGTAAGCGTTTACTGATTTATTTTGCCTCACTACAGTCCAGTATGGAGGCTGTTTGTGCTCTGCCTCAGCTGGGACATGAAGGAGAAAAACTAAATGTGGTGGAAACAGAAAAGTGACTCGTGCGCTTCCTGAAATATATTACAGAATACCTCAACAAAGAAAAATAGTCCTTCAAATACAGTAGTTCTCTAAAATATGTATGCCTCAAAATATAATGTGCTGGTGAATATAACTCGCACACACCTGTACTCTTCTACAGACATAACATGAGGACAAGTGTTCCCACAATGCATTGCAAGACATTGTGTGTGTGTCTTATTTAAATCCTATGGCACAAGTCCTTGTACTTCCACTGAAACAAATCCACACACATACAACACACACATACTACACACACACTACAATACTGAGTTGACTGTTAACACATGAGGTCAGGTTCGGGCAAGTAACGTGACAAACACACACACACACACACACACACACACACACACACACACACACACACACACGTTTCCTAGATAAAAGAGACAAATTGGTTGGAGTCAGTAAAACAGGCTGTGCTGTCTATTGGATGTTTAATGTGTTATAAAAATACAGACTATTATTATCTCAGCTGTTAATACTACACCGGTTTCACCCTCATTTCTTCTGGCTGTGTCCACCTGTTCATGTCAGAGAATGACTAAAACAAAAGCAGTGAACACAGTACTTTATCAGAGCTGCCATATTGTTCTGTAAAAGATGACAGAACAAATTTAGTTAACGTGTTTTAAACCATAAAACTGAAAAAAAAAAAAAAAAGAACAATCATAATCAAAGCAGCAGAGGCTGAGATATCCTGACTCTTTACTCTCTAGTATTGTTCAGGCTCCAAAAATGCTGGATGCAACATTTTCTAAAAGCAACTCAAATGCCCACTTCTTCCAGACTCCACACCTGCAGTTTGTAATGCAGACTTTCTGTGAGTAAAGCCTTAGGAAATCTCCCTCCAGAGCCCTGAAGACATGACACAACAGGTTTCACAAGCTGAGTAGTGCTTCTTGTGACGTGTTCTGAACTCTGTGTGTAAAATCAGCAGAGGGTCCCTTTAACAATCATTCAAAATGAGTGTGTGTGTGTGTGTGTGTGTGTTTGTGTATGAGAGCTAACATGGGCACAGTGTACAATCCACCAGTTCTTAGCTTGTGCCTTATGTAAACAGTCGTTTGTACTGATGAACGGGAGCATCCCATTGTACACATATATCATCTGCTCCTGCACACACACACACATACACGCATTCGGTCAATACACACAAGCACTTATTGTCAATGCATTTATAATGTGCTGCTTATTAAATTATAACCAACATTTCTACCAACACTACCAACTTAAAATAAAAAAAGACTGGTCCAGAAATGCACCATCTGTCAGTATTTTATATAAAGAGAAATATTAATAAACTATGGAAATTTCCATACTGCTTTCTTTTAGTATAGCCCTGGACTGGATCTACATCAGCTGCTGGGGTGATGGAGGAGAGGAGAGGAGAGGAGAGGAGAGGAGAGGAGAGGAGAGGAGAGGAGAGGAGAGGAGAGGAGAGGAGAGGAGAAATGGAACAGTGTAGAGGAGGAGAGCTGGGTTCAGTGCACTCTTGGACCTAATGTTCCCAGATGCTTTGGTGCAGATGTGTTGTCTCTCTCCACAGGCGACATGGGGCCAAAATGGAAACACTGCTCACTCAGGGACACAGGGAGCCCACACGCACACACACGCACGCACACACACACACACATACACACACACACACACACACACACACACACGTATACACAGGAGACAGTCACATTACAGTCACCACCGAGTGTGACTGAAATGAATTATGCCCATTGTTGAAATGAGAAAGTCGGTTTGGAGTCAGGTGATGTCAAACTGTGAGGTCATTGGTTATGGTTGGTTTCATTTGCAGGTAAATTAATCAATTATTATTTTAACTGATGATGAATCTTCTCTTTGTATGTATCTACATCAGTCCTAAAGTCTAGTGTGTATGCCACGTCACCATCACTTCATTCTGACGTTTTCCTTATCTGCTCTACACACTCCCAGAATTAATTAGCTATGATTTATGAGTACTTACCATTTACATTCAGCCCTGCCAAGACGTCACTTTCTCACTTTTGAGATGCTTGGAGCATGCACTTACTAAATGGAGTTCATGTTGAAGTGTGAACATTAAATGGAAAGATCTACCTTGGATACACTTTCTCATTACATAACGGGTGAGACGTCCAACTACACTGAAAACCTGAAAGCACTTCTCTGCCAGCCAGACTTTTTGTGTGCTTGTGTGGATGGCAGAAATGATGAAAACTTTAAACACTCAGCGTTTCCTCAGGGAATGTGCAGCAATAAAATTAGAGACCGAAAAATGACAAAAGTTCAATTATCTTGGTGCATCCGTGCAACAAGAGCCATAAATGTTCAATGTGTTCAGAACTTAAACTCACAAAAAAGAGATGACTAATGGAAAACATACATCACTGCTTTGTCCATCCTCTGCCATTCTAAATGTATATTATCAGGCGCACCAGTGTCTGCAATGCACACATGAAAAATCCATTTTCTGTTCATTACAGTTGATAAATCAAGTAGTCAATAGACAGAAAAATAATGAGCAAATATTTCGATAATTGATTAATTGTTAAATTCACCAGTTGGTCTAAATTGTGCAGATTTGCTGCTTGCTGATGAAGATCTGGAATTTAATATCACGTTGGGCTTCAGGATACTGTGACTAATTACTGATCAACCAAACGACTGTTTAATTATTCTACAAAATAATCCACCTGTGAACTGATAAGCACACAGTGTTCATGACGATGGTATGACAACAGTGTGCATTTGAGATACACACTGTGGATGTCGTGTCAGCGTCACACACAGGCAGAAGGATTTGGGCAGAACAGATCTGAGTACACGACTCACAGCTGATGATCTCTGATGTTCTTCACAAACAGTTCCTGGACATCTACAGCACATTACACACAACCAACGCTGATGAGGTCAAGGGTCACATGTACCAGAGCTCAGACCATGTCAGACCAAATTCATACACACATCTATAATACACAGCGCATGTATTTCACTGATTGCTTACCCTGTCACACACACGTCTCCTACTTTTCACACTCTGAGGCCTCCTTTCATTTTCTGATTGTTTAATCTGCCTCTGAACCAGATACACACACACACGTTCACTTCCAAACACACACACACACACAAAAGCGCCGCTCTTCCACTCACCTCCTGTGCCACGAGGGACGAGATGCGGACCGCCCTTCGGACCCTGGCGTTCCTCCCCCCCTCCTGGGGGAGGCTGTCCCGCCCACTCAGCGACATCTCGCTCATCTGGTCGGCCCAGGATCCCCGGCCCACGGGCACGGGCACGTCCCACCGGGCTTCCCCAGTCCCCCCCCAGCTGGCACCCCGCGCCCGCCCGCCATCTGCCCTCACCCGTCCTGCCACTCCGTCGGCCGTCCTCTCCCCTCCGCTCTCCCCCAGAGACGGAAAGGGCGAAGGCGGCACTACAGTTGGCACCGTCGGCACCGTCACCGTGCCCCCGAGGCCTCGTCGTTTCCTCCTCCACCTCCTCACCCTCTCCCTCCTCCTCCTCCTCCTCCCCCTTGACCGTGCTGTCACTGGTCGGCCCCCAATGCTCCGGCAGCAACAAAGAGTTTTGGCTCCTGGGGTTGGTTCCTCTGCCTCCCCTCAGTTTCTCCTCTCTCCTGTTACTCTGCTGTCACTCTGCTGTGCTCTTCCTCAGTTTTTCTCACTCTTTCTGTTGGTTCGTTTTTCATTTTCTGTCTTTCTCTCCCTCCGTCTGTGTCTCAGTCAGTCTCTTGGGGCCGGTCGAGAAACAGAGCTCGTATCAGATCCACAGCTGTAGCCGGTCTGACTGAGCGCTCAGCCAAACTGCTGCTGCTGCTGTTGAGACTTCCCTCCGCTCAGCTCTCTCTCTCCCTCCCTCTCTGTTTCTATGTTGATGCTCTCTCACCGTTCCTCTACACAGGATCTCTCTCTCTCTCTCTCTCTCTCTCTCTCTCTCTCTCTCTCTCTCGCTCTCGCTCTCACTCTCTCTCTCTGAACTGAACTCGTTCTTTATTCAGGATTTCCTTTTGTTCTCTCTTTCAATACACCTGATGTCTCTATCTCTCTGCTGCTCTGTTGATTTGCTTCCTTGTCTTTCTTTTGACTTTTGCATCTCTTATTCTCGTGCCCAATCTCTGTTTCATCTCTCTCAAACTAAATCCATCTTTTCTGCCATCTCCCTCTCCTTATCTGATACGTGTCAGTTTTTCCCTTTCTTAATATACCCTCTTCTCGAG
The DNA here is from genome assembly GCA_946959425.1 of Argyrosomus regius. Taxonomy (NCBI): domain Eukaryota; kingdom Metazoa; phylum Chordata; class Actinopteri; family Sciaenidae; genus Argyrosomus; species Argyrosomus regius. The sequence continues at coordinate 587,529 of CAMPSB010000034.1, forward strand.
TTTTATAGTTCTTTGTGTAATCAACCATACATACTGAATCTATGTTTCTTCCTCTGATTCTTTCTCTCATTTCTATTCTTTGTCTGTCCATTATTTTCTGTGTCTATTTTTATTTTCAAGGAGACGGACCAGGTCCACTTCTCTTTACAGGCAATTCAAAGTATTGATTGCCATCAGACTGTGGAATTTGATGGATTATTGTTTGAACAGGCACATCCACTAAGCCTCAGTGGGATGGGTGCTGGATCCAAAAATATCAATAAGAATACAAAATGTCACTGATAAAACTTCAGTTTTGGGTAGATATGTCCCTGAAAAATCTATATACAGTCGCACAGGGAGTGATGTGTTATTTGACTGAAATAAATTGAAGCTGAAAAGAATGTTTAGCAAGCTTGTGAGCCAACAGATGACAGAGGTTAAAAAAGTATTTAAAGTGGAAACTTCTATTTCCACTTTAAATACTTTTATTTAAGAAAATATTTCCTTTATTTCTTTTTCTGCTGTCTGCTACTTTCCCTCCATCCCCTCTCCCTCTCTTTAAATCTCAGCCTGTGTCAGTACTAATTGCTCTCCTACATGAAAAAACTCCAACCTCCTTCCATCCGTCCATCCAGTCAGCCTTTGCAAACTCTTAACATCCCTCTCTCTCTTTCTCTCTTCCTCCATCCTCTCATCCCCTTCTGTTCGCTTCTCATTACCGAACATATTGCTGGATTAGCGTGTCTGTGTGTGTGTGTTTTACGCCCTCAACTAGGATTCTGCTTCCACAGCTTTTTTTGGGTCTGTATGTCACTTTCTTCATCTCCCGCTCTGCGCTTCACTTTTTCACTCTCACTTTCACTTCAGTGACTTCGCTGCAAAGACTTTCAAACAAAAACATGTTGTCTGTGCAACTTCGAAAATGTCAAATCACTAAACCGCTAAACCACAGTTTATGTGTCTTTTGTCTCCCAGATCTTACATAGTCTTCGCTATAGTTCAAGCAGCGTCACTCAAAGTGATTCATTGTGAACATCAAATTTGTTGAAGCATTACCAACGCTGCTCGACTTAATCTGCGGTTAGAAAAATCTTATCTTCCCGAGTTCAAGCTGCATGTCAGCGACCCTCCCAATGTGTCTTTGAGCACGAGTCCCTGCTGGGGCTCCTCTGTGGCTGAGAGCTACCTCTGACCTCATTTGTGGGAGCAGGTGAAAAGAGGATTTCCCTACAGGGATTTAAAAATTATTGGATAATGATTTCTTAAATTATTAAATACTACCTTCTCCTTTGTGAACTGAATAAGCTTCACAGCTCTGGAGGGCCCTTCAGATCATCTCTGAAGTGTTAAACTGTTCTTAAAATAATGCCGAGAGGAAAAACGCGTCTAGGGGGAGTTGTTTCCTGAAAATATAACATTCTCAATGGAAAATATGATTGTAGATTTGACCACAGTAATACCTATCCTCACACAGACCATCAACACAATCAGGAGCATTGTTGGAGAAACAATTGAGCTGGTGATAGCCTGTTAACAGGCTTGCTTGCGTCATATCAGCCAGTCACTGGTCTTTAGCACAAGCCATGCTTCATATTGATTTGTTGTGAGCCTACTTCCATGATGGTAGGTTATGATTCATACCAAACGATGGTGTCTTCTGCTGACCTAGTTTGTGTGGGTGGAAGTGGTTGTGCATACTTGTGTAGACAGATATTTGTAAGTCATGCTCCGACACTCAAATGTGCACACCTCTGTGAACAGCAGTGCATTACGTTTTACGACACAGCCAAAAGAAAAAAAATAAAATAATAATAATTGCAATGGCCTGGAAATACTCCTTGATGAATCACACTGAGAATAGTGTGCTTTATGAATCTCATTACCAAACCAAAATTGTTTTAGGCACAGCTCAGTGTGTGTGTGTGTGTGAGAGAGAAAGACTCTCTGACAAGTCCTGGTAACAGACTGCTGGCGCTGCATGAATGGGGACCACAGAGCTTCTGGCTTGGAGCTGTTACAGGGACACATGCTACAAACGCAAGCACACACACATGCAAGTTCTGTAATGTTATTTTTTCCTCATTTGTCTCCATTTTTGACCTTACTTGGTGAAACAACGTGAACAGAGCAGGGTAGCACACTGGCAAAGGTCTTCTTTGCTAAATCAAAATCAGCTTCCATATTTCTGATGCCAAATAATCTACAGAATATATTACGAGACAAACGCTGCGGCTGATTAGATCTGCAACTTTCAGAATTGGGCTGATTCAAGAGGGCTGCAGTGAAATCGGACTAATGTGAGGCTTTCACGGCCTTGCTGAAATCCACAGCAGGAACATTCTGTACTTATTTTCTGCCTCTTCTGTCTCCCATTTACATGCATGCACACAAATGCATATTTTCAGAAACTGCATGTTATATATGCACAGACCTACACTTTTAACTTAACTGACATAGTAACATTGCAGTACAATAAGAACTACCATAGACAGTTATGGTGCATTGTTTTTCTTCACTGAAATTTCTGTAATTCATGTCAGAAATAACATCAGGATATGGATTGATGGCATAGCCGTGCAAGCGGTGCATTAAGTTCTCGTCATCTTCATCAGTTCATATAACCCTGTTGTTTACGTCATTACACCCCTGCTGGCCCGTCCAGGCTGACAGCTCATCCTTCCTCCGATCTGAATGAATCTCTACGTCTCTTTCATCTGGGAGGCTTCATAAATAATAAACACAGCAGCAATGCGGACCTATATGTCAACACAGAGGGGCTGCTTTGATGGATGAGGTAAAGTTTGACCCTTGCTGTCTTTGTGTATGAAGTTTAACACTGAAATACAGAAAGGATCTTGACCGTAGAATACTCAACATGCTTAAAAAAACAAGCCCGAGCTGCAGCTGTGGTGACTTGACATGTTTCACCATTTTCGTATTTTCTTTCCCCATTCCTGCCTGCCTGGTTTTCCATGTAAACAAAACCATATTTAGATGATGAAATGAAACTCGCTTCTCAAACCACCATCCAAAACATCTCCAACTATAGACATGACCAAGTTCTTTCAGATCACACATGACTACAGGTCCTCTTTTTAAGTTTCAGTCAGAGACCAGTACTGGTGCAGTCGACAGAGCGCATAATATAAAATCAACAGTGTTTGTGTCATTCCTTTAATATCCAAACAACAGGCTATTCAACAGTGATGAAGGCAAGGAGCTAAACAGATAAATACCAGTGAACCGGCTTGGTTTAGGAGACATTTGCAGTAATAAAGGCTGCTTAGAAACACTCCATAAAAGGAGCTAGAAACTGTTTGTATATGAGTGTTGACCAATGTGCATAACACGATGAAGGAGTCATAACAAAGATACAAAGTGACACGCTGCAAAATAAAGTTTAGATCATATTTAAAGTGTATTCATGAACAACACTCCATAGTTCCTCTCAGCAAGCACATAACTAGCTGCAGTTAAAGTCCCATGGAACTATTAATTGGCTCCCTACCTTTCCTTCTCCCCTATCCAGTCATAATTGGCTCACAGACATAATTCTTCAATTGAATTATGCACTTCTCCTCTCTCCCTCCCTCCTTCCTTCCTTCTCTCTCTTCCTTCCTCACAGCGAAACCCGGGGCGACTGCGGGTCTTTTGTTCTCATACAGGTTGCCGAGTGGAATAAATTCATCTTTAATCACTGAGATTATGGCGGCTCCCTGCTCTCCATTTCCATTAGCATGCTCAGATGCCTCTCAACCATCACTCTTCCGCGGGGTGGAGACAGAGAGCCGACTTATTACTTATCACAATGCAATCTTGACAGAATCAGGATAAAGTGCGGGAGCTGAGATGGCCAAATCAGCGGCACATCGACGACGGTTGAATCAACCTTGAAATAAGTGAGAGGATTTATACAAGATGTCCTTCAAACATGCTGCTCTGCCAGGAGATGATGAGGTGTTTTTGTGTATGTTTGTGTCACATGTGTTGTCATTATACAGTGTTTGAACAGAAAACTTTAAACTGTATATGTATTTGTAATCTACTGAACACACAGCTGTCCTGCTTCAGACTATGGTTTGGCCCTCTGAATGACCTGGAGTTATCTTATAGGCCTTCAGCTCTAATAAAAACATATCAATGATGCATTCATTGAGGCACCTTGATACTTTACTAAAAAAGATAAGTCTCCTGACAAAAGGCAGCAGGAAGCAATTATATTCAGGATATTAGTTTTATCAGAAAAGCAAAACACTCGGGTAAACACACTTCAAACAAACTTCATACTAAATATGGACCTCTGAAAAGCTTCTATCATCAAGAAGAAAGAGGAAGACAAGCTCTCAAAACTTCATCAAGTGGACCCGATGAAGAAGTTAACATTGGTGGTTTAAATCCTCTGCCACCACCGCAGAAAAGTTTCAATTCCTGTGAACTAAATTCTCATGGACTGACAGAGTAGCTTATTTACTGGAATTTTGTGGACCTGTCAACCTGGAAAGAGTGCATAGTACATGCACAGCTGAGCGTGTGTGTGCAGGTTTTTATTTGTCTGGGGATAAGCAGCACAAACGTGCTGCAACTCCACACTGTCTTCAGTGCAGCCTGTGGTTTGCCTTTGGGCAGTTTGGCTGTACTGTGTTTTCTGACCTTCCATTTCCTGGTACACATATATAATAAATATATAAATATGGTGTTGTGTGTTCTCCTCCTGTGTTAGCTTTAGATACATTTCCACAGTGTTGACTACAGTATGTACCAGTATGGCTTTTTTCTGTGTACCTTCCAATCCCAAACTCCCTCACACTCAATTTGAAGTGAACATGCCCTCAGACTTTTGATTGCCTCCTCAAAGCCCTTGGTCCAAACACGTAATGCTCATCTGCTTTCTGTGTTGTTGTGCAGGGGTGGACAGTGGAGTAGGAATGCCCTCAGTGGAGTGAGCTTGCAGCTGGGATTTGTTGAAAACATAGTGAAAGCTCAGCACATTTCCCCAGAGTGAGAATAAAGCTTTTTCTACTACAGCCACTTCAGTTTCCATTTCTGCTCTTGTCATTTACATTCCAAAAAACGTGCCCTAATTCTTCTATAAAGAAAATATAACTGCTATATTGTAGACACAGTCTTCAAGCTGTTATCATTCTTCATAAACAACACACAGTTTCAAATTTACAAAGCAGTCTTTAGAGGTATCCCTTAGTATATAGGGTTAATGATCAATCCTAAAAGCTCATTACTCATAAAGATGAGCACTGAAACGACAGGTGCCCGTTCCCACATTCGCAGATGGGACAACGGCTTGTTCAGAAAGAACTAGTTTGTATGATATGCCGTCCAACCGTGTTCCAAAGAGAGGGAGAGACTGGCTGCATGTGCAGCATGAATAGAGAATAATCTGTGAGCTGCACAGCTCTCAGCAAACACAGACCGTTCATAGTCATATGGACATCATACCAGCAATATATACTGTACATCTTTCACTACAGTTTCAGTGTATATCTGCAGAATATGTCACAGACAGTCTCTACTAGAAGACATTCACAATGTTGTTTTAGGTTGTACTGGATATGAGAGGTGATAGAAATAGTGGTGTAAAGAATGAGAGCTTGAGAGAGAGTCGACTGTCTCACCTCCGGACACCTGGCCAGTGAAGTGAGCGGTTTTAGAAAGTGACAGAAATTGTGTGACTCCCCTCTGACTCCCAATTCCGGCTTTAGGAAGCCATGAGGGAGAGGGGGTTCCAGGTACTGTTCAAACATCCGACAAGCCCTTCTGTTGAGGCCATAAGTCATTTTTTTAAATGTGCTTGTGCATGTCAGAATCCATTACACAGGGTTCTTGTTCTGTCTCTTGTTTCTTAAGACAGAATTCAACAACTGCATCTTGTAAAGTGCTACTCAATATTCCTAACTCATCTCTCAGTGTTCCTGCTGCTCTGGCATCAAGGTGTACGTTACATTTGGTAAATGGGAGCTGACCTCAGACGAAGAAAAAAGACTCATGCTTGGCATTCTGTCTAACCAACACCAGCCCCGTGTGCTCTGCCAAAGGCCAGGATGGGATGTTACAGTCTGCATAAAGAAGCAAATCTCTCCCTCTCTCTGTCTTTGTGTCTCTCTGGCAGTCGTCAGCAGCCAGTTGTTACTACTATGCTACCATTCCCCTACACAATGGACCAGGCAGCCATATTTAATTAGCTCTGGGGGTTGATTTACACAAACACAATGGACACATCAGTTACTGCCTTGCTGGCTTGTCAATGGCCCCCTGGGTGGAGGCTGCGAGGGGGGATCATGACAAATGACGTGTGACTACTGCTGCAATGACAGCCATCAGACAGGTGTGCGTGTGTGTGTGTGCGTGCAGCAGTCGGGAAGGAAGTGCGTGTATGTGTGGCGGTGGAAGCTGTGTGTCATCGCTGTATGTTTGTGTTATGGTGATATGAGCACACATGTCAAGGGACAAGATGACAGGTGTGTGTGCATGCGTGTGTTTGGGTGGACAGGTGCAGCAACACCTGCTCCGCACACATCATGCTGTGTGACCCTCGCCACGTTAGTGCGACAGTATCACTGAAAGCAATGGAACAGCAGTGTTTTGATATGATGCAAACACATGTTCATCAGTATTTGGTACAGTAAAACTTTAATGGCCGGCCTGGCCTGAGCATCGCCGATATTAATGGTTTCTGTACTGATGGACATCTGTTCCGCTGGTGGCACAAACTTTTCAAAGAGTAATGTAATCTGCCTAAAAGGTCTATAATGATTTTGATGTTTATATTCAATTTAAATTTGGCTCCCTGAAATGAAATCCACCATGTTCCTGCCTCAAGAACGGCCGGTAAACTCTGCTAATTACTGCAGTGATTGGATTTCCAAACAAATGTCTTGGAAGGACCTTGTGAGGTTAAACCATTCAGAGGGAGGACTCCACAGCCTAATTGACTGTGTAAAGAAAATTACTTCAACTAGAATTTATTTCCGAGTGTCATCAGAGTTTTATGGCACAATTTTCTTTATGGTGTCAGAAGGCGCAACTTGTATCGATTAAATGGGAATCTTGTCCTCAAATAACTCAGACTTCCTTAAATTAGATTTTATCAATGATAGAATAAGGCCTGGAGATAGACATTCCAATAGATGGATGGTTCTGGATGGTTTTCTTTTTTAGGTCTAAGTTGGTTGTGTTGGTTGGTAGGTCCATGTGCTCAGCATCAAAGACGCTGTAAACAGAAGCAGTGAAGATAGTCAGTGATCAAAGAGTGGAAGATCCCTCAGAACAGCCTCTCCCCGTCCTGAGCAAGACCACAAACCCTCGCTCCATGCACAAGTAACGTTTCCTTTTGGTTTGACGAATACTACTTTTGCATGGATGGAAGAACAAAATGAAGATCTACAGTAGCTGATTGAAGCCAGCTGCATGGTTCTTGTCTTGTGCTTTGCTAGCTCACATATGCAGTTATGTAATTGCAGCTGGCACATGGACCCTGGTGTGTGTGTGTTTTTATTTTTATTTTATTTTTTAAATATTTTTGGGCATTTTCTGCCTTTATTGAATAGGGACAGCTGTAGATACAGACAGAGGGCTGCCGGCTGGAATCGAACGGGCTTCGTACATGGGGCGTGCTTGACCAGATGAGCTACTCTGAGCTACATTACAGTGTGCAGCTGTGCTAACTGCATGCAGTGCCTTGTTAACAGCAGGCTTACTGGATTGGTCTGTGGTACTCATGACCTAAATACAAAATAAAAATAAAATAAAAAATATAAAAACAGAAAGAATGAGTGATGCACATGCTATAGAGGGACGACATGCAGCCATTGCAAAAGAGATAACAGCAGCCCTCCCCGTGTTCTTGGTCACTTGTCCACAGCTTTCACAACAGTATTGCAGAGCAATGGTAACTCCCACAAGGACAAGCTATGAGATGCTGTGTGGATTGGGGAGGAGGCCGTGTTGAGCAGAACAAGCTCAGTTCTTTACATGGACACAGACTGAATGCTCTAAAAACTCCAAAGAAGTGAACATAGGGAGCAGATAGCCCAGACTGGAAGGAATAGATATCTAATTACATTGTGTTTAACAGGCCAATACAGTACTGTCAATTCTCACCAAACAGGAGGTGAGATAAAAACCATGTCAGTGGAATGATGCAGCTCATATATCCAGTTCAGTGAGTAGAAGGAACGGGTAACAGATAAAAGAACCTTTATGACACAGGTGAGTTGCGTTAAAAGACAAAAAATAAGCAGAAATATTGTAGCTGCTTCATACGAGGTGGTTTAAGGATACTCCTGTTTTTTAAAAATTTGGCAAACACACACACACAAGCCAGCCATCGTGGCAGGTGAGAGAAAACGGAACAGCGCTCGTTTCCTCACACCTCCCTCTCTCGATGATCTCCGATAATAAATGACACCATTACTTCTCATGTCGGTGTCCCACTTAATGTCTGCGTACTGCTGAGGTAGGCGCCACTGCCAGCTGCCCCTCTCCTACCCCCATCCCCTCCTCCCCCTGTGCTGCTGTGGGGGCCACATCTCCAGGTAGGATGTTGGAGAACAACACCCCCCGTCACAGCTCATGCATCTTCTAAGGTATCCTGCGAATGTGACATCCCCAGGTTCTGCCTCATGTACGCATGTTTGAGTACCACATTATGTGTGTGTGTGTGTGTGTGTGTGTGTGTGTGTGTGTGTGTGTGTGTGTGTGTGTGTGTGTGTGTGACTGTGTGTCTACAGAGGCCCCCAACTGTGGGCCAGGTGCTCCTAATGCTCAATATGACGTACGACATTGCGACATCAGTGCTATATATGGCCAAGTTACATGTCCTTGTATGAATGTGTATGTCCTGCCTGTGTGTATGTGTGTTGTGTGTACTTGAGCAGGTTGAGCTCATTTGCTCTTTTTCAGAAACACCTTGATTCACACTCGCAGGTACAGTCTGTCGTTGGCCGCTCTGGAGCGATACTAGGTGCCCTTCCTAAAGCTTGCTTATATTTTAGTGTGCGTGTGACTGATGACAGTGTCGTCACAGAGCGGGGAACACATCGAGTCATTCTTAGATGACACAGCTGAGCAGCACAAGCGTACATATGTGTGCATACGTTTATGCAGTTGGGTGCATGTTCGGCACCACTGTGAGCCTGGCACTTGTAGTACGAACATAGATCAGTCTCCTGGTGGTACATTGAAAGTGACGACCCGATGCAGGATGACCCATCGAAACACACGCACACTCCCTCTTTTCACTGACTCAACTTTGTATTCTGGCTGGCGTCCGGTGTTCACTCAGCCTTGGGAAACGTCCAATGGCCCTAAATTGTCCCCCATCACTCAATGGCTTTATCACTGCCGCAAAGATAAGTAAATAAATAAATAAATCCACAGATAAATAAACCTTCATTGCCTTTGATGGTGTGTATAAGACGTCAGGCGGCAACAGACGGGAGGGGAATTTACAGACGCACGAGTGTGACGCACAAGGCACCGTGCCCCAAGGACAGGCAAAGGACAACCCCAACAATCCCTCTACCCTCATTAATGATGTCTATGGTGAAAAGGGGGTAGATATGGGACGAGAAAAGGAGGATGAGATAACGAATGGATTCCAGAATGAAGAATATCAGATTTCTCTGGGGATGGGAATAGAGGGAGGGATTGGGAAGGACGAGGAAGAGAAGGATGGGTTGGTGAAGGAGAAAGCTCCAGGGAGGGACAGGAAGGGGAGGCAGAGGTCAGAGGTTGGCTGAAGGCGATGGGCAGGGCACGTGAAGTACAGGAGGGTGATGCACGTGGAAAACGCCTGGAGCAGGACGGCACAGCATGAAATACAGGCTGGGGAGACGTGAGCAAGGAAATGAGTAAAGCTCCCCCCTCTATTAGTAATGCCGAGGTGCCCTTGTGCAAAGCTCCTGGGAATGAGTCCAATAACAGACATTAGAAAGCAGCTCACAAAAATAGAAGGAGGACTGTTTGAAACACTATGAAATACGTTTTAAGCTAACTTTTCCAGGATAAATAAAAAGTTTAGAAAACACACACAGCAATGACTAATGAGACAGGGAGAGAGAATCTGCTGACGGAGACTAAACCACATAAATAAAACTAGAAGTTGATCTACTATCCCACAAACCCAAGAGGAGCATTGAACCTCAATCGATCAAATAAATCAAATCAAAAAAACTCAAATAAGCCAAAGACGAATGACACTAAGAAGACAGCAAAGCATCAGATAAGATAAGAGGAAGGGAGCCAAGAAAACAGGAGGGAAAAACAAATGAAGGGGTGAATCTAACCTGAACTGCATGTGATGAAATGATTTTTAAGATGCCGTTAAATGCTATGAGCATGCTCTCCCCGACTCACAACTCTAGCTGTGTGACAATCTTGATGAAAAACTGTCCAATAAAGTGGTGGGACAATGAAAATAACCACCTTTAATCTAGAAAGTGAAGGAGCAGAAGGCACAGGCTGGGAACTGAGGTACAGTATTTTAAGGAGACGAGAAACGCTCGGGGCACACACACACACACACACACAGATGGCTTAGATCTTTTAATTAATGAGCATCTCTGCAGTCTGACAGGACATTATGAGGGACAGGGGACCATGTATGGGAGTAATAATCAGAGGACAGTGAATGATATAGAGTGTACCTTTGAAATAAAGTGGGGGTCAGCCAAGCCCACTGTAATTAGGAACATAACACTTTCCTGTTCATAGCCTTTCTAACATCCTAAAGCTAATTAAGTTAAGCTATCAGAGTTTAACAGTACAAGAAATTGAAGACATGAGGTTTGCAACAGTGTGATATTTTCACAGCACGATAACGGCCTTTTTTTTGGTTGAACAAATGCTTTGATAATTTTATAGAATATTATGTCCTATATATATTTTTTTACCGAGGATAAGCAAATGTACAGGATATGATTTTACCATGGTATCAGTACACTGCTGTCACCTTACTCCACATGTAATCTTCCATTTTAATGTATATAAAACAGATCAGTAGAAATCATTTTGTTCTTAAATCATCATGTTTTCATAGTTAGGATTGACTCAATCTGTGTTTTAAACTTTCTCTGTCTGGTAATTCTTGTGTCCGGTGTCGTAAAAGCTTTTAAAAGTTCAGAAGTGTTTTGATGGGATGACGCCCTGTGGTCATAACATCTTGAAGGTTGTGAGACAAGGCAATGTGGACCATGTATTGAACAGGGGACACACATGAGTGATGATTATAGACAGACTGGGATCGGAGGAGATGGGGCGGAGAGGTTGAAGGCCAGGCTAACACCAAGGGGAGTCGGGGAATCAAGGACTAGTGGGTGTGTGTAGACTACCATCAGGAAGCTAAAATAAGCAAGGTGCAAAGGACCAAGGACTGCAAGTGCACATTACAGAGTTGTAGGAGTTTTTCTGAGAGCTGAGTGCAGAGCTTTGGGCCAAACCAGCTGTCCATGAGAGTAAGATGATAGTGCTGGAATCAGCTTGGTGAAGGTCAGCAGTATCCATGGCGATGGATCTTTGTTTCTATCAGAATATCAAAAACCAAATCTAATTTTTAGCATTCAAAATGCAATTTTAAAAATGCTGAATCCTACTTTATGCACCATTTTACATCCCATAATAAAGAGATTAATAACAGTAGACACACTAAAGACACAAAAAAAATGTGCCCATGTCTCTGTCATAACTGTCCCAAGCTCCAGTTTAAGAAACCTGTTTGACAGACAGAAGCTGGGTGTAGAAAATGACACCTCTGTTATTTTGGGGGAAATCGTCCGTCTGCTGGCACCTTCTCACTTGGGAACATCGCACACATTTGTCAGGAAAATTGTCAAAAAAAATGACATTTACCTAGTATTACATAAGCCAGTGTATAAAATATACCTTTGTGTGAGTGCATTTATGTGTGTGCATGTGCATTGTGTGTGCCAGTGTCTTGTCATGTCTGTGTATACAACAGCCCATTTGATCGCTTTCTGGAATCAGATCAGATCAATCAGATCAATCAAATCAGATGACCAGAGCAGGTGGCTGGCTGTGGAGATCCAGGCCTATAAAATGAAGGAAAAATGGATTTGATCGAGACAACTGATTTTATATTTAAATACGTAACATTGAATCCTGTGGATCGATGTGATGTGTCATGAGTCCAGGTCTTAATAAGACCTTTTAGGACATTTTAAGGATCAGCAGACATCCTGATACAAGGAGGAAGAGTGTTGAAGGCTGGTGAAAAGCAACTGTGCATTATGCATCTGTTGGCCAGCATGTAAAGGTCAGGGCTGATTGTGTGTCAGAGGCTAAATAGCACAAGACCCCTCCTAATAAATGTCACCACAGATGATATTTAGAAACGGAGTGGTGATGGGAACGGTGATCCACAATCTGTCAATGACGGAATGTGTGTGTTACACAAGAGATTACACAAACACACAGGTACAAACAGTCCAACCAACAGCTTTAATAATGTAGTCCAACT